>CM067172.1:79986197-80058988 GCA_034093135.1 Erigeron breviscapus | reverse complement strand
ACCTGTCTACAAACCAAAGTCAACTGAGTCAAAGACAATCAAATACTCACTTTGGCAACTCTATGAACTTGCACCAAAACCAATTACCGTGCAAGAAGTGAATGTCTTTGCATCTCCACTGCGTCCACAAAAACTCAACTTTTCAACAACCTCGAGTTTTCACCCACCATGGACTGCAGATTCCATTCGTCGAATCGATGACACGTACATTTGGAATGTCAAGACAAAAACCGTTGGGCCTACACAAAAATGGGTCCCAAAGGTTGTTCATAAGTGATTCGATGAAATGGCTTATACACATGTCAGTGTATAACCCGGGCTAAAGATGTTGTTTATTGGACTACTACTTCATAATGGTTGATTCCCCGGTTTCGACTTCAAAGAGACATGATGAACATGTAGCCACACATTCATCATGAGGGGAAGAAAGAGGATAATGAAGTCGAACAAGTTTGTTTGCTTTCTTGAATTTTGATGGGGAGAAAGAAGAATTCATCAGTTGAGGGGAAAAAAGATAAATTGTTGACTAAAGTGATCCCCAAATTATTCTTTGAAGATAGTTATCGCCAACGTGGTGGGTACGCCGCGGGTACACCCTATACATAAGCGTTGGTGGTACGCAAATATGATTGTTTGATCGAGGGGAAGTTTGTGATGAAAAAAAATGTTTGTCCAAATGCTTCAAGAGAAAGATTCATTAATTAAGGGGAAGTGTGACAAAGTTAAGATTGTCAAGAAGAGGCTATCATGTTCAAATCTAAAGAGCCAAGATCAAGTTTCCGCAATGCTCATACTCTGAGAAGTTCAAGACTTAAAGATACATCTTTAAGGTAAGTGTGAAGATTAAAGACGTAAAGCCAAGTTTGATGGAAGATCTTGAAGACAATGAGAAAGCTTCGAAGACCTTCATCAACAAATTCGTATTTATAGATGATATCGTGCATGAATTACATTTCAACACCAAGGGGAAGAATGTTAGAAATCCAAAAATGGTGTTAAAATGTAATTATTTTAACAATGGAAGGAGTATTAGTGAAAGTTAGTCAAGTGTATAAATACTCCTTTCCATACCCAAAATTGTAAGCTTTTCCTCATTTTCCATAATTAATCACAACAATTCCACCATTATTCTCTCTGATCTTCATCTTCAACCTCCAAAACACACACTACACCTTTTCACACACTAACTCCATTCTTGCACAAATCGAGCTCAAATTTCTACTTAACATTCAGTGTACCTGAAAGCTCCATATAGAGTTGAGAGAGTGTGTGTGTACAGAGTTTTACCTTGTCGTAAGACTAGGATCATGTGAGACCATTTGGTGGGTAGAATGTCACAAAATTTCTCCAGAAGTATATCCTTGTCCTTCTCAACCCCAAGACCTCTCAATTGGTTTATGATACTCATAAATCTGGTGTAAGTACCAGTGAGAGACTCGTTAGGTTGAGCAAAAAATGACTCAAACCTCTTGTTTAAGGAGACCTTTCTGGTGACAATGGTGTCATCTCCTCCTTCATGTTGGTTAAGAAGTTCATCCCACATGGTTTTGGCACTAGGAAAAAGAACTAGTGTGGGAATTAGGGTTTCTGGAACGGCCCCGAGGATCATGTTTTTGAGAAGGGTGTCTAGATTCACCAATCTCCTCTCCTCTTCTGACCAATGTTCCTCCCTCTTTTCCCTTCCTCTTCTAGATCCAGAAGGATCAAGAAGTGGATTGAGAGGTGATGTAGGTACATAAGGACCTTCGTTTAAAATCTTCATCATGTTCCTCTCAATACCAGTGACATGCAAAACCATCCTAGCCTTCCACGTACCAAATTCATCACTGTTCCCACTGAATTTAGGAACAGGATTATTTGAGTAGCGCACATGCACGTGTGGAGAAGCAGGAGTAGGAGGAGGAGGTGGATTAGTGTTATTAACATTTTGTGGTTCATTTTGATCATGAATATTTACATTAGGATCGGGACCAAGACTATAACCTTGTGTATTTTCTTGGTTAGCCATCAAGAACAGATCTAGGCAATGATTAGCCTTCTGCTCTGATACCAAATGTGAGTCCCTTTAATTACGAGATGGTTAACCAATGAAAGTGTAAAATACAACAAGTCTAATAATCACTAGATTGGACTAGTATTGCTTGTAAATAAAGATGCAAGATATATAAACAAAGTAATACAAGACTTAAAGCAATAAACAAATAAAGTGGACCATTATGTATGTTTCATGGGTATTTCATTTATTGATGTTTAAATAAAATACAAGGTTGTTGCGGAATCAAGATAACACAATTAAGTATGTATCCTAACAACCTATGAGTTACAATATGATCTATATTTGTCAAATAACTCTTTAGGATCGAGATACTTAAAGTTGAAAGTATCCCTGTTTAAGATCGAGAGTATTTGGACAAATTCACTTTCATGCAAAGTGTTATGCTTAAAAGTAATTTTCTCAAGGATATGACTTTGTATTTATAGGAAACAAAATTCACCAGTGAATTTTGTGCCGTACAAATATGGTTGTATACATTTAATGATCCGACAAGAACATTAAATGTATTGGATAAGGAATAAGGATAAAGTCACATCAAGTGCAAGTGTATCCTTTTATCCAACCACCTTAACACATGTATACTTTGTTAAAGAACAAGTGGATTGTTCTTTGGAAAGTGTGTTAAAGGCATAAGTCAAACCTCGATATCAGTGTTCAGACTTGTAGTATCTAGAACACTGACAATCCTCTAGTGTGCAGATCTGGTAAGACTTTCCAGTGGACTCCGCCATTTGTTAAGTCTTCTTCCTTCAGACTTCAGTCTTTGACTTCAGTCAGAATGTCTTCAGTAGAGTAGATCTGGACTGGGGTGAAGTCTTCAGTGAGCTAATCTGGAGAATGCTCCAGAGTACCTATACAAGTAAATGCTCACTAGTCTTCAATTATTTCTGGACAAATATTCAGAGGGACTCCAGATTCCAAGTCTGGAGTAGGTCCAGTAGAGAACGTTTTCTGGTCAGATCATTCAGTGAGGCTCCAGTAGTCGGGTCTGGAGCGAGACCAGCAAAACAAGTTTTCTTAACAAACCTAAATAAGGTTCCAGTATTCCAGTCTGGAGCCAGTCCAGTAAGTCTGGACTAAATCTGGACCTAACAACCTCCGCTCCTTGTAGTATCCTACTTACAAAATAAATCGGCATTTGTTTCCTATCCCTTTCCGTAAGTAGCACCGCACTGACACACTCCGTGGAGGCTGCGAGGTATATGAGTAAGGTTTCTCCTTTCATAGGGGATGTTAGAGTGGGTAGCTCCGCTATGTGCTTCTTCATTTGCTCAAATGCTTCATCGGCCTCTTTAGTCCATTCGAAGCCTTTCTTTGCTGCGCAATTCTTTAATGTTTTGAAAAATGGCAATTGTCTGTCGGCTCCTTTTGAAAGAAAGCGACTTAGTGCTGCGAGTTTGCCGTTTAGACTTTGAACTTCTTTTACTGTCTTCGGGGCGGGGAGTTGGATTATCTTGTTCACCTTCGATGGATTTGCTTGTATTCCCTTATTTGTTATGTAGTACCCTAGGAATTTCCCAGCCTCCATTCCAAAAAAACATTTCTTGGGATTGAGCTTCATGTTGATCCCCCGCAGAGTGTTGAATGTCTCTTGGATATCTGTGAGTAGTTCTTCCTCCGATCTGCTTTTGATGACCATGTCATCTACGTAGGCCGTCCGATTTGCTTGTGAAAAGCCTTATCTATGAGCCGTTGGTAGGTTGCCCCGGCGTTCTTCAGCCCGAATGGCATCTTTGTGTAACAGAATGTACCCTTACTGGTGTGGAAAGATGTTTTCTCCTCGTCCTCTTTTGCCATTTGTATCTGGTGATACCCCTTGTAGGCATCTAGGAAACATTTCCATTTGTGTTTCGCTAGAGATTATATTTTCCAATCTATCTCCGGTAATGGATAACAGTCTTTTGGGTATGCTTTATTTATGTCTGTGAAATCTACGCACATTCTCCAGCCTCCGTCCTATTTTTTCACCATAACTGGGTTTGCGATCCACGTAGGGTATGTGGCTTCCCTTATAATTCCTGCCTTGACTAACTCATCCACCACTTTGCATGTTGCTTCGTCTCTTTCGGATGATAGACTTCGCTTCTTTTGCCGTACTAGTTCCATGTTTTTTCTTTCATTTAACCTATGTTCCGTAACGAAAGTGTTTCCCCCTAGGGTGAGTGTTCTAGGGACCCCAGTCATATCCGCATATTCCCATGCGAAAATGTCAATGTTTTGTTGTAACAATTTTTGTAACTTCCTTTTGAAATCTTCTGGTAGCCCCTTCCCTATGGCTAGCATTTGGTCAGGAAAGGCTGGGTTTATAAGTACCTTGTCGCTGTCTTGCGTTTTGTCGGACTGGGTGGGCTGTTCCTTTTCTTCTGGTGTTTCCTTTGTCTTCTTAACTTCGCTTACTTGCTTGGTTTGGTCGTAACTTGATTTTATCACTCCCACTCCTGCGCTTGTTTGGAATAATACCATGGCGTGAATCGTGGAAGGCACCATTTCCATCCGTTGAATTGCTGGTCTTCCTTGGAGGATGTTGTGCGGTGAGGGTGCCCGAACCACGGTAAAGTCTAAGGTTTATGTTCGGGAAAACGGAGGATCCCCTAGGGTGACATCCAGATCTATCTCCCCTAGGGGCCACACGCGATCTCCGGCAAATCCTGCGAGTGGACCTGTGGGCTTTGTCATTCTTGCCCTGATCGCTTTTGGTAATTGTAAGAAGCAATGCTCGTATATTATGTCACATTCACTCCCATTATCAATGTATACTCTCCTTACGGAAATGTTGAATATCTGGGCTTGTATAATTAGTGGATCTTTGCTGGCTTTTGCGACCCCCAAGGCGGGAAAACACAGATCTCTTGATGGAATTAGCGAATCTTCTGGATCCTTTCGTTTGATAGTTGTTTTATTGTTTTCTATTCCGGCGTACATTTCGGGAGGGGAATCTCATGATGGGAAATCTAAAAGGGGTGTTAATGGGGTTTTAAGATAAATTTTGAGTTTTAACCTTTTCGGAGTAGCTTGTGATGATAGAGAGCGGCGGTCCCGCGGATGGCGCCAATTGTTTGTACAACCGATTAGGTTATGTGAAGTGAAGGGTGTTGGGTAGTTTGATGGCGATTCCCTGTTGGTAGGAGATTTCTCCCTTGTACGCCCATCGAAATGTGTTTTAGGTTGTTTAGGGTTTTTCCTCTGATCCCTTTCTCCTTTCTTCCTCCCCCTTTTATAATGACTTTCTTGGAGAACAAGTCCTAGGACGCGGCTTTGACCCCCTTATTCTTAGCAACGATCTCCTCTATCTAAGGAAATGATATGGCAGTATCCTTCTCGTACTTATCTTCTTTGACCAGGGCTTCTTGTAACCTCTGTGATATTCTGGGTGTCTTCCTAGACCGTAGCCTTCGTGGGTACGTGTTATCCTGGGTTGGAATCCTCTTGCGTGGTACCGGGTACGTCATCACGTAATGTGGAAGTTTATTTGGCATGGAGGACAAGAAACCACGCCAGGATCACTGCGTGGACTACTAAAGAGCCAACGTTATTTTTTGACATGTCTTTTCAACACGGTGTTTACCAAAGTGTTGGAATGCAAGACAACGGACTCTTTTTAAAATGTGTATATGAATTATGATCCCCATCATACAAACAAACTATTGAGTGTGAGTTATATAAATTGGTTAAGATAACTTTTGTTGGGGAGGAACAACAACAATGAACATAAGGGCTAGCTTGTTCACTCAAATTAATATATACATATGGTACATCCACTTAATTAAAATATTAGTTATAAAAGTATAAATTTACAATATATAATTTATAAGAAACTTGTTTAAGCTCGCGGGTCTATTTGAGTTGGGAGTTCGAAGCTCAAGCTATGCTCGGTTCGATTCGAGTTTGTAACGAGTCGAGTTCAAGTAGCTTATGAGTAGCTTGACTAGTTTACACCTTTATACGAAAGTATAGGTTGACGAACAAGTAATTTGCAAATGTATTCTTGGTCGTTATGATTAAAAGATCAAAGTCCCGATTCACAAATCCATGTGAGGTGAAATGCAAAACTCTCTCAATTGGGCTGGGTTAACTTTTACAATATTTGAGGCTTTGGAACTATATCTTACTCCATAGTCCATATATTTAAGACAATGGGATTATGGGAGTGCCATTTAGGAAATTTTTTATCTTTTAATTTTACTTTAGGAGACTTGCAAAAATAGTGTTTTTAAATCAAATTCATAATACACGTAAACATCAACCCTTCTCTCTTCTTCTGATCTCCAAACCTGGCACCTTTTCTCTCTGGCCATCTTTTTCCTTTCTAGCTATCATCGTGGTATTGCACGAAATACAATGTTGGTATTAGCAAATGGAGTCGACAGACACATATAAAAAGATTATGATAGACGGTAAATGTTAAAGAAGAGCAAATATATAATACTCGTATTATTATAATATAAAAAGATTAGGTTTTATGTTGGGCTTGGGTCAAGTTATTACGCTATGATGGCCTGATGGGTTACCTAGTGCGATAGATGGATATAATCGGAGGACTAATGGTCCATTAATAATTCAAATTCGCGATTAAAAAAAACACACACATTATATTATATTATATTATATATATATATTATTAATGGAGAATGATTTATGAATAGTAACCGCCTACGTGGCGCGTTACTATTCGTCCACGCCACATCCTAAACTACTAATCGGATTTTGCCATATCACGTCCCATTTGGATTTTTAAAGACAGGTTACTTATTGGTTTTGTTCACATTTTTATTTCTTTTGGGTTCTAACCAATATATTGTTACTTTTTAGCGGTCACATCCCGTACCATTATGCACCACATACCATTGTGTACCACTATTTAGTTTTTATCACACTTTTTCTCCTTATAGTTTTTAACTAATATATTGAAAACTTTCATTTATTTATTTTTTCTTTTCATTTTTGATTTTAAACAGAAATTAAAGGATTAATAGTTACTGCAAGCGTGACGAATTACTATTCGACCACTACACATCCTGAACCACTAATCGAATTTTGTCAAATCGCATCCCGTTCGAGTTTTCAAACACGGTTACTTATTGGTTTTTGCACATTTTTTTTTCTTTTGGGTTTAACCAATATATTGCAACTTTTTCATTATCATGTCTCATACCATTATGTTGCCACATACCATTATTTAGTTTTTATCACATTTTTTTCTTATGGGGTTTTTAAATTGAAAATTTTCATTTAAATTTTACATAATAAATTAGTTAGGTGGTTGAAGGTTCAACGCAAATAGACTTGAATAATGCAATTGTTTCAACACACCAGTTGAAGCCCCGCAACAGAATTTACTAGTTTCATTTTAAAACAAAACATCGATAATTATCATTTGGTTTCATGGTTGGTTCACAAATGAATAGCCGATTAGCCGTTAATAAGAATCCATTTAGTGATCACGTACCATTCAGAATTTCACATAATGTCTTTCGATATTCCTTTTTCTTTTACAATCTCATTCTAATAAGTTTATATCTCATCTTTTTTCTTCCTTATTTCAAATAGATAACTGCAAAAAATAGAAAGCACATTTCTACTAATTAATGAAAATAACAGTGATTTTTAAAAATTTTACTTTTTAGCAATGAACTTTCATTTATTACCGAAAATAGTAACATTTGACACGCATAACTGGTGACGTAGAAATTTATTGATGACCTGACATTTTTAATGACGTGACATTCTTTATTTATTTATTATGTATTTTTTATCAGCCATGTCATTTCTCCTCAAAAAAAATACATGGCTCGTTTCAATTTCGGTTCCGGTAAGGTGCTCCGTTTCAATTTCGGTTCCGGTAAGGTATATTTTTCCGTCGTCTTCATCTGAAGCTAATCTTAGCTTAGTATTATTAAAATCTGTTGAGTCTCTTCCATTTTCAAGCATTGAAAAGTTGTGTTTAAAGATCTTAAAAGAGATATGGATCTAGCTCTTCTTCATCTATCTCGAGATTCAAAATCTCTAAAATTAGATGTCAAAACGTCGTTGTTTTCGCCGAGAGGGAGATCCTGAGGATGTTCAAGGTGAGACGAGAGTTCCCTAGGCCGGATCTGGCCGTTTAACAAGAGTTCGTCGGCGGAGGACATAGATCCAGATAGCGGAGGTCCAGAGGTTAGCTCGAACTCGAACAAACCGCCGACGGTTTCTAAGTTAGTTGAAGAAATCGAAGAAGAAATCACCTCCACCTCCAACACCACCGCCATCGGTGTTGGAGTAATCCGGCTATAAATGAAAGTTGATTGCTAAAACGTAAAACTTTTAAAGGTTATTGCTATTTTCGTGAATTGATCGAAATGTGTTTTCTATTTTCTGCAGTTATAAAGAATGTCACGTCATTAAAAAATGCCACGTAATCAAAAATGTCCACGTTATCAGTTACACGTGTCCGATGTTACTATTTTCGACAATAAATGAAAGTTCATTGCTAAAAAGTAAAACTTTTAAAGGTCACTGCTATTTTCGTGAATTGGTCGAAAGATACTTTCTATTTTCTGCAGTTATCCGTATTTCAAACCCAAATTACCTTTTTCCGATTTACATATAATATATAAACACACAATAAATAAACCCCTTCCTTTGCATAGTATTTTGAAAACATCTATCGTACATAGAATTACATTACATATTTGTATTTTGTATTTATATATGACTTACTTCCGATATGATTAAAGCTCTCGTCTTGTTTGTTGGTCGCCTAAAACCACATTTGTAAGTGTTTCACAAGTTAAAAGAAAAAAAATATTTACTTTATGACGATTTTTTGTGAAAAATGACATGAATATATAGAAACTAGGTTAGTCCCGTGCGTTGTACGTTTATATCTTATTTCTCATTGATTCCTCATAAATAATATATAGTCTAAGCAACCGTGAAAGTTAAGGTGAATGATTATATTTTATAAAATAGAAGTTCATATAAGTTCAAGTAAAAAACAAAGCGAAAGTATTAAACATTATTATTACAAATAAAAAGTTGTATCATAAAATTAAACATACTCCGAACTTGCCTTTTCTTTTGTTTGAATCAAATAAAAAACAAAAGTTTTGTATCTTGCTAAAAACTAAAGGATTTTGTGAATGACAGCCCTTAGGGCTGTTAGTCTAAATTAATTGGGTGCATAAAAATTTGTACCTTGTTATTAGAAAATTCAGGGGGCGGTTTTTAATATATATTGTACAAGCATGTAATAATTTGTTAGTGACAGCCCTTAGGCTGTCATTATCATTTTCCAAAAACTAAATTATTTTTCTTATAAAAAGAAATTTTGTTTCTTCTTTCTGGCGACCAAGTTGTTCACAAAACCAAAGAAAAAATTGTTTTCTTTTTTACTGTATTGTTTATTTTTTTTTTTGTTCTGATGACAATGAATTTACCTTATGTAGCTGTTTAAGAATCATTCACTGAATTTTTTTAATACAAACATCTTGAATTATTACTTTTTTTTAGTTATTATTTATAATAAATGAAATAATGACAAACAAACTTAAAATGATAAATCAACCTATTTCATATGCCTAAAAATCAACCTAATCATATGATGATGACATGTGAAAGAATCAATAAATAAGATTAGGAAAGAAAATTAGTGGAATCTACATGTCAAGTTCTTAAGGTTTTAGGTTGATTTTTAATCATATGAGTTAGGTTGATTAATCATTTTCCTAAATATTAAGGTACTAATACCCAATGCGAAAAAATCCGGCCTTAACGATAGTCAACTCTCTAAATCGGGAGAAAGAATCATATTGTAGCAACTTTTATGACTTTATGAGTATATAATGGTTAGATTTCTAGCATTTTATTATGATTTTTACTTATATTTAATTATTTTAATTATCAATAGGAAAACATTTGATTACTTTGTGTTCAAATTTGGCAAAAATCAATTTTTTTAATACATAAGTTTTTACGATAATAATACTACAAATTAGGATTTTCAAATCTTTTGACAAATTTGAAAAACTTAATTGAACTTTAAACTTTTTTAAAAGGTTTTGAATACGAGTAATATATAATTCAAATAAGGGAAAGGAAATCAAAACGATGCTAGATCACCTGTACCTAGGTCTTACTATATCACTCAAAGTAGTGACGATTAGATTCCTGCCGGCAACAAAATTTGTTACTTTCTTAAATTGAAGGCAAAACTACGGAGATGTGGCAGATGTCTCGCACTTTTAGACCAAAACGATATGAAAGAGAAATATATGACAAAAGCTGACGTGGTGAGATCGGAGTTATGCCAAATGAGTGGCGGAAGATATAAATTTACATAAAGATATAGAAATAATTAAATGGCTTAAGAAATACCAAATAGTTTTTAAAATATAGATAAAATTTATTACATATATGATTTTATATGAGTAAATATTTCATAAATACTTTTCTACTATGAGACGATTAGTTATTATTATATAACGTTTAACATTTTCAAAGTTATGTGTCCAAATATTTTTAAAAGCATGCATAGGGTATATTTTAATGTATTGACTGTTTTCTTAATTTTATAATATATTTTCATGATAACATTTATAAAACGTCACTTATATATTATAAATTCATATATAGTCGATCATGTGATAATGGCAACAAACTATGATAAGCAGGTTGAAAATTTGGTGGCGTGTATCAAGTTTCTAAAATTTGTGTTTTTATTGTAATGTAAACATTCTTTTATAATTTTTTTTAACTCACTGTCATACTAATTTGAGGTGAGACAATTTGTTTTGCAGTATTTTAATATTTACTGTATAATGATTAAATAACTCAGTCCTCATGTTTTTATGAATTAAAACTTTATATGAGAGATTTTATACCTAAACTTGGGTATATGACAACCATATACTCAGATATGATAATTCTTTATGTAGATATAGATGAAAGAGTGTGGGTGAAAATACTAGAGCCTTTTTTAAACTTAAATTTAAAGGAAGAAAATTAATTTAATTTATGTAAATATTTAACCTAAATAGGGTGGTAATTGCAATTAATAGATTAGAGGATTGAAATATCCGAATAAAAGCATGTGTGAGGTCGGATGATCAATACCCAATGCCGGCTTTTCTTTTTTTATTTTAAAGTGAATTAGATGGAATGCTATTTAAGATGTCAAACATATGTATGAAGGCAGTGTCAATAACTAAGAGATAAACAAAATGAGAATGTCACGTAGAAAAAAGATGATGTGACAATACTAGATATGTCACATCATCACTTTGAGATAGAGATAGAGATTGAAATTCAATCCCATAGTCATGGAAAGATATATTTGTTCAATGAGTAATTTCTACTCATGAGAAAAAAAAATATAAAAATAAAGTTATTGAAAAATGATAAGTCAATCTATTGGTTGATCTAAAAATCAACCAAAAATCTTAAAAGTTTAACATAAGAATTCCATTAATTATTTATCCTAGTTAACTATTATAAGGTTTGATCAATTTTCTACCAATAAGCCATATAAGGGATGATATGATTCACAATACATTATACATATGATTGAAAATACTGCCGGCTTTTCTTTTTTTATTTTAAAGTGAATTAGATGGAATGCTATTTAAGATGTCAAACATATGTATGAAGGCAGTGTCAATAACTAAGAGATAAACAAAATGAGAATGTCACGTAGAAAAAAGATGATGTGACAATACTAGATATGTCACATCATCACTTTGAGATAGAGATTGAAATTCAATCCCATAGTCATGGAAAGATATATTTGTTCAATGAGTAATTTCTACTCATGAGAAAAAAAAATATAAAAATAAAGTTATTGAAAAATGATAAGTCAATCTATTGGTTGATCTAAAAATCAACCAAAAATCTTAAAAGTTTAACATAAGAATTCCATTAATTATTTATCCTAGTTAACTATTATAAGGTTTGATCAATTTTCTACCAATAAGCCATATAAGGGATGATATGATTCACAATACATTATACATATGATTGAAAATACTGCCGGCTTTTCTTTTTTTATTTTAAAGTGAATTAGATGGAATGCTATTTAAGATGTCAAACATATGTATGAAGGCAGTGTCAATAACTAAGAGATAAACAAAATGAGAATGTCACGTAGAAAAAAGATGATGTGACAATACTAGATATGTCACATCATCACTTTGAGATAGAGATAGATGAAATTCAATCCCATAGTCATGGAAAGATATATTTGTTCAATGAGTAATTTCTACTCATGAGAAAAAAAAATATAAAAATAAAGTTATTGAAAAATGATAAGTCAATCTATTGGTTGATCTAAAAATCAACCAAAAATCTTAAAAGTTTAACATAAGAATTCCATTAATTATTTATCCTAGTTAACTATTATAAGGTTTGATCAATTTTCTACCAATAAGCCATATAAGGGATGATATGATTCACAATACATTATACATATGATTGAAAATACTGCCGGCTTTTCTTTTTTTATTTTAAAGTGAATTAGATGGAATGCTATTTAAGATGTCAAACATATGTATGAAGGCAGTGTCAATAACTAAGAGATAAACAAAATGAGAATGTCACGTAGAAAAAAGATGATGTGACAATACTAGATATGTCACATCATCACTTTGAGATAGAGATAGAGATTGAAATTCAATCCCATAGTCATGGAAAGATATATTTGTTCAATGAGTAATTTCTACTCATGAGAAAAAAAAATATAAAAATAAAGTTATTGAAAAATGATAAGTCAATCTATTGGTTGATCTAAAAATCAACCAAAAATCTTAAAAGTTTAACATAAGAATTCCATTAATTATTTATCCTAGTTAACTATTATAAGGTTTGATCAATTTTCTACCAATAAGCCATATAAGGGATGATATGATTCACAATACATTATACATATGATTGAAAATACTCTTTATTCTTTTTTATGTTTTTATGAATTAAAACTTTATATGAGAGATTTTATACCTAAACTTGGGTATATGACAACCATATACTCAGATATGATAATTCTTTATGTAGATATAGATGAAAGAGTGTGGGTGAAAATACTAGAGCCTTTTTTAAACTTAAATTTAAAGGAAGAAAATTAATTTTAATACAATCATACTTAATGTAAGAGTTGCAGACGACTGGTAGTTCGTAATCTTCTAATATTTTGAGAAGCATTTGAATTTGAAAAATCATAAAACCTTTAAATTATAACTTGATATTCATATAGAATGATATACGTGAACAAATTCGTTCACATATGAACAGGGGGGGGGGGGGGGGGGGGGGGGGGGGGGGGGGGGGGGGGGGGGGGGGGGGGGGGGGGGGGGGGGGGGGGGGGGGGGGGGGGGGGGGGGGGGGGGGGGGGGGGGGGGGGGGGGGGGGGGGGGGGGGGGGGGGGGGGGGGGGGGGGGGGGGGGGGGGGGGGGGGGGGGGGGGGGGGGGGGGGGGGGGGGGGGGGGGGGGGGGGGGGGGGGGGGGGGGGGGGGGGGGGGGGGGGGGGGGGGGGGGGGGGGGGGGGGGGGGGGGGGGGGGGGGGGGGGGGGGGGGGGGGGGGGGGGGGGGGGGGGGGGGGGGGGGGGGGGGGGGGGGGGGGGGGGGGGGGGGGGGGGGGGGGGGGGGGGGGGGGGGGGGGGGGGGGGGGGGGGGGGGGGGGGGGGGGGGGGGGGGGGGGGGGGGGGGGGGGGGGGGGGGGGGGGGGGGGGGGGGGGGGGGGGGGGGGGGGGGGGGGGGGGGGGGGGGGGGGGGGGGGGGGGGGGGGGGGGGGGGGGGGGGGGGGGGGGGGGGGGGGGGGGGGGGGGGGGGGGGGGGGGGGGGGGGGGGGGGGGGGGGGGGGGGGGGGGGGGGGGGGGGGGGGGGGGGGGGGGGGGGGGGGGGGGGGGGGGGGGGGGGGGGGGGGGGGGGGGGGGGGGGGGGGGGGGGGGGGGGGGGGGGGGGGGGGGGGGGGGGGGGGGGGGGGGGGGGGGGGGGGGGGGGGGGGGGGGGGGGGGGGGGGGGGGGGGGGGGGGGGGGGGGGGGGGGGGGGGGGGGGGGGGGGGGGGGGGGGGGGGGGGGGGGGGGGGGGGGGGGGGGGGGGGGGGGGGGGGGGGGGGGGGGGGGGGGGGGGGGGGGGGGGGGGGGGGGGGGGGGGGGGGGGGGGGGGGGGGGGGGGGGGGGGGGGGGGGGGGGGGGGGGGGGGGGGGGGGGGGGGGGGGGGGGGGGGGGGGGGGGGGGGGGGGGGGGGGGGGGGGGGGGGGGGGGGGGGGGGGGGGGGGGGGGGGGGGGGGGGGGGGGGGGGGGGGGGGGGGGGGGGGGGGGGGGGGGGGGGGGGGGGGGGGGGGGGGGGGGGGGGGGGGGGGGGGGGGGGGGGGGGGGGGGGGGGGGGGGGGGGGGGGGGGGGGGGGGGGGGGGGGGGGGGGGGGGGGGGGGGGGGGGGGGGGGGGGGGGGGGGGGGGGGGGGGGGGGGGGGGGGGGGGGGGGGGGGGGGGGGGGGGGGGGGGGGGGGGGGGGGGGGGGGGGGGGGGGGGGGGGGGGGGGGGGGGGGGGGGGGGGGGGGGGGGGGGGGGGGGGGGGGGGGGGGGGGGGGGGGGGGGGGGATTTAGGAGGAGGTTTCCTAATCCTCCTCAAACTTGTTCACCAAGTTAGAAAACCTTTATAATTAATCCCTATATATAAGGGTTAAGGGTTTTTAACACACATACAAGACAATTAGATTTGTAATTCTTCCTCTCTCTCTCTCTTGTTCGATCGACTACAAGAAGAAAAAAGGGTTTTCGGGTTCTTTGTTTGGTTCGACTTTTAGGAGAAAAACACAAGGGTTTGTGAGTTCGTGATCGGGTACTAGCATACATACATAGGGGTGTCAAGTGTGCGATCGTAGAGGGGTTTTGCTTTAAACCCTAATCAATAATAATCTTCATTATTATTTTATTGGAAGCTAAGCTAAAAGGTACATATTCACTTCTATACTTTGTTAATTATTATATTGCATATATGATTCTTTCCGCTGCGTACTCGTGAATATGTTTATGATAATAGTTATGAATCCTTACAATGGTATCACGAGCCTAATATGTGATATTTTAGTTACAAAGTTCAAAACTTGAAGGGGGGTTTGAGGGTTGGTTTGATTAATTAAAATTAAATATTAAAATTAGTTTTGTTTATTTATTTTAATTAAAATCGATTTTTAATAAAAATAAAATTAGGGTTTTGTTTTTATTATTAATTCAACCTATTCAATGTTAATGGTTAATTAAAACCCTCTATGCAAGTTTTGATTATGTGAATTAACATGTTTATGTGATAAATTGCATGTTATATGTATTTATTATTTAATGTTGTTAAATAGAAGTAAAAATCAGAAGGAATTCATGCAAAATTCTTTATATTACTTTGTTAATTATTATATTGCATATATGATTCTTTCCGCTGCGTACTCGTGAATATGTTTATGATAATAGTTATGAATCCTTACAATGGTATCACGAGCCTAATATGTGATATTTTAGTTACAAAGTTCAAAACTTGAAGGGGGGTTTGAGGGTTGGTTTGATTAATTAAAATTAAATATTAAATTTGTTTTGTTTATTTATTTTAATTAAAATCGATTTTTAATAAAAATAAAATTAGGGTTTTGTTTTTATTATTAATTCAACCTATTCAATGTTAATGGTTAATTAAAACCCTCTATGCAAGTTTTGATTATGTGAATTAACATGTTTATGTGATAAATTGCATGTTATATGTATTTATTATTTAATGTTGTTAAATAGAAGTAAAAATCATAAGGAATTCATGCAAAATTCTTTATGATTATTACTTAGATATATTGATATGAATTGCTTAGTTTAATGGTCCAATAATTAGGGTTAATTATTTGATAATTGTGTGACTATGTGAATTTTTCGTGTGATTTTTCCTGTTTGACACCTGTTCACTAAACAATTCATATAAAATCAACCGTAATGAGTTAGGAGCTCTCCTTTGGACAGTAGATGCACGATTCATAGGGCTACAACTTTGTAGTTCTGAGCTAAGGCCAATTCGGACGTTTACTATGTCAAATCTGGTCGTCAAGCTGCTGGAAATTTCCAGTCAGCATCTATGTGTTTATTTGATAATTGTATGTTTGTATATGTTTAAAGGCTTACGCAATCAAGGTAACTTGATGTATGTGGTCCTCTTCTATGAAGGGGAAGCCATTCTTAAACATGTACATTAACCATAGTGACCATGATTTAGGTTGCCCACCATAAATCGTTGCATGATTAATTGTTAATAGTTAGTAAGTTTATTATTTTGCTTTTATTGTAAATGGTGATGCAAAATTGTTTTAAGAAAAGAATAAACTTGACTAATAAATATCGAAATATGATTTTGTTTTAATAAAATTGGTGTCTTACAATCAAAAGATACACCGGCTCACCCATTTGAACAATCTCTAAGAGAGGTATAAGTCGGAGTGCGCTAGCCTTCTAAAGGAGCGGATTTTTAATTGCGTATATCGCAAACCTTTGCTTCTGCGCTTCTTTGTGCGTTCAAATGGAGCTACCGAGCTCTTTTGTGTTGTTAAGACAATAAAAATGATTTTATTAAACATTATGTTATGAAGATGTGCATGAATCTTCATACATAAACTTTTGATTCACATCAATTGCATTACCCAATTAAAGTTAAGTTTTTGCCACCCACTTTGCTAAGAACACTTGCAAGTGCTTTTTGCTCTACGTGAGACGTAGGTGAATTGTAACTCCAAGGTAAATTACTACTCATCGTGAGACGGTGGTAGACTATTTACAAGTTCTTAATTGGGCGACTGAAAACGAGTTAAGCGGTGAGACCTTGACCCGTGGCATAAGATGGGACAAAACATGATTATAAAACACTTAATACCCCTATAAGTGTCGTTGTAAGTCTCATAAATCTAGGAATTGTACTTGTAATGCAATTACTGATCGTCACTTACCTTTTGAGTACGTCATTTCTAGCAGATCAACTGATGAAATGATGGTATGTCAATTGGATCCTAGCCTTAATGAAATTAATTGTTAAATGATTTAACATTGTTTAATTATATTTCTTAAGGATTATTATCGAAAATACTGATTCTTGAACTTGAATCTGTTTTGTAGATGGCAACAAATCCTTCACAAAACATACACCAATCGGCTTTCAGGTCGATGCTAGAAAGAGAAAAACTTTCTGGAGCCAACTTCAATGACTGGTATCGTCAACTGAGAATCGTTCTAAGAGTTGAAAAGAAAACCGATGTCCTTGAAAAACAGATGCCCGCTATCCCTGATGCTGCAACTGCTACTACAACACAGTTGGCAGAATACAATACTCAGTACGATAGACATAATGAGGTTGCTTGTTTGATGCTAGGCAACTTGACTCCCGAGCTTCAAAGGCAATTCGAGACGTATAATACGTATGATATGATCAGAGAACTCAAGTCTATGTACGAAAAGCAAGCTGGAGTTGAATTGTTTGAACTTGTTGAGTCACTCCATGATTTGAAACACGAGTATGGGAAACCGGTGAGTCCTCATGTACTCAAGATGAAGAGATACTTTGAGCACTTGGAAAGGTTAAACTATGTGTATCATCAGCCTATTGCTATTGGCATGATTCTTAAGTCTCTTTCAAGGGATTTTGAGAGTTTTGTGCGTAATTACATGTGAGTCCCAAATATAGATGGCTTAAATACCCGACTGGCAAGTAATTCTAACTGAAAGATGACCAGTTCAGAATACGATCCAGATATGGATGAACAATACGATAGAGGTACTGAAAGTAAATGCAAGAAACAATAAGGGCTGAAACTATATAAATAATATGTATAGATCAAGTATGTAGCATTGAGACACAATGTATTTTTCAAGGTATTTGATTTATTGATATATAAACAAATACAAAGATTGTTGCGGAACAAAGATAAACACCCTAGTGTAAATATCTAAACAACCTAGAAATACAAGTGATCTAATAACTTGAAAATACTCGTAAGGATTACTTAGAGTATATCTCACAAGTTGCAATGCAAAGGTTTCAAGCCGTTTGCAAGTTGTGAGAAGACTTATATTTATAGACTAAGTCCATGATGACGTGGACCAGATCGTACAAATATGGTTGGGTGTATTTAAGGAATTAAAGCTAATTCCTTACATGTGTACTTTTAAGGTTTAGGTATATAAGTCGTTGATGTGACTTATCAAACCTTATTCCCAACCTTTACTTTACCTTATACTTTAATTAATAGTTAATTCTATTAACCGGGTAAAGGATATGTAAAGTAAAAAGTCTTCCTCGTAATCAGTGTAAAAGTGTGTAAGTATTTTTACAGTGAGATGCTTCAGTCTTCGATCAGGTAGAATCAGTTTCTGAGCTCCACATCTGAACTGATTCTCATTCTTCAGACCTCAGTCTTTGACTTCATTCTGAACGGTTTTCTGATACGTTGATCTGAACTGAAGTGAAGCTTCAGTGAACAAATTCTGAGCGACCTCAGAATTCTATACAAGTATTCTTCACTGAGCTTCAGCTATTTCTGAACAAATTATACTTGGTCGATTTTCGACCTAACATTACAATATGCACATCATGAACAAAACCATAGCTGAACTTCACGCCATGTTAATTGGGTATGAGAAAAATCTTCCCAAGAAATCTGATACACCCCAAGTTCTTATGATCAGTTTTAGTGTGTGTTTTAGTGTGTGTTTTAGTGTGTGTTTTAGTGTGTGTTTTAGTGTGTGTTTTAGTGTGTGTTTTAGTGTGTGTTTTAGTGTGTGTTTTAGTGTGTGTTTTAGTGTGTGTTTTAGTGTGTGTTTTAGTGTGTGTTTTAGTGTGTGTTTTAGTGTGTGTTTTAGTGTGTGTTTTAGTGTGTGTTTTAGTGTGTGTTTTAGTGTGTGTTTTAGTGTGTGTTTTAGTGTGTGTTTTAGTGTGTGTTTTAGTGTGTGTTTTAGTGTGTGTTTTAGTGTGTGTTTTAGTGTGTGTTTTAGTGTGTGTTTTAGTGTGTGTTTTAGTGTGTGTTTTAGTGTGTGTTTTAGTGTGTGTTTTAGTGTGTGTTTTAGTGTGTGTTTTAGTGTGTGTTTTAGTGTGTGTTTTAGTGTGTGTTTTAGTGTGTGTTTTAGTGTGTGTTTTAGTGTGTGTTTTAGTGTGTGTTTTAGTGTGTGTTTTAGTGTGTGTTTTAGTGTGTGTTTTAGTGTGTGTTTTAGTGTGTGTTTTAGTGTGTGTTTTAGTGTGTGTTTTAGTGTGTGTTTTAGTGTGTGTTTTAGTGTGTGTTTTAGTGTGTGTTTTAGTGTGTGTTTTAGTGTGTGTTTTAGTGTGTGTTTTAGTGTGTGTTTTAGTGTGTGTTTTAGTGTGTGTTTTAGTGTGTGTTTTAGTGTGTGTTTTAGTGTGTGTTTTAGTGTGTGTTTTAGTGTGTGTTTTAGTGTGTGTTTTAGTGTGTGTTTTAGTGTGTGTTTTAGTGTGTGTTTTAGTGTGTGTTTTAGTGTGTGTTTTAGTGTGTGTTTTAGTGTGTGTTTTAGTGTGTGTTTTAGTGTGTGTTTTAGTGTGTGTTTTAGTGTGTGTTTTAGTGTGTGTTTTAGTGTGTGTTTTAGTGTGTGTTTTAGTGTGTGTTTTAGTGTGTGTTTTAGTGTGTGTTTTAGTGTGTGTTTTAGTGTGTGTTTTAGTGTGTGTTTTAGTGTGTGTTTTAGTGTGTGTTTTAGTGTGTGTTTTAGTGTGTGTTTTAGTGTGTGTTTTAGTGTGTGTTTTAGTGTGTGTTTTAGTGTGTGTTTTAGTGTGTGTTTTAGTGTGTGTTTTAGTGTGTGTTTTAGTGTGTGTTTTAGTGTGTGTTTTAGTGTGTGTTTTAGTGTGTGTTTTAGTGTGTGTTTTAGTGTGTGTTTTAGTGTGTGTTTTAGTGTGTGTTTTAGTGTGTGTTTTAGTGTGTGTTTTAGTGTGTGTTTTAGTGTGTGTTTTAGTGTGTGTTTTAGTGTGTGTTTTAGTGTGTGTTTTAGTGTGTGTTTTAGTGTGTGTTTTAGTGTGTGTTTTAGTGTGTGTTTTAGTGTGTGTTTTAGTGTGTGTTTTAGTGTGTGTTTTAGTGTGTGTTTTAGTGTGTGTTTTAGTGTGTGTTTTAGTGTGTGTTTTAGTGTGTGTTTTAGTTTTAGCGGAGTTTTGTGGTGTTTTATTGTGTATAATTTGAGCTTTAGTGTGTGTTTTAGTGTGTGTCAATGGCGGTTTTAGAGAGAGAGAGTAGAGAGAGAGTCAGGGAAAGTTTGGATAGTATTATGGGTGAAAAGGTTACATATTCACTTATGGAGGGGGTTTATATACATATGATCTATTTACACTATGCCCCCTTCCATTCTAACATATTTACATTCTAAGTACAAAACAACATAAAGTACACAAATCAACTACTACATATTATATTTCTAACAATCTCCCCCTTAGTAGTGATTTGTGAAAAATATCCAGTCCTTGTCATTCTTCAAGTTCTTGTATTTGGTCTATCTTTATTTGGATGCCAGAACCAGTTTTCTCCTTCGGGTCTGTCATCTGGAACAATCATATTTGCTTCAAAATTTCTTGGAGGAATGTTATGTGGCCCTGGAAGATGATTAGGCTCGTACTTGATCCAGCAACCTCCTTTCCGACGAACAACATACTTCGACTTCTGAACATTCTTTGCTTCTCTCATCATTCGAATGCTGTCTCGGTATTCAAGCCTTTGATTGATTTTGGAGATCACTTTATCAAGCACTTCCTTTTTCTTTTCATCTTGCTCATCTTCCTTCAAACATAGCAACACATTTTTACAAAACTCCAATGTTCCATCAGAATAAGAAGCAAGTTCATCCATACGAATGAAAATCTTCTTCTTTCGGCTATTTAGAAAGACAACCCCAAAAGATGGTTCTTCTAAGACTTGACCAATACTGAGCTGTTCAATGTCTCTAGTGTACAGACTTTGATCTGGATATGGTACATTAATCTTTCTCTTAACAACTTCAAAGCCAATTTGAAAGTCTTCCAATGAAGCGTATTGAATGCAGCTTGACATGTATCTTTTCACAGCTTCAAAGGCGATAACATCTTCTTGGTATCTTTGTATTGCATTCAAGAAATGGTTGTAGAGAAAGATAATGTCGTCAACTGGCAGCAGCTTGAACTGAGCTTCTGTGAATCTGTACATTTTATTGTTATCTCTTTTCACATGAAAACAAGGGACAGAGATAGAAATCCTTTTCACCAAGATTACTCTGACAAGCACCAAAATCTTGTGATTTCTCTGTTCTTCGAGAAGCTTTGGATTGTATTGCTTAGTGAGTTTAAGAAGCTCTTTGTATTCTTCAATTTGTCTTGCTTCCTTAAACTTGTACATTGATTCCAACTCAGGTCTTTTAGTCTTAGTAACCTTGGTAGCACCACAAAAGATTGGAAAAGCTCTTTCTTCCAAGAATCTAGACTTTTTAGCTGCCTCCTTTGGCTTAACCCCCAGCGCAACCATTCTTTCTTTATCCCTCAAGAAGTATCCCCGATTAATGAACCTCCTTTGTTCATCAGTCAATTCAGTTGGAAAATAATCAGGGAGAACTTCCTCGGATACTATAGCTTCTTTCAACACTTGCTTATAAGTTGATTTCTTGAAGTTCTGAGTTGCAGCCTCAGGAGTCTTTCTCAATTCATCAAAGCTATTAAAGTCTTCAAAAGTATAGTGTTGGGGAGTTGTGAAACCCTGAGTAGAGGATTCTCCAGCATCTTTTCTGCTTGATGAACCTGTTTCAAAATAATCAAGATCTGGGAAGTCTTCAAAAGTATAGTGTTGGGGAGTTGTGAAACCCTGAGTAGAGGATTCTCCAGCATCTTTTCTGCTTGATGAACCTGTTTCAAAATAATCAAGATCTGGGAAGTCTTCAAAAGTATAGTGTTGGGGAGTTGTGAAACCCTGAGTAGAGGATTCTCCAGCATCTTTTCTGCTTGATGAACCTGTTTCAAAATAATCAAGATCTGGGAAGTCTTCAAACACAGGTTCCTCAACTGCTTCTACATTTACTGGATTCTCAACAATCTCCGGCTCATCCAAAGTTACATTATCTTTTAAGGCTTCAATATCTGCATCTCTCTCAGCATATTCAACTATCTCATCTTCAATCACATACCCTTCATCTTCATTTTCAACAACATTTTCATTCTCTTCATCATCATCATCAGAACTATCACCAAAAACTTCAACTAGTCTTCTTTTAATCTCATCATTCAAAGAATCGTTCTCAACATTCTCCACATTTCCTTCTTCCATCACCACATCTCCAACATTTCCTTCAACTCTTGCCGAAGTACTATCAATGTTTGTTTGACCTTCTCCTTGGTTCTCCCCCTCGGGGTGATCATCAGAATCAGGATCATCCCGACGAGAAGGAACCGAGGCCGGTCGGCAAGATTCTAAAGCTATCAATCTTAACTCAAATTCAGCTAGTTTAGCATCATACTCAGCCTTTTGTCTGTGAACTTGTTCTTGTAAAGCTTTGACTCGTCTGTCAGTTGCAAGTTCCCTTTCTCTAACTTCCAAGGCATTCAATACTCCTCTTTCCGTAACAGTCAACAAATCACCCTCCGATCTTAATATATTCAATAAAACCTCACATGCAGAATCTTTGGTTGGTTGATTTGTTGATGTTGATGGAATTTCAGTTGGTGTTGGTGTTCTTTGTGTTGGTATTAGAGGTGGAGTAGCCAACCCGGGGGTTGTTGGCACACTTGTGGTGTGACCTAAATTCAGCGATGCTGAGTCAGGATTTCCTGCGGATCCTCGGGTTATACCCTCACCAGCAGTTTCAGATTCATGGGCTTTGCAACCCGAATCAATTGGTGTCCTAGACTGTGATAAATCACTGTCCTGGACTTGTTGTTGGGCAACACCACTAACAACACCGGGGTCACTGAGAATGCCCGTTAATACAGTCTCAGGTTGATCCTGAGGAACAGCAGTGTCACTACGGCGTTCATACTGCTCCCCAGTCTCGGTCTGAGGACTGTTACCTGCGGCTAAAGCTGGCGTGATGTTAGCTAAGGCAGGATTTCCAAGCTGTCCTTGAGGGTCACACAAAGTGGGTCCCCCTCCGCTTGTTCCGGCACCAGTACTCAACTGGGCTTGTGAATCCGTGTCCCTAGGAGATCTAGACTCTTGTGCATGAATTGAAGGCGAGAGGTGGGGCTGATCCTCTCTAATTCCAACACTCTCATCCTCCAAATGAGGAGAGTGTGGTGAGCGTGGCTGTTCCCCGTGAATTTCTGAGACTAACTCCTGTTGTGAGGAGTCAGAATGGCTAGGAGAGGTTGGTGCATACGAGAATGGGCAGTTCCCGATTTCTACCCTAGGGTAAACAACCCGGCTAGACACATTGGTTTGAACTAATGGAGGGCTAACTTTTTCTTTATGCCCTTGTCCTAACCCGGACCGCACATCCTCTCTGGTATTTTCAACTCCTCCCTCAGTCACGCCTTGTTCCTCCAGCACATCATCATCTCCAGTGCTAACATGCTCAGTTTCTAACTCAGATACAATATTATCCACAACTCTTGTTGCTTGTTCAACATCAAACTCCGCTGAGACATCAGGTTGTTCATTTACATCTGCTGAAGTAGATTCAAGTCTTTGTCTTGCAGATTTAGACGACTTATGTTTTCTTTTTAATTTCTTCTTCTTTGAAGTGTGCTTTAGGACACTTCTAGCAGACATTTTAAGTCGTCTACCTGGAGGTGGAGTTGGTTCATCAGGTAAAGCAGATGCAAGTGGTGTTGGATCAAAAATCGGTGATGAACGAGGTGGTGTTAGAAATGGTGGATTCGGTGAAACTACAGATGGTATAGGTGTAGATTGCGAAGGTGAAGATTGCGAAAAGCGAACGGTTGGTGTAGATTGTGTAGATTGTGAAGGTGATGTTTGTGATGTAATATTTGGTGTAGATTGGGAAACAGGTGATGAAATAGGTTCAGGTGAAGCAACATCTTGCTCAAACATAACTCTTTTTGTCTTTCTTTTCCTCTGCTCAGAGGCCCCTTCATCACTAACCCCTCTTTTTCTTTTTGACGAACTAGGACCCTCACTTGGCGACCTATGCTCAGCTTGGGAAGGAGTCTGTTGGCTTTCAGACCCCAGAGCTGAGACTAACCACTCAAGATAAGACCTAAGGTGAGGACTCTGAGCAGGAACCAAATTTATCAGGAATGGTGGAATCGGAAAAGGTCTGACTTTATCACTTCCAGTGCCTCTCATATTTGATTTGTACATAGCAATGACACACTTGAAACTATCCTCCATCTTTGGAATACCTTCATTATTGTCAAGAACATCATCCACAATCAACGTGAAGAATCTGATGTAAGGAATGTACTTCCTTTCTTGTATGTCCTTCCCTTTGACAACTTGAGCCATCTTATCCCATATAATCTTGGCAAAATCACACTCAACATTGTGTGTGACTGCATAGAAGATGGACAATGAATGTTTTGTCATTGCATCAATCCCTTTTTGTGAAGGCATCAGACATGTAACCAGAACATTATACATAGTATGCCAGAGAGAAGCTATTTTCATCCTTTTAAAGTCTCTCATCGTTGCTAATTCTCCTTCATAACCCAGAGCATGAACTGCAGCTAACATATCTTCAATAGAAGGCAGTTCTTCATATTCTTCATGTTCAGGAAAGCCAATAACAGTTCTGAGTTCATTTAATGTGAATGTGCATTCAACTTCATGATCTTCAGATCTAAGAGTGAATCGGAAGAAGTCTTCAGTCTTTCTTCTCTTACTTGCTTTTACATATTCAATCGATTCCCATAAATCAAAGATATATTTCTCTGGAACTACAGCACCATTGGTTAATGCATCTTTCAGTGGGTGATGGCTTAGAATCTCAGTGATAATTGGAAATCTTGAATTGAAAGGAATGTGAAGAGCTTGATTGGCTTGCATTTTCATTGTATCACCTTCTTGAAACATCACCATCTTATTTTATTTTTATGAATTTTCTGAAAAAATAAACTGACCAAAAAAAATTTGACCAGACAATTATTTTAGAAAATAACAAATACACACAACTACTTTATTAAAAAAAATATAAGAACATATAGAATCTCGAAAAGCGATTGGTGTAGATTGTGAAGGTGATGTTGTGATGTAATATTTGGTGTAGATTGTGAAGGTGATGTTTGTGATGTAATATTTGGTGTAGATTGTGAAGGTGATGTTGTGAGTAATATTTGGTGTAGATTGTGAAGGTGATGTTTGTGAAAATTTGGTGTAGATTGTATAGATTGTGAAGGTGATGTTTGTGATGTAATATTTGGTGTAGATTGTGAAGGTGATGTTTGTGATGTAATATTTGGTGTAGATTGTGAAGGTGATGTTTGTGATGTAATATTTGGTGTAGATTGTGAAGGTGATGTTGTGATGTAATATTGGTGTAGATTGTGAAGGTGATGTTGTGATGTAATATTTGGTGTAGATTGTGAAGGTGATGTTTGTGAAAATTTGGTGTAGATTGTATAGATTGTGAAGGTGATGTTTGTGATGTAATATTTGGTGTAGATTGTGAAGGTGATGTTTGTGATGTAACGGTTGGTGTAGATTGTGAAGGTGATGTTTGTGATGTAATATTTGGTGTAGATTGGGAAACAGGTGATGAAATAGGTTCAGGTGAAGCAACATCTTGCTCAAACATAACTCTTTTTGTCTTTCTTTTCCTCTGCTCAGAGGCCCCTTCATCACTAACCCCTCTTTTTCTTTTTGACGAACTAGGACCCTCACTTGGCGACCTATGCTCAGCTTGGGAAGGAGTCTGTTGGCTTTCAGACCCCAGAGCTGAGACTAACCACTCAAGATAAGACCTAAGGTGAGGACTCTGAGCAGGAACCAAATTTATCAGGAATGGTGGAATCGGAAAAGGTCTGACTTTATCACTTCCAGTGCCTCTCATATTTGATTTGTACATAGCAATGACACACTTGAAACTATCCTCCATCTTTGGAATACCTTCATTATTGTCAAGAACATCATCCACAATCAACGTGAAGAATCTGATGTAAGGAATGTACTTCCTTTCTTGTATGTCCTTCCCTTTGACAACTTGAGCCATCTTATCCCATATAATCTTGGCAAAATCACACTCAACATTGTGTGTGACTGCATAGAAGATGGACAATGAATGTTTTGTCATTGCATCAATCCCTTTTTGTGAAGGCATCAGACATGTAACCAGAACATTATACATAGTATGCCAGAGAGAAGCTATTTTCATCCTTTTAAAGTCTCTCATCGTTGCTAATTCTCCTTCATAACCCAGAGCATGAACTGCAGCTAACATATCTTCAATAGAAGGCAGTTCTTCATATTCTTCATGTTCAGGAAAGCCAATAACAGTTCTGAGTTCATTTAATGTGAATGTGCATTCAACTTCATGATCTTCAGATCTAAGAGTGAATCGGAAGAAGTCTTCAGTCTTTCTTCTCTTACTTGCTTTTACATATTCAATCGATTCCCATAAATCAAAGATATATTTCTCTGGAACTACAGCACCATTGGTTAATGCATCTTTCAGTGGGTGATGGCTTAGAATCTCAGTGATAATTGGAAATCTTGAATTGAAAGGAATGTGAAGAGCTTGATTGGCTTGCATTTTCATTGTATCACCTTCTTGAAACATCACCATCTTATTTTATTTTTATGAATTTTCTGAAAAAATAAACTGACCAAAAAAAAATTTGACCAGACAATTATTTTAGAAAATAACAAATACACACAACTACTTTATTAAAAAAATGTTTATTTGCCGAGCTGGGAGCTCTGCAAATGACACATACCTTGATTATGACAACATTTTTCAAAAATCTTTCATTTGCCGAGCTGGGAGCTCTGCAAATGACCTTTTCAGTACTTAAAGAAATTTCTTGGTGACAGAATATAAGTAAACCATGCATTTGCCGAACTGGGAGCACTGCAAATGGCTATTTCAAACCTTAAAAAAAACTTGTAAAATGATGACCAAAAACACATGCATTTGCCGAGCTGGGAGCTCTGCAAATGATGGTTTCAGAAAAACACTTGTAAGTTTTTGAAAAAAAAAAAAAAAAAAAAAAAAAAAAAAAAAAAAAAAAAAAAAAAAAAAAAAAAAAAAAAAAAAAAAAAAAAAAAAAAAAAAAAAAAAAAAAAAAAAAAAAAAAAAAAAAAAAAAAAAAAAAAAAAAAAAAAAAAAAAAAAAAAAAAAAAAAAAAAAAAAAAAAAAAAAAAAAAAAAAAAAAAAAAAAAAAAAAAAAAAAAAAAAAAAAAAAAAAAAAAAAAAAAAAAAAAAAAAAAAAAAAAAAAAAAAAAAAAAAAAAAAAAAAAAAAAAAAAAAAAAAAAAAAAAAAAAAAAAAAAAAAAAAAAAAAAAAAAAAAAAAAAAAAAAAAAAAAAAAAAAAAAAAAAAAAAAAAAAAAAAAAAAAAAAAAAAAAAAAAAAAAAAAAAAAAAAAAAAAAAAAAAAAAAAAAAAAAAAAAAAAAAAAAAAAAAAAAAAAAAAAAAAAAAAAAAAAAAAAAAAAAAAAAAAAAAAAAAAAAAAAAAAAAAAAAAAAAAAAAAAAAAAAAAAAAAAAAAAAAAAAAAAAAAAAAAAAAAAAAAAAAAAAAAAAAAAAAAAAAAAAAAAAAAAAAAAAAAAAAAAAAAAAAAAAAAAAAAAAAAAAAAAAAAAAAAAAAAAAAAAAAAAAAAAAAAAAAAAAAAAAAAAAAAAAAAAAAAAAAAAAAAAAAAAAAAAAAAAAAAAAAAAAAAAAAAAAAAAAAAAAAAAAAAAAAAAAAAAAAAAAAAAAAAAAAAAAAAAAAAAAAAAAAAAAAAAAAAAAAAAAAAAAAAAAAAAAAAAAAAAAAAAAAAAAAAAAAAAAAAAAAAAAAAAAAAAAAAAAAAAAAAAAAAAAAAAAAAAAAAAAAAAAAAAAAAAAAAAAAAAAAAAAAAAAAAAAAAAAAAAAAAAAAAAAAAAAAAAAAAAAAAAAAAAAAAAAAAAAAAAAAAAAAAAAAAAAAAAAAAAAAAAAAAAAAAAAAAAAAAAAAAAAAAAAAAAAAAAAAAAAAAAAAAAAAAAAAAAAAAAAAAAAAAAAAAAAAAAAAAAAAAAAAAAAAAAAAAAAAAAAAAAAAAAAAAAAAAAAAAAAAAAAAAAAAAAAAAAAAAAAAAAAAAAAAAAAAAAAAAAAAAAAAAAAAAAAAAAAAAAAAAAAAAAAAAAAAAAAAAAAAAAAAAAAAAAAAAAAAAAAAAAAAAAAAAAAAAAAAAAAAAAAAAAAAAAAAAAAAAAAAAAAAAAAAAAAAAAAAAAAAAAAAAAAAAAAAAAAAAAAAAAAAAAAAAAAAAAAAAAAAAAAAAAAAAAAAAAAAAAAAAAAAAAAAAAAAAAAAAAAAAAAAAAAAAAAAAAAAAAAAAAAAAAAAAAAAAAAAAAAAAAAAAAAAAAAAAAAAAAAAAAAAAAAAAAAAAAAAAAAAAAAAAAAAAAAAAAAAAAAAAAAAAAAAAAAAAAAAAAAAAAAAAAAAAAAAAAAAAAAAAAAAAAAAAAAAAAAAAAAAAAAAAAAAAAAAAAAAAAAAAAAAAAAAAAAAAAAAAAAAAAAAAAAAAAAAAAAAAAAAAAAAAAAAAAAAAAAAAAAAAAAAAAAAAAAAAAAAAAAAAAAAAAAAAAAAAAAAAAAAAAAAAAAAAAAAAAAAAAAAAAAAAAAAAAAAAAAAAAAAAAAAAAAAAAAAAAAAAAAAAAAAAAAAAAAAAAAAAAAAAAAAAAAAAAAAAAAAAAAAAAAAAAAAAAAAAAAAAAAAAAAAAAAAAAAAAAAAAAAAAAAAAAAAAAAAAAAAAAAAAAAAAAAAAAAAAAAAAAAAAAAAAAAAAAAAAAAAAAAAAAAAAAAAAAAAAAAAAAAAAAAAAAAAAAAAAAAAAAAAAAAAAAAAAAAAAAAAAAAAAAAAAAAAAAAAAAAAAAAAAAAAAAAAAAAAAAAAAAAAAAAAAAAAAAAAAAAAAAAAAAAAAAAAAAAAAAAAAAAAAAAACAATTAAAAAAAAAAAAATTTAAACAAATAAACAAACAATTTAACAAGTAAACAAACAATTTTTTTTTTTTTTTTTTTTTTTTTTTTTTTTTTTTTTTTTTTTTTTTTTTTTTTTTTTTTTTTTTTTTTTTTTTTTTTTTTTTTTTTTTTTTTTTTTTTTTTTTTTTTTTTTTTTTTTTTTTTTTTTTTTTTTTTTTTTTTTTTTTTTTTTTTTTTTTTTTTTTTTTTTTTTTTTTTTTTTTTTTTTTTTTTTTTTTTTTTTTTTTTTTTTTTTTTTTTTTTTTTTTTTTTTTTTTTTTTTTTTTTTTTTTTTTTTTTTTTTTTTTTTTTTTTTTTTTTTTTTTTTTTTTTTTTTTTTTTTTTTTTTTTTTTTTTTTTTTTTTTTTTTTTTTTTTTTTTTTTTTTTTTTTTTTTTTTTTTTTTTTTTTTTTTTTTTTTTTTTTTTTTTTTTTTTTTTTTTTTTTTTTTTTTTTTTTTTTTTTTTTTTTTTTTTTTTTTTTTTTTTTTTTTTTTTTTTTTTTTTTTTTTTTTTTTTTTTTTTTTTTTTTTTTTTTTTTTTTTTTTTTTTTTTTTTTTTTTTTTTTTTTTTTTTTTTTTTTTTTTTTTTTTTTTTTTTTTTTTTTTTTTTTTTTTTTTTTTTTTTTTTTTTTTTTTTTTTTTTTTTTTTTTTTTTTTTTTTTTTTTTTTTTTTTTTTTTTTTTTTTTTTTTTTTTTTTTTTTTTTTTTTTTTTTTTTTTTTTTTTTTTTTTTTTTTTTTTTTTTTTTTTTTTTTTTTTTTTTTTTTTTTTTTTTTTTTTTTTTTTTTTTTTTTTTTTTTTTTTTTTTTTTTTTTTTTTTTTTTTTTTTTTTTTTTTTTTTTTTTTTTTTTTTTTTTTTTTTTTTTTTTTTTTTTTTTTTTTTTTTTTTTTTTTTTTTTTTTTTTTTTTTTTTTTTTTTTTTTTTTTTTTTTTTTTTTTTTTTTTTTTTTTTTTTTTTTTTTTTTTTTTTTTTTTTTTTTTTTTTTTTTTTTTTTTTTTTTTTTTTTTTTTTTTTTTTTTTTTTTTTTTTTTTTTTTTTTTTTTTTTTTTTTTTTTTTTTTTTTTTTTTTTTTTTTTTTTTTTTTTTTTTTTTTTTTTTTTTTTTTTTTTTTTTTTTTTTTTTTTTTTTTTTTTTTTTTTTTTTTTTTTTTTTTTTTTTTTTTTTTTTTTTTTTTTTTTTTTTTTTTTTTTTTTTTTTTTTTTTTTTTTTTTTTTTTTTTTTTTTTTTTTTTTTTTTTTTTTTTTTTTTTTTTTTTTTTTTTTTTTTTTTTTTTTTTTTTTTTTTTTTTTTTTTTTTTTTTTTTTTTTTTTTTTTTTTTTTTTTTTTTTTTTTTTTTTTTTTTTTTTTTTTTTTTTTTTTTTTTTTTTTTTTTTTTTTTTTTTTTTTTTTTTTTTTTTTTTTTTTTTTTTTTTTTGTTTTTTTTTTTTTTTTTTTTTTTTTTTTTTTTTTTTTTTTTTTTTTTTTTTTTTTTTTTTTTTTTTTTTTTTTTTTTTTTTTTATTTTTATCATTTTAGAATTTTCTAATTTTGTATTTGATTTTTCAGATTTTATCAACAAACACACATACAAATAATGAAAAAAAATTTAAACAAATAAACAAACAATTATTCACATGTATTTGCACACTCCCCCTCAAATTAAGCATATTAGCCTATACTAAATTTACAAACTCCCCCTAAAATCATGCATTCTACCCTTTTTCTCCCCCTCAAACATTGCATGTAATAACAAGTAAAACACATCAATGTTTGAACCAGAAAATGAACATAGAATACATGGCATGAAAGCATTTAAGTTTGTAAATCAAGCATTCCCAACTTGGTTTTCAGAAAATTGAACCTGTTTTCATCCAAAGGTTTGGTGAAAAGATCAGCAAGTTGGTAGTCTGTTGGGACAAAATAGAGTTCGATGTTACCTTTCTCGACATGATCTTTAAGAAAATGGTACCGAACATCTATGTGCTTGGTCTTTGTATGCTGTACAGGATTGCAAGAAATAGCAATTGCACTCTTAGAGTCACAGTATATGGGAATCCTGTTGAACTGAAATCCATAATCAGTCAACTGTGTCTTCATCCAAAGAACTTGTGAACAACAGCTAGCTGCAGCAACGTATTCAGCTTCTGCAGTAGATGTGGATACACAATTCTGTTTCTTTGACGACCAACTGACCAATCTATCCCCTAGAAACTGTACACTCCCAGAAGTACTCTTTCGATCAAGCTTACAACCTGCATGGTCAGCATCCGAATATGCAACCAATTGAAACCCAGTATCCCTAGGATACCAGAGACCAAGGTTCACTGTGCCTTTCAGGTATCGGAAGATCCGTTTAACGGCCTGGAAATGACTTTCCTTGGGATTGGCCTGATACCTGGCACACATGCATGTTGCGAACATAATATCCGGGCGACTAGCAGTCAAGTACATGAGTGACCCTATCATACTGCGATATTTCTTTTGATCAAAAGATTTTCCATTTAAGTCAGCATTTATCTTTGTTCGAGCTTCCATGGGTGTACCAATTGTTTGGCAATCCATCATATCAAACTTTTTCAACATGTCAAGAATGTACTTAGATTGACAAATAAAAGTACCATTTGACAACTGTTTTACTTGAAGACCAAGGAAAAAGTTTAATTCACCCATCATGCTCATTTCAAATTTCTTGATCATTAAAGCAGAGAAATTCTTGCAGTATTTAGGATTAGTTGACCCGAAAATTATGTCGTCAACATAAATCTGGATTAGAATGATGTCACTTCCTTGTCGTTTTATAAACAAGGTAGTGTCAATCGAACCTTTGCTAAAACCAGATTTCACAAGATAAGAGGATAGAGCATCATACCATGCACGAGGCGCTTGTTTCAGACCATATAATGCCTTGTCTAACCTGTAAACGTAGTCTGGATGTTTGGAACTCACAAAACCTTCTGGTTGTTCAACGTACACTTCTTCTTTGAGAATTCCATTCAAGAAAGCAGTTTTAACATCCATCTGGTAGACTGTGAAGTTCTTGTAGGCAGCATAGGCAAGAAACATCCGAATAGCCTCAATTCGTGCAACTGGTGCGAATGTCTCATCATAGTCAATTCCATCTTGTTGGCAATATCCCTTTGCAACCAATCGTGCTTTGTTGCGTACAACAACTCCAGTTTCATCCTTTTTATTCTTGAAGATCCACTTGGTTTTAATTGGCTCCTTGTTCTTGTAAGGATTTGGAACCAATTTCCACACCTCAAGGCGTTCAAATTGATTCAGTTCCTCTTGCATAGCTTTCACCCAATCTGGACAACTTAGAGCTTCATTCACTGTCTTTGGTTCAACAATGCTTAGAAAATTTACAAACAGACATTCATTCGCAGAAGCGGATCTTGTCTGAATTCCAGTTGTTGGATTACCAATGACTTGAGAAATTGGATGAGCTCTTGTCCATTTTGTTGTATGAGGAATTGGATCAATTGGATCACCAGATTCTTCAGAATCAATAAAATCAGGAGTATGTTGTTCTGTCAATTGTTCAAGTGAAGTAACAATTGGTTCAACAAAGTTATCTTGATCATAATCTTCTGGATTGGTTGATGGATTTGTCACTTGAGAGATAACATGAGGTTGAGTATTCATCTGTGAATAATCAGTAGGTGGAGGAGAATCAGATGGTGGACTATCATCTGATGCTTGTGATGGTGAAGACTCATTGGAATCCATCTCTTTCGAACTTGAACTTGATGGTTCATTTGAATTCACTTCAGGTGCAGGGACTTCTTTTGAAACTTTGAAAAATTCTTCGAACAAGATATCCAAATCTTGTGATGTTGGAGTAGAGAATGATGATTTGACATTTGAAGTAGTTTTTGTTGCGGAAGCTTGTGGACTTTTAAGTTCGGGTCTTGAACTGTGTTGTTCAAGAACCATTCCCGAGAGTTCATCAAATTTAACATTCATACTCTCTTCGATTCTCTTGGTTCTTCGGTTATATACACGATATGCAATGGATTCTCTTGAATAACCGATGAAATATGCCTCATCGCCTTTTGGTTCAAATTTGCCCAGATTTTCTCGATCATTGAGAACATAACATACACATCCAAAAATGTGCAAAAAGTTCACATTGGGCTTTCTTTTGTTGATCACCTCATACGGAGTTTTATCAAACCTCTTGTTTATGATGGATCTGTTTTGTGTAAAACAAGCAGTAGCAACAGCTTCAGCCCATAGATTTGGTGGCAGCTTCGAATAGGCAAGCATTGTTCTAGCTGCTTCAACAAGAGTTCGATTTCGACGTTCAACTACTCCATTCTGTTGAGGTGTTCTGACAGCGGAAAATTGGTGTGAAATACCCATGGACTTGAAGAAAGAATCAATTGTTGAATTCTTGAATTCAGTGCCATTGTCTGAGCGAACAATTCTAACAGATGATTTAAGATTGACTTGGGTCTTCTTGATGAAATCAATAATCACTTGTGGAGTTTCACTCTTTGCATGAATAAAGAATACCCAAGTGTAACGAGAATAATCATCTACAATCACTAGAATGTATCGCTTCCCATGGATACTTTGAACTTTCATTGGGCCACACAAATCCATATGAATAAGGTGCAAAGGACCTTCTGTACTTAAGTGCTTCTTTGGTTTGTGTGAAGCTTTCTTCATCTTTCCAATTGCACAAGCTGGACAAACATGTTCACTTTCATAAAAAAAAAAAAAAAAAAAAAAAAAAAAAAAAAAAAAAAAAAAAAAAAAAAAAAAAAAAAAAAAAAAAAAAAAAAAAAAAAAAAAAAAAAAAAAAAAAAAAAAAAAAAAAAAAAAAAAAAAAAAAAAAAAAAAAAAAAAAAAAAAAAAAAAAAAAAAAAAAAAAAAAAAAAAAAAAAAAAAAAAAAAAAAAAAAAAAAAAAAAAAAAAAAAAAAAAAAAAAAAAAAAAAAAAAAAAAAAAAAAAAAAAAAAAAAAAAAAAAAAAAAAAAAAAAAAAAAAAAAAAAAAAAAAAAAAAAAAAAAAAAAAAAAAAAAAAAAAAAAAAAAAAAAAAAAAAAAAAAAAAAAAAAAAAAAAAAAAAAAAAAAAAAAAAAAAAAAAAAAAAAAAAAAAAAAAAAAAAAAAAAAAAAAAAAAAAAAAAAAAAAAAAAAAAAAAAAAAAAAAAAAAAAAAAAAAAAAAAAAAAAAAAAAAAAAAAAAAAAAAAAAAAAAAAAAAAAAAAAAAAAAAAAAAAAAAAAAAAAAAAAAAAAAAAAAAAAAAAAAAAAAAAAAAAAAAAAAAAAAAAAAAAAAAAAAAAAAAAAAAAAAAAAAAAAAAAAAAAAAAAAAAAAAAAAAAAAAAAAAAAAAAAAAAAAAAAAAAAAAAAAAAAAAAAAAAAAAAAAAAAAAAAAAAAAAAAAAAAAAAAAAAAAAAAAAAAAAAAAAAAAAAAAAAAAAAAAAAAAAAAAAAAAAAAAAAAAAAAAAAAAAAAAAAAAAAAAAAAAAAAAAAAAAAAAAAAAAAAAAAAAAAAAAAAAAAAAAAAAAAAAAAAAAAAAAAAAAAAAAAAAAAAAAAAAAAAAAAAAAAAAAAAAAAAAAAAAAAAAAAAAAAAAAAAAAAAAAAAAAAAAAAAAAAAAAAAAAAAAAAAAAAAAAAAAAAAAAAAAAAAAAAAAAAAAAAAAAAAAAAAAAAAAAAAAAAAAAAAAAAAAAAAAAAAAAAAAAAAAAAAAAAAAAAAAAAAAAAAAAAAAAAAAAAAAAAAAAAAAAAAAAAAAAAAAAAAAAAAAAAAAAAAAAAAAAAAAAAAAAAAAAAAAAAAAAAAAAAAAAAAAAAAAAAAAAAAAAAAAAAAAAAAAAAAAAAAAAAAAAAAAAAAAAAAAAAAAAAAAAAAAAAAAAAAAAAAAAAAAAAAAAAAAAAAAAAAAAAAAAAAAAAAAAAAAAAAAAAAAAAAAAAAAAAAAAAAAAAAAAAAAAAAAAAAAAAAAAAAAAAAAAAAAAAAAAAAAAAAAAAAAAAAAAAAAAAAAAAAAAAAAAAAAAAAAAAAAAAAAAAAAAAAAAAAAAAAAAAAAAAAAAAAAAAAAAAAAAAAAAAAAAAAAAAAAAAAAAAAAAAAAAAAAAAAAAAAAAAAAAAAAAAAAAAAAAAAAAAAAAAAAAAAAAAAAAAAAAAAAAAAAAAAAAAAAAAAAAAAAAAAAAAAAAAAAAAAAAAAAAAAAAAAAAAAAAAAAAAAAAAAAAAAAAAAAAAAAAAAAAAAAAAAAAAAAAAAAAAAAAAAAAAAAAAAAAAAAAAAAAAAAAAAAAAAAAAAAAAAAAAAAAAAAAAAAAAAAAAAAAAAAAAAAAAAAAAAAAAAAAAAAAAAAAAAAAAAAAAAAAAAAAAAAAAAAAAAAAAAAAAAAAAAAAAAAAAAAAAAAAAAAAAAAAAAAAAAAAAAAAAAAAAAATAAAAAAAAAATTAAGCAAAATAACACGCAAACAAACACTTTATTCAAATAACAAATAAGCACATATAAATGTTTAAAACACATATACGAATTACAAGCAAGGAAGTGTAAAAGTTTATACACATGTTTTGGTACAAGCAGGACTAGTCCTAGATTTATCAGTATTATCTAATGTAATCGATCTACGAACAATCCACACTTGTTTGACAGTAGAAGTTCTCCCATCAAGCTTAACTTTACTAGAAGCATTCAAATATCTATCCTTAGAGATCCATCTACTGCTACTAGTTAAGCACACGTCACCTGAAACACGAACATTCTTTGAGTTAGCAAACAATTTGTCAACTTTGTTCTTAACAGATTTCTTTTTGATGGGTTCTGTGGTCTTATTCACTTTCTTAATGTTATTAGGTGACAACCATCCATACTGGTCTTTGTATTTAGTCATGCCTGTAACAGTATCTCTAACCCTATGTAAAGTGCACTTAGGATTCGTCTGAGAGTACCTAGGGAAACTAGAATACCTAACCTGCTGAGGTTGATTGTTACCTAATGAGAAAGATTCAATTGTAACAATCTTCTGACCACTGCTTGTTTTGACTTCTTTTTGAGACTCAGATTTAGATTTGACCTTGTACATCTGTTGTTGCCTAGAAGTCTTTGATTCAGATTGTGTGGTCTTGGGTTTTGATACACACTTTGGTAATGGTCTGGTCTTCGTTTTTGAGTCAGTCTTGGGTAATTGTTTGGTCTTTGACTGTTGGGTAGTCTTTGATCTTTGGAACTTATCGTATGAAGATTGTGAAGAGTGTGACTGTGGAATCTTTTTTAGATTAAAATCAAGTTTTTCGTCCTTTTGAACAAAATGTTTTTCAAAGTCAGGATCATAATCAAGATTTTCTTCCAAAAATGTTGATAATTCATCAGTTTCCAACTTCACACTTACTTCATTTTTCTTTATCGGATTTAGACTTTGCTTGAGTGAAATTGATGCTTTATCTTTATGAAATTGAAGTGCTATTTTCTGAAGTTGGAATTCAACTTTTAAATCATTAAGTTCTTTTAGCACATTTAATCTCTGTTTTCGTTCTTTTTCAAACTTTTGTTTGAAAGCATCAATTTCATTCAAGTAAGATTGAGTTCCTTCAGAAAACTTGGTGAAAGTCTCAATTTCAGAGGTAATTGGGAAAAAATAATCATCAATATCATGAACATCATCTAAATCACCATCAGTTTGAACAGAAACATGCACAACTTGACTCTCAGTTTGCACAGATGCATTCATGATTTCACAAATTGAACATGCAGTTTGTGAAGTTGTCTCATTTTGACACACAGACTGGTTTGGTAGATTTGGAGTGGCCATAACTTCACAAACAGGACAATCGGGGTGATCACAATCATTTTCATGATTCTTGAGTGGGTCAATGACATAGTGATTTTGAGGTTGTAGATTATCTATCAAAGATTGCTTTTCATCAAGTGACTTTTCCAGATTTTCAATTACCTTTTCCAAAACTATCTGTGGAACATAAGGTCTCAAAATTGCAGGTTTTGGAATAGGAATAGGATTTTCCAAAGATTTTTCTGTAAAACACTCAAGAATTTCCGGTATGACAGCCTCATGATTGTCTTTGATTGTGTTGTGTGTAGAGTTAGCGAAAAAATCATATGACTCATCCATTAACTCATAGTTAAAATAGACTTTTGCACCCTTTTCTAGAAAATCATCAGCCTCATAATCACTATTGGTCGGTCTCACAAATTGGTCTGTCATCCCACATCTCAGATAAGATTCGTTGTATAACGATGGGACTTCTTTTTGTGCTTCGAGCAAACATTTTGGATTATTATAACCCAACCCTGATGTGAAAATTGTTTCTGAATTTCTGGGCCTGTTTAAATAGACTTGTTGATATGAACGATTTATCTTATACAACTTTTCTTGATAGGACTTGATTTCAGCTTTCAACTCATCATTTTCTTTATCAAGTTTTTGTTTAAGAGAATCTTTTATACAACATTCATATTTTAGGTCAGAAATTTTATTTTCAAATTCCGTCACATCAGGGATAGATTCTTTCATCTTGACATTCAAAGACTCAATGTCTTCAGCCAAAGCATTTGCTCGAAACATCTCATTGGTCTTCTCAACTTGAAGTTGTCGTACAATCTTGCTCAGTTCAAGAACTTTGGTCTCAAGTTCTTGTTTCTCAAGATGCAGTTTGGAGTTTTGAGTAAAAGAGACTGCTGCTTTTTCAGATTTCAAATTTTCAAATTCTTTTTGAAATGTATCAATTTTAATTTGAAAATCTTTTTCTTTGTCCTCCAAATCTTTCTTTAATTTTAGATTCTTTTTACTCAACTCCCTGCAGTCTTTCCTTGCTGTCTCAGCCATATCCATATAATATTTCAACACAGATTTGGGAAAAGAGATTACCTCATCCTCGACTTCAGAAACACTTTCATCTTCTTCCTCCAACTCCTTTGACTTCTTGATCTTTGTCATGAAGCACACATTTGCTGCAAGTTCGTCTGTCTCCTCGTCAGAAAGATGTAACCACTTGTCATCCTCAGCGAGAAGAGCAATTCCGCTTTCCTCTTGTCTTGCCAGCAAAAGTTTGTACTTGTAGTACTCGGAGTTCTTCTGTCGAGGTTTGGTGCAGTTGATTGCAAAATGTCCAGTCAAGCCACAGTTATAGCACTTCTTGTCTTCATTCCTTCTCTCCATTACCTTCTTCTCAAACTTCCTCTGATTTTCATATTTCTTCTCACCTCCAACAAACTCTTTCTTCTGATCAAACTTAGGAGCATTTGCATTTTTAGCATAAGAAGAAACTGACGAAGTCCTAAGCTGATTGTTTGTTGGTTTCTTTTTGAAGAATTTCTTCTTGAAAGCCTTGGTGAAATAAGCGAGTTCTTTGTACATCTGTTTTTGGTTGTCATCCAGATCAGAATCACTCATATCACTCGAATCAGAATCAGTTTGAACTTCAACAAAACTGTGTCTTGACATTCTAGGAGTCTTCTTTTCAGCAACCAAAGCCAATGGATCTGAATGTACACTCTCTTCTTTCTTCTTCTGAATTCTTTTAACATCTTCCACATTCAGTTGTAGCTTTTCAAACAGAGTATGAATTGTGAGCTTTGCAAAATCTGATTGTTGGTTGAGTTGAGTTCCATATACTTGCCATTCTTCTTCCAAATTCTTGATGAATTTGATGTTCAGTTCCATATTGGTTCTTTTAACAAAAAAAAAAAAAAAAAAAAAAAAAAAAAAAAAAAAAAAAAAAAAAAAAAAAAAAAAAAAAAAAAAAGAAAAAAAAAAAAAAAAAAAAAAAAAAAAAAAAAAAAAAGAGAAAAAAAAAAAAAAAAAAAAAAAAAAAAAAAAAAAAAAAAAAAAAAAAAAAAAAAAAAAAAAAAAAAAAAAAAAAAAAAAAAAAAAAAAAAAAAAAAAAAAAAAAAAAAAAAAAAAAAAAAAAAAAAAAAAAAAAAAAAAAAAAAAAAAAAAAAAAAAAAAAAAAAAAAAAAAAAAAAAAAAAAAAAAAAAAAAAAAAAAAAAAAAAAAAAAAAAAAAAAAAAAAAAAAAAAAAAAAAAAAAAAAAAAAAAAAAAAAAAAAAAAAAAAAAAAAAAAAAAAAAAAAAAAAAAAAAAAAAAAAAAAAAAAAAAAAAAAAAAAAAAAAAAAAAAAAAAAAAAAAAAAAAAAAAAAAAAAAAAAAAAAAAAAAAAAAAAAAAAAAAAAAAAAAAAAAAAAAAAAAAAAAAAAAAAAAAAAAAAAAAAAAAAAAAAAAAAAAAAAAAAAAAAAAAAAAAAAAAAAAAAAAAAAAAAAAAAAAAAAAAAAAAAAAAAAAAAAAAAAAAAAAAAAAAAAAAAAAAAAAAAAAAAAAAAAAAAAAAAAAAAAAAAAAAAAAAAAAAAAAAAAAAAAAAAAAAAAAAAAAAAAAAAAAAAAAAAAAAAAAAAAAAAAAAAAAAAAAAAAAAAAAAAAAAAAAAAAAAAAAAAAAAAAAAAAAAAAAAAAAAAAAAAAAAAAAAAAAAAAAAAAAAAAAAAAAAAAAAAAAAAAAAAAAAAAAAAAAAAAAAAAAAAAAAAAAAAAAAAAAAAAAAAAAAAAAAAAAAAAAAAAAAAAAAAAAAAAAAAAAAAAAAAAAAAAAAAAAAAAAAAAAAAAAAAAAAAAAAAAAAAAAAAAAAAAAAAAAAAAAAAAAAAAAAAAAAAAAAAAAAAAAAAAAAAAAAAAAAAAAAAAAAAAAAAAAAAAAAAAAAAAAAAAAAAAAAAAAAAAAAAAAAAAAAAAAAAAAAAAAAAAAAAAAAAAAAAAAAAAAAAAAAAAAAAAAAAAAAAAAAAAAAAAAAAAAAAAAAAAAAAAAAAAAAAAAAAAAAAAAAAAAAAAAAAAAAAAAAAAAAAAAAAAAAAAAAAAAAAAAAAAAAAAAAAAAAAAAAAAAAAAAAAAAAAAAAAAAAAAAAAAAAAAAAAAAAAAAAAAAAAAAAAAAAAAAAAAAAAAAAAAAAAAAAAAAAAAAAAAAAAAAAAAAAAAAAAAAAAAAAAAAAAAAAAAAAAAAAAAAAAAAAAAAAAAAAAAAAAAAAAAAAAAAAAAAAAAAAAAAAAAAAAAAAAAAAAAAAAAAAAAAAAAAAAAAAAAAAAAAAAAAAAAAAAAAAAAAAAAAAAAAAAAAAAAAAAAAAAAAAAAAAAAAAAAAAAAAAAAAAAAAAAAAAAAAAAAAAAAAAAAAAAAAAAAAAAAAAAAAAAAAAAAAAAAAAAAAAAAAAAAAAAAAAAAAAAAAAAAAAAAAAAAAAAAAAAAAAAAAAAAAAAAAAAAAAAAAAAAAAAAAAAAAAAAAAAAAAAAAAAAAAAAAAAAAAAAAAAAAAAAAAAAAAAAAAAAAAAAAAAAAAAAAAAAAAAAAAAAAAAAAAAAAAAAAAAAAAAAAAAAAAAAAAAAAAAAAAAAAAAAAAAAAAAAAAAAAAAAAAAAAAAAAAAAAAAAAAAAAAAAAAAAAAAAAAAAAAAAAAAAAAAAAAAAAAAAAAAAAAAAAAAAAAAAAAAAAAAAAAAAAAAAAAAAAAAAAAAAAAAAAAAAAAAAAAAAAAAAAAAAAAAAAAAAAAAAAAAAAAAAAAAAAAAAAAAAAAAAAAAAAAAAAAAAAAAAAAAAAAAAAAAAAAAAAAAAAAAAAAAAAAAAGAAAAAAAAATTTGAATTTTCTGAATTGTGAAGGATGCCGAGCTTAGATCTCGGCAAATGGAATTCTTTTAACATCATTCTTTCTCAGCTCATTGATGACATTACAGAATCTGATGTATACCTCATTCAGTGGTTCACCTTTTTGCTGTCTGAATGTTTCATACATGTTCAGAACAGTTGACAACCTAATGGTGTTTGATACATCTGATCCTTCCATCTGCTTCTCCACTTCATCCCAAATGTCTTTTCCTGTTTCATAGGAATCCACATTGCAGTAAATGTCATCAGGAAGTGCTTGGTAAAGAAAGGCAATTGCACTTTGGTCAGCCTCAACTCTGCTTCTTTGATCTGTGTTCCAACTCTCCTCAGGTAACACTTCTCCATTAATTGGGTTCTTTGGTATTTCAGGACCTTCTTTATAAGATTTTCTCAGCAGTTTTCCATTCTTCTGCCTGTCTATCCAGTTCAGAAATCTTTTCTTCCATTGAGGATAAGATCCTCTAAACAAGACAGGTGGTCTTCCTTCAGAACCAAGAGCCAATGCTTCCCTTGAAGACATAATGTTCAATAAAAGATGTATGAAAAAGACTTGAAAAAAATTTTGAATTTTCTGAATTGTGAACTCTCTTCTTTCTTCTTCTGAATTCTTTTAACATCTTCCACATTCAGTTGTAGCTTTTCAAACAGAGTATGAATTGTGAGCTTTGCAAAATCTGATTGTTGGTTGAGTTGAGTTCCATATACTTGCCATTCTTCTTCCAAATTCTTGATGAATTTGATGTTCAGTTCCATATTGGTTCTTTTAACATCTTCCACATTCAGTTGTAGCTTTTCAAACAGAGTATGAATTGTGAGCTTTGCAAAATCTGATTGTTGGTTGAGTTGAGTTCCATATACTTGCCATTCTTCTTCCAAATTCTTGATGAATTTGATGTTCAGTTCCATATTGGTTCTTTTAACATCTTCCACATTCAGTTGTAGCTTTTCAAACAGAGTATGAATTGTGAGCTTTGCAAAATCTGATTGTTGGTTGAGTTGAGTTCCATATACTTGCCATTCTTCTTCCAAATTCTTGATGAATTTGATGTTCAGTTCCATATTGGTTCTTTTAACATCTTCCACATTCAGTTGTAGCTTTTCAAACAGAGTATGAATTGTGAGCTTTGCAAAATCTGATTGTTGGTTGAGTTGAGTTCCATATACTTGCCATTCTTCTTCCAAATTCTTGATGAATTTGATGTTCAGTTCCATATTGGTTCTTTTAACATCTTCCACATTCAGTTGTAGCTTTTCAAACAGAGTATGAATTGTGAGCTTTGCAAAATCTGATTGTTGGTTGAGTTGAGTTCCATATACTTGCCATTCTTCTTCCAAATTCTTGATGAATTTGATGTTCAGTTCCATATTGGTTCTTTTAACATCTTCCACATTCAGTTGTAGCTTTTCAAACAGAGTATGAATTGTGAGCTTTGCAAAATCTGATTGTTGGTTGAGTTGAGTTCCATATACTTGCCATTCTTCTTCCAAATTCTTGATGAATTTGATGTTCAGTTCCATATTGGTTCTTTTAACATCATTCTTTCTCAGCTCATTGATGACATTACAGAATCTGATGTATACCTCATTCAGTGGTTCACCTTTTTGCTGTCTGAATGTTTCATACATGTTCAGAACAGTTGACAACCTAATGGTGTTTGATACATCTGATCCTTCCATCTGCTTCTCCACTTCATCCCAAATGTCTTTTCCTGTTTCATAGGAATCCACATTGCAGTAAATGTCATCAGGAAGTGCTTGGTAAAGAAAGGCAATTGCACTTTGGTCAGCCTCAACTCTGCTTCTTTGATCTGTGTTCCAACTCTCCTCAGGTAACACTTCTCCATTAATTGGGTTCTTTGGTATTTCAGGACCTTCTTTATAAGATTTTCTCAGCAGTTTTCCATTCTTCTGCCTGTCTATCCAGTTCAGAAATCTTTTCTTCCATTGAGGATAAGATCCTCTAAACAAGACAGGTGGTCTTCCTTCAGAACCAAGAGCCAATGCTTCCCTTGAAGACATAATGTTCAATAAAAGATGTATGAAAAAGACTTGAAAAAAATTTGAATTTTCTGAATTGTGAAGGATGCCGAGCTTAGATCTCGGCAGATGAAGGAAAAAAAAAAATCAGAGAAAGAGTAGAGAGAGAGTAGAGAGAGAGTAGAGAGAGAGTAGAGAGAGAGTAGAGAGAGAGTAGAGAGAGAGTAGAGAGAGAGTAGAGAGAGAGTAGAGAGAGAGTAGAGAGAGAGTAGAGAGAGAGTAGAGAGAGAGTAGAGAGAGAGTAGAGAGAGAGTAGAGAGAGAGTAGAGAGAGAGTAGAGAGAGAGTAGAGAGAGAGTAGAGAGAGAGTAGAGAGAGAGTAGAGAGAGAGTAGAGAGAGAGTAGAGAGAGAGTAGAGAGAGAGTAGAGAGAGAGTAGAGAGAGAGTAGAGAGAGAGTAGAGAGAGAGTAGAGAGAGAGTAGAGAGAGAGTAGAGAGAGAGTAGAGAGAGAGTAGAGAGAGAGTAGAGAGAGAGTAGAGAGAGAGTAGAGAGAGAGTAGAGAGAGAGTAGAGAGAGAGTAGAGAGAGAGTAGAGAGAGAGTAGAGAGAGAGTAGAGAGAGAGTAGAGAGAGAGTAGAGAGAGAGTAGAGAGAGAGTAGAGAGAGAGTAGAGAGAGAGTAGAGAGAGAGTAGAGAGAGAGTAGAGAGAGAGTAGAGAGAGAGTAGAGAGAGAGTAGAGAGAGAGTAGAGAGAGAGTAGAGAGAGAGTAGAGAGAGAGTAGAGAGAGAGTAGAGAGAGAGTAGAGAGAGAGTAGAGAGAGAGTAGAGAGAGAGTAGAGAGAGAGTAGAGAGAGAGTAGAGAGAGAGTAGAGAGAGAGTAGAGAGAGAGTAGAGAGAGAGTAGAGAGAGAGTAGAGAGAGAGTAGAGATAGAGTATAGAATTCGAGTGAGAGTGTGTGTTTTAGTGTGTGTCAATGGCGGTTTTAGAGAGAGAAAGTAGAGAGAGAGTAGAGAGAGAGTCAGGGAAAGTTTGGATAGTATTATGGGTGAAAAGGTTACATATTCACTTATGGAGGGGGTTTATATACATATGATCTATTTACACTATGCCCCCTTCCATTCTAACATGTTTACATTCTAAGTACAAAACAACATAAAGTACACAAATCAACTACTACATATTATATTTCTAACATTATCCAATTCGTTAAATTCCACATTTAAACACTTTGAATTTTCACCTAATCTTGGGCAAATTTTTTTCTAAGTATGGGATGGTTAATAAAAGTCAACATGCTCAAGTCAATTGAAGTCAATGTCTTTAAATCTTTTAAAAAACCTGGAAATTGACAAATTTGTACAAAACCTTATCACATCTTCTTCCTCCCAAGGCATACATGTGACATCTCTTCTACCAAGACTTCAACACTTTGGGTAAGCATCTTCCTACCTTTTTCAATCCTTGTTTCTATACTATTATGGTAAGGGAATGAAGTCTGAAAGTGAGTTAGACATGGCTTGAACGGATTGTTACTTTTTATCAAGAACAAGGTGGTGTTGCAGAAAGTAGATCGACGGATGGTAAGGGCGGATGGTAAAGCATCCGCGAATTCAAACGGGTCTTTCTCTTACTTCTCTATATAATCCATCCTTGGTGTCATTTGAAGACTCACCTCTTGCATACCAAGTTCCTGTGATTCTACTTTCAATTATCAAATCAATCATATATTCAAATTTGATATACTAGCAAGAGTGAATTGTGTGGTGAGCTTATTAGTGAGATAATCTTGACTACAAATCATTGTAAACTTCATTCTAGTGAGAGTGAAGTATTGTGTGGAAATTCTAGTGATTGGGATTTCATTTGTGTTCTTGAAGTGTCAAGAGTGTAAGATCGGACTCTCCACCGGGTTTGGAGATCATAGTGCTACAACTCTCGATTGGTGAATCGAGGAGTGGATTAAGGCGAATTCGTTAACATTCGCCCCAACCACTATAAATCACGGTGTTGAAGTGTTTGGTGATTTCTTTCTAACTCTATCTCTTATATTCATTTGTATTTGATTGATTATTGACATAGTATTCATCCTTGCACAAACCAAGCATCAAAACTTTGAATAATTTTACAAAAAGAAGTCAAAATTTGGTATAATCTATTCACCCCCCCCCCTCCTTCTAGATTACACTTACAGACCCCTCCGGCGAAAAAGGAGCATCCGGCTAAAGACCAGGCTTGTCATCACTGTGCTGAAGTGGGACACTGGAAGAGGAATTGTCCTAAGTATCTAGCTGAGTTGAATGAGAAGAAGAAGCAAGCTGGTTTAGCCAGTTTTTCAGGTATCTTCACAATTGAATTATATTCCTTTTCTAAGCGTAATTCGTGGGTTTATGACACTGGCTGTGGAACTCATATCTGTAATACTTTACAGGGGCTTAGAGGAAGGAAGAAACTGAAGCCAGGAGCTTTACAACTGTTCGTGGGCAATGGTCTACTGGCAGCTGTAAAAGAAATAGGAGACTTTTACTGTACCTCAAGGACAATACGTGCTCGTGAAAGATTGAATCTTAATATTGAATCTGAATAACACGTATTAGGAGACTTAAATGAACCTCCTAATTTCAAAGATTGAATCTTAATATTGAATCTGAATAACACGTATTAGGAGACTTAAATGAACCTCCTAATTTCAAAGATTGAATCTTAAAATCGAATCTGAAGAACACGTATTAGGAGACTTAAATGAACCTCCTAATTTCAAAGATTGAATCTTAATATTGAATCTGAATAACACGTATTAGGAGACTTAAATGAACCTCCTAATTTCAAAGATTGAATCTTAATATTGAATCTGAATAACACGTATTAGGAGACTTAAATGAACCTCCTAATTTCAAAGATTGAATCTTAATATTGAATCTGAATAACACGTATTAGGAGACTTAAATGAACCTCCTAATTTCAAAGATTGAATCTTAATATTGAATCTGAATAACACGTATTAGGAGACTTAAATGAACCTCCTAATTTCAAAGATTGAATCTTAATATTGAATCTGAATAACACGTATTAGGAGACTTAAATGAACCTCCTAATTTCAAAGATTGAATCTTAATATTGAATCTGAATAACACGTATTAGGAGACTTAAATGAACCTCCTAATTTCAAAGATTGAATCTTAATATTGAATCTGAATAACACGTATTAGGAGACTTAAATGAACCTCCTAATTTCAAAGATTGAATCTTAATATTGAATCTGAATAACACGTATTAGGAGACTTAAATGAACCTCCTAATTTCAAAGATTGAATCTTAATATTGAATCTGAATAACACGTATTAGGAGACTTAAATGAACCTCCTAATTTCAAAGATTGAATCTTAATATTGAATCTGAATAACACGTATTAGGAGACTTAAATGAACCTCCTAATTTCAAAGATTGAATCTTAATATTGAATCTGAATAACACGTATTAGGAGACTTAAATGAACCTCCTAATTTCAAAGATTGAATCTTAAAATCGAATCTGAAGAACACGTATTAGGAGACTTAAATGAACCTCCTAATTTCAAAGATTGAATCTTAAAATCGAATCTGAAGAACACGTATTAGGAGACTTAAATGAACCTCCTAATTTCAAAGATTGAATCTTAAAATCGAATCTGAAGAACACGTATTAGGAGACTTAAATGAACCTCCTAATTTCAAAGATTGAATCTTAAAATCGAATCTGAAGAACACGTATTAGGAGACTTAAATGAACCTCCTAATTTCAAAGATTGAATCTTAAAATCGAATCTGAAGAACACGTATTAGGAGACTTAAATGAACCTCCTAATTTCAAAGATTGAATCTTAATATTGAATCTGAATAACACGTATTAGGAGACTTAAATGAACCTCCTAATTTCAAAGATTGAATCTTAAAATCGAATCTGAAGAACACGTATTAGGAGACTTAAATGAACCTCCTAATTTCAAAGATTGAATCTTAAAATCGAATCTGAAGAACACGTATTAGGAGACTTAAATGAACCTCCTAATTTCAAAGATTGAATCTTAATATTGAATCTGAATAACACGTATTAGGAGACTTAAATGAACCTCCTAATTTCAAAGATTGAATCTTAAAATCGAATCTGAAGAACACGTATTAGGAGACTTAAATGAACCTCCTAATTTCAAAGATTGAATCTTAATATTGAATCTGAATAACACGTATTAGGAGACTTAAATGAACCTCCTAATTTCAAAGATTGAATCTTAATATTGAATCTGAATAACACGTATTAGGAGACTTAAATGAACCTCCTAATTTCAAAGATTGAATCTTAAAATCGAATCTGAAGAACACGTATTAGGAGACTTAAATGAACCTCCTAATTTCAAAGATTGAATCTTAAAATCGAATCTGAAGAACACGTATTAGGAGACTTAAATGAACCTCCTAATTTCAAAGCTGCATTATTAGATCCAGAATCTGACAAATGGCTTGAAGCTGCGAATGTGGAAATGAAATCCATGAAAGATAATCAAGTCTGGAGCTTGGTTGATCTTCCACCTAATGGTAGAAACGTTGGGTGTAAATGGATCTTCAATAAGAAGACCGACATGGATGGAAATGTACACACCTATAAAGCTCGTCTCGTGGCGAAAGTGTAACATCCCAAACTTTTCTTTAAGATTTGACTAACGCTGTTAAGTCAACCTCATGTGTGTCGTTAAGTCTAGTGTGAATATATGCATATACGTAGTTAATGTGTGTTATGTGTGAGGTTTGAAAACCTAAATGTTAATGTAGTATAAATGTGTGAAATACGAAGGTTTATGTCTATGAAGTGACATTTAATGAAGGGATAATGTTGTATATGGTCAATAATGTAGTTTGTGACCAATAATGAAGGATTTGGAAGTCTAGGGACTAATTTTGCCAAAGGTGAAAAGTTAAAAACGGGTTTAGGGTGGGATTAGCCTAATCTAGGGTTAGTTTCCAGCCTAAACATAATTAAAAGACAAACACAAAGTATATTCCAAACCTTTCTTGAATCCTTTAGCAAAATCTACAAGTTTTGGGTCATACAATCAAGTGTTTTGCATTGAATCTGTTTGGCTATCATTGATGCAGGTAATCCACGATTATTATTTGTATTTCAGATTCAAAGGTCATATATTAACGAATTAAATCTGATTTTTGAAAGGGGTTTTGATTAAGTTAGGGTTTATATTATGTTTAAGCCAATTAATGTTCTAAACGATGTCAAACGAGTTTGTAATCGATCTTGATGATCAAAAGAGGTCTATGTATGTCAAAAACATGTTTTGGGTGAAGCCAAAGTTGATTGATTTCTGGAAAAATGAAGAACGAAGTCGTTTTATGAATTCTGGTCGAAAATAAGCTTAAATCCGTTTGCTGATGACAAATTCGTTCCTGCAAATCTAAATTCGTTTGCCCCAACGAAGTTAAATTCGTTTGTTAAGGAAAGTCCAAATTCGTTCCAGTTAACCTAAATTCGTTTTATGAGGTCTAAATTCGTTTGGCAAACGAAGTTCATCTTCGTTTGAAGCCAAATTCGTTGGTTAAATTCGTTTTGAAGCTAAATTCGTTTTATGAGGTCTAAATTCGTTTGGCAAACGAAGTTCATCTTCGTTTGAAGCCAAATTCGTTGGTTAAATTCGTTTTGAAGCTAAAGTGAGGTTTAAGAACAAAACTAAGTTCGATAAGGTCCCAAATGACTTATATTTTATATGTTAATGTACGATAGGTGTCGGGGATTACTATTAAGCACTGTTAGCTTTTGTTTGCGCGCGTACACTACTACCAGGTAAGATACACTACTTTGACACGCTGGGGGATCAACTAAAAGCTGGTTTCAAATCGTAAACACTTCCATTCGGTATCTTTATATTGCATGTGGGCATATGGGTTACTTGGGAGGTATTATGGGTTATGCAGTTGACCATGAGACCTGAGATGCAGTCCCTATTGTAGTGTAATGTAGTATTGCTTAATGTAGTATGTAGCTATGCAGTTGATGTAGTTTAATGAAGTATCTTGATATGCATGATATATAGAAATGAAGTTGATGTGTGATATGCATGCTTGACTTGTACGCCTAGTTCACTAGACTTGCTAGGTTACTATGTCACTTGCACGTTTAAGGATCCAAACGTAATGAAGTTAAAGTGTATGAATGTCTAGGAATGTGTGTTACCTAGACTATATGTGTGTGAATGTTTGGGAATGCAGGGACCCAATCTATATGTGTGAAATTGAGCTCATAAAACTAATGCAGGGAAAGTGTTAAGCTTAACCCGTACTTGTCTTAAGCTGGATGAGTGCGTAGATGCAGTTGTTGCTTGGGTGGCTCCTCGCAACATGGTCTTTATAACGCAGGGCGAGTAGTACGAGAGGTTTGACCAACCTCCACATACGGATTACTCTTGGATTGGCTTGCCACTCCTTAACGACGTAAGATGAGTAGTCTTTTGACTGATCATCCAGTCGGGTGTGATGCAGGGCACACTTATATGCAGTTAACAAAGATACGTGTGACAATGTGTGAACTAATGCAGGATAGGCACATTTAGGATGATTATCCTAATTAATATGAAGTCGAAATGTAGTATATGTGTGAAATTGAGCTCATAAAACTAATGCAGGGAAAGTGTTAAGCTTAACCCGTACTTGTCTTAAGCTGGATGAGTGCGTAGATGCAGTTGTTGCTTGGGTGGCTCCTCGCAACATGGTCTTTATAACGCAGGGCGAGTAGTACGAGAGGTTTGACCAACCTCCACATACGGATTACTCTTGGATTGGCTTGCCACTCCTTAACGACGTAAGATGAGTAGTCTTTTGACTGATCATCCAGTCGGGTGTGATGCAGGGCACACTTATATGCAGTTAACAAAGATACGTGTGACAATGTGTGAACTAATGCAGGATAGGCACATTTAGGATGATTATCCTAATTAATATGAAGTCGAAATGTAGTATATGTGTGACAATGTGTGAAACTAATGCAGGATAGGCACATTTAGGATGATTATCCTAATTAATATGAAGTCGAAATGTAGTATATGTGTGAAATTGAGCTCATAAAACTAATGCAGGGAAAGTGTTAAGCTTAACCCGTACTTGTCTTAAGCTGGATGAGTGCGTAGATGCAGTTGTTGCTTGGGTGGCTCCTCGCAACATGGTCTTTATAACGCAGGGCGAGTAGTACGAGAGGTTTGACCAACCTCCACATACGGATTACTCTTGGATTGGCTTGCCACTCCTTAACGACGTAAGATGAGTAGTCTTTTGACTGATCATCCAGTCGGGTGTGATGCAGGGCACACTTATATGCAGTTAACAAAGATACGTGTGACAATGTGTGAACTAATGCAGGATAGGCACATTTAGGATGATTATCCTAATTAATATGAAGTCGAAATGTAGTATATGTGTGAACGTGTGATGTGTGTTGTGCCTAATAAAACTTGTCTAATAATGAAGATTGTTTTAATTGGACAAATGCTTTTAATTAAGTGTTATCTTACTTAGCTATTCTTATAGCTAACACTTGCTTCTTTAATGTGGTTGTTCCCTCAGGTTTAGCTTGATGGAATTAGACGAAGGATGTGTGAGCTTGGGTAGATTCATTGAAGGAGCCTTAGTTATCCATAGACGATTCTTTGCTTAGACATTTATTTACATTTCGTACTTAATGTCGAATTTATGTTGTGGCATGTGAACGGTTGTTTTATGTTGGGCAACCGTTGGGTTTTCATTTGAACTATTGTTTGATATGGCATGTAACACCAAATAAATGCAGCAACCGAAATGTTTTTATCGGTTTTGACTTTTACAGTCTTTACTTCCGCAATTTAACACCGTTAGGTGAAAAGTTTTGAAAACCCATATTTTTAAACGACGGGTGTTACAAGTTGGTATCAGAGAAGTGGTTTAAGTGAACCAAGGCCTATTAACCATAGGATTTGGACTTAAACTTAAGATATGCATGCTAGGTATTTGTAGGATGCCTTAGTTTTAATGAAAGATGATGTAGGATGGGTTGGGACGAGTGCGAGTGTGATAGGGCTTATGAGACGTTACGATGATATGTTTTAGCCTTATCCTATCAAGCATTTTGCTTTAACTTGCGCTTATCGACTCTACCTTTTTATTAAAGGAAAATGGTTAACACTCGCAACCGCAACTTCCGACGTGATGGAGCTACTGCTAGCATTACCCCACCTGTCCATCCAGGTGCAGGCGCTGCAAATGCTGCTGCTGCTGTTGCAGCCAATGCAAATAGAAATCGAGGAAATCCCCGCCAGGTCAATCAGCAAGGCTCATTGGGTCCTATGCCTCCACCTCCCGGCAATCCACCTAGGGTTAACGAGGAAGTGGTGGAACAAATCCCTAACGCGGCTGAGTTGTACAATCTCGTACGGACTCTCCAGACCCAATTGGCCCAGACACAGGAACAATTGAACAACGCGCTTGCTGAAAATGCTGAAGGAACTGATGGCAACTATTCAGTGCCTTCTCACCACTCTGAGCCACCGGTCGATGATGTTGTTATTCCCCCTGCAAATGCCGTTGTGGTTACTCCTAATGTCGTTCAAGCCCCTCGGTTTAAGTTTGAAAGTTTCCAGAAGTGTGGAGGTCAGAAGTTTGATGGAACCCTTAATGCAGTGGGTTGCATGGAATGGCTCGATGATACGGAGATGGTCTTTGAAGCCTGTGACTGTCCCGAGGATAAGAAGGTGTTGTGCGCTAGTCGAATGTTGAAAGAAGGTGCTCGGGATTGGTGGAAGAGCATTACTATTTCGATGACTCCAGCTATGGTATCTGCTATCTCGTGGGCTAACTTTAAGCAGAAATTCATTGAGGAATATATTGGGGTTCATGAGCAGCGTAAGATGGAAAAGGAGTTTCGTGCCTTGACGGCTGAAGTCGGAAAGGTCAACGAGTATGCTCGTTCCTTCATGGAGAAGATGAAGTTCGTGGGTCATTTATTCCGTACTGATGCAGATCAGGTTGCTTGCTATGTTGATGGTTTGCCTCCGAGTTATCGAGGTATCTGCAGGCAGCACAAGACTCTGACTGAAGCTATCAAGGAGTCTAAGAAGCTTGACGATGATTTCGCTTCGGACAAGAAGGTTGAGAAGAGTGATGATAAGAAGTCGGGGTTTAAAAGAAGGTCAAATTGGTCTTCCAATAACAATAATAATAAGAAGTTCCGTGGAAGTGGTAGTTCGAGTGGTGACAAGGATAAAAAGAAGAATGGTTCATGGTGTACATTTTGCAAGACAATTCATGAAGGGCATTGTACCGACAAGACAAGAAGGTGCCATAAGTGTGGGAAGTCGGGACATCTTGCCACTGAATGTAGGGACAAGACTCGTTGCTACAAGTGCCAAGAAACGGGTCATCTCATTGCCGATTGTCCACAGATGAAGAATGTTGGAAAGAAGACCGCCACGACAGCAACAAAAGTGAGAGCTCTTCAAATGACGGTTGATGACGCAAGGAACAACGATGAAGTGGTATGTGGTACTTTCCTTGTTAACTCAAAGCCTGCCTCTGTTTTATTTGATTCAGGTGCAAATAGGTCGTTTGTGTCCACATTATTTGCTCCTAAGCTAGAAAGAGTCACTACTCCCTTAGATTGTTCATTAGAGGTAGAAATTGCTAATGGTACGGTTAATAATATACGTGTGGGTTATGACGATTGTGACATTGAGATTGAAGGTCGTTCTTTTCCAGTCCAACTATTGCCTACTACCTTAGGTGGTTTTGATGTAGTGATTGGTATGGATTGGTTGGCTAGAAATGAAGCTAGTATTTTATGTTCCCAAAAGATAATTCGATTGCCTATGTCCGAGGGTAAAGTGATAACGGTGTATGGAGACAAGAAGAGAGGAGGAATAAAGATTATTAGTATGATGAAAGCTATTAAATGTATAAGGAAAAACAAGAGCCATTTCTTGGCTTATGTCATTGATGCAAGAAAAGAGAAGTCTTCAATCGCTAGTGTTGATGTAGTATCCAATTTCCCCGATGTGTTTCCCGATGATCTACCCGGTATTCCTCCCGATCGTGAAGTTACTTTTCAGATAGATCTTATTCCCGGTGCTACACCCGTTGCTAAAGCACCTTACCGATTAGCTCCTACAGAAATGAAGGAATTAATGACGCAACTTCAGGAGTTACTTGACAAGGGGTTCATACAACCTAGTTCCTCGCCTTGGGGAGCTCCGGTTCTCTTTGTTAAGAAGAAGGATGGATCGATGCGCATGTGTATTGACTATCGTGAGTTGAACAAACGAACGGTCAAGAACAAGTATCCTCTCCCGAGAATTGATGATCTTTTTGATCAACTACATGGTGCTTCGTATTTTTCAAAGATTGATTTGCGGTCCGGTTATCATCAGTTGAAGGTAAAGAAGGAAGATGTAGCAAAGACAGCTTTCCGGACTAGATATGGTCATTATGAGTTCTTGGTCATGCCATTTGGGTTGACCAATGCTCCAGCCGCGTTTATGGACTTAATGAATCGGGTATGCCGCCCCTTTCTAGATCATTTTGTTATTGTGTTTATTGACGATATTTTGATCTATTCTAAGTCAGAGGATGAACACCGTGAGCATTTGAAAGCAGTTTTGGAGGTGTTGAGGGAGAAGAAGTTGTACGCAAAGTTTTCTAAATGTGAGTTTTGGCTCCGAGAAGTGCAGTTTCTTGGTCATGTTATTACATCAGAAGGTATTAAAGTAGATCCTTCAAAGATTGAAGCTGTTTCAAAGTGGGAGCAGCCAAAGACTCCTACCGAGATTAAGAGTTTTCTTGGTTTGGCTGGGTATTATAGAAGGTTTATTCAGGATTTTTCCCGAATAGCCAAGCCTATGACGGAATTAACAAAGAAGGGTGTGAAGTACGAGTGGACTGAAAAGCAGGAAAATGCATTCCAAACGTTGAAAAAGAAGTTGTGTGAAGCTCCTATCCTTGCCTTGCCTGAAGGTACTGATGATTTAGTGGTATATAGCGATGCTTCTATTACGGGTTTGGGTTGTGTCTTAATGCAGAGAGACAAAGTGATTGCCTATGCTTCACGTCAGTTGAAGCCTCATGAGAAGAATTACCCTACCCATGATCTTGAGCTAGCGGCGGTTGTGTTTGCATTGAAATTATGGAGACATTACTTATATGGTACTAAATGCACACTTTTCACCGACCATAAGAGTTTACAATATATGTTTACTCAAAAGGAGATGAATGTGAGACAAAGAAGGTGGATGGAATTACTTAAAGACTATGATTGTGAAATCAAATACCATCCGGGTAAAGCCAATGTAGTGGCGGATGCACTAAGTAGGAAAGTGCAAAGCTCTTCTTGTAAGTTGATGAGCATGCAAGTTCAAGCCAAGTCGGGTCTATTAGATCGAATTAAAGAAGCACAAGAGATGGCATTAATGAAGGATAATATTGATAAAGAGAGTATTGGGAAGAAGAAACGACTTGTGATGGAGACTAATAGCCGTGGGTTTAAAACATACAAGGGTCGTATTTGGGTGCCACTGCTTGGTGGTAACCGAGAGTTGATCCTTGAAGAGGTTCATAGAAGTAGGTATTCGATGCATCCCGGTGTCACCAAAATGTATGCAGATTTGAAGCCGATTTATTGGTGGCCGGATATTAAAGGTGAAGTAGCTCATTTTGTAGCAAAGTGTTTGACATGTGCACGTGTGAAAACGGACCATAAAAAGCCGTATGGTTTGTTGCATCAATTAGACGTTCCCGAGTGGAAATGGGATCATATCACGATGGACTTTGTAACGAAGCTACCGAAAACGCCGAAAGGGAATGATATGATTTGGGTGATTGTAGATAGATTGACGAAGAGTGCTCATTTTCTAGCTACCCGACAAGATGTGCCTTTAAAGAAGATGGCAAAGATGTATATAGATGAAGTTGTCTCGAAACATGGAGTTCCATTGTCTATTGTCTCGGATAGGGACACTAGATTTGTGTCTAAATTTTGGAAGGGTCTTCAACGAGAATTGGGTACTAGAGTGAACTTGAGTACCGCCTATCATCCTCAAACCGATGGGCAAAGTGAGAGAACCATCCAAACCTTAGAGGATATGTTGAGAACGTGTGTACTAGACTATGGTGGAGCATGGGATGAACACTTGAAGTTGATTGAATTTGCTTATAATAATAGTCACCATGCAAGTATTGGAATGCCACCATTTGAAATGTTATATGGAAGGAGATGTAGGACTCCAAGTTGTTGGATGGAGCCCGGTGAAAAGCAGTTAACCGGTCCCGAAATTATTGAAATCTCCGCTGAGAAAGTTAATGTAGCTAAAGAAGCTTTACGTGTGGCCAGAGAAAGGCAGAAAACTTATGCAGATAAGAAAAGGAGACCAATGGAGTTTAATGTAGGTGACTTAGTGATGCTGAAAGTGTCACCATGGAAAGGAGTAATCCGATTTGGAAAGAAGGGCAAGTTGAGTCCAAGATTTATTGGACCTTTTAAAATCTTGAAACGCATTAAGGATGTAGCGTATCAGTTGGAATTACCTCCAGAATTGGATGGAATTCACAACACCTTTCATGTATCCTACCTAAGGAAGTGTCTAGCCGAGGAGTCAAGTGTGATTCCAATTCAAGATGTGAGCATTGACCCAATGAAGAAAATGGTTGAAGAACCAGTGGCAATACTTGGAAGGAAGCAAAAGAAGTTACGCAGGAAAGTGATAGATCTTGTCTTGATAAAGTGGAAGCATAATCATGGAGAAAGCTTGACTTGGGAAACTGAAGCAGTAATGAAGGAGAATTATCCCGAGTTGTTCCTTAATGATGAGATTCCGGGGACGGAATCCTCTTAAGGGGGAGGTAATTGTAACATCCCAAACTTTTCTTTAAGATTTGACTAACGCTGTTAAGTCAACCTCATGTGTGTCGTTAAGTCTAGTGTGAATATATGCATATACGTAGTTAATGTGTGTTATGTGTGAGGTTTGAAAACCTAAATGTTAATGTAGTATAAATGTGTGAAATACGAAGGTTTATGTCTATGAAGTGACATTTAATGAAGGGATAATGTTGTATATGGTCAATAATGTAGTTTGTGACCAATAATGAAGGATTTGGAAGTCTAGGGACTAATTTTGCCAAAGGTGAAAAGTTAAAAACGGGTTTAGGGTGGGATTAGCCTAATCTAGGGTTAGTTTCCAGCCTAAACATAATTAAAAGACAAACACAAAGTATATTCCAAACCTTTCTTGAATCCTTTAGCAAAATCTACAAGTTTTGGGTCATACAATCAAGTGTTTTGCATTGAATCTGTTTGGCTATCATTGATGCAGGTAATCCACGATTATTATTTGTATTTCAGATTCAAAGGTCATATATTAACGAATTAAATCTGATTTTTGAAAGGGGTTTTGATTAAGTTAGGGTTTATATTATGTTTAAGCCAATTAATGTTCTAAACGATGTCAAACGAGTTTGTAATCGATCTTGATGATCAAAAGAGGTCTATGTATGTCAAAAACATGTTTTGGGTGAAGCCAAAGTTGATTGATTTCTGGAAAAATGAAGAACGAAGTCGTTTTATGAATTCTGGTCGAAAATAAGCTTACGTGTGGCCAGAGAAAGGCAGAAAACTTATGCAGATAAGAAAAGGAGACCAATGGAGTTTAATGTAGGTGACTTAGTGATGCTGAAAGTGTCACCATGGAAAGGAGTAATCCGATTTGGAAAGAAGGGCAAGTTGAGTCCAAGATTTATTGGACCTTTTAAAATCTTGAAACGCATTAAGGATGTAGCATATCAGTTGGAATTACCTCCAGAATTGGATGGAATTCACAACACCTTTCATGTATCCTACCTAAGGAAGTGTCTAGCCGAGGAGTCAAGTGTGATTCCAATTCAAGATGTGAGCATTGACCCAATGAAGAAAATGGTTGAAGAACCAGTGGCAATACTTGGAAGGAAGCAAAAGAAGTTACGCAGGAAAGTGATAGATCTTGTCTTGATAAAGTGGAAGCATAATCATGGAGAAAGCTTGACTTGGGAAACTGAAGCAGTAATGAAGGAGAATTATCCCGAGTTGTTCCTTAATGATGAGATTCCGGGGACGGAATCCTCTTAAGGGGGAGGTAATTGTAACATCCCAAACTTTTCTTTAAGATTTGACTAACGCTGTTAAGTCAACCTCATGTGTGTCGTTAAGTCTAGTGTGAATATATGCATATACGTAGTTAATGTGTGTTATGTGTGAGGTTTGAAAACCTAAATGTTAATGTAGTATGTAGCTATGCAGTTGATGTAGTTTAATGAAGTATCTTGATATGCATGATATATAGAAATGAAGTTGATGTGTGATATGCATGCTTGACTTGTACGCCTAGTTCACTAGACTTGCTAGGTTACTATGTCACTTGCACGTTTAAGGATCCAAACGTAATGAAGTTAAAGTGTGTGAACGAAAAAAAAAAAAAAAAAAAAAAAAAAAAAAAAAAAAAAGTTAGATAGTAAAAAAAAAAAAAAAAAAAAAAAAAAAAAAAAAAAAAAAAAAAAAAAAAAAAAAAAAAAAAAAAAAAAAAAAATTATCGTGAAGAATAACAAAAAAAAAAAAAAAAAAAAAAAAAAAAAAAAAAAAAAAAAAAAAAAAAAAAAAAAAAAAAAAGGGACTAAAAAAAAAGTTAAAAACGGGTTTAGGGTGGGATTAGCCTAATCTAGGGTTAGTTTCCAGCCTAAACATAATTAAAAGACAAACACAAAGTATATTCCAAACCTTTCTTGAATCCTTTAGCAAAATCTACAAGTTTTGGGTCATACAATCAAGTGTTTTGCATTGAATCTGTTTGGCTATCATTGATGCAGGTAATCCACGATTATTATTTGTATTTCAGATTCAAAGGTCATATATTAACGAATTAAATCTGATTTTTGAAAGGGGTTTTGATTAAGTTAGGGTTTATATTATGTTTAAGCCAATTAATGTTCTAAACGATGTCAAACGAGTTTGTAATCGATCTTGATGATCAAAAGAGGTCTATGTATGTCAAAAACATGTTTTGGGTGAAGCCAAAGTTGATTGATTTCTGGAAAAATGAAGAACGAAGTCGTTTTATGAATTCTGGTCGAAAATAAGCTTAAATCCGTTTGCTGATGACAAATTCGTTCCTGCAAATCTAAATTCGTTTGTTAAGGAAAGTCCAAATTCGTTCCAGTTAACTAAATTCGTTTTATGAGGTCTAAATTCGTTTGGCAAACGAAGTTCATCTTCGTTTGAAGCCAAATTCGTTGGTTAAATTCGTTTTGAAGCTAAAGTGAGGTTTAAGAACAAAACTAAGTTCGATAAGGTCCCAAATGACTTATATTTTATATGTTAATGTACGATAGGTGTCGGGGATTACTATTAAGCACTGTTAGCTTTTGTTTGCGCGCGTACACTACTACCAGGTAAGATACACTACTTTGACACGCTGGGGGATCAACTAAAAGCTGGTTTCAAATCGTAAACACTTCCATTCGGTATCTTTATATTGCATGTGGGCATATGGGTTACTTGGGAGGTATTATGGGTTATGCAGTTGACCATGAGACCTGAGATGCAGTCCCTATTGTAGTGTAATGTAGTATTGCTTAATGTAGTATGTAGCTATGCAGTTGATGTAGTTTAATGAAGTATCTTGATATGCATGCTTGACTTGTACGCCTAGTTCACTAGACTTGCTAGGTTACTATGTCACTTGCACGTTTAAGGATCCAAACGTAATGAAGTTAAAGTGTATGAATGTCTAGGAATGTGTGTTACCTAGACTATATGTGTGTGAATGTTTGGGAATGCAGGGACCCAATCTATATGTGTGAAATTGAGCTCATAAAACTAATGCAGGATAGGCACATTTAGGATGATTATCCTAATTAATATGAAGTCGAAATGTAGTATATGTGTGAACGTGTGATGTGTGTTGTGCCTAATAAAACTTGTCTAATAATGAAGATTGTTTTAATTGGACAAATGCTTTTAATTAAGTGTTATCTTACTTAGCTATTCTTATAGCTAACACTTGCTTCTTTAATGTGGTTGTTCCCTCAGGTTTAGCTTGATGGAATTAGACGAAGGATGTGTGAGCTTGGGTAGATTCATTGAAGGAGCCTTAGTTATCCATAGACGATTCTTTGCTTAGACATTTATTTACATTTCGTACTTAATGTCGAATTTATGTTGTGGCATGTGAACGGTTGTTTTATGTTGGGCAACCGTTGGGTTTTCATTTGAACTATTGTTTGATATGGCATGTAACACCAAATAAATGCAGCAACCGAAATGTTTTTATCGGTTTTGACTTTTACAGTCTTTACTTCCGCAATTTAACACCGTTAGGTGAAAAGTTTTGAAAACCCATATTTTTAAACGACGGGTGTTATAGAAAGGCTATACTCAGCTCTACGGAGTTGACTATGAGGAAACCTTCTCTCCCGTAGCGGACATTAGAGCTATTAGGATTATCTTAGCCATAGTAGCGTACTATGACTATGAGATATGGTAAATGGATGTCAAAACCGCTTTCTTGAATGGTTATCTAGACGAGGAAGTTTATATGGTACAACCAGAAGGTTTTGTTGATCCAAAATATCCCAACAAAGTGTGCAAGCTTCAAAGGTCCATTTATGGACTAAAGCAAGCATCAAGAAGTTGGAATAAAAGGTTTGATGAGGAAATCAAAAAGTTTGGTTTTGCTCAAAATCCTGATGAGCCATGTGTATATCGCAAAGCTAGTGGGAGTAATGTTACTTTCCTTGTCTTATATGTAGATGACATATTGATAATAGGAAATCACATTCCAATGTTACAAGATGTAAAATCCCATCTTGGAAAGTGTTTTGCTATGAAAGACTTGGGTGAAGCAGCATTTATTCTTGGAATCAAGATCTATAAAGATATAAGTAAACGGTTGATTGGACTAAGTCAAAGTGCTTATATTGATAAGATCTTGAAGCGATTCAAGATGGAGAATTCCAAGCGTGGTTTCGTACCCATGCAAGAAGGACTTAACTTATCTAGCTAACACGGTGCCTCTACACCTGAGGAGGTGGAGCATATGCAGAGGGTTCCTTATGCTTCGGCTGTGGGATCTATTATGTATGCGGTAAGATGCACTAGACCTGACATAGCGTTCGCGCAAAATATCGTTAGCCGATATCAACAGAATCCAGGTGAAGATCACTGGACTGCTGTGAAGAACATTCTTAAGTACTTGCGGGCTACTAAAGATTTATTTCTGGTGTATGGAGGAAATCCTGATGCAGAGCTCAAAGTGACTGGATACTGTGATGCTGGATTTCAGACTGATAAAGATGATACAAAATCTCAGTCGGGATACGTCTTCGTTTTAAATGGAGGCGCGGTGGATTGGAAGAGCAAAAAGCAAACCACAGTTGCTATGTCTGCGACAGAGTCTGAGTATATTGCCGCCTCAGATGCCGCCATGGAAGCAGTCTGGATTAGAAAGTTTATTTCTGGGCTTAACGTGATGCCCTCAAATAATACACCTTTAGATATGTATTGTGACAATACTGGTGCAATCATCATTGCTAACGAACCCGGAGTTCAGAAAGGTGCTAGACATTATCAAAGAAGATATCATTATGTTCGTGAGCAAATCGAACTAGGTGAAATCAATTTACTCAAAGTTCACACAGATTATAACTTAGCTGATCCTTTTACAAAGGCATTGTCAAAAGGAAAGCTCAATAAGCATGCCGAGGGCATAAGACTTAAATTAGCTAGTTATATCATGTAAATCCGTGATTGGTATTTGGATAAGGGATGTTGAACAATTATTATTTTAATAAATGAATTAAAGTACTTGGTATGTTTGTTTTCATTTCAATATATAATTGTATCTATATTTGCATGTTTAAATCCATGAATATTTAATATTCTAAATGTCCATTGTCGATTAACTATATGGGAATATAGTTAAACTAAGACAAATCTGGGTGATTGGTAATATTCTTAAGAATATTTGAAGATGGTCTTACCAAACTCACATGATATTCATAGAGATGCATATTGGACTACCCCACTTAACGAATCATCACTTTATGAATCGGCGTCATTAAGTGAAATTCGTGAAATGGTTGCTTTATTTATCCTTAGACTTGAGATACAAGCAGGTTATGCATGTATGGATTGCATTTTCTTGATATAGTTCTAACTATCCTGAATAAGGTAGTAACAAAGGGCTATTTTCAGAAATGTAGTGAAATGACATGACTAACACGTGTAGTCAAAAATAGGATTTGTTCCTTCAACTTGCAATTGAAGAATGATACCATTTGGCGCCCTCATTGATTAATTAAGATGTTTGTATGGCCATACCCAAATGAACTCCAGATGTTGTCTCGATTAATTTGGTAATCTTAATTAGTTGTAGAAATGAGAAACAGAATCGTTAAATTATGAAATGACTTTGATCCATATTCATAATTAACAAAGGTATCTGAAACAAAGGGATAGTAAACACTGAAACCGTTTCAAAATACTTTAAGAAACTATACTTAAATATTTCCGGGAGCATTGGCGTGTTGCTAGACGCTAACCAATGTTATTGCCTTTATATAACATGCTCAAGTGGGAGCTGTTGGAATGTGATCACGTTAAATAAACGCATGTCCGGAAAATATTTAAGCCTACGGGGTCACACGAAATGACACGTATACTTTATGTAAATATGTTCACGAAATGATTAATAAACATTCGTTAAAAGTTAAATATATGTTTATTAATTAAAAGAGAAGGACTAAAGTGTAAATTAGGAATTAGAGGTGTTTCCTAATTATACAAAAAGGGGGGGGGGACGGTTAGGAGGGGTTTCCTAATCCTCCTCAAACTTGTTCACCAAGTTAGAAAACCTTTATAATTAATCCCTATATATAGGGGTTAAGGGTTAAGGGTTTTTAACACAGATACAAGACAATTAGATTTGTAATTCTTCCTCTCTCTCTCTCTTGTTCGATCGACTACAAGAAGAAAAAAGGGTTTTCGGGTTCTTTGTTTGGTTCGACTTTTAGGAGAAAAACACAAGGGTTTGTGAGTTCGTGATCGGGTACTACCATACATACATAGGGGTGTCAAGTGTGCGATCGTAGAGGGGTTTTGCTTTAAACCCTAATCAATAATAATCTTCATTATTATTTTATTGGAAGCTAAGCTAAAAGGTACATATTCACTTCTATACTTTGTTAATTATTATATTGCATATATGATTCTTTCCGCTGCGTACTCGTGAATATGTTTATGATAATAGTTATGAATCCTAACATTCATATATATATATATATATATGGTAGAGATCCAGATAGAAGTTAGCTTACGGAGAGAAGGGAGAGAAAGTTCATTTTTATTTTTTTAACTTGTTTTTTTGATTATTTTTTTTTTTTTATATTTTTTAACATAAACCATTCAAAAAAAAAATCAAAAAATATTTAAAAAATAAAAAAATAAAAAAATACAACTTACACATACACTGTGTAGACATTGTAAGGTATAAAAACTTACACATGTGTAGGAATGTTTTTTTAATTTTTTTAATGATTTTCACTAAAAAAATTAAAAAAAAATTAAAAATGAAAAATAAAGAAGAAAAAAATAAATCAACCTTCTCTCCCTTTTCTCCTTAAGCAACCTTTCATTTGATCTCTTTTATATATATATATATATATATATATATATATATATATATTATTTAAAGTTATATATATATATATATATACACACGTACGATAATAAAACGTGACAATAAGCTCGGTACATTTTTAAGCGTTTTACTAAATTTGGGGAAAACTAGCTATACATAAGTAACCTAGGGTTGATTATTGTAAAATAAGTATTAAAGTTAACCAAATAGGACAAGATCTTGAACTTTGTATCATGATAAATTGATGCACGAGATCCACGAAACACAAATATATATATTGATGCACGATCATTTTCATGATGCAAAATGATTTTTATTGAAAATAAAGTAATTGTTTTATTTGTTTTACTTTAATACTTATTATATTTTAACTAGAACCTAAATAACCTAATGATCAACTTGATTGTTACATTTGGATATGATGAGAATTTAATAGTTCTGTATACACTTGCGAACGCTTGAAAATATGATAAACACAGCTCTTTGATAAAACGATGTATGCATGTACTATACTTTGAAATTTGAAGCATAGCTCGTTATCAATATAATTGTAGGAGTACGAAGTATTAGTGTATTACATAACCATAACCATTTCACTATAAATAATTTTTTTATTTATTTAATTTTTATCGAAAGCTATAAAGGATATAATTATAGGAAAATTGCTCAATTATATAGGTTATAGATAAAATAAAACATGTATTAAAATAAAACAAGTAAAACAATAAGTTTCTCTTAACTGAAAATCACTGTGCATCATGAAAAACATCGTGCATCAAATATATACTTGTGCTTCGTGAATCTCCGTGCATCAATTTTATCATGATCTAAAGGTCAAAATCTTGTTTTATTTGTTTTACATCAATATTTGTTTTATAATAACCAACCTCCAATTATATATATATAACATTTAAAGTAGATGCTATCTACAGTAACTTTTTTTCCTTTTTGGTTTTTACCCCATAACTTTGGATTTTCCTTCTTTTAACACCAAACTTTAAGTTTGTTTTTATTTGTTTTGACCACAAACTTTGATCTCTTTACATCTTGCCCCTTAAACTTTTGAATTTTTCATTTAACCCACAAACTTTCATTTCTTTACAATTAATTAAACTTTGATTTCTTTACCTTTTCCCATTTAAACTTTTGAATTTTTTATTTTGCTCACAAACTTTACTCTTCTTTACATTTTGCCAAAATGAAATACAATTTTTTTTATTGCATCTCCACTTTGGCAGCTTATCAATATATGGAATCATATGAAGAAAAACATTTACAACAACTTTTTCTCATGTTTGGTTTTGATTAAAAAATTACAAAAAAATAACTCAAATTACCTATTAAAAATAAAAAGCTGATTAGTAAGGTAGGCAAACAATAAACTTTACACATGTACATAGGTTTGCCTCTCACAAATTAACAACATGACGGTTCTGACACCCGGGTAGTCACCAATCAATGGGCAGAGTATCGTGTAGTGTTTCCTCTAACTAAATAATCATTTTTAAATTGTTTCTTACATCCGTTTTTATCGTTCGTGTAGTATTTTTTTTATAATGTACGTTTTATCGTTATGTATGCATCATCGCCTATACACACGATGTACGTTTTACGTATCGTTATCTGTCCCGGGACAACGCCTGAGGTTAAAATACTAATTTGTGAATATATAAGGTTTTATTTTTTAAAAGCGAGTTAGTAGTTAGTAGTTAGCATTCGAGACACCACAGTGACATTCAATTGAGCAGTATGCGAAACTCGAACCACGCATGCCTGGGATGAAACCCAGGACTCTCGAAAACCCCTAGTAATCTAGTTCTACATATGTAGTAATTAAGATTCGAACCTTGGTGGATTTTCCTAAGGTGTAAGACCTTACCAATGGACCACCAAATCATTGACAATATATATAAGATTTTAATTACGGGCTTGCAGCTTTTCATCATTTTAAAAGTATGCCATTATTTTAATTCTCGGCCTCTTACAACTTTGGGAAAACTCACTCACTTTGTGATCAAAAGACAACTCGTTTTGCAAATCCAAAATCATAACTTGTGAACCTTCATGACAACGTAATAACGTATATGTTTTTGTCAATAGACCACCACCCGTCGTCCATCCTAGTGGTTTGTATGCTATATTTTTGTCAATATTTACAAACCTACAAAATTTAACCATGTGTGTAGAAAAATGATAAAAACGATTGAAATAATTAGCGTATTATACTAAGTTGCATAGTGATCATTTAAGAGGCCGAGCAGGATGAGAAACAACCAACAATATACGTTCCTCTCACATTGTATCTAATTAAGTCCAAATTCTTATTTATGAGTTGCTATTCAAGTGTATTTAACTACTTATTTCTATTTTATGTCCATTCATAGCAATCCCAAACTTCAAATTATCTACGAATTAGTCCAAAATGGTCACTTCATTTCACAATAATATTTTCAACTATATATACAACCTATGATTAATGACAATTAGTGAAAAGTGAATCAACAAATTTAGTTGCATTACCAATTTACCATGTGACAACTAGGCAGCTCGTTTGCAAGCCCGGAATTATAACGGGTGAATATTTGTGGCCACTATTTCTGACTGGTACATTGTGAGTAAGGCTGCCATAACAGGTCACACGAAACCTGTTAAGACACGAACCTGTTAAGGTCAAACACGAACACGACCTGTTAACTAATCGTGCATGTTAAACTGTTAACACGAACCTGTTAATTCAAACACGAACACGACACGAAAATTAACAGGTGCACCTGTTAAGACCTGTTAAGAAACCTGTTAACATATATTTTATAGAATTTTTGACTAATATTAAAAAAAAACCTTAACGATACAAAAACTCTTACAAATCTCAACTATTATATAACGATAATAATCATTACATTACAAAAGTTCATAGACATCTTACCTTATAAAAATCATATATCAAATCATAATAATCAATTCTTAGTATTTTATATATATGTATAACCTTAACAGGTCTTAACAGGTCCGGACCTGTTAAGACACGAAACCTGTTAAGGTCAAACACGAAACCTGTTAAGAACAGGTCATGTCGTGTCGTGTTAACAGGTTTCGTGTCAAAATTGTTAGCCTTAATTGTGAGGCATAAGTCTTTGTCAATGGACCACTAGCTTAATTAGTGACTTGTATGCCTCCGCCTTCACAAAACGAGTCGCCTTGTCGTCTTATATGCTATGTTCTTATTAATATTTATAGTCCTACTAAATTTCACAATGTGTAAAAAAAGGATAAAAACGATTAATATAATTATTATTAATGTATTATACTAATCATAAAATGATTATTTAAGAGGGCAGGATGAGAAACAATCAAGTCCAATAATGTATATTTTTCTCTTTTCACAGTTGTGTCTAAAGTCCAAATTCTTATTTATGACTTTGCTATTAATGTGTAGTTAATTAACTTTCCTACCTATATATTTCTATCTTATAAAAGAAAGCCAATTAATTCATAGCAATTCCAATCTTCAATTTATCTACGAATTAGTCCAAAATGGTCACTTCATTTCACTTTCACTTGTACAACCTATGATTAGACAATTAGTGAAAAGTGAATGAATAAGCTTAGTCGCATTACAATGTGACAACTATTGGCGTGGTGGTATCAGTGTCAAAGATACAAGTACTTACACGCATTCGAGTTGACATAACGAACTCAATGGTGTGTAAAGCGATATGATGATTCGCCACGACAACATTTCATGAAGCTACGAGTTGTTAAAAATCATCGATACAGCTCGGAAAATCATATTAAAAAGCATGGCAGCTAAAATCTTAATCACACTATTTGCTTTTCAAAACACACTTTATATATGTGTGTACGTGGAGATGAGTCCATGACAACCTTTTTCTTGTGTACAAATGCACATATTGAATGAGAAATATGCACAATATCAACGTTGATTGACAATGAAATAAACAAATTTAACACAATATCTACAAATTGTTTATTGGCACTTTCCTAGAAATAGAAAAAAGATGTCAAATGGTCCTTAGCAAGTTGTGAGAACTAGATGAACTTATCAATGGGTCCACATATCACTACAATGGTGCCCACAACTTAAGTTTTAAAATAATGCCATGATGAAGATCTAAAAAGAAAAACAAAATTTAAAGTAAGGTGGTTTGTGTGCAAAAAGGAAATATGTTGCAGGTGGTGGAGAAAGTGGGTAGAGCACTTTGGGCTTCAATGGGCCCAGATGAATCATATCCAGGCATACATTATGTGTTTATAATTTCATGTTTAAATACTCAATCAATAGAAACTAAGATTTTTGTTTAGAATATTGTGGGCCAAGTGAAAGGACCCATTTATAGCCTTATAACCAAAGAAATGCATTTTCGATATAGTTTTATTTGGTTTTGGTGGTAGTTTTTCAAGTTAGGTGGTAGTTGGAAATCCTTTTTAAAAATTTAGTTTATTTTAGAATTTTTAACACGAATTTCTAGTTGGATTACTTTTTTGAGTGATATATTTATCTTGTTACAAAAGTATGCTATAGTTGATGACACTCTAGAGGAAGGTGGTTGGAGTTTTTGTTGTTAAAGAAGACTTGTAATCTTTTCTTTTTTGAAGAACAAAGATACATTTTACTGTAGAAGATAAAAGAGTTTTTAAATCATTGTGAAGATAAAGAAGATAGGGTTAGTTATCTCTTATCAAAGTTGTAACTTTCCGATTTAACAATGGACTATATTATCTAATCTATGTGGAAAAATGGATTTATGTACAAGATTAACAATTAAAACACATTTAAAGTGGCCCCGATTAGAACATGTATATCTCAGTCAATAATTGTGATCTTCGAATAATCCCAACCGATAAAAACTTTTCAAACGAATAACAATATTGAGAACATTAAAAATATCAACGTGGGAGTTTTTGTAAGATCTCACAACCTATAAGAATGGAATCTAGAGCAACAACAACAACAAGGGTACCCAATCCCGGCATAAGCCGGGCTATGGGGGAGGTATGATGTAGACAGACCATACCTCTACTCAAAGGTAGAGAGGCTGCTTCCAGATCCACCGAAGTGAAAGGGACCTCCGGCCCGGGGTGAAAAAAATAGGGTTAGATCCACCGGAGTGGAAGCTTAACCGGATCCTCTCGATCTCAAACTCTCAATCTCAACCTCTCAATCACAATCCCAACCCCAATCTCGGATCTAGATTTGGATCTAGAGAGTCGTTGGGAGCGTTGGGGAGGAGAGAGGGCAGAAAGAATGGAATCTAGAGCCATCCCTAATATCCTTTAACTGAAAGATATTATCCCTGTTTGTGGAATTGACCCTTGGGTGTTACAAATGATGTATTTATTGAACTGTCCCTTCAAGTTCAAGGTGTACATACTACCTAGTTATACTTTTCTAGTCATTGAAGTGAACCTCAATGGTAATGGTAGTCCCTTGATAAAGGAGTTTGGGTCAGGTAATCTCATGTTCGAATCTTGGAGAAAGCAAGGGGTTTACCTACTAATCGTCGTGTCTTCGGACGGATTGGTAGGAGTTTTTCCCCCATCGGGTATTTGAAATAGGCATTTCTGTTTCAGGAAGCTCTCTAGTCCGGACCCGATCACGACAACGTGATTACAGTAGAACCTCTATAAATTAACACTCGATAAATTAATAACCTCGATAAAACTAATAATTTGTCCGGTCCCAACTTGGGACCAGTACAAAATTGGACATCAATCAATAAAATAATAAGATAATAATTTTTGAAACCCCAAGGTAAATAAATATATAGGTCCCATCAAAACTATAAATTAATAATTTCTTAAATATTCCAAAATTTTAATTTTGTTTAGTAAAATATGAATCTATAGTCACTTGTTTTTTTTTTAACTTTTAATCTATGTTGAATATATCTTTAAATTTCTACATTGCACTTAAGAGTTGAGACATTGTCGCAACAAAAAGTTGTGAAGAGTTGTTTGTCGCTTGCAATGCTTTTTTCCGAGTGATCGATTTCAAAACTACTGTATCATCCTCGACTTCATCATCAAGTAGATTTTGAACAATATCCATCACAATTTCTTCAATGCTTTAAACCTCATAACATTCATTATTTTCACCAGGATAATCCCGCAACTCATTCACATCCGTTTTGTGCTAATAATGCATACCCGTAATCAAGCTAAAGCTCACGAATGTCTTCTCCATAGTTTACATCGTTTAAATTACTTGAGCCAATTGAATTCATTGAATGAATTTTTTGGACTCTTGTTTCATTTAATGTGTGAATGTACATTGGATATGAAAATTTTGAAAGTGATACATGAACCTCTTTAAATTAATAATTTATTAATTTATCGATATAATAATATCTCGATAATTTAATAAAATATCTGGTCCCAACATTATTAATTTATAAAGGTTTTACTGTATACTACATTATTTTAATATTAAAAGATGTGTTAACATTTGAATTTATATATATATATGTAATTAATAATGTAACAACATATACTTAATGCAAAATCAATTAGTCAAACCAAACTCAAATTAAATAAAACATAAATCACATATTATTAAGTTAAAAAGCTAGCATAGAAATATATATAAAAAGAATTCAGATAAAATCAACTTTACATCATAATATAATAAACTGTGATTATAAAAAAAATGCTTTGGCGGGTCACCTAAGCAATAAAGAAAACAATTTAATTACAATAGGAATGAAGGACTCGGTAGACTTTCTATCACAAGTAGATATCCAACAATATGACATAGAAACAATGGACTCGAAAACATCACGGAATGAATCATCAATGGCCCTGTGAACAACCTGATTTATGTCACTCCAAATCTTTTAACCGTTTTCAATGTTATACAACTTAAAACATATATACGGTTCTCGTGCATTGCATTAGTACACATCTAGTTTAAGTAAACGAATTTATATGTTTTTGTCACATATAACAATTTCTTCCTGACATAGATTTTGTCTATCTTTACCTTTTGAGTCATTGGGATTGGACTTATGCATTCAATTGTTTATGGTTCTATATGATATTACATTTTTAATCTAATGCATTAGGAGGCGCCACTTATAAGCCCTTGATACATTATAGTTGTCAAGTGGTCTTTGACTATTTGAGGTGCAAGGTACGTTCCATTCATGCATCTTTTCTATTGGAATAACTTTTTATAGTTGGTATCTAGAGTTGATAAAAAAATATATAATATAATATTATATTATATATATAATATATATATATATATATAGGAGAGAGATCAAATGAGAAGGTGGGTTAAGGAGAGAAGGGAGAGAAGGTTCTATTGTCCAATTAAATCGCGTCATGTGTCAAATTAAATTAAAACGCGCGGTGGCAATTTTGTAAATATTGAGCTCCGTTAGTGATTAACATTCCGTTATCTTCGTTAAAGCAATTTAAATACTAAATTTATATCTATACATAAAGTTTTTCAGATCTACATACATTTTTTCAGATCTGTGTTTTTGAAAAATCGAAAATTTTTCTTTCAAAACATATTCGTCTGCGCATATGGTGGATCTTCAAGAATTACATGAAAATCCAGGTAATTATTAATTCTTTTTTAGTTTTTGTTTTTATTTTATTTTTTAAATTTATATTATCGTTTTTTTATATACCATTAATCTACTTTTGAAAACATTATGACGAAGGTTAATTTTTATGTTTTACTAAATTTACTGTTTCAAGCTGAATCAGTTTTTAATTTTGGATTTTTTATGAAGCTGAATTAGTTTCAGTTCTAGGTATCAAGCTGATAGACCTAGCTGATAGATCTCAATGTTTTACGCATTTTTGTGAATTAAGACTAGCTGATAGTGTGATTATGTGTAGATAGTGTGAAGCTGAGTCAGTTTCAATTATTGAACTATGTTTTATGTAGATTATTTGTATTTAGGTAATAAAAATTAAATAATCTACATTTGTGTAGTTTTTTATATAGATAGTACGAAGCTGAGTCAGTATCAGTTTTCATTAGTTTGTTAGATTTAGTTTTTTTTTTTTTTAGTCACACTACATTTGTGTAGATTATGTGTAGATACTTTGAAGCTGAGTCAGTTTTAAATATTGGACTATGTTTATGTAGATTATTCGTATTTAGGTATTAAAAATTAAATAATCTACATTTGTGTAGTTTTTTATATAGATAGTACGAAGCTGAGTCAGTATCAGTTTTCATTAGTTTGTTAGATTTAGTTTTTTTTTTTTAGTCACACTACATTTGTGTAGATTATGTGTAGATACTGTGAAGCTTAGTCAGTTTTAAATATTGGACTATGTTTATGTAGATTATTCGTATTTAGGTATTAAAAAGTAAATAATCTACATTTGTGTAGATTATTTTTGTATATTGTTCGAAGCTGTCAGTTTGAGTTTTCATTATATTGTTAGATTTAGCTTGGTTTTTTTTTTTAGTCACACTACGTTTGTGTAGATTGTTTAGATATTGAGAACTGTTTCAAAGGACACCTTAACTTCAATCTTTTAAAAGCTCCTATACAAACTTTTTTACCCTTTCCTGTCGGTTTCTTACTATTTTTTGAAAATGATTTCTTCTTTGTGATTCGTTTGCTCTTTTCCTCAGAAGTAGATTGACTCATTAGATTTTCTGTAACAAATTAAAATACACTCATTTATATTGAAAAAATAACAATTACAACTTTTTTTTTCCTAATGATTGATTGCTAAAAATTAAATTGAATATACTAAATCAAACCTTCAGATGAAGTAGAAACATTTTTAACCTCATTTGATCCATCATGTTTTCCGGTATCTGTAGTAAAATGATTAAGTATCATCATTATCATATTAAGTTATCCGCATTCAAAAAAAATATAATCATCTTACTCAATAAAAAAAATATAAATCAGCTTACTATATCAAAAAAATAGTTTTTTACCAAACTTCAGTTATAATGTTAAAAATGTTATTGACTTTTGTTAATCAAAATATATAATGTATTTTCTATAATCTACATCTGAAAAGTAACAGACACGTCTATCATCTAGTCTTAACAAGCTAATATAAACAGACTCAGCTTCACAGTATCTAGACATAATCTACACAAATTTAGTATAAACAAAAAAGACCAAGCTAACTGTAACAATCTAATCATAAATGAAACTGACTCAGCTTCACAGTATCTACACATAATCTACAAAATGTATTGTGATCAAAAAAGACCAAACTAACTATAACAAGCTAATCAAAACACAAGCTGACTCAGCTTCACAGTATAAACACATAATCTACACAAATGTAGTGTCACCAAAAAAATACCAAACTAACTGTAATAAGCTAAACAAAAATGAAACTGACTCAGCTTCACACTATCTACAAATAATCTACACAAATGTAGTGTGACGAAAAAAAAAGAACAAGCTAACTGTGAGAAGCTAAGCATTAAAGAAACTGACTCAGCTTCACACTATCTACAAATAAACTACACAAATGTAGTGTGACCAAAAAATACTAACCTAACTGTAACAAGCTAATCAAAACCAAAGCGGAGTCAGCTTCACAGTACATACACATAATCTACACAAATGTAGTGTCACCAAAAAAATACCAAACTAACTGTAATAAGCTAAACAAAAATGAAACTTACTCAACTTCACACTATCTACACATAATCTACACAAATGTAGTGTGACCAAAAAAGACCAAGCTAACTGTAACAATCTAATCATAAATGAAACTGACTCAGCTTCACAGTATCTACACATAATCTACAAAATGTATTGTGATCAAAAAAGACCAAACTAACTATAACAAGCTAATCAAAACACAAGCTGACTCAGCTTCAAAGTATAAACACATAATCTACACAAATGTAGTGTCACCAAAAAAAAAGAACAAGCTAACTGTGAGAAGCTAAGCAAGAAAGAAACTGACTCAGCTTCACAGTATCTACACATAATCTACAAAATGTATTGTGATCAAAAAAGACCAAACTAACTATAACAAGCTAATCAAAACACAAGCTGACTCAGCTTCAAAGTATAAACACATAATCTACACAAATGTATGTGATCAAAAAAGACCAAACTAACTATAACAAGCTAATCAAAACACAAACTGACTCAGCTTCACAGTATCTACACATAATCTACAAAATGTATTGTGATCAAAAAAGACCAAACTAACTATAACAAGCTAATCAAAACACAAGCTGACTCAGCTTCAAAGTATAAATAATGTACACAAATTTAGTATAAACAAAAAAGACCAAGCTAACTGTAACAATCTAATCATAAATGAAACTGACTCAGCTTCACAGTATCTACACATAATCTACAAAATGTATTGTGATCAAAAAAGACCAAACTAACTATAACAAGCTAATCAAAACACAAGCTGACTCAGCTTCAAAGTATAAACACATAATCTACACAAATGTAGTGTC
>CM067172.1:79951197-79981197 GCA_034093135.1 Erigeron breviscapus | reverse complement strand
CCAAGATTTCCTTTGGGCTTCTTGGATGCTTTTACATGGTATCACATGACAAAAGTCCCTCTTTAAGGAGTTGCCTACCCTTTAATTATTGTTAAGCATAATTTGAAACTAGGAAGGGATATATTTTAAACTAGATTATTTTCCCGCGTAATACGCGAGATAAATATATTAAGTTTTATAATAACATACTTATTAGTTATAGATATGATAAGTTAAAATATGATGATATTATTATTCAAATTTTTTTATGTATTGAAGTTGTTTAGTAGGATATACATGTGGAGTCATAGTGTAATTGATTAAATTTGTAGATAACAAATAATGTAAAAAAATGTTTAAGTTTTTATAGTTATAAACTGAGTCAGCTTATGCTCTCTTAAGTTAGGTCATCTTGGATCTCTAAGCTAACCTAATATTCAAATGTATTGATGTAATAAGTTTAAAAAGTGATTATTCAAGATACATTAATGTAGATTATAACATTTGATCTAAATAGAAGATGGGGAACAAATGTAGAAGACAGAGTTGCGTCTAGAAGTCAGCTTGGATTTACACTTTGCTAGGATGAACAACCTAGCACTTACGATCGTACAAATGTCCTAAGCTGCTATATCTACTTCTGGTTATTGGAATCAACCTTGAGATTGGATAAACATAAAAAACAAAAGGTACAGAGTACCTAGCTGATCCTCAAGCGTTGGTGGTTGTCCTTGGTGTGAGTTATTCTCTCTCTAATTGGTGATGAAAAAGTTTGTTGCTAGTTATAGGGGAGCAATAATACAAAGGTCACTATCAAATAATTCTCTTTATGCAAAGGTCACAAGATCATTGCACGTAGCAAAGATTGGACGACATTTAACTGAGCATATAAATATCTCACTTAATGTTTCAGTTAAGGTATGCATCCATAACATTTTTTTCTTTCACAACAATTAACTCTGAAGTAGTCAGCCCAGACTGTGTTATTAAATAAAACATTTTTATTCAGCATAATAATAAAATTCTCAGTAAATGATAGGGCTACCAACAACATGCATGGTTACACTTTTAATAATTAGTGTTTTTTGAAATTGATCTATTATAAAGTTTGTGAAAAATAATTGTTCTTGATGCAATATTATCGGCTCATAACTATCTATAAAGATCGTGTCTTGTGTTTAATCGTACTTTGATTTAAATATTGCTTAGTTGACTAATATAATTTTGTTAAATTAAATATTTACAAAAATATAGAATAAAATACATACCAAATTTACATGCGTAAAATATAAAAACATGCATATTCATTAAAATGGATGCACAAAACAAAAAACGTGATTTTTTTGATTTTGATGGATCAATGTGTTGTTAAACACTTAAATAATGATAATTAGTTATAAACTATGTTAGTTTTATGAACTTTTAATGCATCAAAATGATGTTTTTAAGTGTTCTCACCGTGTTCTCATTTTAAAGGTGTTCTCATTTGATTGGCCTTTTAGGAGAGAAAGGAGAGAATGTTCGTTTTTTTTTTAACTTGTTTTATTTTTTTTTTTCTTTTTTTCATAATTAACTCATTCCATAAAAAAAATTTAAAAATAAAATACAAAATTTCTAATCTGAGTTAGTGAGCTATACATATAAGGGTACGGTACGGGATTCGCCCTTAAGGATATTAATAAGGTGTTAGCTGGTACAGGCTATACCCTTTGGGGGAAAAAAATTTAATTTTTTTTTTGAAATTAGTTAATTAAAGAGAGGAAAAAAAAGTGAAAAAAATAAAATAAAAAGAAAAAAAAAAAACTAAAATCTAAAAAAATAAATTAAAAAAGAAATTTTATTTCTTTTAATTCTATATATTGGTAGATGATATTTGTAATAAAAATCTTGTGATGAAATTTCAAAGTTTGAAGTTTGTTAAGTAGTATTGTAATAACTTTTACCCTTTAATAACGCTATTATTTTATGTTTCTATGTTTGCATTTATGAACTGAACGGTCGATCGGCCCATTTTGTAAAACCCCAAGCCAAGGCTCAGAATATCACGGAAATCATATAGCGCAAGGTGAGGATTAATGTAGAACATGAACTAAATGCAAATAAAGGATTCAGTGAATCCAAACAATAAGATAACAAGTATCCAAATACATAGAAAGCATGTCATCACCCAAGATTACAACATACATCAAAATATGGTTAACGGTCCTAGGTACAATGCAAAAGAAGGTAGATGGATCCTTGATCCATATAAGTCCAAGTCCGGGTTCAACAGCGAGCTAACAAACAAACTCCACGCCCTGGATTAACCTGGTTACCTGAAAAGTGTACTAAGCATAGTCAACACAAGGTTGGTGAGTTCGTAGTAATGATCCATAGAAACCATCGCCAATAATCATAATATAAGAGTAGAGGCTAGACATGACTTACAGTGAGCCTCTAAGCACAACACAACAATATCCACAACGAGATACACAAAACAAGTAAAACGCGATATAACATTATACTCAAATATCGTACATAACCTCAACTCAAAACAGGTATCATATCCTCTTCAGTGGGATTTATACACATTATATCCTCTTCAGTGGGATTTATATACATCATATCCTCTTCAGTGGGATTTATAAACATCATATCCTCTTCAGTGGGATTTATACACATCATATCCTCTTCAGTGGGATAGATACACAACGTCCATACATCACAAGCCATCAATCATCAAACTAAAGTAAACTATACGCACATACACTTAGGAGGATTCTACTTTCTTCGAATCCTAGATGCTTATATATAGGGTCACCCGCAGCCTTCCCACCACATCTAGAACCCAACGAAGTAATAACCGACTTCCATGTATGCACGTCTATCCTAGCAGTAATAATAATAATAATAATAATAATAATAATAATAGCATATAACTTCACAACTTAACTAAGTCAATCAAACGAAATGACCCGTCTCACCAATCTCAATCACAGAGCCGTCGCATCCCAAATCAATCAAACTACAATGCACATACATTTCATACGACTTTACATTTAAGGAATCATAGATGTTTATATATAGGGTCACCCGCAGCCTTCCCACCACATCTACAATTCATTAAAGGTATCATCATCTTCCGTGTATGTACAACTATCCTAATCACAATATCAAATCATTACAAGTTCATAAGGGTAAGTACTTGCGTATAATAACTGAGTACGCGAATTATTAACGTCAGATCACGTGTCATACGTATGTAAGACCATAATGCATATCACATGCGTATCAATAACGTCATCAATGCAACAATAACAGTATGTCTGGGTGTGCACCGCACAAGTCGAGCATAACAAGCGTATATGAATATCCAACACATTCTCAACATCCATAAATTCCTCTAAACAAAGTGTACATCCACTTCGGAGGGTTTTACTTTCATCAGGTTCTAGATGCTTATGTATAGGGTCGTCCGCAGCCTTCCCACCACACCTAAAACCCTTTGAAAGTAAAGCCGACCTCCATGTATGTACTTCTATCCTAAAGAGTTACAATATCACAAACACAGTCGTAAACCATCACACGATCAATCATAACTATCTACTAAACGACAATCAATCAGAAATTAACTAGACAGGCAATCAAGTCGACCAAACAAACACACAACACGTATATGTACACTTTCAGCCCGAATCTCTATTGAGTAGGGAGCTACGAAACTCACCTTGGTCGGCAAAGAAGCTAGAATAAGATTACAAACGAGTAACAGGGTCCACACGTCCACAACCTATAATCATACATCATAATACCATAATGTCAACTCTACAATCATAAACAAGTTGGTTTAACACAATTAGGTCAAGTCACAAACCCTAAACGCCTTTGCAACTTAAACGCGTAGGAACAAGACGCATTCGATTCGACCTTTTAGAAATGACAAAAGATTCATACAAAAAGAGTGTTACTACTAGAAACTAGACTCTCTTACGATTCCAACGGTAGGTCCTACAACTTATTTGGACTTACGGATCAAAAGTTATTAACGTTTTAAGACTGACGCGTAAAATCTCCCCGAAAGTATCCACTGCGCCGCAGTGAGTCAAAACCATGCCCACTGCGCCGCAGTGGGCTAAAGAACAAGAGTGGCCGAGGAAATCCACTGCGCCGCAGTGAGCCAAAACCCTGCCCACTGCGCCGCAGTGGCCTAAGAAGCAAGGAAGGCCGAGAGAATCCACTGCGCCGCAGTGGGGACTACGCCCTCCCACTGCGCCGCAGTGGGACAACCAGCAGACTCAGAACCAGCAGCTGCAAGTGCAGCAAAAACGACCCAAAACCCCCAAAAACAACCCAAAACGATTTGTAAGCGTTTGCAACATAATTTGAAGCATCAAAAAGCATTGCTACACATAACCACACTTAACCCATACCATAAATCCGCCCATTAACATCAAAATCATGCCGAATCATCCCAACCCTAAATAAAACCCTAATTACTCAAAATCGCCATTCGACCCGATTCAAGACTTGCAACTGCACCAATTTAACTAGAAACAAGTAAATGAACATAAATAGAAGTAAATGGGATGATTTAGACTTACCAAAACTCTTTCTAGCGCTCAAATCCGAATTTAGGTCAAAATGGGTGAAATGTTAGAACTTGGCCTTTGATTCTTCAAAGATGGCGACAATGAGAAGATGATGATTACGATTCTTGTATGATAGCAATTCCAAAACACAATTTAGATGGAAGAAAATGAGAACTAGATGAGGGGTTTCTTTTACTAGAGAGAATAGGAGAGAAAGAGAGAGATGAGAGAAATGGGAAAAGGATAAGGGGGAAATGGGTCTTGGAGGGGGGCTGGTGGGTCATGGACTACCCACGGGCCGACCCGTTTCCCTTTCAACCACACTACCAACAGTTGCACAATTAAGTACCGACTACACATACGACGACCCGACTAATATACCACATAGTCATAAAATCACAAAACGACCCAAATAAATTCATTAACTTAAATTGTTAGTCATATTACACGAAAAGTCAACGGGTCAAAATTTGCGGATGTTACACATTTTAACAATCTATGGGGCACTTTATAATTATTGGAAAATATTTAATCATATTCAATATATTTTTGATGTAAAAAAAATTTAATTCAATATACTAATAAGTCGATTGTGAAAACTTTTTGATTACAATTAAGAAAGGTAAATTAAAAAAATATCTATGACAAGGTTAATTAAAAAAAGCAACATGATATGGACGATCATCCAAATTAAGAAAATAAAATCACAATATTTTACTTTGGAATCATCCATGTTAATAGAATAATAAATAAATAGTATAACAATATCACAATTTGTAAAAAGAGGGAATGTCGAATAATTTTTGCATACTATTATTTATGATATATTTCATTAATTAATAAGGGTATATTTTGACAAATAATGTAAAGTATAAGTATAAATACTGTCATTTAATAAAGATGAAATAATTAAATTTGATCTAGTGGTTATAAATCAAAGATGTTTTTCATCTAAGAGTTCCTATTCGTTTAAGAATGAATTTAGGACCTTGTTATATATATATATATTGGTTGATGGTTGATAGGGAGAAATATTGAACATAAAACCTCCAGCTGTAGTGGAAAGGTGCATTGCCTTTGAAACGGGGGTCGTTCGATTCCATGTCCATGCATTTCATCTTTTGTATTTTTCCAGTATATTGTATATATATATATATATATATATATATATATATATATATATATATATATATATATATATATATATATATATATATATATATATATATATATATATATATATATATATATATATATATATATATATATATATATATATATATATATATATATATATATATATATATATATATATATATATATATATATATATATATATATATATATATATATATATATATATATATATATATATATATATATATATATATATATATATATATATATATATATATATATATATATATATATATATATATATATATATATATATATATATATATATATATATATATATATATATATATATATATATATATATATATATATATATATATATATATATATATATATATATATATATATATATATATATATATATATATATATATATATATATATATATATATATATATATATATATATATATATATATATATATATATATATATATATATATATATATATATATATATATATATATATATATATATATATATATATATATATATATATATATATATATATATATATATATATATATATATATATATATATATATATATATATATATATATATATATATATATATATATATATATATATATATATATATATATATATATATATATATATATATATATATATATATATATATATATATATATATATATATATATATATATATATATATATATATATATATATATATATATATATATATATATATATATATATATATATATATATATATATATATATATATATATATATATATATATATATATATATATATATATATATATATATATATTTATATATTTGAATGGTGATAAATGAATTATGTATTAATATATATATATATATATATCTTGTTATATATATATATATTGGTTGATGGTTGATAGGGAGAAATATTGAACATAAAACCTCCAGCTGTAGTGGAAAGGTGCATTGCCTTTGAAACGGGGGTCGTTCGATTCCATGTCCATGCATTTCATCTTTTGTATTTTTCCAGTATATTGTAAGGTTTGACCGGACCGGAATTAAAAACAGTGACTAACCCGGTTTACGGTTCGACCGGCCGGTCCGGTTTTCATAACTGTGAGTAAACTACGATAAGAGAAATAATTTTTTTTTGTTTTGTTTTTTAAATTGTAATTATACATTTAGCAACTATATATTAGCATATCAGGAATTGCTATTGATTTAATATAGAGATGATCATTAAAACGAAGGCAGATTAAATGAACACATGCAAGTTGTTAAGACTTGAGGCAAACAACACTTTGGAAATTCGATTAAAATCGTGACGTTAATTTGATTTTGAGAGTGGGCTAGAGGCCATTGCATATTTGGGCTAAGAAAACGGCCAGTTAAGTTATACTGTAAAATGTAGTATAGTAGAAATGTAGAATCAATCAAATTTGAGTTCATACTTACATACTTTGCATTGAAATTGTTACATATATAATTGGATTTTGTAAAACAAGTCAAATTAGAACATTCGAAGCTAAAATCATCAAACAAGTTATAAGTCCAATGAATTTTTACTCTAAAATCGTATGACGATAAAGAAGTAATCTACAAGCTTATACTAGTATATAATTATAGTTTTTTTTTTCTTCCAACACGGGATGTGGCTTTACATCTAACATAATGGAAAATGTACAAACAATCTGTTTCAAAAATAAAGAAGATATAAACAATATTCTTCACAAAATATAGATAGACACATAAATTTTTCTTAAAAATACCCTGGTTTCGAAACTAATTTATATGAGTTAAGTTCTAGCTAGCTAATTAAGGCCGAAAGAAGTGGGGCGTGTACCCCGGCGACCCACGCCCCAACCGCTTTGGGATAGCCGACTACACAACCCCCACCCCACAACTTGTGTTTTTAGCGACTTCCTTGGCTCGCCCCAAGTGTGTTTCTTTCTCCCACGTATTTCTCATTCTCTTTGTTATATATATTTTTTAATATCACCCCAACCAATCACTTTTAGTTACTACTTATCATAAGTTCTCCTCATTCGACAAACAACTCCACGATCCCACCATTTTTTCTAGGCTACCCATAACAACCCCAAATGCCACATGATATTATATTGTGCAAGTAGCCCGCCCATAACAGTATCACTCCTCCTAGCCTAAAAACGAAAAAATTTATTGCTACATTGAATTTCTTTCATGATTTTATTTTCAGATTATCTATATACATTTATATATAGATTATTATCTATGCATAGAGAAAAGTTAATTTAGAAGGACACTTCAATTAGGGACACTAGGGACACTTCTCAATCATTCATTTTTCACCATCTTCCGACCACCACCATCACCACCACCACCACCACCACCACCACCATCATCTCCGACCACCACCATGATCCTCCGGCGACGGCGACCACCGCCACCACGACTTACACATGTGTAAGTTATACAACCACCATCACCACCACCATGATCCTCCGGCGACGGCGATCACCGTCACGACGACTTACACATGTGTAAGTTACATGTCCCTAATGGTCCCTAATTTAAGATGTCCCTAAATTAATCCACCCCTCTATGCATATACATTTATATAAGCTAATCAAATTAGCTTAATTACTTAAAATTTTGATATAATGATAGATATTCTTTTTATCCAACTAAGTTAATAATAAACTCATTTTTAAAAACAGTTTATATTTATTGAGTAGTATCAATTAAATCGAAACACATGCGTGTAATTTAGGAATAAGAGTAGATTAAAATGCCGTTCTAAAAAAATAATAATAACATCAATCAAATTAAGGTCTTACTAATTAAAAACTATTGTTAATTACTATTGCATCCCACAAATTATAATGCCAGTAATTAATAAATAAGTGCACTTTGTTAATACCGTTAAGAAACCCCTAGTTTAAATAGTCGAGTAATGCTTTGTCGGTGTCACTTTCTTATATAAAATTGCAATCATCTTCAATTTAGTATTCGTTGAAATTTACATGTTCTTTCTAGCAAAGGATCCAATTAAATATGATATTTTGCTCATCTTCGTTATTAACTTTAGCATACAAAATCACTAATATATTTTAGGGACAATTGTTGAGCGACGCGTTTGAAACTTTGATTAAGACGCATTCTCTAGAAAACTAGCAATTACACCTTTCAGTTCATGAATTTTACAACACAAACATTTTTAAAAGAAAAAGAGTTTTAATTTAAAAATATACAAAAGGCCTTTATGGTTTTTATATAAAAAAAATATTATTCATTATAAGAAGGTGTTTGGCTTAGCTTTTTAGAAAGTTTTAGCTTATGTGTTTTTTTTTTGGTTAATGAAAAAGGCGCAAACAAAATAGTGGGCGGAGAGTTTCGAACCCAGGACCTCCATCCCCATAGGTGCAAGCCTCAACCACTCCACTGACTTTTTTAGCTTATGTGTTTAGCTAATGCTAAAATGAAATTTTAATTGAGGTTTTATTTAATTAAACAAATTTTGCTTAGACTATTTAAAGTTAGACGTCTTCATTCTAAAGACACCCCCAAGTCCCCTGCAAGTAGGGTGAGCAAAAACCGAACCGGAAAACCGAAAACCGAAAAAAATTGGAAAAAAACCGAACCCAAAAACCGAACCAAAGAAAATCCATTGGTTTGGTTTTGGTTTTCTAAAAACCGAACGGATCGGTTCGGGTTTCGGTTTCCTATACAAAAACCGACGTCCAAAACCGAACCGAACCGAAACCTTATTTCTTTTAATTTATTTTATATTTTATACTGATTTATAATTTATATATACATTCACGTCTCAATCTCGTTTTGTATTTTAAATGTATTGAGATAGACATTATACTATTTCTTATCTAGAAAGTTTTATATGTTTGAAATTAATACAGTATATGTATGTATACATTGAGCTCAACAATATGTATGTTGCTCACAATCAAAGACTAAAGGATATGTCATGTGTTTATATAAATTTATCGATCATTGGTTTCATAAGTTATGAATCATAATTCTAGTAATGTTGAAATTCATTAGGTGAAAAGCTTAATGCTACTCAATCTCGTTTTGTATTTTATATGATCTGCAGCTCATAGTTCCCATTTTATTTATACTCACAAACAAGAACCAATGATTAACTAAAAATATACTTAACAACCGAAAACCAACCTAAACCGAACCAAAAAACCGAACCAACCAAAACCGAATCCAACGGTTTCTGATTTTCAAAAACCGAAAAATTCGGTGTGGGTTTTGGTTTTGGGCCAAAACCGACCCAATCTCACCTCTACCCTGCAAGTAGCCAGGTACATCACCAGAGTGGTGACTTGAGTGTTTTTCCCCCTACAAGCCCAACTTTCCACACACTTTCCACACATATTCATCCATTTTACACACTTCACTTTTAGGCTATTACATGCGCAAGTCTTCTCCATCAAATTAGCTAGGTAGCCCCATTGAAAGACATCCTACACGTTTACATAGCGTCACATGACGCTACTAAACTTAGAAAAGGAAAGGAATTGCCCACTGCCGTTTCTACGGGTTTTGGACCTCAATACCTCAACGGTGTATGAGGATGTTAAGATGAATACAGACCTTACCTCTATCTAGGAAGAGTGGTTGTTTTCAGGTTCTACCACAATGATAGACAAGGACCTCTAGCCTTTGCATGAGATGAGAATCGAACTTCTGACCTCCGTTTCCAGAGTCCAAGATATTTACCATTGATCCAAACCATATTGTTTTCATGACGCAACTAACCTTGACTAAGGAAAATAATTTCAGAAGTTGACTGCGTATTTACTTGACTAAGGAAAATAAAAAATTCCTTTCGACCAGAATCTACACCTACTCAAACTTTTTTTCCAAGAAAAAGAAGAACTATAGTAAAAATAGAACAAATAACTTAATATAAAATTACCTTTAAAAGTATACATATTCTATTCTCAAGGTTAGAAAGGCATGGAATATATTGGGTTTCACCGATACGTGCCTAGCTATATCTCATGAATCTATCACCAAAGAGAAATGATAATTGTACCACTATTTCTTATTAATTTACCACAAAATACATATATATATATATATATATATATATATATATATATATATATATATATATATATATATATATATATATATATATATATATATATATATATATATATATATATATATATATATATATATATATATATATATATATATATATATATATATATATATATATATATATATATATATATATATATATATATATATATATATATATATATATATATATATATATATATATATATATATATATATATATATATATATATATATATATATATATATATATATATATATATATATATATATATATATATATATATATATATATATATATATATATATATATATATATATATATATATATATATATATATATATATATATATATATATATATATATATATATATATATATATATATATATATATATATATATATATATATATATATATATATATATATATATATATATATATATATATATATATATATATATATATATATATATATATATATATATATATATATATATATATATATATATATATATATATATATATATATATATATATATATATATATATATATATATATATATATATATATATATATATATATATATATATATATATATATATATATATATATATATATATATATATATATATATATATATATATATATATATATATATATATATATATATATATATATATATATATATATATATATATATATATATATATATATATATATATATATATATATATATATATATATATATATATATATATATATATATATATATATATATATATATATATATATATATATATATATATATATATATATATATATATATATATATATATATATATATATATATATATATATATATATATATATATATATATATATATATATATATATATATATATATATATATATATATATATATATATATATATATATATATATATATATATATATATATATATATATATATATATATATATATATATATATATATATATATATATATATATATATATATATATATATATATATATATATATATATATATATATATATATATATATATATATATATATATATATATATATATATATATATATATATATATATATATATATATATATATATATATATATATATATATATATATATATATATATATATATATATATATATATATATATATATATATATATATATATATATATATATATATATATATATATATATATATATATATATATATATATATATATATATATATATATATATATATATATATATATATATATATATATATATATATATATATATATATATATATATATATATATATATATATATATATATATATATATATATATATATATATATATATATATATATATATATATATATATATATATATATATATATATATATATATATATATATATATATATATATATATATATATATATATATATATATATATATATATATATATATATATATATATATATATATATATATATATATATATATATATATATATATATATATATATATATATATATATATATATATATATATATATATATATATATATATATATATATATATATATATATATATATATATATATATATATATATATATATATATATATATATATATATATATATATATATATATATATATATATATATATATATATATATATATATATATATATATATATATATATATATATATATATATATATATATATATATATATATATATATATATATATATATATATATATATATATATATATATATATATATATATATATATATATATATATATATATATATATATATATATATATATATATATATATATATATATATATATATATATATATATATATATATATATATATATATATATATATATATATATATATATATATATATATATATATATATATATATATATATATATATATATATATATATATATATATATATATATATATATATATATATATATATATATATAACAATTAATATACATGTTATAATATGAACACTATTTCAGTTTCGAATAACTTCTTTATGATTCCTATCAGCATTTTAATAGCTTTTCGTATATATATATTCTTAGTATTTCAGGTAGGGTCAATTTAGGAGGCCAAAATAGTTTATAGTTTATATTTTGTGATTTCTTATTAAACTTCTAATTGCTAAAAAGTGCTTCTTTCTAGTGAGGAAGTTAGGCTAAATCGAAAGGAAAGTAACATAAATTGCCGTGTTGTAATTATTAGTTTAGTAACTGAATATTTGAATTTGAATCCACGTTACAATGCACTTGAGGTCTGATAACTAATGCTAAATCGTGAAATTGAGCTTTAGTGTATGTTAATGGTGGTTTAACTATGTGAAAGTGTGTGTGGATGGTGGAGGAGAAGTTAGAAAATGAAAGTAAGTTAGAGAGAAGTTGGTATGTAATTAATGATTAAAGGCTTGAGAAATACAAAGGGTGGAGGGGTTTATATAGGGGAGTAAGTTACACTTAACCACCCTCCCTATTTACATTGAGGTTCTTCTCTAATTACACACTAACCCCTCCATGCATTTAATTAAAAGGTCTAAACTATTACATAGTTACAAAACACGCACTAACTAATTAATTTAATGCTAACAATCTCCCCCTTTAGTGCGGTTTTGTGAAGGTTCATCGTCTAGTCATTTTCTTCTTTTTTTTGTCTTAACTAAATTACAATTAAACACCACAAATTTATATCTAACATTCTCCCCCTTGGTGTTTGAATTGTAAAAGTTGCATCGTCTTCGATCTTTAAAACTTGATGAGCCCATTTCGTTGAGAATCTTTGTTGTTGAGAAGACTTTGAAGCTTTCTCTTTGTCTTCATTGTCTTCGAGCAACTTTGACTTTTTGAATTCTCAAGCATTCTGTGAAGTGGGAAGCTTGTCTTTTATCATTTGTCTTTTGCTCCCCCTCAAACACACAATTTTCTCAACAACAAACAATTAATCCAAAAATTGAATTTTCCTTTAAGCTCCCCCTCAAATTGAGCATAACCTACTGAGCAAATAATCAAACAATGCATTGTGCTCCCCCTCAAAAAGATAATCAATCTTTAGACTCTTCTCCCCCTCATGATGAACATGTACACGGTGTTCATCATGCAACAATGATTGATGTCCCACATGGCGAATGAAAATGTTTAATTATGAAGTAACGTCTCAAATAAACAGATTTTGAACGGGTTGTACACTGTTATGTGTACAAGCCAAATCACAACCACCTACTTGAATCCAGACGTTGGAACCCATGTGAGGGTGGGTCCAACTGGATATTTGAAAAGAGAAGTAGGAGGTTGTGCATAGTCAAGCACTTTTTGCACACGAGGGTGAATGATTCGTGGTGCAAACTTAAATAACTCAGAGAGAGAGTACTTGATGGGAGTGCTTTTAGGTTTTGGGTTGGGTTTACTATGAGAGAACCAGCCATATTGATCTTTATAGCGAATGATTCCGGTGGTGGAATCCTTGAATATCTGACAATGGCTGTTTATAGGCTTGAAGGGAGACCCGGTCTTGCGAGGTGTGTAATATGGGTTCATTTGTTTGAGGGTTTGATGAGGTTTAGGTAGAAGGATTTTGGTTTTGGTGGAATGAGGGTCTTTGGAGAATTTGGGAGTGGTATGAGCTGGTTTGAAAGATGGTTGTGGGTGTTTATTGTTTTGGTGAGATGGTTTGGTGTTGTGAGGATTTGTTTTGGTTTTGAAGGAAGGGTGTTGTTTGGTATTGGTTGATAATGTTGGGTGATTGTGGTTTGGTTGGGCATTTGAAGGAATGGTTTTTGTTTTAGTTGGAGATGGAGTGGTTTGGTTGAGAAGAGGTGATTTTGGAGCACGAGTTGAAGGAGGATTCACTTGATTTGACTTGGTTGCAAGTTGAGTCTCCAATGACAAGGAATGAGCTTGAAGTTGTTGGATTAACTTCAAACATGTTTGCTCATTATTCTTCGAAGAAGTGGACTTGTTTTGCAAATCACGATTGAGCTTAGAAAGTTGTTGTTGCAAAACAAGTTCTTTAACTTGGGTTTCGAGGATGGTTTCAATGAGCTCTTTGTTCTCAGATTTGATTCGATCAACTTCAGATTGAAGACTTTCCATGGCGGACAAACTGAAATTATTAGCAGATTTGAGCTCTTTGTTCTCAGATTTGATTCGATCAACTTCAGATTGAAGACTTTCCATGGCGGACAAACTGAAATTATTAGCAGATTTGAGCTCTTTGTTCTCAGATTTGATTCGATCAACTTCAGATTGAAGACTTTCCATGGCGGACAAACTGAAATTATTAGCAGATTTGAGCTCTTTGTTCTCAGATTTGAGTTGCTTAATTTCAAGTTGAAAACTGTTGTGTTGTGTCATGATTGTCTTAAATATTTCCACATTGACTTGTTTTTTCTCAAAAATAACCACTCAACATGGAAACGAACTGGTACAACACATACAAATTTGATTATAATGACGACGTATTTCTTCCCAACTTGGCTGTTCACCCATTAAAAAATCTAACACCGTCTCAACAAACTCATTTGGTATAATAGTTGACATTTTTTTTTAGTACTAATACAGGGTTTCAGAAATGTAGTACTAAAACAGGGTTTCAGAAATTTAGTACTAAAACAGGGTTTCAGAAATTTAGTACTAAAACAGGGTTTCAGAAATGTAGTACTAAAACAGGGTTTCAGAAATGTAGTACTAAAACAGGGTTTCAGAAATGTAGTACTAAAACAGGGTTTCAGAAATTTAGTACTAAAACAGGGTTTCAGAAATTTAGTACTAAAACAGGGTTTCAGAAAAGTAGTACTAAAACAGGGTTTCAGAAATGTAGTACTAAAACAGGGTTTCAGAAATTTAGTACTAAAACAGGGTTTCAGAAATTTAGTACTAAAACAGGGTTTCAGAAATTTAGTACTAAAACAGGGTTTCAGAAATTTAGTACTAAAACAGGGTTTCAGAAAAGTAGTACTAAAACAGGGTTTCAGAAATTTAGTACTAAAACAGGGTTTCAGAAAAGTAGTACTAAAACAGGGTTTCAGAAATTTAGTACTAAAACAGGGTTTCAGAAAAGTAGTACTAAAACAGGGTTTCAGAAATTTAGTACTAAAACAGGGTTTCAGGAAATTCTTCACTAAATCCGGTTTTCAGAACAGAAAGCTAAAAATTCAATTTCAAGCCATTTGGTTTAGAATTAGGATTTGAAACTTTTCAAGGATGATTATAGGAAGGTAATGAGTGGAATGAAACTAAAAAGGAAGAAACTTTAACATGTTTAAAGGGTAAAGATTGGAACTTTCGGTAAAATGGGAAAAACACAATTTAGCACAAAAGAGAACAAAATCAAGCCATGGATCTAACACAAGTTGTGATTTTGCTCTGATACCAATTGATAACAATGCTAAATCGTGATATATGGTTATAAGGCTTAAGTGTGTGAGAGAGAAAGTAGAGAGAAAATGGGAAAGTAAGGAAAATAATATTATGAGTTGTAACCTTACAATGGTTGTGGAGAGGGGTTTATATAGGCATATCATTTGCACTAAACCCCCTCCTTAATAACAAATAAGTCCTTGTCTAATTACAACACAAACCTTCCATACTTAATACATTAAATCAAGGACTATTCTATTACATAATTACAAAACTTGCACTAACAAAATAATTAAAGCTAACAATAAATGTAAACAATGCTAAATCGTGATATATGGTTATAAGGCTTAAGTGTGTGAGAGAGAAAGTAGAGAGAAAATGGGAAAGTAAGGAAAATAATATTATGAGTTGTAACCTTACAATGGTTGTGGAGAGGGGTTTATATAGGCATATCATTTGCACTAAACCCCCTCCTTAATAACAAATAAGTCCTTGTCTAATTACAACACAAACCTTCCATACTTAATACATTAAATCAAGGACTATTCTATTACATAATTACAAAACTTGCACTAACAAAATAATTAAAGCTAACAATAAATGTAAACAATGCTAAATCGTGATATATGGTTATAAGGCTTAAGTGTGTGAGAGAGAAAGTAGAGAGAAAATGGGAAAGTAAGGAAAATAATATTATGAGTTGTAACCTTACAATGGTTGTGGAGAGGGGTTTATATAGGCATATCATTTGCACTAAACCCCCTCCTTAATAACAAATAAGTCCTTGTCTAATTACAACACAAACCTTCCATACTTAATACATTAAATCAAGGACTATTCTATTACATAATTACAAAACTTGCACTAACAAAATAATTAAAGCTAACAATAAATGTAAACAATGCTAAATCGTGATATATGGTTATAAGGCTTAAGTGTGTGAGAGAGAAAGTAGAGAGAAAATGGGAAAGTAAGGAAAATAATATTATGAGTTGTAACCTTACAATGGTTGTGGAGAGGGGTTTATATAGGCATATCATTTGCACTAAACCCCCTCCTTAATAACAAATAAGTCCTTGTCTAATTACAACACAAACCTTCCATACTTAATACATTAAATCAAGGACTATTCTATTACATAATTACAAAACTTGCACTAACAAAATAATTAAAGCTAACAATAAATGTAAACAATGCTAAATCGTGATATATGGTTATAAGGCTTAAGTGTGTGAGAGAGAAAGTAGAGAGAAAATGGGAAAGTAAGGAAAATAATATTATGAGTTGTAACCTTACAATGGTTGTGGAGAGGGGTTTATATAGGCATATCATTTGCACTAAACCCCCTCCTTAATAACAAATAAGTCCTTGTCTAATTACAACACAAACCTTCCATACTTAATACATTAAATCAAGGACTATTCTATTACATAATTACAAAACTTGCACTAACAAAATAATTAAAGCTAACAATAAATGTAAACAATGCTAAATCGTGATATATGGTTATAAGGCTTAAGTGTGTGAGAGAGAAAGTAGAGAGAAAATGGGAAAGTATGGAAAATAATATTATGAGTTGTAACCTTACAATGGTTGTGGAGAGGGGTTTATATAGGCATATCATTTGCACTAAACCCCCTCCTTAATAACAAATAAGTCCTTGTCTAATTACAACACAAACCTTCCATACTTAATACATTAAATCAAGGACTATTCTATTACATAATTACAAAACTTGCACTAACAAAATAATTAAAGCTAACAATCTCCCCCTTTAGTGCGGTTTTGTAGATGGTCATCGTCTTGATCTCTTTCTCTTTTTCTGCCTTCGATTCCTTTTACTCGTTGATGATTCAGGTTTATCTTGTCGAACTGATTGTGATTTGAAGGCTCGCTTTCTATACTTATGGTAATTCTCCTTCCAGAACTTCTTTGGCACAAAATGGTACTTTGGATCTTCTGGGCGATTTGGTGGTTCAATGATGTTGTCAGCAAAATCAACTGGGGGCATGTTATGAGGACCTTGTTCATTATTAGGGGAATATCTGACCCAAGTACCTTCTGGAACATTAATTACTCCTTTTCTTTCCTTTGGAAGCCTAGCCTCAATGATCTGTCTCGTTCTTTCTCTATGATCCAATCTTGATTTTATCTTCTTAATCACCCTCATCAACCTCTTCTTTTCCTTTTCTGACTCTTCACTGGACAGTCAAGTTGTCTCTATTCAAGCCGATATCCAAAACCTTCTAACCAGGGTGAAGGATATTCAAAAGACAATTGACAAAAACACCAAGTCTTTCTCCAGATACCACAAGGATCACTTGACCAACATTAAAGTGGTTGATCTGGGGATTAACAAGTTTTCATCAAATGAAGACTTGGTGTTCAACAAGCTAAATGAGTTGGTCACTGGCTGCAACAATCTGGCAACATCTTTGAAAGAAGCCTTTGACCTCACTCAGTCCAAGGTCACAACCTCAATCTCCAACTTGCTGAGCAACACTGTCAGAACTTCGGAAGTTGATTTAAGGGAGATTGAAAAACAGGTAAAGGAATTGGTTGACAAGCCTGGGTTGAATGTGGCTGAACTTGGAGAGCAGTTAATGACTTCAGTTGGTCAGAAGATAGAGGATACGCTGGGTGCTAGAGAACATCAATTGATTGAAAGGGTGATGTCTGAGATCACCAAGCTGGCCACTCCTCAGGTTGATCTGGCCCCACTCACTAGTGAGATCAACCAGTTGAGAGGCAGCATTGACAATTTAAACACCCAGGTATCACTTCATGCTCAGTCTTTGGATAAACTAACAACTGAAGTGGAAAGTCTGAAGAAGAAGGATGAAGAGGTAAAAGACAAGGTGGTTTCTGGTCTGGATGAAGATTCCAAGATTTTAAATGAATTGAAAACTGGTCAAGAACAGGTTACAGCAAATGTTTTGACCCAGTCAAAGGAGACCAACCATCTATGGAGGTCTTTCAGGATGATGTGTGGAATTTTCAAGGAGTGCAAGGACATGCAAACATGGCAGCCTCTTGACCGGTTGCCATCTCACCCTTCTGAATGGGAAGCTATTAGGGCAGGTCTAGATGCTGCCAAAGGGGAAAGAAGTGCAGTCCTTGCACCAGTTGCACCTAGAAGAGAATTGATTGTGGCTGCCAGTACTGAAGCTGGTAAGCAAAGAGTTGTTGAAACTGGTGATGTAAGTGATAGGAGGAATGTTGTTGATAAGGGCAAAGGTTTGGCATCTGATGTATCTGCCCAGCCGGCCACTGATGTACCAATGTTAAAAACTGGCAATGTTGATGTACTTCCTCCAGTTTCAGATAGTGATAGTAGAAGATTGGCTAGACTTGGGAATGATATTAAAGAAAGAAAGAAGATGAAACAAAGAAACCAAGCTGAAGCCAGAGCACATCTTGCACAGATTAAGTTGCTTGATATGAGTGATGCTCATCTTTTGGGAATCACTAAGGAGGAGTATGCCAGAGTTAAGAATGATCCCAGGATAGTTGACCAGTTGAAAGAAATGCTTGATGTTGAACTGGACAGACACTATCCAGAGGATGAAGCTGAATTTGATGCCAGAAATTTGAACATATCAGTGGAGAAGGCGAAGGAGAACAGGGCCAGTGGGATTCTAAAAAGAATTGAACATGTTAAGAAGGTTGTGAAAAGGGTTTTGAATCCACCAAGAAGGATCTCTCAACCAAGAAGACCACTGACCAGAGATGCTGACCTTAGCACGTTTGTTGAACCAACTGGCGAGGTATCAAATAATGACATCAAGTCTGCTGTACTGGCTGCTGGAGCTGGGAGTATTAAAATAACAAATGAATCTGAAGCAAGAAGCTATTACTCCCAGATCATGGTAACCAGAAGACATAGTGGGACTATCAATGATATAAATGTAACAATTAAGCCAGGCACCAAGCACTTTCAAGTTGAAGTTAGTTATACTAAAGGGCCACTGGTTAAAACTGACAATCCTGGTGCAATGCAGTATGGGTTCAGTGAATGGGTTGAAATGGTGAATGTTTTGGATGCAAAGGCACAAAAGAATAGGTTTGAGAAAGCATGCGTGAACTTCTTAAGGGACAAGATTCAACACAAAGAAAATCTGGAGCTAAATTTGAATATTGATCCTGAAGACTCTCAGCCTATCTCTTCAGTGACCAAGAGAAGAAGAACTGGCGAAGGGCCATCTCATTAAGTTCTCTTTTCAGTTATCTACTTGTATTTTATTTACATTCTGTAACTTGTATAAATTTCATTTCCTTGTATAAATGAAGTTACCAGTTTGTAACCACAAGGTAGATAATAGATTAGATCTAACAAACTTAAAAGAAAAATCCAAGGCATTTATTGATCTATAAAAATGCCTTGGAAAACTTAGATAGATTTAATCGAACAAGTCTCTCCAGTTCACACTTGTACAGATACAAGGACTGAAAAAGACTTGCCAATATTTCTAGACAAATAGAGGGAATTTGTTAGGACCAGTTTACTGGTAAACTGGCCAGTCTCCAGTTGCACCTGGAGACCCAGTGAAACTGGAGATCCAGAAGATTTGTCCAGAAATATATTGAAGTCCAGTTGCACCGTACAGTCAACGCAACTGAAGACTTCCTCCAGTTGAGAACTGACCAGTTGAAGAATCCTTCCAGTTGAAGTCGAAGACAACAAGTTGAAGATAGAGAATGACAGTGGCAGCGAAGCCCAGTTGACATTCTAGTCAGTTACAAATTGGAGACCATCAGTAGAAAGCTCTTACAAAGCTTTACACTGATTACGAGGAATTGACTTTTATGCTTTATGTGCTTTTACCCGGATAATAAGATTCATCTTATTATTTAAGTAATAAAAGGTACATAAGCTGGTTGAATAAAGTTGCTTTATGCTGCAACTTTACACTGCATTTTAAGGAATTAAATGTTATTCCTTAAATGCTCTCAACCACTTTTGTACAAGTTAACATCCCAATGTTAACTTTGCCTATAAATACAAGTCATTGCACAACAAGAATAACAAGTGAAATCACATAGTGAAAACACTTCACACTTTGCATACCTGCAATATTCTTGGTGAACTTGTGCAATATTCTCTCAATCGTAAAAAGGAACATTTCACAACTTTAAGTGTTTCGATTGTTTAGAGAAATTCCGAGTGTATATCAATTGTAGTTCATAGGTTGTTAGGATATTTACATTCTTGTATTATCTTGGTTCCGCAACAACCTTGTAATTTATTTAAAGTTAATAAATAAATTACACTTGAAAATTACATATTGTCTCACCAATTTACTTGACAAGTTATTTTTATTATTGCATTGTTCTTTACTTATTGTCACTTAAATAAGTAATCTATCTAGAACTTGGTATATACTCTCTGTAACTGGTCGTCTCCAGTTCAGGGCTTATATTGCAAAGTAACTCCACCATCGACATTGAGGTGTCTTCAGGTAGTGCCATCTATTGAGTTAGGACTTACAATATCTTTTCACAGCATAGTAGGCTTCTTGATTCTCTGGATCAGGCTGAATGAGTTTGCTTGCAAAGAAATGGAGAAGAAAAATGAGATCATCAGCAGATAGCAGATTGAATCTGGCTTCCCCAAACATATACAGACGGTTATCTTCACGTCTCACTATTAACCAGATTAAGCCAGGGGGTCTTGCAAACCCGGGATCACGCCATTCCTTGAAATGAATGCTGACAACTTCTACAATCTTCAGGCTGAATTGTTTCTTCCAAACTTTGTTGGGCTTGTGACTTTTGGCTTCTTTGATATCTTTCAAATATTTTGCCCTTTGGTGATCAAGATCATACGCCCTTCTTGCTCGAATCTCATCAACATCTATCTTGACCAACTCTTGTTCTTCTGAGAAAATCTTGTAGGCCTTTTCTTCAAGGAATTTTGTTGATTTGAAGAGTCTGGTAGGAATTCTGAGATAATCAATTCTCTTTTCTACATTCCTTCTGAAACCGCCATCATTAATACGAACAATTGGGGCTCTGGTGATGTGTTGAAGATGTGGGTTATTGAGGTGGTGAATCAGGTTATTGAAATTCAATTGATTTAAGGCGGGGATTGGTTGAGGAATAGTTTGATAAGTATCAAAGCCCGGGGGAATATCATCATCATCAGAGGAGTCGTTATCATTGTTAGGATTATTATCTTCCATCTCTGGAAACTCAATTTCACCAAAATCTTCACCTATAATAGAGGGATCATGAGGTAAACCCCGAAAATGAGCATCATCTCTTGTGTCTGAGCCTAAGACAACCTCTGTAGCAGTACTGGCTCGAATCACTGATTCATTAATACGAACTTCTTCTGTGTGCTCTACAACTTCAACATCTTGGGGAGGGTCTCGTGATTGTGCATCATCACCAACATCTGTATCACAAATCACTTCAGTAGCAGCACTGGCTCTTACATTAGCCACATCCTCATCCATATTCTCCCCCTCGTGTTGATCCTGATCATCAGGATCGTCACGTCTTTGTTGTACAACAACGGCTTGCCTGCATGTGGCTTCAAGTTCAACAATTCTTTTCTGAGCCGCTTCAAGTGCTGCATCGGCAACAAACTTGTCCTGTTCTGCTTGCTGCTTTAAAAGATTTATCTTGTTTTGGTGATCATATCGAGCTTGGAGGGTTGTAAGAAAAGCTTTGTCAAATGAATCAGTTTGATCATCGAGGGAGATTAGATGGGCATATAAATCACTATAAATTTCCTCTAGACGAGTATGTCTAGGAGTAGAAGCATGTGCGGATCCAGATTTAGAATTATTATCGGATGATGATGATGAAGAAGATGAGTGAGACGGCGACGGTGAGTTATGAGAGATGATTGGTGGAGGTTGAGTTTGTGTTCTTTTTGTGTGGAGAAGACCTGCAGCGTCAAGAGCCATGATGTCTGCACGCTCTTCCGGATCATATGGAATGTTCAGGCGTTCAGTGGCTGCAGGATGACTAGCAGATTTATCGCTTTCAGAGGGTTCAGGAGCGGCAATGGCTTTGCCTTTATCTTGATGGAGCGCTTCGGTTAGTGACGGTTCTGTAAGTCCCCTGGTACGGATCGTCAATAGCTTGCTCCAGTTATCTTGAGGTGCGGAATCCCTCACAATAACTTGGTGATCAACAAAAAGCCCCTAGATCATCTGCGACCTCGCAGATCTTCTTCGGGCAAGCGGAACAACCTTTGACGACTATAACCTGCAATACCTGCTTGATATTTCGACAAATGTTCAACCCTAAACTCTGTTAGGGTTCGGTTTATATAGGTAACACCCGACATGGGCTTTAGCACATCGGCCTCGTAAACCCAGCCCAGCCCGTCACTAATGCGAGGTCGCATTCTGTGATTGGCCTCGTATTTGACCCTGCAAATACGGGGTCGTATTACCTATTTGATTAACCTCGTATTTGACCCTGCAAATACGGGGTCGCATTACCTCTGTGAATTGCGAACTCGCAATTCACACTTAGCAGATTTACTATACATTTAATACTTAAACTTAATCTAGTATTCTATGCATAATACTAAGTTCATTAATGACAATCACATTACAAAGACATATAACAATATAAGCTCAAACAATCTAGACTGCTATTGACATAGACGTGCACTTACAGGTTCAATGGAAGAAGGAGGTACGAGCGACGTAGATGTCGTTGTCGCAACTGTAGGCTCCAGAGGGTTTACAGTGCGGCCTGAAGGTTGAGGACCAACAGGACTTCCTGATGGTTGACGAAGCAAGGCTTCAACATCAGTTGTTGCGTGACGAATTGGTTTGGCTCGAATGAACCAAACAATCTCACGGTTGGTAGGACTTCCGGGATCCTCTGGATTGCCCGTTGAACTGGGAGTTGGGCTAGGAGGAAGCCAGGCGAGCCTAACTTCCTCGAAGCTTCTCTCCTCAGCGCCTGTATTCAGTGCTTGCTCGATGATGGCACCGACAGGTCTTCCATACGGTCCTGGAAAAGGTTCACGAACCAATTCTCTGTATGTTCTGGCAACATCCAAAGGACGTGCGTGCACATTATCAAGTGGCCTAAGTGGCGATCTAGACTCAATAGTGTGATCAAGAAAGGTTGGGAGAGAGGCAAGAGTCTCCTCTGCTTCAATATCGGCTTCCTCCAAATGAGGAATTGTTGATGCATGTTGATGTGACAACAGCAACTTAGATTTGATTATGTCTTATTCATTTATATGTAATTGATAGATTATGGACTTCGTGTTTTAGTAATGATCGATTACATGTTTTGGTGTTATATATATGTTTATATATGATGTTTGTTATGTATGTCATACAAGTACAAACATAATATATGTTAGGTTTCTTGTACATAAAGTACTTGGAAAATAACTAAACATAGATGTTGTTGGTATTTAGTACTAACGAAGATAACCTTCGTTAGGAACTAACGAAGATAATCTTCGTTTGATGGGCTGGGCTGCTAAGTTCGTAAGAACAAAGCCCAGCAGGCCCAATATCGATCAAAAACATATATAAACGATTGGAAACCCTAAATTGAGAATTCCAGTTCAGATTTCACACACCAAGAGCGACTAAGTTCGTTTCTAGCTTATAGAAAACGAAGATAGATCATATAAGGCCGATTATATTGATATAATTAGCAATATATACGATAACTAATCAAACTAGTTATCTCGTGAGGATTCCGCACTCACGACATAACACTAGACGATCTCGAGAGCGATCAGTAGCTATCGAGGGACTCACAAGTGGTATCAGAGCCATTCGATATCTTATCGAAGGGTTGAGATCGTTTGTTTGATTGTTATTTTCTCAATAAATCCTCTCGAACACTTTTCTGTCGTTAAGTTCGTTTGCCTTACGAACTTAGCGAAACGAAGTTATTCAACGAAGTTAGAAAACGAAGTTAACTCAAATTCGTTCGAATTTCATCAAACGAATATAGAAAATGAAGTTATCTTCATTTTGGAGTTGAATCTTCTTCAAACGAATTTAGTCTACGAACTTAACTTATCTTCGTTCAGATCCCTGTCTACGAACTTAGCTATCTTCGTTCAGAATTTTTGTCCACGAAATTAAGCTATCTTCGTATTGACTCAGTTCTACGAATTTAATCTAAATTCGTTCAATTCTTATCTTCGTTTAAACAGTATTTTTTCTTTTATGGCTTCCTCATCTTCAACCAACAATGCTGTTGCCCAATACCTCAATTCTCTCGTTTATCATGATCATCTTGTAGGACGTACTAATTCTCCACAAAGTTAGTTTCATTAGCTGACTTCTGGGCGTGGAGAGGTCGATTTGAAGATTTTATTCAACGAGAAGATTTAAACATGTGGCTTATGATCACTGAAGGTTATGAGTGGCCCACTCTTACTGTGAATGGAGTTACTTCTACATACAAGGTGGGAGAATTAACAGGTGAAGAAAAGGCTAACTATGCCATTGAAGTAAAGACTCTTTCCACTCTTCGTATGTGCATTCCTCAAGAGTTGGTGCACCTGTTTTCTAAACAGGAATACAAAACTTCAAAGCAACTGTTTGATGCTATTGAAGCTCATTGTGAAGGTGATCCACTATTGAAGCAAAATAGAATTAAAATGCTCAAGAAACAATTTGATTGCTTCAATGCTACAAAAAATGAACTAGTTGAAGATCTTATACTGAGATATCAACATCTTCTTGCTGAATTAGCTTACTTTGATCTTAAATACACTCCTACTGAGATAGTGGATAAATTCCTGGATGGTTTGCAGAAAGCCTACAAAGAGTTTCGTCATGGATTGCAAGAAAGAGCTGATTATGCATCTCTTCGAATAGATGGAGTTATATCCACTCTAAGAAACAGAGAAATGAAGGATAAGGCAAAAGATCTTCAAGACAACTTCACACAAGAATCCATCTCTCTATCATGCCACTATGAAAAATCCAACAGCTGATGTTAATGCCTTCTTTTCTGGAGTTGGTAATACTGGTGAGACAGACAATTGTGGTCCATTAATGGATGGAGATGATTCTTCCGGATTCATGGCTACTGATGCTGGTAACAAGGGAAAAAGGGCTAATGAAGGAATAAAGACTGGAAATATGAAGTTTGGAAACATTACATCTTCTTCTGCTGGTTACAAGTCCATGCCTATGAATATGAAATCAGCTGAGGGTAGGATGAATGTATTTGCTGCTATGTGTGCTGCACATGAAGCTTTTGTTGCAGGAAGAATCACAGATCCAGCACTTATTGATGAAGATTACGACCAGATAGATCCAGATGATGTTGAAGAAATGGATCTGAAATGGCAATTGGCAATGATCACCAGAAGAGTGCAAAAGTTTATGAATAGAACAGGCAGACAGCTTACTGGAGGTACTCAGGGATTTGACAAGTAAAGGTGAAATGCTATAATTGCGAAGGTTTTGGACATTTTGCCAGAGAATGTTAACGGCCTAAGAGAGAGGCAAATGTTACGCCTACACGTCAAGATAGAGGTGGTAATCGTCCGTTCAATCAAAATTCAACTAGAGCGCTTTTGTTGACTGATGATCCTACTGCAAATGTCAATGGCAATGACAAGGCTATAATAGCTGTTCAACCCGATGGTTCTTATATTTGGAATCTTCCACATGATGAGAACAATAACGCTTATTTGGCTGAAATTCTTGATGATATGGCTCAAATAGTTGATTCTCCCGATGATTTCTTAGACACCACAGTCTACCACAGTGAAGAGCAATTGTATGAAAATACTAAAAGTTCGAATGTGAAATTTGTTGCTGCTGGTGTATATGATACTGATTCCGAATCTGACAATGAGTTAGAAGATGTCAAGAATCTTGATGACGTGAAAGCAGCTGAGGGTTAAAGATGATTCTGCCACAGAAAAGGGTGAAAAGACTATTGAGGAGCAGATGCAAGAGTTTGAGATTCCGGCTGGCATGACTGTGGATGACTTTGTTGCTTACATGGCAGATTGCAAAGAAGCAGACCAACAGGTATCTTATTCTTTACATACTATTGTTCATGTTTGCAAAATTGTTAATCGCATGTTTGATGAACTTGAACAAAAGAATGAACAAATTAAGAAATTAGAATCTGTTGTCAATACTGCTCATGATGAAAGAGATAAGTTAATTAAAAAGGGTCTAACTGTAAATGATAAAGAAAAATTCTTTAAAGAAAAGATTAGATCCTTAGAGTCTGACATTAGAGCTATGAAAGATAAAGTCAATCAGTCTGTGGCCATAGAAAGAGTAAGTAGTGAAGCTTATTCCTTGTTAGCTAAAAAGTGTGCTACCATTGAAAAGGAACTTGCTGATGCTAGGATAGAAATCTTGGATTTAAATGCTAAATCTGAATCTGTTAGACATGCTGAGCTTTTCTTGAATGCACCTTTATGAATCCGTTGTAGTTGTGTATTCACTTCTCTGAGTAGTAGGGCTTGCACTATGTATAGTACTGTTCTATATAAGACTGTGCCTCCTCCTTTCAATAATAACTATACTTCTGTTGAACCTAATTTCTGAAATCCTACTTCAACCTAGTGTTGTAGATGGTAATCCAAAGGACTCAATTCTTGAACAAAGATGCCTGAGGGAACAAAAGAGTCTAAAGGAGTTTCTTCTCAACTTAACAAGGAAGAGAAATTGAAAGGTGTTGTCTTAAATCAGTTTATTCCTAATGGTCAGAAAGACAGTATTGTACACTTTACACTTCATAAGAGTAATAGGGTCTATACTGAGTTAGAATTCCCATTAGATTCTATTGACCCTAAGAGGATTGATAAAGTCTGGGATGTTGCTATTGAGGATATGAAGAAATTAAGTCAGCAACGTCTCACTCCATTACCTAAGCAGTCTAGGATGAGAAAAACTGAAAATAACTTAGCCGTTAATGAAGAAGCAACTAAGGTTTTAAAGCACATCTTAATGCCTGCACTTAAGAAATCTCCAAGTAAAGGTAAACATGAGAAAGATGGTGCTAGAAGGTCAGTGGACATTTGTGCTAACAATGAATCTGTAGGTACCGATAAAAAGGTAGATACAAACAAAAAGTTCAAGGTCCACTCTTGCTTTGCTTGTCATGAAAAGGGTCATGTTTATAGTGTATTTGTCCAAATAGACCTAGAAGATCAAGTTCTCCTTCAAAGGTTTCCACTTCAGAAGGAAAAAGGGGGTTGGGTAATGATAAACAGGTTGATGAGGCTAAAGTTCAATCTTCTCAAAAACCGTTTACTATACCTCAACGACGTGAATCTCCACTGAAAGGTTCATCAGGAAATGTTCATAGGAATTCAAATCGTTTTCAAACACCTCCACGACCTGATTGTTCTGCTCCTAGAAATCAAAATTCATTCTATGACCAAGTTCATTCGAGTGTTCGACCTTCTTATGGCCCTCATTCTCCTAGACCTTCTCCGACGAGAGGTCAGAAGTCTCCTCCAGCGAGAAGACGAGACGAGAATCATGTCTCACCCACGGCTTCCAGCAATGGGTATTGGACTGAACTGATTCTAAGGGATGAGAAGGGTCGACCCAAACCTTAGAAGGTTTGGGTCCCCAATGAAAACTAATTTTCTCATTTTATGTGCAGGGAGTTCCTAGGACACCAATTCATTTATGGTACCTTGACAGTGGATGCTCCAGGCACATGACAGGGGACAGGAAACTCTTGTCCATTATACTGGTATAAATGGGTCGTATGTTAGTTTTGCTGGATCCAAGGGCGGCAACATCACCGGTCAGGGAGATGTCGTCAATGGACAACTTACTCTAGAAACGAATTATTAGCTTTTAACAATTGGTATCAGAGACAAAACAACAATCTGTTGACGATCCAGAACAATTTTCATGCAGATTGATGCTAATTTTGTTCAAAATTGAATTCGTGTTCTTCACTAACCGTTAACTGCACTGTTTTTCACCAATTCAACATCAATTTTCACTCAATTTTCCTGTTTTTTGTTCACAGATACATTCTAAATCACCTCTAAAAACATCCTGTCAAGTTTCAGAATCCAATTCACAGAATTGATCAAAATCCAAATTTTTTGGAAAGTTGATGAGATTTTGAATTTTCAATTTGAGTTGATTTAATCCATGGAATTGTTTCTAGGGTTGTGCGCGATCGTATTTTGAGTGTTTCTGGGTTTGAATCGAGTTATAACACTCAAAATTAAGTGAATTATAAGCAAATTAGTGAAATAATCGACTATTTTGTCTTTTCTGGTGTTCTTGCAGATTTTCTTCAAGACGATCTTCATATTAAGACGATCTTCTTCAAGATCGTCCTAGTGTTTACTTTGGTTTGGTATTAAGACGATCTTCCCAAGATCGTCCTAATATTTTTGGTTCTGTGTGAACTGTGTGTTGTGAATTCCTTGGGTAACTAATCTCATTTGAGATTGGTTTTGCTCAACAAATTCTGATATAATAACCTCTTTCTGACCAAATTTCCAAAATTTTTTCTATACTTTAGAAAATTTTTCACTTAACCAGTCCTTAAGATGATCTTCTTTCAAGACCGTCTTAATTCTTTCCTTAACAAGTTGTTAAAACGATTTTCTACCAAGACCGTCTTATTTTTCAACAAATTTTTAAGACGATCTTCTCACAAGATCGTTCTACCATTTCTTTTACTTAGAATATTTTCAACAAGTCTCTAAGACGATCTTCTCTCAAGATCGTCCTACCATTTATTCATTAATACTTAGAAAATTTTCAACGAATTTTCTAAAACGATCTTCTCTTCAAGA
>CM067172.1:79880027-79950197 GCA_034093135.1 Erigeron breviscapus | reverse complement strand
TATAAAATCGTGTTATAACAAGTGGTATCAGAGCAAAACATCGATCTGATGACGATCCATAACTGAATTCAATCACAAATTCATCAAAATCAAATTTATTTACAATTTTAGTTCGGATTTTTCACCTACTGGTTCATCAAAATTCACACTTAAAAGTCACATAAAATCACAGTTATTTGTTCACCAATAGATTCGTGGTTGTTGAAAACATAATCCTGTCAAGTTTTAAGTTTCAATTCAATCTAATTCTCGAGATTGAATTTTGTGTTTTTGGCGCGAATTTGAGGGATTTGAATCTGTTGTGTTTTGTGTTGAATTTTGTTCATACACTTGTTGCGGACGTGAAAACAATCAGTTTGCAAGTGATTTCATGATTTAACTCCCAGTAATTCAAAAGTTATTGAAGCTTTCTGAAGTTGTTAATGGAGTTTTTCTGAAAAACTGATGAGATGAAGAAGATGACACCAAAACGATCTTCACTAGGACGATCTTCCCAAGATCGTCTTAGTCTTTGAAAGCTCGTTTTTCATTCTTGTGCTTTGTGGCTTGTTAGACGATCTTCACAAGATCATTATAGACAAGTGTGTGTTGTGTAGTGTTTGTTTCTGGCTAATTAATCCGAAAGGATTGGTTTGGTCAATTCAAATACTTATAAGTTTTGAGGAAAGAAACCTAAGACGATCTTCACCAAGATCGTTTCATTTCTTCGAAACCTAAGACGATCTTCACCAAGATCGTTTCATTTCTTCGAAACCTAAGACGATCTTCACCAAGATCGTTTCATTTCTTCATTTCAAGATCGTTTCATTTCAAGATCGTTTCATTTCAAGATCGTTTCATTTCAAGATCGTTTCATTTCAAGATCGTTTCATTTCAAGACGTTTCATTCAAGATCGTTTCATTTCTTCGAAACCTAAGATAAGACGATCTTCACCAAGATCGTTTCATTTCTTCGAAACCTAAGACGATCTTCACCAAGATCGTTTCATTTCTTCGAAACCTAAGACGATCTTCACCAAGATCGTTTCATTTCTTCGAAACCTCAAGTTCAATTTTTTAAATCAAATCAAATTCAAATGGCTTCTCGTGAAGCATTGGCATTGGGTTCAGACACAAGACCTCCAGTTCTCTACCGTGGTTCCTATGGACTATGGAAGAAAAGATTTATGGACTATGTGGAAAGTCAAACAAATGGTCATATGATGAAAGATTCCATCCTTAATGGACTTGCCGTTCATCGCTATCCCACTACTGATGCAATAATTCTAACTCCTGATCTTTTGAATGCTGAACAAAAAGATCGAACAGCTGCAGATAACAGAGCTAGGTCATGCTTATACAAAGCTCTACCGGATGAAATCTATGGCTCTGTTGATTCTTATGATACGGCCAAGGAGATATGGGATGAGGTGGCTAGACAGATGGAAGGAGCTGATGTGACTTCGACGATAAGATTGACCAATATTTTGACTGAGTTTGACAACTTCGCCAAATTGCCTAAAGAATCTCTTGAAGCTGTCTACTACAGATTTTGCAATGTCATAAATGAACTGAGGAAGAACAATGTCAAGAAAACAGAGATTGAGTTAAACATCAAATTCATCAAAGCTCTTGGTCCAGAATGGGAAGATTTTGGAACACAGATCAAGCAACATCAAAATCTGACCAAGTTCACCATTCATACTCTTTATGAATCTTTCAAACTAAATGAAAACCAAGTCCTAAATAAAGCTTCATCAAACAAAATGCCAGAAGTTGTATCTTCTGATCCTTTGGCATTGATAGTTGAGAAGAAGATTTTTGAAGCTCTTAAGAGGCAAATGGTAGTTGTTTCTTCATCTGATGAGGAGGGAGATGATCTGATGGCTACAAGAGATGGTGTTTCAGATGAACTATATCAAGCTCTTACCGCGGTAACAAAGCATATCAAGAGGAAATTTTACAAAGCGAGGCCAACAAACAACAATCTCCGCACTTCTTCTACAAGTGCATTTCCAAGAAGGAACACTATCATCCTAAGAGTAATGAGCTAGGTGAAGCTAATGGATCAAGGTATGGTGAAAAGAAGGAAGTCTATGAGAAACAAGTTGTTGAGAAGGGTAAGGCATCAGACAAAAAGTGCTACAATTGTGGTATTCCTGGACATTTTGCTGTGATTGCAAACAACCTCGAAAGCGGAACTATGAGTATTACAAGCAGAAGATGCTGTTAGCCAAACAAGTCGAAGCAGGACATGCATTGCTAGCTGAAGATGACAAATGGCTGTTACTCACAGATGATGAAGATCAAGATCTCTCTGCTAATGTTTGCTATATGGCAAGGTTGGCCAAGAACAAAGTCTTTGAAGCAGAAAGCACTGATGATGAATACCCAGATGATGAGGTAAATCTCGACTCTACTTTTTCTTTGATTAAGGACAAAGAGTCATGTAGATTAGCTTTATCAGATTTAACAACTCATATCAATTCTTTAGCCAACAAAAACAAAAAGTTGAAAAATAGCATTTCATTTTCTAAAAGTGAATTTTCAAACCTTCTTGAAGAACATTCAAAATTACTTTTTGAACATGATGCTATTAAACAAGATTTTCAAGCTTACAAAGATAAGATGTTGGTTAAAGAATGTGAGTTGAATGTCTCTCTTGATTCTAAGTTATTACAAAAATGTCAAAATCTAGAAAAGACCATTCATGATCTTGAAAAGACCAATCAAGATCTTGAAATTCAAAAGTCCAATGAATGGCTTCGGGCAAATGCAAGACAAATGGATGTTGATATTCTCAATAAAAAGCTTCAAGAAGCTAAACCAAACAATGTTGAATTCGAAAGGAAGATTTCTGATTTAAATCATAATTGTTTTCTAAAAGGCATTGAGATTGAGAATCTTGAAAAACAAGATGAGGAACTTAAAAAGAATATACTTTTCTATCAAGAAAAGTTATATAAAGTTGAACAAAATCCTCTCTTGAATTTCACTGCCTATTTCAACAAGTCAAAAATTGACAAAACAGAACTTCTTCTCGGGTTGGGATTTGAGAATATCACACCATTACAAAAAGCCAAAGAGGAAATTGAACCCTTGTATGATGAAAAATTCCTACGACTTGGTATGATACAACAATTTATTCGTCCATTGGATGACGAATTTGAGACTGATGAAGTTGAGAGAATACCAAAACAAGAATTTTGGTTAATTATGATGCAATAAATGATTCATACAAAACTAAGGAATCTTCAATTTTCAAATTGGAAGAAATTGAATCAAATTTTCAAAACCAAGAATCTGTCGGTACTCCACCTAAACCAACTAAAATGTACTTTCCAACCACATTTTGGAAAAACAAATAGAAGGTTTACAACAAAAGGTGGAATCTCAACAAAAAGTTATTAATCACCTCAAGTCTCAAATTCCGAATTCAGAGGATAAATGTATTGTTGTTGATACTAAGAAAGTTTGTGAGAATGTTTCTACTCAAACTAACCAAAGTGCTTTAGTAGACAATTCTACCAAACTACTTGTGATTCATCTACCAATACCTCTACCCAGACCTTGACTGATTTTCTTCAGTGTACTTGTCAAAATACTGCTACATTTATAGCTGATGATTATGTGCAATCTGATTTATCTAATGAAGAACTTGCACATAGTTTAGTTTTGATATGGTACTTCTATAGGTTTTTCACATGCAACACTGTTGATGAGTTAGTTGTTCACCCTAAGCCTAGTGCTAGTATAGGTGTTGATACTTCTACTCAATTTTCTTGTGAAACCAAAGATGTGTCAGTTCAAGTTGACCTAATTTCTGAGACTACCCATATTGTGAAGTTGGACACCAAGATTCCTGATTGTTCAAAACTTTCTAATGAATCTGAAACTAATCAATCTCCATTGAAATTTTCTTTTTCCAAAGATTTCACAAAGAATGATTTTGATAAATTCATGGAGGGAGAATATGTTTTTAATTCAGAAACTGAGAAAAAGATTGAATCTACCAAAATCAAAGTGGAAACAAAAGTGGAATCTCAAAAACCATGGTCCAAAGCTCCAACTTCATATTACTCAAAGAAACGAGTTAAGACCAAACTAGTCAAGACTGAACCAAAGACCATTAAGTTAGAAACCTTTATTGCTACCCAGTGAAACATGTCAAAAAGGAACAAGCTGAAACCCCACTCAGGACAAAGTACACCAAAGTGAAACTTCCGAAAGACTATCCTAATGCTTCTCAATCTAGCTCTCAATCTAGCTTTATACCTAAAGTGTCTAAGTCTAGCTCAGTTTCGCTAACTAAGGATACATCAAATGGTACAACTAGATATAGGGATAGATATGGATGGTTTTCTCATGATAAACCAAAGAAGCAAGAAGTTTCCTCACCTCCAAAAGATTCCAAAAAGATGAAAGTGTTTAAAACTCCTAGTTCTAATCTTCTTAGTTTCAATTCAACAGGTGGAAAGAGCATAACTAGTGGTGCTAAATGGGTCGCTAATACATTAGTACCTAGGATCACTAGTAATCAAAAGGATGTTGAGAAAAAGAAGAAAAGAAAGAGGAGAAAGGCTGTTAATAGGAGGAAGGGTGTTCATGTTAATCAAAACAATTTTTCTTTGTCAAATATTGTTGAAAATGCCAAGGCAAGACCTTGTGAGCTTGTAAACAATCTTAATTCTCATACTTGTGTATCTGATGATGATGCTTGTAAACATGTTACTTTTAATTCTCATGTGAATGTTCGTACTTTTTATTCAAATGTGTTTGTTGATAATGTGCTTGTTAATGCTTATGTTGATTCGAAAACATGTTTGAATGCATATCCTAAGTTATATACCCTGCCTGTTTTAACTAACCATAAAGGACCCGTCTTCAAGTGGGTACCTAAAAAAAGTTAAATTTCTTTGATTGCAGGAAATAACCATCTGTGTTTGGATACTCGATTCCGGGTGTTCGAAGCACATGACTGGAAATAAATCTTTGCTCAAGAATTTTGTTGAAAGATTCATGGGAACAGTTCGCTTTGGAAACAACAATTTCGCTCTTATCTTAGGTTATGGAGACATTGAAAGAAATGGAATTATCATCAAGAAAGTTCACTATGTTGAAGGATTAAGTCACAACTTGTTCAGTGTTGGACAATTCTGTGATAACAATCTTCAAGTTCTGTTTCGAAAATCTCTTTGCAAAGTCCAAACTCTAGATGGAGTTGATATTCTTTGTGGTGACCGTGATGATAATCTTTTTACCGTCAATCTCGATGATAACTAACCAACCGATAATATTTGTCTCATTTCAAAGGCTACTTCAAAGAATTCTTGGTTATGGCATAGAAGGCTGTCGCATCTGAATTTTCAAACCATCAATATTTTGGTCAACAAGCATCTTGTTAGAGGCTTACCTGACTATAAGTATGAAAGTGAGCATGTTTGTCCTTCTTGTGCTGTTGGGAAGATTAAGAGAGCTTCTCATAAACCGAAGAAATCTCCAAATTCTTTAGCACCTCTTCATTTGCTTCACATGGATCTTTGTGGGCCGATGAAAGTACAAAGCCGAAATGGGAAGAAATACATCTTGGTTATTGTTGATGATTATTCACGATATACTTGGGTCAAGTTCCTTGCATCCAAAGATGAAACAACTCAGATGTTGATAGATTTCATCACTAATACTCAAGTAAATCTTCAACTTCCAGTTCGTTACATCCGTTCGGATAACGGAACTGAGTTCAAGAATGCTGTTTTTGATGAATTCTGCAAATCCAAAGGTATCACTCATTAATTCTCAGCAGTTCGCACCCCACAACAAAACAGTGTTGTTGAAAGGAGAAATCGATCGCTGGTGGAAGCAGCAAGGACAATGCTTGCTTATTCCAAATTGCCATCCAATATGTGGGCTGAAGCTGTTGACACTGCATGTCACACTCAGAATCGGTCCATTATCAATCAGCGTTTCGAAAAGACTCCTTATGAGGTTATTAACAAACGCAAACCCAACATCAACTACTTTCATATATTTGGGTGTGTTTGTTATACTTTGAATGATCGGGAGAATCTTGGAAAGTTCGAGAAGAAAGGTGATGAAGGATATTTTGTTGGTTATTCCAAAACATCAATTGCCTATCGAATCTATAATCGTCGAACCAACACAATTCAAGAAACAATGAATGTTTGGTTTGATGAGATGTCAGGCATGATTTTTGAGCAAGTAGGTTTGCTGCCAACAAGTAATGATCCAAGTACTTCAAGTACTTCTACAAGGAATTCTACCTTAGCTTCTATATTCAAGAAGTTTCCAACTCCAACAAGTGATGAATTAGATATTCTTTTTGAAGAATTCTATAATTCAAAACCGATTCATGATCAAGAACCTCAGGTCATCGTTGAACCAATTCAAAACAATGAACCTCTTCATAACAACGATCCAGTTCCTGACAACATTCATGAATCTTCATCAAGTTCTTCAGAGCAAGAATCCTCTTCTACTGATATTTCTCCAACATCCTCTCAGGATAATTCTTCTCAAGTGAATGTTCAAGAACAACCTTCTCGATTAACTCAGACAAAAAATCCATTAAACACTCCAAATGTGTATGTACCACTTGATTTTGATCATCCAGCTTATGAGGAAAGAGTTATACCAAGTTATGACTCCATCTCTCAACAAAACTCAAGTTTTAATGATGGTGATGTTGATCTTCAACAACAAGATCCTCTTCCTCATGCTCACAAGTGGATACGAATGCAGAAAGACCATCCTACTGATCAAATAATTGGAGATCCACAAGCAGGAGTAACTACTCGTACCTCAGTAAATGAGTGTCTTGTTGCACTTTCTCTTAGCAATATTGAACCCAAAACGGTATCTGAAGCTCTTCGTGATCCAGAGTGGGTTAAGGCAATGCAAGATGAACTCGCATAATTTGAAAGACTGAAGGTATGGAGATTAGTTCCAAATCCTAGAAAAGATGATCCAATCGGTACAAAGTGGATATTCAAAAACAAAAAGGATGAGAATGGATTGGTAGTAAGGAATAAAGCTCGACTTGTTGCAAAGGGTTATTGCCAACAAGTAATGATCCAAGTACTTCAAGTACTTCTACAAGGAATTCTACCTTAGCTTCTATATTCAAGAAGTTTCCAACTCCAACAAGTGATGAATTAGATATTCTTTTTGAAGAATTCTATAATTCAAAACCGATTCATGATCAAGAACCTCAGGTCATCGTTGAACCAATTCAAAACAATGAACCTCTTCATAACAACGATCCAGTTCCTGACAACATTCATGAATCTTCATCAAGTTCTTCAGAGCAAGAATCCTCTTCTACTGATATTTCTGCACCATCCTCTCAGGATAATTCTTCTCAAGTGAATGTTCAAGAACAACCTTCTCGATTAACTCAGACAAAAAATCCATTAAACACTCCAAATGTGTATGTACCACTTGATTTTGATCATCCAGCTTATGAGGAAAGAGTTATACCAAGTTATGACTCCATCTCTCAACAAAACTCAAGTTTTAATGATGGTGATGTTGATCTTCAACAACAAGATCCTCTTCCTCATGCTCACAAGTGGATACGAATGCAGAAAGACCATCCTACTGATCAAATAATTGGAGATCCACAAGCAGGAGTAACTACTCGTACCTCAGTAAATGAGTGTCTTGTTGCACTTTCTCTTAGCAATATTGAACCCAAAACGGTATCTGAAGCTCTTCGTGATCCAGAGTGGGTTAAGGCAATGCAAGATGAACTCGCATAATTTGAAAGACTGAAGGTATGGAGATTAGTTCCAAATCCTAGAAAAGATGATCCAATCGGTACAAAGTGGATATTCAAAAACAAAAAGGATGAGAATGGATTGGTAGTAAGGAATAAAGCTCGACTTGTTGCAAAGGGTTATTGCCAACAACCTGGTGTTGACTTCGACGAAACTTTTGCTCCAGTTGCAAGAATGGAGGCCATTCGAATATTCTTAGCTTATGCAGCATTCCAAAACTTTACTGTGTTTCAAATGGATGTGAAGACTGCTTTCTTGAATGGTGACCTCAAAGAAGAAGTTTACGTTGATCAACCAGAAGGTTTTGTTGATCCTCAAAGGCCAAACCATGTCTACAGGTTAGACAAGGCTCTCTACGGTCTTAAGCAAGCACCCCGAGCATGGTATGATTCTTTAACTACTTTCTTACTAAGAGGTGGCTTTACCAAAGGCACAATTGACCCTACCTTGTTCATTCGCAAACAAGGTAAGCACGTTCTACTTGTTCAAATATATGTTGATGACATTATTTTTGGGTCGACCAGTCAAACATTTTGCCGAAATTTTTCATCTCTTATGGTTAATCATTTTGAAATGAGCATGATTGGGGAAATGAATTATTTTTTGGGTCTTCAAATCAAACAATTACCAACTGGTATTTTTATATCACAAGGTAAATACATAAATGATATATTTATTTGTAGAGTGTTTTTACATTCTAAGCTTTTGTTATTATACATACAAATTGATATAAGATAACAAGGAATCGAACGCCTTTGTGTACTTCCAAGTGTTCTTATATGAATATGTATGTGTGATAGCAATCAAGTTGTTCAAATAAAGTTTTCAAAATTCTCAATTGTTGATATGAGACGCAAAGGATCGAACGCCTTTGTGTACTCCCTTGTTGTCTCATCTTGAACAATTGCTTGGGTTAATTTTTTGCTTAAATGTTTTAATTGCCTCCAACGTGTTGTTGTAAGATGCGACGGATTGAACGCCTTTGTGTACTCCCTAGCTGTCTTACTATCAACATTGTTGTTGAAGCAAAACTTTATGTTTTTCAAATAAAAATCTTGTTCACAATAGACTCTCAAATTTTTCCGAAAATATCACAACAACGATTTTACTCATGTTTGATCTCACAAAACCAATTTTTGCTCCACCTTTCTATGAAAATTTTTGATCTATTCTTGCATAGATTAAGGAGGAGTTTGTGATTTCAACAACCTTCAAAACTTCAAATGTGTTTCAATTTTTTTTCATGCACACATTTGATGTTTTTCCAATGATTTTCAATCAAATGGAGTTCGGTGATTAGTTTGCACATGAGTGATAAGTATTTCTCAAAATTTACTCCATGAATTTCATCATCGCCGATGAGTTCTAACCCCGGAGTATTCACTTCTTTCATTAGATAGTGAGGGTATTTTGAGTGATGTTGTTTTGTGCAAATAGGATGGAGGGAGTAAAGTCGAAAAGTGAGAGGTTAAGGTGATATGATGTGAGAAAGGGCTAAAATAAACAAAAGCCCTCCCTAAATTCTCAAAAATCCGGGTAAACACGTTTCTATCGGATTTCATTTGTTGATTTCTTGATATTGAAGAAGTCTTCATGGACCCAGTGAAGCGATGCACATCTTTACCTAACCACTCAAGTGTTTCTTAACAAATACTTGTTTCATTTCTCACGGAGATTTTCACATTTCTATTGACTCTTCATTCGGAAGATGTTGATATTGAAAAAGGGTGACATTCTACTCCAGTCCCCGACTTCATTTGATCACGCTGTGTCTAGAGCTATTTTGATTGATCATTAATTTGATCATCCTTTTTTTTTTAGGACACATTAGAGTCATGTCTTTGTGATATTATTGCTTATCTTTGTGATATAGCCGGAACATTTGTAGTGTTATCTTAATTGATATTCCACGATGATCGAATGGAAATCCTACCAATGCTAACATCCTTTCCAACATTGAACGTAGGTCTCACATTTTCATTTTATGAATTTGTTGAGTTAACGAGAAGTCTATGTGACCTCAGATGTTATTTCCCAAAAGTCTTTGAGGATAGTAAGACATGGTCATCGAACGCCTTTGTGACACTGACCATGAATTACATTCTTTAAAGCACTCTCGTGGTTGAAAAGCCGCAGATCGAACTATGTTAGAGAATTGTTTTGTGCATATCTCAATGATATATAGGAAATCCGAAAAATGTTATACATTTCAATCGGTCATTTCATTAATCCTTTTGATTTTTGAACATGCTAACGGATCATTTTTATCCGGTTTCACTTCTCATCACACAAACACAGAAAACACCAACACCATGATATAACGTTAGTACCAACAACTTCGATCTTACATTTTAGTCACCCCTAGGATTTCTTGGGTTGGGCTAATGGTTTGGGTTGATGTTTTGATGGTTGACATTTCTTCATGTGCTCATGTTATTCCTTTTGACATTTAATCAATCAAATGTGTACATAATGACATTGGTTCCCAATTTTGTCATTATGAGGGGGAGAAAATATTATGATTGATTTACTGATTGATAAGGAAACAAGGAGAAAAGTTTGTGTTTGGTTGTTTCAATAGGTTTTAGGTTTTTCAAAGTTTGTGTATAGAGGGAGAAAATTCTTCATGATGTGTCAATAGTCTCTTGTATTCAGATTTTCACTAGATTTTAGTTGATTGAGATTTTGGCTTTAAAAAGGGGGAATCTGAATTAACTTCAAAGATAAGAATGAAACCGAAGATGAAAGATTTTCACTTAAGATGCTTCAAAAATCCAAAGACACTCCAAAATGTTTATACTCATGGATTGAGGGGGAGCATGATTACTTCATAAGAATTTCATCCAAACTTCATTCAAATGCTTACTCTCCAAAGTGTTCAAGTTGATGTGAAAAAGATCAAAGCTTCAAAAAGGTTGAAAGATTTGTCAGAAGATTCAAGTCAAAGAAGTAAAGCTTCAAAAGAGTCTTCATCAAACACACTTCATGCAAGATCTTCAATTCATACAACTACATTTTATCAAGAAACTACAGTTCATACATCAAGGGGGAGAGTACATATTCATGAAAATTTATTTCAAGAAGATGAGATTCACTCAAGAATCAAAGAATGAAGAATCGATAAGTTGAATTTCACTCAAAATTCGAAGATTGAAAAATCAAAACCAAGATTCATACCTTCCGCATTTCAAAAGACAACTCTGATTCATGATTCAACAATCCTCGAAGATTCAAAACACACGCATTCATTATTCTCTGTTCAAAAAGAACATTGAGAATCATCACATGATTTAATTTCAAGAAGTCCAAGACCAAGACTGAATCAAGTTTTCAAAGACAAAAGAGAAAGCTTTGAAGACTTGTTTCAACACTCCAATTGTCTTCACCACCGGGCTCATCAAATTCATTCCTACAAGACAATATAACACGTACTTCATTCATTACAATGTATCACTAAGGGGGAGAATGTTAGAAATCCAAAAATAGTGATAAATGGTAATCTAGATTAGAGGAATTTCTTGTTATTAAATCATAGATAAATGATCACTAAGGTTGAGGGGCTAATTGTGACAATTAGCATAATTGTGTAGTTAGACTATAAATAGCCCTCTCATACCTTATAGATCATAACTTTTGTATAATCCTTTCATAACTTTAATACCTGATAACTTTAACACACAGTTTCATACAATTCTCTCTCAAAACACACACAAACACCAAGAACACACACTCACCAAATCCACCATTGATAACTTGAATTCGGTGTTATAAATCGTGTTATAACACAAAGAAACAGGGAGAGAGAGGGGTTGGTGTTTCCCTCCCTGCCTTTCATTTACATTTCGGGCCATGTGGCCAAATTAGATATATTCCTTTACCCCTAATTTGGTAAAATGCTTACGATTAAATACCGTTTGACTAAAAGGTTAAAATGTAAAGTAAAGGTATTTTCTCTCGTCTCATTTTAGTTAAGACAAGTAAATAAAATTAAATAAACTAAACTTTTAGAAATATTTAGTTTAGACAGTCTATTTACTGTGTTCAATTATAACATTTAAATCTTATTTAACGTTATTTTAAGACTCGGCATTCGTCTAAATAGCTAATAGTCTACGTCATAAGGATACGTCTAATTGAACTATATCAAATGTTCAATTAACTAATAATTTCTACGTCATAATCTCTAAATTAGACGAAATTATAATAATGATCGAGATTAGGACTAACCCGTTGTTAATAAATTACGAGTTGTCACAGCATCCCCGACTTCTAAGGATTTCGTCCCGAAATCAAGTCTTGCTTAGTAAAAAGATGAGGATACTTATCCCTCATATAGTCCTCACGTTCCAAGTCGAGTCTGGTCCGTGTTTTGAGTTCCAACGAACTTTGACCAACTTGATACGACTTCGTCTAAGCTGTTTGAGCTGTTGGTCTATAATTTCAACAGGCTCTTCTACAAATTGAAGATAGTCATTCACTTGCAACTCTTCCACAGGTACAACCAATGTTTCATCAGTTAAACATTTCTTTAGATTCGATATATGAAATGTGGGATGAACATGTTCAAGCTCCTGGGGTAAATTGAGCTTATAAGCCACAGAACCAATCCTTCGAACAATTTCGAATGGTCCGATATAACGGGGACTAAGTTTTCCTCTCACGCCAAAACGTGCAGTGCCTTTCCAAGGTGACACTTTTAACATAACTTTATCACCCACTTGAAACTCAAGGGGTTTCCTTCTACGATCTGCATAGCTCTTCTGGCGATCCTGAGCCGCCTTTAGCCGTGCCCTAATTTCAACAATCTGGTCAGTAGTCTTCTGAACCAGTCCATACTTGTACAAACGACGCTCACCAGCATCAAGCCAACAAACAGGCGATCTACATTTTCGCCCATACAAAGCCTCAAAAGGCGCACACTTTATGCTTGTGTGATAGCTGTTATTATATGAAAATTCAGCTAACGGCAAAAAGGTATCCCAACTACCTTTGAAATCGATAACACATGCCCGAAGCATGTCTTCTAGCGTCTGAATGGTACGCTCACTTTGCCCGTCCGTTTGTGGATGGTAAGCCGTACTCAATTTCAACTGAGTGCCTAAGGCGTCTTGAAAATATCTCCATGATTGAGAAGTAAAACGACCATCACGATCCGAGATAATAGATACAGGAACACCATGAAGTGACACGATCTTCTCAATATATAATTGAGACAATTTCTTTATTTTCCAATTCTCCCGTATGGGAATGAAGTGTGCAGACTTCGTCAATCGGTCAACAATGACCCAAATAGTATCATAACCCTTCAAGGTTTGAGGTAACTTCGTAATGAAGTCCATAGTAATCTGTTCCCATTTCCAGTCAGGAATTAGGGGTTGCTGGAGCAGCCCAGAAGGCTTTTGGTGCTCTGCCTTAACCATTGAACAATTTAAACACTTTGAAACATATGTGGCGATATCTCTTTTCATACCAGGCCACCAATAAAAATCCTTTAACCCATGGTACATTTTGTCAGCACCAGGATGGATTGAATACTTAGATCGATGACTCTCGTTCATCAAGAGTTCTCTAAGTCCATTATACTTGGGAATCCACACTCTGCCCTTGACATGTCAGATCCCATCGCCATCCAATTCAAATAACCGTTCGGCATTCCACAATGCTTCCTTCTCGATATGCCCTGGTTGTAAGGCCTCATTCTGATCATCTAAAACTCTATCCCTTAATGATGAGCCAAGATAAGAACTTGCTCTTGTTATAACAGATAGTGAAATTCTATCTTTTCGACTTAGCGCGTCAGCAACAACATTTGCTTTACCGGGATGATATTTGAGTTCACAATCATAATCACTGAGTAATTCTACCCATCGCCTTTGTCTCATATTCAGCATTTTCTGATCGAAGATATGCTGAAGACTTTTGTGATCTGTGAATACGGTACACTTTGTACCATACAAGTAGTGCCTCTAAATCTTTAAGGCAAAAACAACCGCTCCGAGTTCGAGATCGTGGGTTGTGTAATTCTTTTCGTGGATTTTGAGTTGTCTGGAAGCGTAAGCAATGACTTTACCTTCTTGCATAAGCACACATCCCATGCCCTGATGTGATGCGTCACAGTATACCACGAAGTTTTCAATTCCATTTGGTAATGCTAAAATAGGAGCATTACATAACTTGTCTTTCAACGTTTGAAATGCCTTTTCTTGGGCATCCTGCCAAATAAATTCCTTGGCCTTTTGAGTCAACAACGTCAAAGGTTGAGCAACCTTTGAGAAGTTCTCAATAAACCTCCTATAATATCCAGCCAATCCAAGAAACTGGCGGATTTCTGTCGGAGTCTTAGGGGCTTCCCACTTCTTTATTGCTTCAATCTTAGATGGATCTACGTGGATCCCATCCTTGTTCACTACATGACCCAAGAAGTGTACTTCCCTAATCCAGAATTCACATTTTGAGAATTTCGCGTACAACTTTTGATCCATGAGCAGTTGCAGAATGGTTCTCAGATGACCTTCATGTTCGTCTTTATTTCTTGAGTATATCAGTATGTCATCAATGAATACAATGACAAACTTGTCAAGGTACGGTCAACATACTCGATTCATTAAGTCCATAAACACAGCAGGTGCATTGGTTAAGCCAAACGGCATAACCAAAAACTCATAATGTCCGTAACGAGTTCTGAAGGCTGTTTTAGGAATGTCCGTCTCTCTGACTCTGAGTTGATGATACCCAGATCTGAGATCAATCTTGGAAAAGTGTGATGCACCTTCCAATTGGTCAAACAAGTCATCAATACGAGGTAAAGGGTACCTGTTCTTGACAGTCAACTTGTTCAGTTCTCTGTAATCAATACACATACGCATAGAGCCGTCTTTCTTCTTCACAAATAAGATCGGAGCTCCCCAAGGTGATGAACTTGGACGAATTAGTCCTTTAGCTAACAACTCTTGAAGTTGTTCGGACAATTCTTGCATTTCTGATGGCGCAAGACGATAGGGTGCCTTGGCCACGGGTGCAGCTCCAGGGACCAAATCTATTCCAAACTCAACTGGCCTGTGAGGTGGAAGTCCCATCAAATCTTCAGGAAACACCTCTGAAAAATCTCTAACTACTGGAATATCTTTCATGTCTTTATCCTTTGGTTTTCTTTCTACTACTAATGCTAAGAAAGCAGGGTGTTCTTTTTGTAAATACTTATTTGCTTTTATCGCCGATACTAAGATCAATTTCTTTCCCGATTTGTCTCCTTGCACTACTAGGGTTTCGCCTTTCGGTAGGGGTATTCTAACAATCTTCTCATAACAACTTATATCAGCTCTAACTTTAGATAACCAGTCCATACCAACGATTACATCAAAACTACTTAGTTCTATAGGAATTAGGTCAATTTTAAAAGTTTCACCGGCCAATATCAAATTGCAATTTACTAAATGATCTTTAGCAATATACTTCTGACCGTTTGCATATTCAACAATATAAGTGTCTTTCATGGGGATAGCTATTATGCCAAAGCGAGACTTAAATTCTAAGGATATGAAACTTTTATCAGCACCAGAGTCGAATAGCACAAATACGTAATGATTATTGAGTATGAATGTACCTATCACAACGTTGGGATCACGTCGTGTATCAGCAGCATCCAAAGCAAACACTCGACCTCTGCCTTGTCCTCCTTGATTCCTAGCTTGATTGTTCCCCGCATTGTTCCTCACGGGAACTATAGCATTGTTGTTCGGGGCTTGATTAAGTCTTGGACACGCTGGTCGGAAATGAGTTTCACTCCCACACTCGTAGCATTGATTTGATACTTTCTCCCTACAATTCTTTGCCAAATGTCCCGCCTTTTTACAACGGTGGCAAGTAGGACAATTTCCTATATGACGCATGCCACACCTGTTACATCTTTTGTCTGCCCCAGGGTTTCTATTAATATTCTGGGGGACCACTGCAAAGTTTCTGGCAGCTTTAAACCTCTTGCCATTCCCACCATTTCCAAATCCACTTCCGGAGGCTTGGTCAGTCCTTCTCTTGATCACCTCAGTTCCAACAGAAGGACCGGTGGTTCTTTTCACATTTATCACCATCCGATTGGTTGCACTAACTGCCTCTTGGAGAGTCAAGGGATTAAAAGCGGCTACTAACCTTCGGATGTCAGGTGGCAATCCATAACAATATCTCTCAACTAACTTCTCCTCCGTATCCACCATACGAGGAACTAGCCTTGTCAGCTCATGAAAATGAGTAGTGTATTTCTCGTTGTCCAATCCAATCATAGTATGATTCCAGAATTCACCTTCCATTTTCTGTACTTCCTCGCGAGGACAGTACTTTTCCATGAGCATCCTTTTAAAGTTCATCCAAGGTATGCTATATGCCGGCTCTCGGCCACGAGTCCTAATCTGCTCGTTCCACCATGACAGAGCGTGCTTTTGAAATTGAGTGGAAGCATATTCCACTTTGTGTTCTTCAGCACAACGGCTGATATGAAGCACCGCCTCTATACTCTCTAACCAGTTGATTAGACCTACCGGACCCTCGGTACCATTAAATTCTTTTGGTTTACAATAAGTGAAGGTCTTGTAGTCAGTCCCGTGCAGATGCACTCGAGGAATAACTTGTTCAGCAGTAGGCTCGACATTGTTACTGTTGTCAGCATGATGGTTATTATTGGCGTTCATGCTTGCCGTAATCTGTGCGACTAAAGTAGGCATAGCAGCCAACAGTTGTTGTGTCACAAATGCTGCCATATTATTTTCCCCTCCGACAATTGGGGTAAATCCAGGACCAGTGTTCGCATTAGTTGCAGCAGCTTCTGGTCCTTGCTGAATCACAGGTTCTTCCTGTTCAGCTTCAGTAGGTCTAGGAGTTGATCGAGTAACTCTCTTGGGAGCAGCTTTCTTAACTGGAGCCTTTTTCGGGATCTTACTTTTCGACTTGGGAGCCATCTATCCTTGACATGAACAAGATGTAATTTAGAGGTTTTCTCGTAAGAATAACACAGAATGTAGCTTTTCAAGATATAAGAGGGCATTAAACACACGTCACAAATTATCGACTTACTTGAACTCATTAACTAAACAAGACAAGAAATATAGTTCACTACATTTCTAGAATTGAAATGAGCAAGTAATGTAGCCTGAACAAGTAGGTAAGCCAAAGAACGATCATATTTCATTTATACTTCAAACTTTTTACATAGTCTGACTTGTACATTTCCAAAATCTTGTGGGAAACTACATCCACAATCCAAATCATGTGGGAACAACATCCACGATGATACATTACACAGTCAGAACGATACTATCCGAAATACGTGGGAAATACATCCACCAAAAAGATTACAACTCAAATACAGAAGTATGAGTTGTCATTTGTTCTAAGGCTTACAATACGTTACTACTACCACTACTGATTACATCCTGAAAAGAACTACAACAAGCAACGCCACCACCAAGACCACCACGACTGATAGTATCCAGATCATCCTCCCAATAGCTTCCTTCCCTTCCCTAGAAACAGTCATAGCCTCAGCCGCCTGATGATAAGCTCCAGTCAACGCCTGAGCTTGATTCTCTACATTCTCCCTTGTACAGATGAGGAAATTTTTCATCCTTGACATTTGTCGGGAATAATATTCCGACCTATCGGCTGCAGATGCAACTGGCATAACGGCGCTTGGATTGTAGACAGGCACTCTGGAGGGACCCGCAGCATACGGATCTCCCTGAAAGAATGAAAGACCAAGTCCACAGTTGCCCTGAACTGGTGCAGAAGGACCAGGAGCATAAGGCATATGAGTTCCCTCGGTAGTCCTCCTCTGATATGGAGATACCGGTGTTACAGATGATTGAACATGGATAGACACATGTTCACTTCCAGATTCGCTGGATGATGATACCAAATTAATAGGGCGAGATTCATTGCCCGATTCCTCCATTGGTTCCTCTTCATATGAGTCAGGAACACAAGGAATGGAGTTTGCCACAGCTAGAACTGGAGGTGTACTAGGTACAACAACATTAGAGCTAACTCCGTCCGACATGACTATTCTGAAAGGATAGTCAAAGAATCCATATAAGTCTGATGGATAAGACAATTCGAATCAATCGAATGAGACAGTACGCAACAAGAGTTTCAAAGAGATCTTTGCCTAGATTATACACATTCGATTTGGGTTTCTATTAGCAACATATCTTTAATGCTTATATATAGGGTCACCCGCAGCCTTCCCACCACATTTAAATATGTTGTTAATATAATCCAAACTATCACGTATATAACCCTTATGCATACACATACGAGTTGAGTATCTATTCCTAACATACCTTCCATGTTTATGTATAGGGTCACCCGCAGCCTTCCCACCACATTTAAATATGTTGTTAATATAATCCAAACTATCACGTATATAACCCTTATGCATACACATACGAGTTGAGTATCTATTCCTAACATACCTTCCAATGCTTATGTATAGGGTCACCCGCAGCCTTCCCACCACATTTAAATATGTTGTTAATATAATCCAAACTATCACGTATATAACCCTTATGCATACACATACGAGTTGAGTTCTATTCCTAACATACCTTCCATGTTTATGTATAGGGTCACCCGCATCCTTCCCACCACATTTTCAGTATATTGTGAATATAATTAAACTAACACGTATATACAAAATTTAAGATATTTATTTCGAACCTTATACTATTTTACACAATTGCGACCTAGTTGATCGGGTTAGGTCTAATTATAGACAAATAGTATAACTCTCGAGATAGGTATCCTAAACCTTGAAGACTTAGATTTCCTATTTGAAGCGACCATGGCTATAGATTGAGTTATTCACGAGGAATAACTCCGTATTCACTATAACCTTGGCTCTGATACCAATTTTTGTCACACCCCATTATAGCGGAAATATAGGGTTAACAAATAATTGCGTACTTATCAGAAGGTAAATAGAGATTACATCTATTAATCCAAATACAAGTCTATTACAAGTATAATCGTTCAGATGTGGATCCCAATACACGGATACAAACTATCCTCAATTGGAAATGGGCCCACTTAATACAATAATAACATTTGGACAGCTAAGTACAATTAGGACTAATAAAACGATAGTCCTCAGAGGTCTGACGCTAATTGTACGTCCAATGTTCAAAAGATGGCTTCACAATGTCATATACGCTTCCAATACTTACTATTGGTTCCCTGAAAAGCATGAAATTTGAGAGGATCAACTATCGAAATAGTTGGTGAGTTTACAGAATGTTTGACCAAGTTTATTCGTCATTGTGAGCACACAATGACTTGTAGTTATTTTCAACAAGACAATCAGAATCCAAAAGTTGATAATATTTCATAAGAAATCAGCCGGTTATAAGTCCAGCTAAAGCATATGGCAGCCAGGAGTCAAGTCCGACAGTATCAGCCAATATACTACATTGCTTCGCACAGGATTTCCTTCTACTAGTGGGTGCGGACCCTAAACAAGACAGTCAAGAACTAAGTCTGACAACACAACCACTAGGGTTCCATAACAATGATAACTACAGGGAAAACATTTTAGTTCGTCAAACACAAAGAAACATTTTAATCATCCATCACACGGCAATTCAACGTCATTTTATCCAACATTTAATAAATGACACGTATACACATTTTCACAGCCTCTAACATGGCGAATTTACTTCAAATGATCTAAGCATCCAAATCACATGGCATACTCACAAAACAATCATTTAGTTCGTCAAACACAAAGAAACATTTTAATCATCCATCACACGGCAATTCAACGTCATTTTATCCAACATTTAATAAATGACACGTATACACATTTTCACAGCCTCTAACATGGCGAATTTACTTCAAATGATCTAAGCATCCAAATCACATGGCATACTCACAAAACAATCATTTATTTAACAAATCGTGTATACAATAACACATGCTTTTCAAGCCCAAAGTAAAAGGAAAAGGGCGTCATAAACTCACCTTAGCGATCTAGTGCTAAAAGGTGCAAAGTAGCTCGAGAAGATTCAACAATCAGTTCTCCACGTTATCCAAAACCTATGATATCATTACCAATAATGAGGATCAAATCTCTTGACGACGAGTATCCTACGTACAACTACTTAGCTATAGACCCTAAATGCCTTAACCGAGAATATGATTTCAACTTTTATGTTATTTAACTTTAATTGGTAATATCAATGACATTGTCATTATAAGGTAGTCTAAGGTACCATTCGATATTTACCAAGTTCAAATGTTCAAGTTAACGAAAACTGAAAATGTCAAACAGAACAAAAACTCGCGGCGCGAGATGGCACGTTCGCGGCGCGATTGCAGACCTGCACAAGTGAAAGTGCAGTTTTCGACCATTTTCGCCAAACCAAATCGTTTCCATTTCAAATCTTTTCATTTCAACAAGTACCAATAGATTCAATAACCTGGAAACAAACCATTTTACTAGTCATTTCACAAATCCAACACTTTTGGTTTCCAAAACCTAATTTCTAAATCTTTTTATCTAATAACCAAACCTAAAACTCATTTCATATTCAAAGTCCAACAATCTAATTAATCAAACTAAAACAAACCCCCTTCATTGAATCAATTCAGAATCAAAGTTTAATTTGAAAAGAATTACTTACCAATTTGAAGTTCTTGAAGATTTTGATAAAGAGGATGATGGTGATGATGATAATACCAAATTATTATTGAAATTGATTATTCCCTTTGATTACTCCTTTGCCAAAACAGATTTTTGATGAAGAATAGAGAGATTTAGAGATTTGGGGAGTGTTTGAGTGATTTGTGTGTGTGTGTTGTGTTTGTGTGGGGTGTTGGTCGACACAAAGAAACATTTTAATCATCCATCACACGGCAATTCAACGTCATTTTATCCAACATTTAATAAATGACACGTATACACATTTTCACAGCCTCTAACATGGCGAATTTACTTCAAATGATCTAAGCATCCAAATCACATGGCATACTCACAAAACAATCATTTATTTAACAAATCGTGTATACAATAACACATGCTTTTCAAGCCCAAAGTAAAAGGAAAAGGGCGTCATAAACTCACCTTAGCGATCTAGTGCTAAAAGGTGCAAAGTAGCTCGAGAAGATTCAACAATCAGTTCTCCACGTTATCCAAAACCTATGATATCATTACCAATAATGAGGATCAAATCTCTTGACGACGAGTATCCTACGTACAACTACTTAGCTATAGACCCTAAATGCCTTAACCGAGAATATGATTTCAACTTTTATGTTATTTAACTTTAATTGGTAATATCAATGACATTGTCATTATAAGGTAGTCTAAGGTACCATTCGATATTTACCAAGTTCAAATGTTCAAGTTAACGAAAACTGAAAATGTCAAACAGAACAAAAACTCGCGGCGCGAGATGGCACGTTCGCGGCGCGATTGCAGACCTGCACAAGTGAAAGTGCAGTTTTCGACCATTTTCGCCAAACCAAATCGTTTCCATTTCAAATCTTTTCATTTCAACAAGTACCAATAGATTCAATAACCTGGAAACAAACCATTTTACTAGTCATTTCACAAATCCAACACTTTTGGTTTCCAAAACCTAATTTCTAAATCTTTTTATCTAATAACCAAACCTAAAACTCATTTCATATTCAAAGTCCAACAATCTAATTAATCAAACTAAAACAAACCCCCTTCATTGAATCAATTCAGAATCAAAGTTTAATTTGAAAAGAATTACTTACCAATTTGAAGTTCTTGAAGATTTTGATAAAGAGGATGATGGTGATGATGATAATACCAAATTATTATTGAAATTGATTATTCCCTTTGATTACTCCTTTGCCAAAACAGATTTTTGATGAAGAATAGAGAGATTTAGAGATTTGGGGAGTGTTATTGAAATTGATTATTCCCTTTGATTACTCCTTTGCCAAAACAGATTTTTGATGAAGAATAGAGAGATTTAGAGATTTGGGGAGTGTTTGAGTGATTTGTGTGTGTGTGTTGTGTTTGTGTGGGGTGTTGGTCGACACAAAGAAACAGGGAGAGAGGGGGTTGGTGTTTCCCTCCCTGCCTTTCATTTACATTTCGGCCCATGTGGCCAAATTAGACATATTCCTTTACCCCTAATTTGGTAAAATGCTTACGATTAAATACCGTTTGACTAAAAGGTTAAAATGTAAAGTAAATGTATTTTCCCTCGTCTCATTTTAGTTAAGACAAGTAAATAAAATTAAATAAACTAAACTTTTAGAAATATTTAGTTTAGACAGTCTATTTACTGTGTTCAATTATAACATTTAAATCTTTATTTAACGTTATTTTAAGACTCGGCATTCGTCTAAATAGCTAATAGTCTACGTCATAAGTATACGTCTAATTGAACTATATCAAATGTTCAATTAACTAATAATTTGTACGTCATAATCTCTAAATTAGACGAAATTATAATAATGATCGAGATTAAGACTAACCCGTTGTTAATAAATTACGAGTTGTCACACTAAAGACAGGAGTAGGAAACTAATTACTTATCTAGAGACTTCTATACTTACTTTGTTTATCTGATATTCCTTGCGTCGTCTTTTGCAGGTAAAAACTGGGAAGAGCAGCCTAGAGCAAATATCTAGAGTCTATGGGAATCAGGTGCTGGTTTCCCCTTTTCTAAATTTTGTATTTATTTATAAATGTAATGCTTACTTTCTATTTTCTTCAAATTGTGTAGCCACAAGCTTCAGAAATATCCTATTACTTTTGCATGCACATATGTGCTGATTTACTATTGATTTTTCAGGCGGTGGTTGTAAGCATCGATCCTCGTAGATAATATCTGACAAGTCCATTTGAAGTTGGGTTCAAGTCTGTTAAAGTAAGCAACTTGGGTAAGTAAACGTATCTTGCTTTTCATGCTCTTAATATTATGTGCCGATATTTTCCTTGAAGGTGTATAGTTAAGTTATGTGAATCTCGTTAACTTAGTAGTTTTTTTATTGTCAGGACCAAATGGTGAAGAGTATGCCTGGTATCAATGCACTGTAAGTTCTTTTCATTCTTATTGTATATTCACTTATATGACATCCGAGAAATACATATATTTATATTGTATTTGGCAACTTAATTAGGTGAATGGTGGACGCGAGGGTCGTCCAATTGGAGCTTACGAGCCTGCCAAAGCTGTTGAAGAGTTGGGAGCTGGAGAAATATTGCTAAATTGTATCGATTGTGATGGTACATGTCATATTTTGGGATCTTGCCAAAAAAAGGACTCAGAATTTCTTTTTTTTGCTGGAACAGAATGAGTAACTATTGTTATGGTTGATTCTTCAGGTCAAGGGAAGGGATTTCTGGGAAGTTTATGCCATCTGATATAAAAAGTCCCTTAAGGATTTACTGCAATTTGTGTTCGGTTTTTAAATAACTTGTTGTATGAAACACATTTTTTTGATATATATGAAATGCGCTCTTTTGCTATTTGTGTATTTATTTGTATTATGAGATTAACTGTAATTTAATGTGTGGATATTAGTAATTTTATAAAAAATATTTTTTTAAAAAAAAAATTTGAACCATGACACGCAAAAAAGGTGTCATAAAAGTGTGTCGTAAAAAGGTGTCATAAAAGCGTGTCATAAATTCATGACACGCGAAATGCGTGTCATAAAAATTTATGACGGGTCGATTTATGACACCAAAAAGCGTGTCATCTGACCCCTTTTATGACACGCAATCGGTGTCATTAAAGACTTTTTTTCTAGTAGTGCCTGATTCTCGAATATTTGGAATGAGTAATATACTAAGATGAAAATTCAATCTTCAAGATATTTTCATTTACGCATAAGTTTTGTTTTGTCTATTTTCTCATGTATCGGAATTATACTAAATTGGGGAGAATTGTTATTAATTTAGTATAATTGAGGGATATAGTTATGTCACTTGGATATGAGTTTGGAGGTACGGAGTGTACACCCATTAAGTGAATGACATCCCGGACCCAAAAAGGTTTGTAATAATTAATTACATAAGAGCTTACGTTTGATGGCATGATAATTGATATCTCTATATTAAAATATGACAAGATATTTTGAAATGTGTATGCAGACACATTTGTAAAAGAATTGAACAAAACATGGAAAAGTGCAAACTAGAAACTTTGAAAATGAAAGCACAATATTATTGACTTAGTTTGGCATGTACAATTTTACTTTTTCAAATTCACACGTAGTGTCATGATTTTTTATGCTGCAAACTTCATTTCCAATTCACATGGAAAAATCATGCAACTAAAGATATTATATTATATGCACATCCATGCATCTATAAAAGCAGAGCTGCATGAGGAACAAAGAAAAATATACGAAAATCTTGATATGTATCTAATATAACATTTTATGCCATCAATGCTATTACTAGAGCTTGCCATATTATATATATGCATATATGCATATATATATATATATAATATATATAATATATATTTCTCTACTCCCTTATAAGGTAAAAGGCCCTTTTCTATTTTTAGTAATTTCTGTCTTTAAATTACCAGAATTGCCCTTGACATTTTATATTAAAATTCCACTATCTCATTTACATCAACCTGCACCACTTGACACCACCACCACTACCAATAATACAGTCACCGACACCACTAAACCGCCGTCCCCGTCACCGCCGCCGCATTGCGCGGGTACCATGCTATATAGATACAAATATATGCTTGCATGAGCTGCATGAAAGAAGTATGAGTAACAACACACCGTTGTGAACTTTTGTTCTCTATTTGAATATAACATTAATTTGGGTGTCTCAGGAAGAGAAGGATACATGAGAAAATATATACAAAACACGAAATACTCTCTGGCGAACGGGTTTTAGATTTCTGTCAAAATCTAGAACATTACTCAAGAAGAAGGAATAGTGAATAAAGAAGAGGGTAATTTAGGTAGTTCAAATCATCTTTTGAGATTTTAAAAAAGGACAAAATGCTTTATAAGATAGTATAGATATAGATAGTATAGAAAAGGATAAATAAATGTGTATGTTATTAAATATAGATATAGATACATAAGTAATGGCGGCATAGTCTGTGTGTATCAGAGTAATGAGTAAAACTCCAAAGACCCAATCACTCAAAAATGTAAGACCCACAAGACCCGCTTTAAATTAATTACAAGCTTAGATGTCATATGTAAGACCTGCATGTATATTTTTTCACAAGCCCAGTTATACCTAATGAATGAAATGATTTACCCAATTAAACCCAATTTAATTAATTTGGGTATGGATTGCCAGAACAAGTAGAGAATCACGATTCTAACTATATGCTACACAATCTACTCATGTTTTATGATTTTCCAAGTGGATATCACGGTTGTAAAAATCTACTTGTGTCTTTATTTTTTATTTCACATAAACACTTTGAAATACACCTCCGTATTCTCCGTTACAAGTTCCATCAACACTAAGAGGGCGTTTGGGGTTGCTTTTCAAAGAGGATTAACTGATTATTTCGATTTCATAACCCAAAAAATCGAAAATTGGTGTTTGGCTACCTAAAATTCATAATCAATTATCTGCGTTATTTGGGAGTCTAAACGCAATTTTGCATAATCCAGCCCCCACTTACTGTTGGAAAACGCAGCTAGTCATGGACTTGCAATTTACCTAAGTAACCTCAATATTAATACCCGCCACAAGCATATTATAATGTACGCACATGTTATTTAACTCAGGCATTTAGTTTTGTTGCCTATGTCAATATAAAAGTAACACAAAATGATAAGTATAAATGAATTTAGGAGGCAACGGATATGTTGGGTTATATAACAAATTATCAAATTAAATCACAAAGCACGCAGCGGAAAATTAAACTATGTAGTTAATTAATTAACCAAGAGAGAAAGCATATACCTTTAATTGAAGATGATAAAGTAAGAAACTTTATGATAAGGTTTAAAGTAAAACCTCTCTACGTTTGCACACACAACACTCGAATGTATGCGTGCTAGCACTTGATCACGAACCGGCAACGATTGGCTTCTTCCTTTGATGTATTCGAACCAAGCAAACCGAAAACCCTTTGAGGTTTTGTAGCCGTCGAACAAGAGAAAGAAAAGGAGGAGAAGGAAGATTATTTGTGAGGGTTTTTGTTTACACAATTGTTATGTCAAAAGCCTAAACCTTAACCCTCTATTTATAGGTTAACATTAGGGTTTCATTGACTTGGAAAACAAGTTGGGTTTAGGGTTAATCAAAAGCCCCTCAAAACCGGCCCCCCTCTTTAGAATAATCTAGAACACTTAATTTAATTATCAAATTACAAATAAGTCCTCCTTAACTAACAACCGTTAACTAGTAACCGTTAGTCTTTAACGACCATTCGTTAATTTAATTCGTGATCATTTTAATTAACAATTAATTAATAATAAATACATTTGTGTCGAGACGTGTGACCCCGTAGGCTTAAATTATTTCCGGACATACGTTCATTTTTACGTGATCATATACTAACAGGATAGGCATGATAGACTTTAATCTAAAATTTGTTTACCCAATTAGCAATTTGGCTAGAAGTTAAAATACTTTATAACTTTTTTATTATAAAACCACAAAACTACAAAGATAAATTTGAACTTTTGGTTGTAAAACCAACTAAAAATGTTGTTATGTTACAGAATATAAGATAATTGTTATGTCAAAAGCCTAAACCTTAACCCTCTATTTATAGGTTAACATTAGGGTTTCATTGACTTGGAAAACAAGTTGGGTTTAGGGTTAATCAAAAGCCCCTCAAAACCGGCCCCCCTCTTTAGAATAATCTAGAACACTTAATTTAATTATCATGATATCAAGTAGCATAATTAAATCCAAACACTATCCTCATATAATACGTTTTACTATGATTGATTATCTGATTATGATTATCAAAAACGTATAATCTGTTTTCAAAACGTAATCTCAAACACGCTCTAAAACAATGTTTATCAGGACTTATGTTTAGAGTGAGAAGTTTAGTGGCTTCTTATATTTCTTTAAAGTTTGTACTCGAATACCATGATGTTTCTTTATCATTATTTAGTCTAAAATGTAACACCCGTTTCGTAAAAATATGGATTTCCAAAAATTTCGCCTAACGGCGTTAAATCATGCGGAAACGATTTAGGTAAATACTCAACTAAGGAAAACAGTTGACTAGTAACCGTTAGTCTTTAACGACCATTCGTTAATTAATTCGTGATCATTTTAATTAGGCATTCATACCACCGTATAACATATCCACATCACATATAAGCATAGAGTTCATGACCCTAAGCGTGCCTAATCAATTTGATCACTTTGATTCACCTCGTTAAGTTGTAACCGAAGTTACCGTTTTTAAGGAAAGACAATGTCGATCCATGAGTAGCACGCTATGTTCATGACATTAGGTGGGTCATCAGGCCACCCGAAACTACTCGCCACATATGACTTGTTGCAAGGAACCATCCGAGCAACCATTTTAACATACCTATAACCACCGTCAGGCACCATTTATACGTACCTATTACCACCGTAAGGCACGATGTACCTATTACCACCGTAAGGCACGATGTACCTATTACCACCGTAAGGCACGATGTACCTATTACCACCGTAAGGCACGATGTACCTATTACCACCGTAAGGCACGATGTACCTATTACCACCGTAAGGCACGATGTACCTATTACCACCGTAAGGCACGATGTACCTATTACCACCGTAAGGCACGATGTACCTATTACCACCGTAAGGCACGATGTACCTATTACCACCGTAAGGCACGATGTACCTATTACCACCGTAAGGCACGATGTACCTATTACCACCGTAAGGCACGATGTACCTATTACCACCGTAAGGCACGATGTACCTATTACCACCGTAAGGCACGATGTACCTATTACCACCGTAAGGCACGATGTACCTATTACCACCGTAAGGCACGATGTACCTATTACCACCGTAAGGCACGATGTACCTATTACCACCGTAAGGCACGATGTACCTATTACCACCGTAAGGCACGATGTACCTATTACCACCGTAAGGCACGATGTACCTATTACCACCGTAAGGCACGATGTACCTATTACCACCGTAAGGCACGATGTACCTATTACCACCGTAAGGCACGATGTACCTATTACCACCGTAAGGCACGATGTACCTATTACCACCGTAAGGCACGATGTACCTATTACCACCGTAAGGCACGATGTACCTATTACCACCGTAAGGCACGATGTACCTATTACCACCGTAAGGCACGATGTACCTATTACCACCGTAAGGCACGATGTACCTATTACCACCGTAAGGCACGATGTACCTATTACCACCGTAAGGCACGATGTACCTATTACCACCGTAAGGCACGATGTACCTATTACCACCGTAAGGCACGATGTACCTATTACCACCGTAAGGCACGATGTACCTATTACCACCGTAAGGCACGATGTACCTATTACCACCGTAAGGCACGATGTACCTATTACCACCGTAAGGCACGATGTACCTATTACCACCGTAAGGCACGATGTACCTATTACCACCGTAAGGCACGATGTACCTATTACCACCGTAAGGCACGATGTACCTATTACCACCGTAAGGCACGATGTACCTATTACCACCGTAAGGCACGATGTACCTATTACCACCGTAAGGCACGATGTACCTATTACCACCGTAAGGCACGATGTACCTATTACCACCGTATAACATATCCACATCACATATCCACATCACATATAAGCATAGAGTTCATGACCCTAAGCGTGCCTAATCAATTTGATCACTTTGATTCACCTCGTTAAGTTGTAACCGAAGTTACCGTTTTTAAGGAAAGACAATGTCGATCCATGAGTAGCACGCTATGTTCATGACATTAGGTGGGTCATCAGGCCACCCGAAACTACTCGCCACATATGACTTGTTGCAAGGAACCATCCGAGCAACCATTTAACATACCTATAACCACCGTCAGGCATGACGTACCTATTACCACCGTAAGGCACGATTTATACGTACCTATTACCACCGTAAGGCACGATGTACCTATTACCACCGTAAGGCACAGGTTATGCATAACACTTAACATCTAATTAGCTCGAGCATTTATCATATTTAGTTTAGATTTCCACCTTTAACCTAAACTAATCCATACTATCATCTTTTCACGTTAGGGCCCTTAAAACGTGCACGTGTCATGGCAACCTAAAAAGGTCTAGTGTTCTAGATGAACAAGCCACATATACATGCACATAACAACATTACAACATATCATTAACCACCGTTCATCATAACATATCATATCGTAACCACAAGTACGGGGAAACATTTTAGGCATAAACATCGTCATCATTAATCCCCGAGTACCTCCCATATCAACCCAACCACCTATGAGTTATACATTACTGTTATGGAGGTTATAGTTTACGAACCATTTTCGTTGCACCCTCAGCGTGACAAAAGTAGTGTATCTTACCTCGTAGTAGTGTACGCGATCAAACAAATAGCTAGCAGTGCTTAATAGTAATCCCCGACACCTATCGTACATTAATATATGAAATATAAGTCATTTGGAACATTATTTGGACTCTCGCATGACCATAAGACTGACCAAGTAAAAGTCCAGCATTAAACCTTACGAATTTAGCCTAAAACGAATTTAGAAAACGAATTTGAACATCAAACGAACTTAGCCTTCGTTTTTAGCTTCAAACGAAGATGATCTTCGTTTTGTCAAACGAAGATAGTTTCCAGAAAACGAATTTATGCTTTACGAAGATGGCTCAAACGAACTTAAACCCAACTTCGTCCAGAATTCAAAAACGGCTATGTTCTTCATTTTTCCAGAAATCGATCGACTATGGCTTCTTCCAAAACACGTTTTTGACATATTTAAACATCTTTCGATCATCAAGATCGTTTATACACCCGTTAAACACCATTACGAACATCAATTAACCAAAACATCTTTTAAACTCTAATTAATTGCAAAACCCTTTTAAAATCAGTTTTGAATCAATATTAAAACATCTTTTAAACTCTAATTAATTGCAAAACCCTTTTAAAATCAGTTTTGAATCAATATTAAAACATCTTTTAGAACTGAAAATACAATTAACAACCCATTGATTACCTGATTGCTTTGATAGCCAATTGAAAGTAACCCAAAATACTCAATCAATTCAACCAAAACTTGAACAATTGCTTTAGAAATCGATTAAGGGATTGGAGAGGCTGATGAATGTTCTAATTAAGTTTTGAGGCTGCCAAATTAACCTAGATTAGGCTAATCCTTTTCTTAACCCGTTTTTAACTTTTCACCATTGGCAAAACTAGTCCCTGGACTTCATATCGACTTTATTTCACATTAAAACACCTATTGGGGATACATATAACACACTAAAGCACTTTCGCACACTACAAAGGCCTTTTACACATCATTAAATCTACTTTATTGTCACTCATTAAAGATAATTAAATCTCACATATAGGGCACATAAACATATAAACACATATTTCCACACAACCGTATCACGGACTTATAATTTGACCTAACGACGTTAGTCAACATATACGTTTAAGTTTTGGGATGTTACATAAAATCCCGATTATTTGTTTGGCTACCACTAACTGAGATTAGTAACTTCAATGTTCAATCTTGATCCACAAGCTTACTGCTGGATGCTAATCTCAGAGGGAATTCGGAATTCGAATATTAGTCAAACATTTTATTATAGAAATGTATCTGAACTTAGAGAAAGGAATCATATAATATTATTTGTAGTTATGGAGTAATGAAAGTTACATGTTATTTAAACCTTGTTATAAATACTCGTCAAGACGTTTTACATGATTGTCTATCTAATTGTAGATTAGAATAAGACAATAAACATAAGACGTCGAACATTTTATTATAGAAATGTATCTGAACTTAGAGAAAGGAATCATATAATATTATTTGTAGTTATGGAGTAATGAAAGTTACATGTTATTTAAACCTTGTTATAAATACTCGTCAAGACGTTTTACATGATTGTCTATCTAATAGTAGATTAGAATAAGACAATAAACATAAGACGTCGAACAAGCTCATGTCCGACTATATAAAAAAACGAAAAATAACATATAACAAATTGGACAATGGGTACATCTCACTTTTGTCGTATGTGGGTGGCCGATGGGTACATCTCACTTTTGTGTCGTTGGAGGCCAAAGACCAATTTTTAGCTAATGAACTCTTGAAGAGCAGATTCTGTGCGTTCAAAGCCCCCTGCAATTCATTTGTTCCCGATGAAAGAATGGTGTGGGTGGAAATATCCGGGCTTCCTCTTGGGGCGTGGAAAAATGAAAATTTACAGGTTGTATTGGAAAAATGGGGTAGATGCATCTTTTTCTCAAATAAGTGGCAGAATGAACTCTCGTTGTGCAAGGTTTGTGTACTTGTACAATCTCCAAAGTATGTGTTTGAAGAAATACATGTTTCAATGGATGATAAGCCTTACGTTGTTTGGATTAAAGAATTTGCCATGTGGGAACCAAAAATTATCAAATCTGCTTCGTCTTCTGAAGAGTCACTTGAAAATGATGAGTTTGATGAGGATTGTGGTTCAATGGAGGATGACAACAGTCCAAGTGAACAGTTTGATTCTGATCTTTGTCGTGATAATTCAGAGGGATCAAGTGCTGGTTTGAATAGTAAAGTTGGAGATATCAATTCTGTGGAAAAAGAGATTCGGGCAGCTGATAATGAAGAGGTGAATCAAGAGATCAAGAACGATGAATTTACCTCTGAAGTTCGAATTGAAGATACCCCAAATGAAAGCAATAACGATGTGTCAAAGGCGATGTTGGACGATATCTTTTCATTGGACAGGATCATAGCTAATGAATCTAGTAAAAAGGCCATCGTTGGTCCCCCAAAGGTTAGTGAATCAGTCAGCAATAAAAACAATCAATCTTTGCCTAAAGAAGGTGATGAGCAGAATGATGTTAATGGAGATAATGGTAGTCATAGCTCGGCGTTCACATCTCAATCCTTTAGTGCTCCTGGTTACTTGAAAGGTGCATATCGTAACAAAGTGAATCCTGAATACATTAAATCTTCAGGAGAGGCAACCAAGGGTAATGAACAAGAAGAGTCTATTAATTCATCTTTTGATCCTTCCAAAACTAATCCTAAAGGCCATGGATGAAGCTACAGAAAAGGTTAATAGGCTGAATGATGTTGATGGTGACCAATGAATGTATTATCCATAAACATGTGTGGAACGGGAAATGATAAGAAGAGGGGGAAACTTGGAGCTATCCTTCATAGACATAAAGTTAACTTCTTATGTATTCAGGAATCGATGATGTCGGCTACTGATATTGGTAGAATAAAATGCTTATGGGGTAATTACGCGTTCGAATATGCTGAGATATTGTCTACTGGTCATTCAGGTGGGCCGATTACAATTTGGAATCCTATGGATTTCGTTAAGGAGGAGGTGTTTTGTTGTGATAGGTTTTTGGTTATTAAAGGTAAGTGGATTACCTTAAATAAGATGTGTTTCATGGTAAATGTTTACGCGCCTCAACTCGAAAATGACAAGGTTCGGTTATGGGATAATATCCTTAATTTTATGGAATCTTACAAAGGACATTATCTTTTATGTGGGGACTATAACTCAGTTAGAAAAATTGAAGATCGTATGGGGACTGGGTTTTCTACAATGAATGCTACTAATTTTAATTTGTTCATCGACAATGGACATTTGGTAGATATTCCTTTGGGGAGGCATAAGTATACTAGAGTTTCTGTCGATGGGTCAAAAGCGAGCCGTATCGATCGAGTTCTTGTTAATCAATCCTTTTTGAATCTGGTGCCACATATCAAACTGGAAGCTTTAGATGATATTTTGTCCGATCACCGTCCATTGTTGATCACACAACGAAACATCGACTTTGGACCGGTCCCGTTCAAATCTTATAATTCTTGGATGCAGCTGCAAGGATTCGATGATATCGTTGATAAATGTTGGGAGAAATCTAAGAAAGTCCAGTACAGTAATGCTATGGTGAGATTCAAAGATATTTTAAAAAGTCTTAAGAATGACATCAAACAGTGGCGCTCTCAAGAGAAGTTGGCTAATAGTAAAGAAAAGATTACGGCAGAGATAGCCTTGATTGATAATCAAATTAGTCATATTTCTGATAATATGAGTTTATGTAACAAAAGGCGAAAGCTCATTATTGATCTTCAGCTCTTGGATCATAGAAACAATTGTGATTTGAAACAGAAGGCCAAAGTAAAGTGGGGCATTGAGGGCGATGAAAATTTAAAATTTTTTCATGCTATGATTAATAAAAGACGTCGGGTAAACTCGCTCCAAGGCGTAAAACACAACGGGGTCTGGTTAACGGAACCGACTGAGATCAAAGCTCGCTTTCAAGATTACTTCCAGAATAAATTCAAGAGTTTTGATGGCATTAAATTTTCGGTTGACGATTCACAACTCAGGAAACTTTCCAATGCTCAAGTGACCTCTCTTGAAGCTGAATTTTCGCTTGATGAAATAAAAGATGCGGTCTGGTCATGCGGGGGAGATAAGGCCCCGGGACCCGATGGATTCTCTTTTGCTCTTGTTAAAAGGAAATGGGAAGTTATGAAAAATGATATCTTCAGTTCGGTTAATGAATTTTATCATAGGGCTCGCATCCCGATTGGATGCAATTCTTGGTTTATTACTTTGATCCCCAAGGTAAGCAATCCTACAACGGTGGTTGATTTTCGCCCTATCAGTTTGATTGGAATACAGTATAAGATCATTGCTAAACTTCTGGCAAATCGACTTGCTAAAGTGATTAACCATATTGTGAGCCCGGTGCAAACGGCTTATGTAAAAGATAGACAATATAGATGGGCCCTTACTTTTGAATGAAGTCATAGATTGGTATAAACGAAAAAAGAGAAACTTGTTGCTGTTCAAGATCGATTTTACCAAAGCCTATGATTCGCTGTCATGGGATTATATTTTTGTTATTCTTAAGGCGATGGGGTTTGGGTTAAAATGGATTGCTTGGATCAGAGCCTGTTTACACTCCATTAGAACCTCTGTGCTTGTCAATGGAAGTCCTACTGAAGAATTCTTGATTCAACGTGGACTTCGTCAAGGAGATCCAATGGCTCCATTTTTATTTATCATTGCAATGGAGGGTCTTCACGTCGCTATGGAGAAATTGGTAAAGGGTGGTATATTTCATGGTGCTAATGTTAACAATGTTTTTGTGTCTCATCTTTTTTATGCAGACGACGTTATGGTGGTAGGTGAATGGAATGATCAGAATTTGAGGCACATCATTGAAGCTTTCAGATTCTTTTATTGTATTTCCGGATTGAAGATCAACTTGGAAAAATCTTCGATAATTGGTATTGGGGTTGATGAGACAGAGGTGGCACGTATGGCTAGAATCACAGGATGTAGAGCTGAATCCTTGCCTTTAAGTATCTTGGAGTTCCTATTGGTGGGAGTCCGGCTAGAATAAAAACTTGGGAACCGATTATTTCTAAGTTCCCTAAGCGACTTTCCAATTGGAAAGCTAACCTTTTATCTATAGGAGGAAGAGCTACCCTCATCTCTTCGGTCCTTGGATCGCTTGGTATTTATTTCTTATCTTTGTTTCGGATGCCTAAGAAGGTTAATAACATGTTAGAGTCTCTTAGAGCTAGATTCTTTTGGGGTGGTTCTCGTGATACTAGAAAAATTGCTTGGGTGAAATGGGGTGCTATCATGGCTGCTAAGGAAGACGGGGGTGTGGGGTTCGGTAGCCTTGAGGCAATGAATCATGCATTGTTATACAAATGGAGATGGAGGGCGCTTTCAAACCCTCTCAACCTTTGGGTGCGCATTATCAGTGCCATACATGGAAACGATTGTTTTGTTAATTTGTCTGCCAAAAATCGTGGATTATGGCACACTATTGTTGACACCGCTAAGTCCATGCACAACACTTCTCAAGAGTTGAATAACAGTATCATGTGTAAGGTAGGAGATGGAGCTAAAACTAGATTCTGGAAAGATGTTTGGTGTGGGGAATCGACTCTAGCTCAAAGTTTTCCTAGATTGTTTGCCATCGAGGTGAATAAAGATTGCTCCATTAGGGACTGTTGGAGTAGTTCGAGGTGGAGTTGGAACTGGCGTCGTCAGCTTGTTTCTGCTCGTGATCTACAATTGCTTGGCGAGTTGTCTTCTAAACTGCCTACAACTCTTGAGAACGACAAAGATGATAGATGGGCATGGAAGTTTAAAGGTAAAAACGAATTTTCTGTTTCTTTGCTTCGTAAATGCATCGATCATCACAGGTTACCCATTAATTCTAATCTGATGACAAAATGGAATAATCTAGTGCCCAAGAAGATCAACTTATTTGTATGGAGACTTAGAAGGGATTGTCTCCCCACCTATATTAATCTTTTTGCTAAAGGTGTTGATATCTCGACGTTCACTTGTGTCAATTGTTCACGTGGTGTAGAATTCACAGACCACATTTTTCAAAAGTGCAAGTTCACTAATGATTTGAGGTCAAGAATTAGCATTTGGTTGAAACAAAATGTTCCTGACAATACTCCTAATGACATCTTGGATTGGTGTGAAAATTTGGAACAGCCTAGAAAAATTCGTCATAGATTGGAAGCGATCATGTTTATATGGTGGTGGCAAATATGGAAAGTGAGAAACGACAAGCTTCATAATGGACTGAATGAAAGTTGCGAGGTTACTTTCAACTCGATTGTGTCAACTTCTTTTCTTTGGATCAATAATCGGGATAATAAAAACTGTTTGACGTGGGAAGCTTGGATTGAGAGTCCATTATCCGGGTAACATAGATTTCTGTTTATTAGCTTTTTCCTTAGAACTTGTTTGAGGCTGCATCAAAAACTTCACGAAGTGAAAACCGGTGGCTCGGCCTTCGTTGTTGGGGTTTTTTCTTATGTCTCTTTTGTAATTGGCATAAGTTTTTTCAACCCTTTTGCAGCCTTAGCAGTTAAAGTTCTGAGTTGGATCTAGTCTGTATATTTTGTTGTATTTCTAGATCGTGTATGCTTGAATACTAGTAGCTTGCTAGTGTTCCTTGTTAATTATTAATATATATAATTTTTTGTCGTTCAAAAAAAAAAAATTTTGGACAATGAAACCATTTTTTTCTTTGGAAGGCAGTACGCCAAATACACAATGTTCCCAAATTATAATTCTTATCTGAGTTTTATGCTAAGATGAAGCAAAGGAAAAGATTTCATGACTCTAAAAGTATAAGATCACTATCGAAATCGTAAATGGATACTAGAATTTGGTAACTAAAAAACAGAGAATAATTTGTATTTCAAAGTGTGCATCAGTGTATGTGATATACAAGTAGACTTTCAAGGTCATTATCAAGTATCACCACATTTTCTAATAAATTAGGAGTACTATAATTTGTTAGATTGTATCTTTGTATTATTAAAAATGAAAATGGTAATAAAGTATAAGTTTAAGATCATCATTTCGTCATCGGAAAGAAAAACAAGAGATTGGTTGGGGAAGAGGAAAAGTCATGATACACTTGACATAATTTAATTTGATTTTGTTTCTTACCAAAATGTTAAGTGGTAAAGATTAGTTGACTAAATTAGTAAAAAAATTTATAGGTGTCTATTTTGTTTCTTACCAAAATGTTAAGTGGTAAAGATTAGTTGACTAAATTAGTAAAAAAATTTATAGGTGTCTATTTTGTTTCTTACCAAAATGTTAAGTGGTAAAGATTAGTTGACTAAATTAGTAAAAAAATTTATAGGTGTCTATTTTGTTTCTTACCAAAATGTTAAGTGGTAAAGATTAGTTGACTAAATTAGTAAAAAAATTTATAGGTGTCTATTTTGTTTCTTACCAAAATGTTAAGTGGTAAAGATTAGTTGACTAAATTAGTAAAAAAATTTATAGGTGTCTATTTTGTTTCTTACCAAAATGTTAAGTGGTAAAGATTAGTTGACTAAATTAGTAAAAAAATTTATAGGTGTCTATTTTGTTTCTTACCAAAATGTTAAGTGGTAAAGATTAGTTGACTAAATTAGTAAAAAAATTTATAGGTGTCTATTTTGTTTCTTACCAAAATGTTAAGTGGTAAAGATTAGTTGACTAAATTAGTAAAAAAATTTATAGGTGTCTATTTTGTTTCTTACCAAAATGTTAAGTGGTAAAGATTAGTTGACTAAATTAGTAAAAAAATTTATAGGTGTCTATTTTGTTTCTTACCAAAATGTTAAGTGGTAAAGATTAGTTGACTAAATTAGTAAAAAAATTTATAGGTGTCTATTTTGTTTCTTACCAAAATGTTAAGTGGTAAAGATTAGTTGACTAAATTAGTAAAAAAATTTATAGGTGTCTATTTTGTTTCTTACCAAAATGTTAAGTGGTAAAGATTAGTTGACTAAATTAGTAAAAAAATTTATAGGTGTCTATTTTGTTTCTTACCAAAATGTTAAGTGGTAAAGATTAGTTGACTAAATTAGTAAAAAAATTTATAGGTGTCTATTTTGTTTCTTACCAAAATGTTAAGTGGTAAAGATTAGTTGACTAAATTAGTAAAAAAATTTATAGGTGTCTATTTTGTTTCTTACCAAAATGTTAAGTGGTAAAGATTAGTTGACTAAATTAGTAAAAAAATTTATAGGTGTCTATTTTGTTTCTTACCAAAATGTTAAGTGGTAAAGATTAGTTGACTAAATTAGTAAAAAAATTTATAGGTGTCTATTTTGTTTCTTACCAAAATGTTAAGTGGTAAAGATTAGTTGACTAAATTAGTAAAAAAATTTATAGGTGTCTATTTTGTTTCTTACCAAAATGTTAAGTGGTAAAGATTAGTTGACTAAATTAGTAAAAAAATTTATAGGTGTCTATTTTGTTTCTTACCAAAATGTTAAGTGGTAAAAATTAGTTGACTAAATTGGTAAAAAAAATTTATAGGTGTCTATTTTGTTTCTTACCAAAATGTTAAGTGGTAAAGATTAGTTGACTAAATTAGTAAAAAAATTTATAGGTGTCTATTTTGTTTCTTACCAAAATGTTAAGTGGTAAAGATTAGTTGACTAAATTAGTAAAAAAATTTATAGGTGTCTATTTTGTTTCTTACCAAAATGTTAAGTGGTAAAAATTAGTTGACTAAATTGGTAAAAAAAATTTATAGGTGTCTATTTTGTTTCTTACCAAAATGTTAAGTGGTAAAGATTAGTTGACTAAATTAGTAAAAAAATTTATAGGTGTCTATTTTGTTTCTTACCAAAATGTTAAGTGGTAAAGATTAGTTGACTAAATTAGTAAAAAAATTTATAGGTGTCTATTTTGTTTCTTACCAAAATGTTAAGTGGTAAAAATTAGTTGACTAAATTGGTAAAAAAAATTTATAGGTGTCTATTTTGTTTCTTACCAAAATGTTAAGTGGTAAAGATTAGTTGACTAAATTAGTAAAAAAATTTATAGGTGTCTATTTTGTTTCTTACCAAAATGTTAAGTGGTAAAGATTAGTTGACTAAATTAGTAAAAAAATTTATAGGTGTCTATTTTGTTTCTTACCAAAATGTTAAGTGGTAAAGATTAGTTGACTAAATTAGTAAAAAAATTTATAGGTGTCTATTTTGTTTCTTACCAAAATGTTAAGTGGTAAAGATTAGTTGACTAAATTAGTAAAAAAATTTATAGGTGTCTATTTTGTTTCTTACCAAAATGTTAAGTGGTAAAGATTAGTTGACTAAATTAGTAAAAAAATTTATAGGTGTCTATTTTGTTTCTTACCAAAATGTTAAGTGGTAAAGATTAGTTGACTAAATTAGTAAAAAAATTTATAGGTGTCTATTTTGTTTCTTACCAAAATGTTAAGTGGTAAAGATTAGTTGACTAAATTAGTAAAAAAATTTATAGGTGTCTATTTTGTTTCTTACCAAAATGTTAAGTGGTAAAGATTAGTTGACTAAATTAGTAAAAAAATTTATAGGTGTCTATTTTGTTTCTTACCAAAATGTTAAGTGGTAAAGATTAGTTGACTAAATTAGTAAAAAAATTTATAGGTGTCTATTTTGTTTCTTACCAAAATGTTAAGTGGTAAAAATTAGTTGACTAAATTGGTAAAAAAAATTTATAGAGTGTGTGTTGGGTGTGTGTTGATGCACACAAAATGAAGAAAAGAAAGCAAGTGATATTTCCATTTTTCCATCTTGTTGTGATTATTCTTCTAGGGTATAATTTTCACTTCATTATTAATTAAATTAGGGTTCATGCAAGTAATTAATTTGGGGTTTTGATGAAATGGGTCATTTAGATTAATTTCAATTTAGGGTTCTTGAATTGATAAGAATTGGGGGTTTTCTTAAAATGGGTTATTTACTTAAAATCAAGCTAGAGTTCATGAAAATTGACAAATTGGGGATTTTGAAATGAGTTGGTTATGTTGTAATGCTTTTCTAATTCCTTACTTGTAATGGAGCATGTTGATATGTGAATTCATGAATATTTTAATGAAAGTGTTTAAGTGATTTTTATGGCCAAAGCAAGAAAATGATGATTTTGAGGAATAATGTAGTATGACTATATAGAAGTGATTATGAGAAGATGGAAATAATGATTTTTGAGTAAAATGTGTTTGGTCATATTGATGAGATAATGAAATGGTGATTTTTGTATTAAAATGAGTTATGGCCATGATGTTGTGAAGTAAAATGAGATTTTGAAAGAAGCCAACTTTAGAGAATGATGAGGATGTGAATTATGTAAAAATAGGGTTGGGCATTGAAATGCTAGAAAAGATTGTAATGTATGGCTTGTTAGCCTTGTGTATGAGGTAATTGAGCTTGATAACCTTATATGTGTAAATTGTGAATTATTGCTAGGTGGAAAGCAATATGATTGTTAGATGGTCATCATGGATTTGGTTGTCGCGAAGGAGGTGAGTACTCTTGCATACGATTATATGTACGTTGGGTCGATTACCATATGATGGTGGATTCCGTGTGTGGTAATCGATTTGGCGTTAGGGCCTAATTTGAGGTCGGGGCCTAAGAACCCCATAGTTGAATTGAGATGAGGCCTAAGAACCTCTTGTTGTATTGAGATAAGGCCTAAGAACCTTTGAGGCCTAAGAACCTCTTGAGATTATTGTTTAGCGTATATGGATCCATGTATGTGTTGTTAGCGCAAAGGTGAGTATGCAAGTGATGGTATGACGATACCATTGGCTACATGTGATAGTCCTTTGTGTTTTTTGCCCTCCTTCGTGTGTATAAGCGTATGCAATGGTATTCACTAAGCTTTGCTTACTTTTTAGCTGTTTACCCTTTTAATAGGTTGTCCCGGAAGCAGAAACAAGATTTAGTGCTTTGAAGATTATTGATGAATTGAATTGTGTAAATGTGAATTATGCAGTAAAATGGTTTGAAGCTAGAACCCGTAGTAGCCCTTTTGGACTAATGGCTCTTGGTACATTTGAAGTGTTTTTGGTAAAGATTTGTTACATATATTTCTGCAAATTTTCAGTTGGTGTCATAGTCTTTGTAACTAAATGAATGTGGTGATTTTGGAGGTTTGACAACTTGGGTAAATGACCCGTTTAGTCTTGTAAACTTGGTTTGTAGCAACGGATGGTATAAAGACTTTTGGAAATGTTGTGTTATGTCTTTTATGTCAAAATGAAGTTGTTTATCAGTTGTACGAAACTCGGTATTGAGAAAAAGGGTCGAAAGTTGATTAAAGTGTCAAAGTACGAAGCTGCAGGAGGACGGCCTTTGTTTCCAGGGACGGCCTTTGAGGACGGCTCTTGCAGAAACAAGAGCCGTGCTCTTCTGTAATTTTTACTAAGTTTTTGCCGAGGCTTCGTTTGATCTTTTCGGGTCCTGAAACTCGCATAGTAGTCTATTTACATCATTTTAAGAACATTCCAAGTGTCTTTTCTTGAATTGGAACATTTTGATTTTTCGCGAAAAATGGCGGTAGTTTTCTAAGTATAAGACATAAAATTTTTGTGTTTCAATAAATAAATACTGTATAACCTTTGAGTCTGTGGATATTCTAAGAAAGTGGAGTCAGACTAGCGGAGGAGTATTATTGCTTTTAACCTCAAAACTAAACATGTAAAAATAAAAATGCCCAATAAAATATTTTTGACAACACTTTAGTATCAATAATTGGGGCCTTAGAGCAATTGCAGTGGTATGTGATGTTAACGGCGTGGATGAAGGACTTTGACCACACCATGTGGTAACCATAACAACATTGGTGTCCTTTTGGTCTGGAATGCTCAAAGTGGAAGATTCAACCTTGGCAAATTCTCGTGTCCTTCACTTTTTCTTTTTCTTTTTACAATTGTTTTTGTTTTTCTTGTTATATTTTAATATAAAAATATGGTGTGGTATATGGTTATTGTTACGGATGTGGTGTGGTTGCTGGGTGATATTGTGTGGTGATGATGTGGTGCTGATGTGTCACACCACCTGGTGTGGTGGTGTGAACCATTACAATTGCTCTTAGTGTCTGGGGGCCTTAGGCCCATGCCTAGCCTAACTATATTGTTAGGCGGCTCTGCTTATTTTTTTAACCATAACACATGTCATTTAATGTTGCAAAAATTTAAATAGGAAAGTCAAGAAAACAATCTAAAGGTTGGAATTCAATAATGTTTTCCATCAAAAGGTTATGATTTTTTTGAAAAAGAATTTAAGATGTTGGTTTATAGTTATTGAGAGATGTTGCATTAAATTGGTAACCATTTATGATTTTTAGCCATCTTTGTTGCATAACGAGTCGGTACAAAAATGTTATCTTTATAGAGGTTGTAACCAATTTAAAATGACGTTTATGTTTCCATATACTCAATGTTTAATGTTTAATTCTTTTGATCTTTATAGCTTTTTATTTGCAATAAGATCTTTCGCTTTTGTTGACATTTTAATTTAAATCTATATATTATGATGTATAATCATTTACCATAACTCCTATGGTTGTTTTTACTATATTTAGATTATGAGAAATCAATAAGAAATAAGATATAAACGTGCAACGCACGAGACTAACGTAGTTGCTAAACATTTCGTCAAGGTTTAAATGATAAATAAATAAATAAATACTGTATATATATAGCTTGTTAACTTAAAAAAAATAAATTGTTTATTCATTTTATTTTTTTTTGTTTTTGCTGTTGCTGTTGTTCATAATGTCCGGTTCGAAATACATTTGGTATATAAAAACAAAATCGAAAGCCCAGTTCTAATGGGCTTATTATAAATCCTAATACAACTACAGCCCATCATAACCTCCTTATATTGACAACCATAGGAATATCCGATTTACATAAATTCCTATCTTTTTCACAAAACATTATCATTATTGATCAAGTTAATTTTATTGCTGATTATTTCTCCTTCTGGTGATTGTATATTTGTTCATCAATAGGTACGTGGTTTAATCGAAATTATTAATTTTATATTATTTGCTTTCGATTGATTGTTTCCTGTAAGTACGTGATAAAGTGGGATGGATCTAACATACTGCTGTTATTGTTTTTGTCTAATTGAACTTATCCTTTTTTATGAACACCGACTATCGTCGGTTTTAACACAGAGTGGGCTTTACCTTAAATCCTAATACAACTTCAGCCCCACATATGATAGTTGTACGTATATACATGACATTAGAGTTTTGATTAAATTAGTTTTATTGGTGTTTATATCTCCAGTAAATAATTAGTTAGCTGGGTTAAATTATTTGGTGCTTTGTATTTCTGTTTAAATCGAAAATTAGGTCTTAAAATTATTATTATTTGCTTCCGATTGGTCGTAGTAGGTGATAAATTGGGATAGATCTGACATACTCTGGAGCACAGGGTTATCTCGAGTGTATTTTCGTTGTAGTCTTCGTTTTTATTCGTATTATACTTTGTTTATCTGACATTGAATTTTCGTCATAACATTAGCAAGTCAGCCGATCTACCAGCTTGCGTATTTAACATGGACAATCAGAAGGCTCGTATAAACATTGTGGTGATCGGACATTATAATTCGGGGAAGTCAACCACCATAGGTCATATGCTATACAAGCTAGGTGAAGTAAAAGAGGAGGTGATTGAAGGGTATGAGAGAGAGGCCGCTGAGATGGACAAACGCTCCTTCAAATATGCTTGGGTGGTTGACAAGCTCAGGACAGAGCGTGAACGTGGGAAAACTATCGATATTTCTCGGTCAAGGTTTGAGTCCCCTCGCTACAACTGCACTGTAATTGATGCTCCTGGGCACCGGGACTATGTCAAGAACATGATTAATGGAACCTCCCAGGCTGACTGTGCCCTTCTCATCATTGACTCGACATATCCTGCTTTTGAATATGGAATTTCCGATGGACAGACTCGTGAACACGCTTTGATTGCATTCATACTTGGTGTCAAGCAATTGATTTGCTGCTGTAACAAGGTACCTGTTTTGTTTTTTTTTTCTCTTTTTTTTTTTTTTTTTTTTTTTTTTTTTTTTTTTTTTTTTTTTTTTTTTTTTTTTTTTTTTAGCTTCTTTTTTTTTTTTTTTTGTTTCGCAGATGGATGCTACTACTCCTGAATACTGTGAAACTAGGTTTAACAAAATTGTCAAAGAATTGTCTTCCTTCTTAAAGACAGTCGGATTCAACCCTAAGAAAGTCCAGTTTGTCCCAATTTCTGGGTTTAAGGGAGAGAACATGACTGAGAGGTCATCTTATCTTAGACTGGTATGCGGGCCCAACTCTACTTGAAGCCATTGATCAGATCAATGGGCCAATTAGACTAGTTGACAAACCTTTCCGCCTTCCCGTTTCTGATGTCTACAAGATTGGTGGGATTGGAACCGTGGCAGTGGGACGTGTTGTAACTGGTTCCCTCTGGCCAACTTTGTCAGTCTATGTTGCTCCATCTGGTTACCATGGTGGAGTCCGAGCCATACGGAGGCACCGAAATTTCATCAGTTGGGCAGAGCCAGGAGACAGTGTTGGTTTACTTTTGGATAATCTAAATAATGTTAATTCTATTGCGCGTGGAGACGTCGTTTCAGTGAGTTACCCATCCCCTGCACGAAGTGTTGATAGTTTTACAGCTCATGTCATCGTTCTGAATCACCCGGGTCAAATTAAAGAAGGGTACACACCAATAGTTTGCTGCCATACTGCTTGCGTTGCTGTTAGATTTAATAAACTGTTGCATAGGATCGACCGGGCGACTTTTGAGGCCTTTCACCCCCTACCCAAATTCTTGATAAATGGTGATGCTGGAATGGTGGAGATGGTTCCAGTAAAGCCGATGGTGGTCGAGACTTTTTCCGAGTTTCCTCAGTTGGGTCGGTTTGTTGTGAGGGACCTGCAGCGGACTGTTGCCGTGGGCATGATCAAGAGCGTGAAATATAGTGAACATATGTAACGCATCTCGGGGGATTCCATCCGCAAACCCAAAGTTTATGGTTTACTGATATGGCTCATCATCATTTATGACTAAATACTAAAAACCAACTCTTTTTTTACTCTTTTTAAAGCTTTTGGTACAACTTCTTAATGCGTATATATGGTACAACTCCATAGCATAACAATACAAGTTACTTATTTCAAACATTAAATGTTAATACTTTTGGAAGGCCCACCTAAGTAATTAGTAATTTTTTAAGCACATGTAATAATTTAACTCATCAATCTAAATATTTACAAAAGTATTAACTAAAATTACTTTCAATATTCTATAAAAGTTAATTGCTATTTTTAAATAATTAAACCTCATTAGCACGACACCCACGCAAATGCGGTGGTGGTCGTGACGGCGACGGTGTGGTAGTGGGACGACTGTTGGTGGTGGAGGGGGTATCAAGTGATGTAGATAATTAATATAAAAATAATTGATTTAAAGGGTTAATGGAGATATTTTAAAAAAACTTTTTTCTTCACTTTTAAGGTATGGTTGTGCTATAACTACTTTCGCCATCAACCGAAAAAATTGCGCCACCATATTCAATAGCAATCAAATATTACCGTTGTGTTATATGGAGTTTAATACTTGATGAGTATCATAGAAACAAAGATTATATTCCAGCTAAATAATAATGGAAAATATATACACCATGAAAAACTCGGATACCGCAGCAACGCGCGGGTATGTAACTAGTTTATGACTAAGACCTTTAATTTATGACTATGATGATTGGTTAAGACCTTTAACTTCTTTTTGGATTATTATTATCTTTTGATCTTTTTTCTAAGTACCATATTACTTTAAACGTTTTGTTGTTTTCGTATGTTAACTAGTCTACTTTGTCTTTAAATTAGTACCACCTTTTAGAATTGCCTTTTCAACAGATTAGATCAATTTATTGGTGGTTGTCTCTGCTTGATTTTGTCTAATGCGCCATGAATTTGGTCATTTAACTTCAATTAAAGAATGTTGCGATCCACATTATTGACTTGAATAAAAAAATTGTTTTCTTATTATTAGTTCATTTAATGAAATAAGATGATCTAAAAACTTATTATCACGATAACTTCCTGGGAGCAATTCTTCAACCGACATGTACCACATGCATCGCTACCCTTTTTGTAAATGATTGCTGCCCAAAAAAATTGAACCAAAAATGCATTTCACATACATTACTGGTTAGTCCAAGATTAGCAGTAGACTAACATACAATACTTGTTAGAGAAAGATGTTCAAGCCAAAAAGCATTTCCTGCCTCATGCTCATCAAGACTCAAAATTTTATGAATGCCAAAACATTAAACGGATACATAATCTAAACCAAATTTTTAACAACTAGCCAAATGCCCGCGCCGTGCGACGGTGAAATAGTGGGGTGATCGATCATAAGGGGTGATAGGTCATAGAAGGTGATAGGTCATAGGGTGTGATAGCCAAATGCCTTAGCTGTACGGAGTCCGACCTCGGATTTAAAAATTCGTCGAAAGTGTATCGACTAATGAAAGAGCATGAAATTTTAACATATAATTTTTATAATTTATCGATGTATGTTTTTTGAGATAAAAGTTTTTGAATAATTAGAAGAATTAAATGATTTATGGAGAAGAGATAAAAAATGAGTGGTTGAGATTTGAGGAGAGAGAAAAAAATGAGTGGATAAAATTTAAAGGTATTATAGGAATACGAGGGCTTAAGTGCCCGTGCTACGCAATAGTAACCGCCTAATTAAGCCAAGCCCGAGCTTTGTCCACCTTCTTGTCATGCCAAAACAACTTGGCAATAGTAGCTAACGTGTGCATCTTGTTCACACTTCCTACAAGCATCACCACTCTTTGTTTTCCTCTGTGGTCTTGGAGCCATCTCAAAAGAGCAGCCCACAAATAACCATTGTTCGGGCATTCTTGTAACGGTTCGTCATTAAAATACGACTTCCTTTATAATCATGTGTCTTGACTCAGCTCGAACAGCAGCCGGCCAAAGTTCAGGGTTATGGGGATTCCTCTTTCTGGCCATTGTAAGCAGCGCTTGTACCCTACTCGGCCTACTCGTTCTTTCCTCGAGATTTGAAAGTGAGAGCCAAAGAGGAGTTGAATTCGGACAGTTTTACCTTTGATAGCTTAATCCATTGTTCTATAGAATATCGATGCAGCCCCTGAACAAATCATATTAACGTTATTGAATATACAAAAAAGAAATTTGAAGACCATGAATGTGGGTATTTATAAGTATATATATTATTTCGTTGTATACCAGACTCGATCATACCAGCCACTATCGAAGTTAGTCAGATTAGTCCAGGATATAGTAATGCATATGATCAGACATAAATTCAACATTATTAACTACTTAAAAAGGATTATAAGCTTTACATCAAAATGCATACTTCTCGTTCATTGAAAATAAATCTTTGATTATCAAAGAAAATATTCTCCAAACTGAAACCGGAAAAAAATCATAACAATTTTTTGTTTCTAATAACTGTATGACATACACGAATTACCCTGAATTAGAAGACTCCTACGTAATTACACCTACAAAAAGACATTGCCAAATACATTGGTTCTTTTACTTCTTTCAAAATTAGGTTTATGGGCAATTCGGGTTTTTGACTGGTCCACGATAGTAAATGTAGCTGCCCAACCACCATGTTTTCAAAACCAGGCTGCTACATCCATTTACTATGTGAATCTGAAGTAACCGGCCTTATCAAAGCATTCTTATGGGAACTGACTACTGCCAATTTGGGTGCTAATGTGTTGCCCGATAGAAGCTGACTTCACCCATCACCTCCCAGTGATCATTCAATTGGATCATTAACAAACTCTCAGTTAAAACTTCTTTTATTAGGTATCTTGCCTCATGCTCATCAAGACTCAAAAATTTATAAAAGCCAAAACACAAAAAGGATACATATATAATCTAAACCAACCTGAACAACTAAACAATGAATGAATTATCTATAAATGATATATAATCAGTTTAGAGCCAATATAACATGTGGTCGCCTGTTTGAACTAATTGAAGAATAGGGGTATACGAATACTACTAATTCCATGATCATCACGTTATCTGATTATTCAAATACTACTAATTCTTTTTAGTGCACATCTCCTTAAGATAGCTGGCCTGAGCTTTATCAAGATATATCCCCAAGCTCATTTGAACCTCATTTTATGGGTATTCAAAAGATAAAATCAAAGCATTGTCAGCAAAGTGTTTAAAGTTCATTAAAACCCTAGTTTACTCTATACATGCCAAGAGAAGTCTAAATTTTTTCATCTCCCTTGCATTGTAGTGTTGGCATTTTCTCTTAATGGACCGATTGAGGTTATGCTTTAAAATAATTAGCAAAAAGGAAAATGGTTTAAACAGGGTGAGAGTTGCCTTGAGTGTATTTCTAGCGCAAGGTTTTTATAGCGTTTTTATTCAAGTTATAAGATTATTTTTGAAATAATATACTATCTTATAACCATATTTAACATTTGACAAGGAAATATTAACTAAAAAGATGGGATCAAAAGTGTTGAGGGTTAGCCAGATCCATATCAAAGCAAATAGTACTCATTTTGACTGTTATCTGAACGGTCTATTTTGCCACCTTTATGTTCTATCTGTTCAAATATTTAAAGTGTTCATTTATGTAGTAGTTTGGAAGAAATTAAGGAATCAATATGTTATATAGAAACAAACCTTTGCTAGAGCATTTGCAGAGATCACCACGTTGTCCATTGATGGTGTAAGCATCAAAAACATTTGGTGATGCTCCTGTTTTTGTGGCTTCTCTAATAACATCTATCGGGTTTGCATCCCACCATTAACCTAGTTATCACAATAACCTATTCATATCTTGATTTGGAACCGACAGCGTCTCAGAATTAACTCCCATTAACGATTTAACGCTCTCCTATCTTTCACCAGCCCCATCTCAGAATAAACCCTTGCTAAGCTCTTTTATCTTTATAATCGGTAGGGATTTCCAAATTAGCCCTAAGCAACGATCTCCCGTCTATCTTATCATCACCAGGATACTGAAAACTCTGTAACTGACTATAACTCCCATCATTATTATTATTAGCACCTAAAACCGTTAAATAATGAGAAATCTCAGCTTCTTTATCCTCAATCCTTTAACTAAATCCCTAACTTGTTCCATCTCCCCTTTAAAAAAAAATCATTTGGTTTCCAACCATTTCCAGTCATGTATGTGAACACACTGATCAAAACCCATTTTAACAACCAAATTAGGCAACTGAGAACCCTAAACCGGGCATACAATAGTTATTTGCAACCAAACTTGCCCAGTGTGACCAGTACAAAAGCTAGCTATCTGACTCCCATTCCTTGTCATACAACCTTCCGGACCTGTCATTGTTCAACTTCTGTTTCTAATTATAGAAATTAGAAAAGAAGAGAAGCATATAGACAGCTCTTCATTAGCCTAAGTAAAAACTCGAGGGATCTCTTTAACTTGTTCCACAAACATAACAGATCAGATCTTCGTAGTCTCACCATGGAATATGCACATGACTATATAACACGGATGTCAAATAGACTTTCATATACATTTACGAACACTTGTAGCTACAAACCTAATTGAAATCCAAAATCTATAACCTGATGCGATCTTAGACTTAGTCTCTTTTAGAAAACTATATAAACCCAACAGATAACTACATTACCTTTGACACCGGCAGTGTCAGTTCTGCACGAAAAAAGTAGCCAAACCAGCCTTGATCTATAATGATAATCAAAGATATATGCCATCTCCCCCGTTGTATCAAATGTGAATTTTAGTTTTTCTACATTAATAGCTAAAGTGTTGAATAAACCAAATACAGGTACCACAAAGTTTTTTTACCAATCTTCAGACTTCAAACAAATGCTAGACCTGGTTGGCAGATATTTTTCTTGGCATAAAGAGGCCTTGAAACACCAAGATCTCTTACACAGTTACACGATTGACCTTATCATTTCCAAACGCCATCAACAACGACCTGGAAAAATGATATCAAAAACTATACTTTATTTAAAAAAAACTAAGATATTTGTCGCGCTTCGCGGCGTCGTTAAATTTTTTTAAAATAAAGCCATCATAATTTACCCATAGTATGTGTTACAGAAACGCACTTAAACTTTAAGAAGTTCACCAAATTGAAAGTAGCAAATGCGAGTTTAGTTTTTTTTACCTTATCGTTTCTCTGTCATTGTATGTCTTTCTGTCGTGTCAAGTCTATTAGGAGCTGGTGATGTTTGTGTTGCTGTTGGAATTGCTGTATTTGCTTGACTTGAGTGCCTGTTTGTGTCGGTTACTCTTTTTACAGTGTCTCATAGTCTATTAGTCTTGCTTTCTCGTTGAGCTTCAATATGGAATATCACGGACCTTCCTTTATATAATTGGAGATCAGAACATTGAATCCCAATCACTGCAGTTGCTGGCTCGTGGTAGATTATGACCTGGAATTGTCTAGTGTTGTCTTCATTCGTGGCAGAAATTGACTTTGTTGACAGTATCTTAGATGGTCAAATGATCTGTGTAGTTAAGAACTTCAGGGGAAGCTTAAGCGATTATAAATAAAGGGGAAAGTTTTGAAATCAAAAATCTATTTAGACACCTGAGATTGAAACCAAAAATATATATTTATGTTGAGAAGACTGAACCAAAATGTCATGGGCTCTTAGTCTCCTATACAGATTGGGGTATTTCTTTAAATGAAACCATGAAATACCTCTGTTTCGTCAAGAAAACGGTGGAGTAACAACTCCAACCCCTTTCTGTTCCAAAAAGAGGATAAGCATCTCTACAATAGCTTTTGGATCCATTATATGGAATGCTCTTGCTCATAACTCTTTATATAGTGAATAAAGACAATTCTCGCACACAATAGAATGCAATTCAGAAGGAGGCTTAAGGTTTCTCCAAGTAAAGAGTAATAACAAAGATAAGACAATAGTTGGTCGAACAAACTAAATAGCTTATAAAGGGGCAAACAGATGGAGCATTATTAACATTAAGTAGTTACAAACTTTATATAGGCTGGTCAAGAGTTTCGAAAATGACTAAGCAAGGCTGAGACTTCAGGTTCAGTTGCTGTAATACTACCTATACTTATTACATAGTTTGTGCATAATAATAACACAATACTACTTGCATTCGAAAAACAATAACGATGCAAATTAGTAACGATACTGCACACACTCAATTTGTGGAGATTAGGACTCACTTGGGTGATTCCTCTCCAATGTCGTCTTCATCTAATACTCCTTGTCTTAATATTCTTTCTAGCATATAAAATATATAATAAAAAAAAATTACCCATTTAACTAATACTATTAAACTCAAAATGAATAGGAAAATTAAGGTGACTAATTTAGTTTCTCTGAGGCATTTTATTAAACATTTGGGCTGCATAACAAGTTTTTTGCGTATCAGTGGACGATGTATACCCATACATTGATTATTTTACACTGATCAGACCTAAACTATCCACTTCTACTGCGGACCATACCTACAGGTATCATCCGTGTAATTTAATTTAAAAGGGTCCAATAAAAATTTCACCAACATAGTTTAGGTATGATCAGTGTAAATAATAAATGCGGGGTATGAAGCGTGCAAAATGAGGTATAGTTCAGGTACTAACTTTGTAATTAACCCTAAAAGAAAAGATACAAACATAATAAGAGAAAAGATATGTAAAAAAAGCTTCGCAGTAAGGATCCCCATCATGGAACTTTTCCATACAACCATCCGATGAAAAAAACAAAAAATGCTCTCTTTAAGTCGTTTATGGTGTCTAAGAGAAGGGAGGTGAAATATGTAAGGTGCATTTCCGATATAGTCATTACAAAACACCTGCAATAATGCTCTCTTTAAGTCGTTTATGGTGTCTAAGAGAAGGGAGGTGAAATATGTAAGGTGCATTTCCGATATAGACATATAGTCATACACAAAGCAAAGGTACAATCGGCTTAATGATCAATGTTTGGTTGAAGTCCAATGTTTCATTTTAACTATCCAACAAAGACATTACCTCAATATATCAAAGAATTTACATGCCCTACACAAAGCAAAGAATTTACAAGTCATGAACAAAGCAAAGGTACAATCAGCTTAATGATCAATGTTTGGTTGAAGTCCAATGTTTCATTTTAACTATCCAACAAAGACATTACCTCAATATTTCACAAGTGAATAAACCAATAAAAAGGTGAGACAAAGAACAAATTTAGTAACAAACCTGTTTGAGAGATACAACCCCACAAAGCACGAGTAACCTTCATACTACCTTTGACTATGAGATTGTAAAAAATGGGTTGGGTGTTGAAATACTAGTGATTATAGTTAGACGGCCTAGTATGTGATTGATGATCCTATATGCGTTTGTGATTTATTGCTAGGTTGAAAGTCATATATTGTGCTCTTGCAGTCATCTTGATTTATGATTTTGGTTGTCGCGGAGGAGATAGTATTCTTGCATACCTTTATATATGCGTCGGGTCAACTACCATATGATGATGGATTTCATGTATGGTAATCGATTTGGCGTTAAAGCCCAAGTGGGGCATTGTGATGAATGAGGCCTAAGAACCTCTTGAGATATGAGATATACGAGGCCTAAGAACCTCTTGATATGTGATTTATGAGGCCTAAGAACCTTTTTTGAATGGGGCCTAAGAATCCCAAGATTATTGATATTGATTGTGTTGATATAGCTTATATGGATCCATGTAATACGTTAAAGCACAGAGGTGAGCATGTAGATATGGTACGACGGTGCCATAGGCTACATGTAATAGTCCTTTGTGCGTTGCCCTCCTTCGTATGTATAAACGTATGCAAGATTATTCACTAAGCTTTGCTTACTTTTTAGTTGTTTACCCTTTTTATAGGTTGTCCCGGATGTGGAAACAAAGATAAGTACTTGAAGTTCGAAGCTAATTTATGGATTTGAATGTTTTAGCTAAATGCGGAAAATGGTAATGTTGATAAGACCCGTAGAAACCCCTTTGAACTATTGGCTCATGGTACATTTGTTTGTTTTGGGGAAATTATTGTTATGTCAAATGTTAGATTCAATGAGTTTTGGTAATTTATAATGGGTCATTTTGTAATAGTAATGTATTGATCATGATTGAATGTATTTTGACAACTCATTATCTGTAACAGGTTTTGACGAAGGTTTTACGAAAAGGTCATGCCGAAATTTCTAATTTTGTGCGTTGTCTTTTATAACGAGTTCTGGTAAATGTATTTGTCGAGATTTTGGCTATGTAATTTCCTTATGAATGGAAGCTTTCATTGACGAGTCTTTTATCCTTTTTTGAAGTATAAAAATGATTGGTGAAAGATTTGAAGTCTTTTAAGTGTTCATGTGGGTTATAAATTTACTACATCTTGGTTATGATATTAACTTCATCTTGTTTCTGATTTTTACTTGATCTTGGTTCTGATTTTTACTTGATCTTCGTTCTAATTTTCACTTGATCTTGGTTCTGATTTTGCCTCATATTGGTTGTGATTTTTCTTCATCTGAACCCTTATTTATCCATTAATCGAGTTGTGTCATTTCCCTAATGGTTGTTTTTTCCGGCCACTAGTTTTGTTTTCCGACCAACGTTTTTTTCCGGCTTGAATCTGTAGGTGCACACCTGGATCTGAGGTGGTGGCTTGCGGATCTTAAAATTTCATGAAATATAAGTCTGAAGTGTCTCTATTGCAAAGTTGTTCAAACAACGCCCAAGTTTCTGGAAAATTTCCTTTATATCTCTTTTGAAGCTTATATTCAAGATAATGACCACCATAAAGCTCATCAGTTGAATAACAATCTCCAACGGCTTCTGATGAATCCCTAATCGTGTATGCACAAAAACGATTATGTTGTTGACAACTCATGCCTTGCTGCCTCAACCTTGTCTTTCTCTTCCTTAATTTTCTCAAGCCAACAGATTGGTATTTACTAAATTCCAACCATATACCATGCCCACTGACCAAATCATTCCACACGAGTTTCATATGGAACTTTGCATTTGTACTACCCATAACACTTTAATCTTCAATTTTCCCATTAATCCAACCCGGTTTCCATTGAAATGGTCCAACGAACATCGATACAAAACATAACAGCCCCCTTTTCTTAGCATTAATCTCAACAAGTTCTCTATCCATTATTCTAATGACTAAAACCCAACCCGGTTTCCAACCAAAACTTTCAATTTCCATAGCCATTATTTCCATAACCATTCTAGTTCCTAATACTCCTTCCATAACAGATTTTTGTCCCCAAAAATCCCATAAATCCCATACACAATCCTCAATATCACCAAAATACAGAATATCACCAAAAGAAGCATGAGTAACTTTGATAACCAAATCTGGATTTAAATCACCAATTTCATTCTTAAAATGCCTAAAAACAAGAATACTACCATTATCCATCTCAACAATCACATCTTTAACCTCATGAGTTGTAATTTTCAGTGCAGGACTTTCACTTAAAACACTCTCAAAAAAAAATATCACTAAATTGAGCCTCAATTTCATCCCTAATTGGCTTAGGCATTTCATCAAACATCTTATATACATTATATATATTTTTAGATTCCACCTCATTTTTTTTAACATCCTTTACAAACCCCTTTGAACTAATATCTTCAAACAATTCTTGAACATTCACATCTTCTATACTAATTTCTTGAACAATATCATCATCCAATTCGGGAATTTTGCCCTTCTTAAAAAACTCATTATCCTTCATTATTTCATCAAGACTTATTCTAAAATGAAATTCCAATTCCTTTTTATAAAAAGAAGAATCAGAATCAAATGAAGAAAACGAATCTTGCAAGCCATTAGAATCAATTTTTAAAGCTAATGAAATCACATCTTCCACCTTAATGCAACTATATTGATGCAATCAACAAATATTTCCCTAATTTCAGGTTCTAAACCACAAATGAATAGGTATATACCGTAGAATTAAGAGATTTCTTCAGAATTTCTAACCTGATCGAATAGCCTTTGAAATGTATGACAGTAATCTATAAGAGTACCTTCCGGTTGAATGCTAATAATTCCTCCATTGTTGATTTTTGCCCTAATTTCAGGAAAAGAATTAAAACACTTGTTGCCCTAATTGCAACAGAATCTGTTATGGTTGTTGATGTAGATCTCTATTTGATGCCCTAATCGCCACCAATTTCCACGCCAACAATTGCTGATGATTGCAAATAACGATTTTTTTCTGATTAATCGAATAGTTCACCTGAGAATAAAAGTTCACTGGAGATAATCTCACGGAAAAAAAGGCGAACAAGAGTTCCAATTACTATTGATTTTAAGGAGAAAGAGAATCAAGTAGTCGCCGGAATCTTAATCGGAAACCTAATCGGAGTCGGATTCGAAAGCACGCCAGAGGATCGGTGGCTCTGATACCAATTGATAGAGTGAAAATCACTGAAGGAAAGAATTCAGAGAAGATAGAGAAGAAGAGTGTATTAATATTCATATATCATATTTGAATATTACAATGCCTATTAATACATTTATCTAACCGACTTAACAACATAGTTTCCTTTGGTCCCTCAACTATCAAACGTGTACATAAGACCCCTTATATTCCTAATTACTACACACTATATCCTATTCCTACAACAACGGTACCCAATCCCGGCATAAGCCGGGGTAAGGGGGAGGTATGATGTAGACATACCTTCCCCCTACTCAAAAGTAGAGGCTGCTTCACCGAAGTGGAAGGGACCTCCGGCCCGGGGATGAAAAATAGGGTTAGATCCACCGGAGTGGAAGCCTAAATGGGAAATCTTCTCCTGCTCTCCTCCCTGGAAAAACCTCTAACAATCCGAGTCTTCTTTTTTGTTAATCAATTATTTGTTCCTAATGCTGTTTTTTCCCCCTTTTTTCCAGATTTGAGGGTTCATCAAGTCTATGTATATCGTCGTGAAATTGGCTAACGACTATTAAAACCCCAAGACACTGGTATACGAGTGCTATGTTTTGTTTTCTCCATCTCCTTCTCTATTTTAATAGAATACAATGTTGTTCTTGAATTGATGAAGCCGATTGGTTTCGATTGGTGTTAAATAAATAGATGTTGTGTGATTTGGATTCATTCACCTCCGATCATCTTCTCGTAAACCCCTTTTACCTTTTTTTCCCCATTAATTCATGAAAATAAAATAATAATAATAAATTTTGCTTTTCATTTTTTTCAAATTAAAAAAATATATATTAGGGTTTTTTTTAATTTGCATAATCTCATTTTGGTCATAATTTTCCTCATCATATTTGTTTAGGTATTTTCTGGAGTTATTTTATTATTAAGTATATTTTTTAAATTAATTTGTTGTGTAACAATGTACATTAATATATGAATTGATGGCATATTTGGTCTACGAATGGGATGATTGCCATATAAGTCAATACTCAAAGTTTTGTAGCTTAACTATATTTGATAGGTTATAATTTTGAAAGAATTACAAAGCAAGAGGTGGATTAAAAATATACGGAGTAGATTTCATGGTATGGGAAATTAGTTTTGAGTTGCATATGAGTTGGGATATAATAGATTTAGAATTGAAAGTTGGTATAGAATGACCTTGGATAAAGATTTTGCAAATGTTTTTATATGGAAAGAGTTGACTTTGCATAGTCATAGTATTAGTAAAGGGGGGTGATAGATGGTTAGCAATAATATTGAGTAAGATATGGTTTAAATTATATGAATATTTGAAAATAAAAATCGTAAATGAAGTACATGTTGTTACAATAGCATTCTGCATTGATCAATAGCATTTGTTGATACATGTCATTGTTCGTTTCTTTTAATGGCTGCAAGTGATTTTGCTATTGAGTCTAACTTCTAAAGATTTGTTGTATTTCCATCTTTCAAAAAGCAAATAACGTTAATTGCAGGTCAATCTTCAAATGGTTATGGATCAAGGATCGCTTTATATCATTTTCATGACACTTTGCAGGTACGTTTTTTATACACAATTCTGTATCTATTTATATATATAGTTTGATTTATTTTTGCATATGTTTTTAATGTGTATGTCATAGTAAATTTGTCACTATTCCCTTTAGTTTGTGTGTTTCAGTTTCTTTTTTGTATAATTTCAAAGGGTTTGTTTTTTGGGGTTAAATATGCAGCAGTCATTACCATGAATGTTACAAGAGTCGGCGCCGTCCCGTGGATTTTTTTGGCCTTGTTCAGTAAATAAAAAGTAGGCCTTTTATATACCAAAGGTTTGCATATATGTAAAAATAAATTCAATAATACTAAAAAAAATGTCATAAGTACAACATCAATTAAAACAATGTTTTCTAGTAACGTAATAACAAATGGTTATATGTATGTATCATTTAAATAATGACGTTCTCCTAGACATTATTGGAAGCAAAATGGTTAGTCAACTCTTCATAATCAACACTCTCTAGCAAACGATTCTCAATAGCCAAAGCGTTAAGTTTCTCTTGTGACATTGTGGACCGTAAATAAGACTTCAACAACTTCAGTTTTGAGAAACATAATTACTGTATATCACTAACTGTCTAACTCATTAAGAATTCTATTAAAAAAAAATTAAAGAAGTAAACTTTAAACAATTAAACAAATTAACTATTAAAATATAAAACTAAAAATAAAATTAATTAGGTGACTAAAAGAATGGAAAAGGGAGCTAACCGGAGATTGAAAGTCGCAATTATGATGTTGATTTTGGAAAACGAAAAGTAATCTTGGCTACGCACGCGGGACCTTTTTTTTCCTTTATCCTAAAACTCTAAAACAATCGTAATATACATATATACTATTGGATACAAAATTATAGGCCCTATGTAAACTATAGGCCCTGTTCACATGAACAGGTTGAACACCCTGTCCACCGGCCATACTTTCCATTGGTATGGTATGGTGTGTAAAACCCTCCATATGTCGTTAACGAATCCACAGAATATTTTCCATTGCTCTGCATTTGCAAATGTATATACAGGTTAGGTTTGCTACATGAAATTCTATTTTGGTTTACTTGAAGGGATCTCTACATCAAGATTCCAAAACTAGCAGGTTAGTGTGAATGTGTGATCCCCTATTACTCCTGATTGTCACTATGGTTTCTGCTTTTATAGTTCATTTGTGTAAGTATCATCTTTCTTATATATTCTTTTTGACATACTTTAATAATTTAAATGGCATATACAAGTGTAGTTTCAGGTCGTCGTTTTTTGACCTTATTAACAATTTACAATAAGATGACCGAATCCAGAACTTAGTAATGATTACAAGAGGTCGTATTGTTGAAAGTTTGTTAGGAAAAGTGGGTGAACAAGAATAATTAACATGGCCCCATGTTTGTTTTCTAGTTCTTGTTTTTGGTTTATTCACTTTGGTTCTCTTTGTATTGCCGTGCATATGATGTTTAATATGTAATATATATTATGTATATATATGTTGCATGGGCAGAAGATAAAAAGTGTGGATGTGTGCATGTGCATGTGCATGTGCGCAGGAAGCCAAAGAGAAAAAAAGAAAGCCGAGAGAAAACACGTAGCAAGGTGTGTGTTATTTGTGTGGGCAGCGGGTTGTTGCAAGTCATAAATAATACCGGGTGCTAATGGGGTTCTGTGAGTCACAATAATACTGAAGGAAGTTTGGAGGGTCTGAGTGAAACTAAAGGGAGGTGCTTTCTTATGTATAGAAGATAAGCCGGGGTATTTGTTTTACGGTGTAGGACTTATTGATTTCAAGTGTATTGGGTAGGGCTGTAGGCTTAAGAGATTAGTCTATATGATTGTAACAATTTTTCATATAGTGGAATCTGTTTCTCTTTGGAGGCCCGTGGTTTTTCTCCGGTTTTGGAGTTTCCACGTATATTCTTGTGTTCATATTTTTTACTGTTCTCATTGACTGTGTTGTTGGGGATTCTTCGAGGCCGTTTTTCCCAACAAGTGGTATCAAGAGCTATGGTTAGCCAAGGTTGGTCATAGGTTTTGGTGGAGGTGGAGGTATCGTATAAGGTATCTTGGTTTTAGAGATTCATTGTATGCTCTGTGGTTGCAGCTTTGTCTGAGCTTCCACATCAGAAATGAATTTCTAATGGTTGTCTTGAATACGGTAGAATTATATGTGAGCCTGGTGTTCTGGCTGGTGTCATATTTTTCTAGTATACAATACTTTGTTTGAGATACGGGTACGATGTTTGAAGTTCAGTCTAATGAGGTTGGTATGGTGGGTGTTGGTTTGCGTGGGCAATGGGATTTGCAAGTCACAAACAACACTAGTACTGTGAAAAAAATATGATGGAAGTGCAGGGAATGCTGGTCAAGACAAGATGTCCAGTGGGAGCGGGTTCGACAAATTGCTCCAACAAGGCAGCTGACAAGGTTCTCACGGTGAATGAAGAGTTATGTTGAGAGGTGATCTCACGGTGAACGGTGATTTCTGTTGAGATGTGATATCCTCATGGTGTCTGCACCATCATGGAAAGGGATGTTAGCTGGTCCACAATTGCATGCGGGCATTGGTTTGGCATAACATGCAAGGTGTGTGGTGGTAAGGATGTCGATGGCTGATGAACTTCCAGGGACAGCCAAACAGGAAAGTTGCACCATAAATTTTTCAGCAGGTATTTTTCGACATGGCCGAAGTGAAATGCTTGGAATCGGTTATTCTGAGTGGTGATACTCTTTATGGTGGAGTATGATAATTCTTTAAGAATTATGATTGTCGGTTTAGACAATGGATTGTCGGTGAAGACAATGGTTGTCGGTCAAGACAACGGTACCGGTGCCGGTGGTTGTTCCGGTGGTAGTCCCAGTGGCTGTTAATTATTTGTTCACGAGAGGATTTGTTGAAAGTTTGTTAGGAAAAGTGGGTGAACAAGAATAATTAACATGGCCCCATGTTTGTTTTCTAGTTCTTGTTTTTGGTTTATTCACTTTGGTTCTCTTTGTATTGCCGTGCATATGATGTTTAATATGTAATATATATTATGTATATATATATATATATATATATATATATATATATATATATATATATATATATATATATATATATATATATATATATATATATATATATATATATATATATATATATATATATATATATATATATATATATATATATATATATATATATATATATATATATATATATATATATATATATATATATATATATATATATATATATATATATATATATATATATATATATATATATATATATATATATATATATATATATATATATATATATATATATATATATATATATATATATATATATATATATATATATATATATATATATATATATATATATATATATATATATATATATATATATATATATATATATATATATATATATATATATATATATATATATATATATATATATATATATATATATATATATATATATATATATATATATATATATATATATATATATATATATATATATATATATATATATATATATATATATATATATATATATATATATATATATATATATATATATATATATATATATATATATATATATATATATATATATATATATATATATATATATATATATATATATATATATATATATATATATATATATATATATATATATATATATATATATATATATATATATATATATATATATATATATATATATATATATATATATATATATATATATATATATATATATATATATATATATATATATATATATATATATATATATATATATATATATATATATATATATATATATATATATATATATATATATATATATATATATATATATATATATATATATATATATATATATATATATATATATATATATATATATATATATATATATATATATATATATATATATATATATATATATATATATATATATATATATATATATATATATATATATATATATATATATATATATATATATATATATATATATGCCGTGCATATGATGTTTAATATGTAATATATATTATGTATATATATGTTGCATGGGCAGAAGATAAAAAGTGTGGATGTGTGCATGTGCATGTGCATGTGCGCAGGAAGCCAAAGAGAAAAAAAGAAAGCCGAGAGAAAACACGTAGCAAGGTGTGTGTTATTTGTGTGGGCAGCGGGTTGTTGCAAGTCATAAATAATACCGGGTGCTAATGGGGTTCTGTGAGTCACAATAATACTGAAGGAAGTCTGGGAGGGTCTGAGTGAAACTAAAGAGGGGTGCTTTCTTATGTATAGAAGATAAGCCGAGGTCTTTGTTTTACGGTGTAGGACTTATTGATTTCAAGTGTATTGGGTGGGCTGTAGGCTTAAGAGATTAGTCTATATGATTGTAACAATTTTTCATATAGTGGAATCTGTTTCTCTTTGGAGGCCCGTGGTTTTTCTCCGGTTTTGGAGTTTCCACGTATATTCTTGTGTTCATATTTTTTACTGTTCTCATTGACTGTGTTGTTGGGGATTCTTCGAGGCCGTTTTTGTTGGAATATATAACTAAATATCATTATTCACGAGTACGCAACGGAAGTAAATCAAACCATGTAATCAAATAATTAACCTTGAAATAGGATTAAGGAATACCTCTTAATGTAGATGATAAAGTAAGAAACTTTAAAAAGGATTTGAAGTAAATCCCTCTACGATCGCACACACAACACTCGAATGTATGCGTGCTAGCACTTGATCACGAACGAGCAACGATTGGCTTGTCCTTTTTCCTTGCTTTGGTCGAAACCACCAAGAACCCCAAAGGGTGTGTGATTTTCGGTTATGGGGGCCGAAAATCAAGAGAAGAAAGAAAGGAGATGTGAAAGAAGATGTATAGTTTGTAACCTTAGAATTGTGGTTAATGAAAACCATTTCCATAAGCCTTTATATAGCCTTTACTTGAACTTGGTGACCAAGTTTAGGAGTTATGGAAACCTTTCCCATTCTCTCTTAATGGCCGGCCCCCCTAGAATATTCTAGAGGGCTAATGGTTACATAAACATTTCCTTCGTTAAGTCCGTTAGTTAAGTACCGTTAACTATTTAACGTTTAACGGATGACCATTAAATTTTCGTGATCTAATTAATTAATAAATTAAATTAACTATATTAATTAATTATAATCACATTTGTGTTGAGACGTGTGACCCTGTAGACTTAAATCATTTCTGGACATACGTTCATTTTACGTGATCACATACTAACAGCTCCCACTTGAGCTCGTAACAAATGAAGGTAATAACATTGGTTAGCGTCTAGCAACACGCCAATGCTCCCAGAAATATTTAAGTATAGTTTCTTAAAGTATATTTAAATGGTTGAGGCATTTATTATCCCTTTGTTCAGACACCGTGTTAAACATGAATATGGATCATTGTCATTTCATGATTTAACGATTCTGTTTCTCATTTCATCACTACTTAAGATTACCAAATATAATCGAGACACATCTGGATTTATTTGGACATGGCCATGTAAACATCTTAAATAGTCCCAATGAGGGGCCCAGTGGTATCATTCTCCAACTATCAGTTGGAGGAACAAATCCTGTATTGACTACACGTGTCAGTCATCATACTTCAATACACTTTCTGAAAATAGCCCTTTATGTACTCCCTTATTCAGGAGAGTTAGAATTATATCAAGTAAGTGCAATCCATACATGCTGACCTGCTTGTATCTCAAGTCAAAGGATCAATAAAGTAACCATTTACGAATTTCACTTAATGACGCCGATCCACAAAGTGATAAATTCGTTAGTGGGGTAGTCCGATATGCATCATATGGATACCATGTGAGTTTGGTGGGACCAACCATTATATATTCAAAGAATATAACCAATCGCTCAGATTTGTCTTAGTTTAATTATATTCCCATATAATTAATCGACAATGGACAATTTAGAATATTTAATAAAATATTCAAGGATTAAACATGCAAATATAGGATACAATAAATATTAAATGAAATCAAACATATCAAGTACTTTATTTCATTATGAAAAATATAAATTGTTTAACATCCCTTATCCAAATACCGAAACAACAGATTTACATGAAATAACTAGCTAACTTAAGTCCCATGCCCTCGGCATGCCTTTCAAGCTTGGGCCTAGCTAAAGCTTTTGTGAAAGGATCAGCTAAGTTAAAATCTGTGTGAACTTTGAGTAAATTGATCTCTCCTAGTTCGATCTGCTCACGAACATAGTGATATCTTCTAGCATAATGTTTGGCACCTTTCTGAGCTCCGGGCTCGTTGGCAATGATTAATGCACCAATGTTGTCACAGTACATATCAGTGGGTAAGTCACTCGAGGGGATCACGTCAAGCCCGCTAATGAACTTCCTTATCCAGACTGCTTCCATTGCGGCTTCTGAGGCGGCAATGTACTCAGACTCTGTTGCAGACATGGCAACTGTGGTTTGCTTTTAGCTCATAGCATTCCACCGTGCCTTCATTTAAATAATGAAGACGTATTCTGACTGATATTTTGAATCATCTTTATCAGTCTGAAATCCAACATCACATTATCTATTCACTTTGAATTCTGGATCAGGATTTCTTCCACACACCAAGAATAATTCTTTAGTAGCACACATGTACTTAAGAATGTTCTTTACAGCAATTCAATGATCCTATCCAGGATTTTGCTGATAGTGGCTAACTATATTTTGTGCGAACGCAATATCAGGTCTAGTGCATCTTACCGCATACATAATAGATCCTACAGCCAAAGCATAAGGGATTTTTCCGCATTGCTCCACCTCATTAGGTGTAGAAGCACCGTTCTTGCTAGATAAGTTAAGTCCTTGCATGAGTGACCTTATCAATATAAGCACTTTGACTTAGTCCAATTAACCGCTTTGATCTATCTCGGTAGATCTTGATTCCAAGAATAAATGCCGCTTCTCCTAAATCTTTCATGGCAAAACACTTTCCAAGAAGGGATTTAACATCTTGCAACATTGGAATGTGTTTTCCTATGATCAATATGTCATCAACATATAAGACAAGGAAAGTAACATTACTCCCACTAGCTTTGCGATATACACATGGCTCATCGGGATTTTGAACAAAACCAAACTTTTTGATTTCTTCATCAAACCGCTTGTTCCAACTTCTTGATGCTTGCTTTAGTCCATAAATGGACCTTTGAAGCTTGCATACTTTGTTGGGATGTTTTTGATCAATAAAACCTTCAGGTTGATCCATATAGACTTCTTCATTCAAGTAACCATTTAAGAAGGCAGTCTTAACATCCATTTGCCATATCTCAAAGTCATAGTACGCAGCTATGGCTAAGATAATCCTAATAGCTCTAATGTCTGCAACTAGAGAAAAGGTCTCATCATAGTCAACACCGAAACGTTGAGTATAACCTTTCGCCACGAGACGAGCTTTATAGGTGTGTACATTTCCATCCATGTCCGTCTTCTTCTTGAAGATCCACTTGCACCCAACAGTTTGAGCATTTTGTGGAAGATCAACCAAGCTCCAGACTTGATTGTCTATCATGGATTTCATTTCCACCTTCGTAGCTTCAAGCCATTTGTCAGATTCCGGATCTGATAATGCAGCTTTGAAATTCGGAGGCTCATCGAGATCTCCTAAAATGTTTTCTTCTACCACCAGACATAATCTGTCAGTAGGACGTCTTGTCCTTTCGGACCTACGCAGTGGAATCGCTTCATTATCATCGACTTGAGGTTCATCACTTTGAACATTTTCCCCCCAAGTTGATGATTGCTAGGAGCTTCAGAAGGTGACACATCTTCCTCTTGAGTCTCATCAAGTTCTACAACCCTCCCACTGTTCTCTTGAGCTAATTTCTTCTCAAAGAATTCAGTGTATCGAGCAACGCGAACAGTGTTTTTGACAGGATCATAGAAGTCGTAACCCATCGTTTCCTTAGGGTATCCGACAAAGATGCACTTAGTAGTTCTGGGTTCAAGTTTGTCAGGCGTATCGCGCTTCACAAGTGCCTCACATCCCCAGACTCTTAAGTAAGACAGATTAGGAACATTTCCATGCCATAATTCATATGGTGTCTTGTCAACCTTCTTGGTTGGAACCATATTGAGAATGCGTACAACAGTCTCTAGAGCATAATCCCAAAACGAAAATGGGAGAGTCGTAAGGGTCATCATAGATCTCACCATGTCTAGCAAGGTTCGATTTCTCCTTTCAGACACTCCATTATGTTGAGGAGTGTATGGAGGAGTAAGCTGTTGGACAATTCCACACGCTTTCAGATAATCCTTAAACTCTTGGCTTAAGTATTCACCACCTCGATCCGAACGAAGAATCTTGATGGTTTTGCCGAGTTGATTTTCTACTTCATTTTTAAACTCTTTGAATGTTTCAAACACTTCATGTTTATGTTTAAGCAAGTAAACATAACCATAACGACTAAAATCATCCGTAAAGTTATGAAGTAGCTAGCTCCTTTTCTTGACACATGTCTAAATGGGCCACATACATCCGAATGTATTAGTCCAAGTAATTCCTTAGCCCTCTTCGGTTTTATGCGGAAAAGGTATTCTTGTTATCTTGCCAAAAACACAAGACATGCATTTTTCAAATGATTCATCATTTGATTGTAAGATCCCTTCACGTTGAAGTCTTCAATGCTTTTCTTGCTAACGACAATTCAAAAGACACGCATTTATCAAATGATTCATCATTTGATTTGTAAGATTTCTTCACATTGAAGACTTTTAATGCGTTTCTTGTCAAAACCACGCATTTTTCAAATGATTCATCATTTGATTTGTAAGAATTCTTCACATTGAAGACTTTAAATGCGTTTCTTGACAAAATTAAACAAGATGACAATGTCAAAGATAGGTAGAGTCCAAGTTAAACTTGACTCCTTTTGCTATTGAATTATCATTTGAATGACATCAACACTTATAATTCAATTTTAGAAGATACTTGAAGAACTGGTTAAACCAGCTTGCTTCTTCTTCTTGTTCAACTCAGCTAGATACTTAGGACAATTCCTTTTCCAGTGTCTCACTTTAGCATAGTGATGACAAGACTGGTCTTTAGCCGTATGCTCCTTTTTCCAAGGGGTCTTTTAAGGTTTTGAGACTAATTACTTTGTTTTCTCTTACCAAAGTTCTTGCCCTTAGCTTTACGGTTGTTTTGCTTTCTAAACCATTCCCCCCTTGATCATAAGAACTTGGGGTATCTCAGATTTATTAGGAAGGTTTTCCTCATACTCAATCAACTTGATTATGAAGTCCAACTTATGCTATGCAAATTGTAATTGTGCACAAACTTCTCAAAGTCTCTTATGCCAATAACAATCGGCAGAAGATACACATAGTTTAACCTTTCCAAAATGCTCAAAGTAACTCTTCATCTTGAGTACACGAGCATTCACCGGTTTCCCATACTCGTGTTCAAGTTATGGAGTGACTCAATTAGCTCAAGTAATTTCAACTCCAACTTGTTTTCCGTACATAGACTTGAGTTATTTGATCATATCACACGGATTTTGCAATCCGAATTGCTTTTTGAAGCTCGGGAGACATGCTTCTAGCATCAAATAAGCAACCTCAATATGTCTATTGTACTGAGTATTTTATGCTTCCAACTGCAAAGCAGTGGCACTCGCATCAGGAATAGCGATATCTGAGTTTCAATGACACTGTTTTCTTTTCAACTTTTAGAACAATTCTCTATTGACAAAACAGTCATTGAAATTGGTTTTAGAAAGTTTTCCCTTTCTAGCATCGACCTAAAGCCGATTGGTGTATGTTTTGTGAAGGATTTGTTGCCTTTTACAAAACAGATTCAAGTTCAATTATCGGTATTTTCGATAATTAATCCTTCAGAAATTAATTACCCAATGTTTATCAAATAAACAATTAATTTCATTAAGGCTAGGATCCAATTGACACACAATCATTTCATCAGTTGATCTGCTAGAAATGATTGTACTCAAAAGGTAAGTGACGAGCAGTAATTGCATTACATGTGCAATTCCTAGTAAGAATGGGACTACAAATTACACTTGATTCATCAAGTGATTTGTAGTCATGTTTTGTCCCATCTTTTGCCACGGGTCAAGGTCTCACCGCTTAACTCGCTTTAAGTCGTCAACCAAGAACGCGCAAATTTGTCCACCACTGTGTACCAGTGAATGGGATTTGCCATGCAACTGCCATTTCACCACTGTGTACCAGTGAGTAAAACAACAGCCACAAGTGTCCTTTACGAGTTGGATGGCAATGACTTAAGTTTATTGGGTCAATCAATTTGATGTTTGATCAAAAAGTTATGTTTGAAGATTCATGCATATCTTCTAAACATAATATGTTTATAAAAATCATTTGTATTGCCTTTAAATACAAAAGAGCTCGGTAGCTCCATTTGAACGCACAAAGAAGCGCAAGGACAAAGGTTTGCGATGAACGCAATTAAAAACCTGCCCTTTTAGGAGGCTAACGCACTCCGACTTATACCTCTCTTAGAGTTTGTTCAAATGGGTGAGCCGGTGTATCTTTTGATTTTGGGGCACCAATTTTATAAACAAAATCATTATTTCAATGTAATTTAGTCAAGTTTAATTTTCGAAAAACAATTTTGCACACAATTTTCTTAAAGGGCAAAACTAAACATACTAAATATAAACACGTAACAATTAGGTATCCATCCTCGGTTAGGCCACTATGGTTTAAGATTGGCTCCCCTTTCTCAAGGAAAAGGACCACATAATCAAGTAAACTTGATTACAAAAGCCAAAAATTTAATAACAAATTTATCACATAAACACATAAGGTGCTGATCTTAAAAATCCAGCAGCTTCACGACCCATTTAGTCATAGAGGATGGCCGAACTGGACTTAAAACAGAACTACAAAGTTGTAGCTCTATGAGTCAAGTATCTACTGTCCAAAGGACGACTTCTAACTCCTTACGATTAAAAGATATGGTCGTTTTAGTGGACTGGTGTCAAGCAGCAACATTAACAAATAATTATCACATTGTCAAACAATTAATTATTTTAATTATCCACCTAAATAGACCTAGTGATCAAGTAATTTTATCATTATAACTAAGTAATAATCATGAATCAATTGCATGTAAAAACTCATGATTATTACTTCTTTTTAACAATTAAAATAGAGGTAATCCATAAACGCATGCAATTAACACATTAATCATGCAATAAATCAAAACTTGCAATTTGGGTTTCCAAAATTTATTTTATTCAGATTTTCGAATTTTTGGTTTTATCAAAAAGAAATAATTTTATTGTTTATTTCGTTATTTTATTACAATTAACCAATTAATTAATAAAATAATCAAAATAAAGACATAAGAAATTCGAAAAATATGAAACCTTAACCCCCCTTCAAGTTTTGATTTTAGGTAATTAAAAATCACATGGGTTGTTGATACCACTGTTGGAATATATAACTAAATATCATTATTCACGAGTACGCAACGGAGGCAAATCAAACCATGTAATCAAATAATTAACCTTGAAATAGGATTAAGGAATACCTCTTAATGTAGATGATAAAGTAAGAAACTTTAAAAAGGATTTGAAGTAAATCCCTCTACGATCGCACACACAACACTCGAATGTATGCGTGCTAGCACTTGATCACGAACGAGCAACGATTGACTTGTCCTTTTTCCTTGCTTTGGTCGAAACCACCAAGAACCCCAAAGGGTGTGTGATTTTCGGTTATGGGGGCCGAAAATCAAGAGAAGAAAGAAAGGAGACGTGAAAGAAGATGTATAGTTTGTAACCTTAGAATTGTGGTTAATGAAAACCATTTCCATAAGCCTTTATATAGCCTTTACTTGAACTTGGTGACCAAGTTTAGGAGTTATGGAAACCTTTCCCATTCTCTCTTAATGGCCGGCCCCCCCTAGAATATTCTAGAGGGCTAATGGTTACATAAACATTTCCTTTGTTAAGTCCGTTAGTTAAGTACCGTTAACTATTTAACGTTTAACGGACGACCGTTAGATTTTCGTGATCTAATTAATTAATAAATTACATTAACTATATTAATTAATTATAATTACATTTGTGTCGAGACGTGTGACCCCGTAGGCTTAAATCATTTCTGGACATACGTTCATTTTACGTGATCACATACTAACAGTTTTTCCCAACACGTATTATTTTAGAATCTGTATCTATATTACTGTTTATAAGATACCTAGGTATATATTGAATGCTTCGATATTATCCGAGGTCGGATAATTTTAGTCCACCAAGTTATACTCGATCTCAAGATTTAGCCAACTCATTTGTTACTTGACTTTGTTTTAGACGTGAAGTTTGATCTAATAGACTAAACTGTTGAGAAAAGAACTTTTTATGCAGTTATCTAAATAATGTTATTATCTCACTAAATTTAGTTTTCTTTACAACATTTAAACTAGCAAATTGCCACTTTATTGTCTATTTTTTATTTTTTGGAATTGGTATGCCATCTCTTCCAACTCCTTTTCTTCATTTTTTTTTCACCTTTTTGACATATGGTGGGAGAATTGGATAACTTATGTGATGTATAACAATAGAGTTACTACAAATGAGGGATCATCTTCAGATCCTAAGATATTAGGTGTTTCAAGTGCTCAAAAGAGGCCATTAAGCATCGTCGACTCTGTTTTAATTTATGTTGACAATTCATCCATGGGCATTGAGCTCCATGATACATTGGAAGAACTCGGTGATTATATATTGGTCCCATAAGTAACTTGGATCAATTTTGTGCATGGTTAGTTTCAAATTGCAATGTATCCGAATTTTTTCTTCTACAGTCTATTTGCATATCTTGATATGGTTACATTAATGGAAAATGCGTCTTTATTATCAAAGACGGCTTGCAAGTGGCAATTACCTCTGTTGTTTCTTAAGCTATATTAGTACAGGACTCAAATTATTAAAAGAAGTTTTATATAATAGAACCGTAATAATCTATCTTTTCTTTGCTGTTGAACGAGAACATGGATCATTTTATATTGAAGCATATTTGAAAGTCCCTTAGCCACCGGATTTACGAGATTAGATAACTAACTATTGAGTGCGGAAACTCTCAAGAGCTAGCAATCAACAATACAATAAACACGAACAATATATGATGAACAATATATGGATGGGATAATCAGAGCCTTGTATTACTTCAATAATAACGATTAGAAGTAAGACACGAGCTAAAAATTTGCTTGCCAATGAATACATTCCTTCGGAAAATGTTGCTAGGGCACCTCATATCAATCTTGAGGGAAGTGCCATAAGAATCAATATGAATAACTGGATGGCAAGACTCTCTCTTTCCAGTGTTCATGATGCCCAATCGATTATTGGGAGATTAAACTCATTTTTTCTCTCTTGCCCATTATATGGTGCATTAACATTGAATCCAGGAAGGATGTACCACGAGTATTTGTGTGAATTCTGGTACACGGCTACATATGACGATGATACTTCATCGATCAACTATACTCTCAAGGGAGGTACCAGATCCCTTGGTTTCACTGCAAGTCTGCTCAGGTCTGTTCTACAGTTAAACTATCTTGACCTGAATGAGTTGCCAATTGAGCTTCCCTCTGGTATAAATACAAGGGAAGTATGCAGATTAATGGGGCATACAGATATATTGGATGAGCATGGCCAGCTATCCAGAAAGGGGACTATCTACATGAGCAAGCTGTCAGACTCATGGAGATATTTCTTCACACATATTGTTGAGTGTCTAGGAGGCAGCTCTAGAGGATTAGAACAGATTAATCAAACACACCTCCAGATTGCCTACTGTTTATGGTTTGGGCTTAGAGAGGATTTTGCCCA
>CM067172.1:79844006-79879027 GCA_034093135.1 Erigeron breviscapus | reverse complement strand
CACAATAAAAATAATGAATTCACCAAATAATAAAGTGATGTGAAGACTTTCGTAATCCAGAATGTCCATTATATATAATTTCACAAAGATAGGAGAGCTTAGCCACATTACGATGTAACCCAATATAAACAGAGTATATCTTACGTTCCCTTAATAATACACAAACATGGACGGATTGGATCAGGAACCCACTTCTTTTCATTTAACAATCGACTTATTGTGAAGGTTTTGGAGAGTGTGTTTCAACTGTAATATTTTGTAACTGTTTATTGGACATTTAGCACTTTGCCAGAGGTCTTTATTTTAGATAAATTGCCGTTCTAAAAAAAAAAAAATACACAAACATAGAGTCATAAAATATATTTAAGAACGTATGTGCTTACATTGTTATCCGGTACCTTCTGCTTCTGGGAGGGTTCTAACTTACTGGGAATTGGAAGGTGAAACTTGTGCATTGGGAACACTAAATCAAAAAAGCAGATAGTTGAAATACGGTAAAGATATGAAACTAAAAAAATAAAAATAAACCCCAACCTCGTGATGCTCATGTTTCGTTCTTTCTTGTAATTTGCGGGTTATAGGCCGATCCTAGGCAGGTTTAGGCCCACGATCACCCCTAGTTGTGTAGTCAAACTCCAAACAAATTCTACAATAACTAAGATGATGATTTATAATAACTAAAAGACCAATAATTAAGAATTTACTACCATGTGTCTGAAAAACACGCGTGAATAGTTTCGATTAAGCCATCCATAGACAAAAGAAAGTACTGATATTAATATTGTCACATTGATGCATTAGTAAGGTCAACATGATCAAACACCATCAAATAATAAGTATAAGATAGTTGCTTGTATACCAGGAGGAGGTTTTGATTACCATCAAATATGCTGGACCATATCAACGTACCATATGTATAAGTAACTTATATGTAAGAACGTATTGTTAAACTGTCACACCCCGTTGTAGCGGAAATACAGGGTTAACAAGTAATTGCGTACTAATCAGAAGGTAAATAGAGATTACATCCATTTATCCAAATACAAGTTTATTACAAGTATAATCGTTCGGAAGTGGACCCCAATACACGGATACAACTATCCTCAATTGGAAATGGGCCCACTAATTACAAATATAACATATGGACAGCTAAGTACAATTAGGACTAATAAAGCTATAGTCCTCAGAGGGTCTGACGCTAATTGTACGTCCAATGTTCAAAAGATGGCTTCAAAATGCCATATACGCTTCCAAATACTTACTGTTGGTTCCCTGAAAAGCATGAAATTTGAGAGGATCAACTATCGAAATAGTTGGTGAGTTTACAGTATGTTTGACCAAATGTTTATTCGTCATTGATACAACACAATGACCTATAGTTATAAAAGACCAAACAGTCAGTATATCTAAATCTGACAACACTTTATATCACAATTTATAATAAGATAGTCAGTATATCTAAATCTGAACTCATCTTATATCACGTCAATCAGTATATCTAGATCTGATGACAGCATATGCCTCGCACAGGATTTCCCTTCAACAATGGGGTGCGGACCATAACCTCGCACAGGATTTCCCTTCAACAATGGGGTGCGGACCATAACCTCGCACAGGATTTCCCTTCAACAATGGGGTGCGGACCACAACCAAGACAGTCGAGATATCTAGATCCGACAATACAACTAATAGGGGAAACATTTTCGTTTGTCAAACACAAGAAACCATTTAATCAGCCATCACACGGCAATTCAACGTCATTTCATTCAACATTTAATAAATGACACGTATACACATTTTCGACAGCCCAACATGGCAAATTTAAGTCAAATGATTTAAGCATCCATATCACATGGCATACACAAAAACAATCATTTATTTAATAAATAGTGTATACAACAGTACATGCTTTTCAGGCCCAAAGTAAAAGGAAAAGGGCGCCATAAACTCACCTTAGCGATAACAGAGCTAAAAGGTGCAAAGAAGCTCGAGAAGATTCAACAACAGTTCTCCACGTTATCCAAAACCTATGATATCATTACCAATAATGAGGATCAAATCTCTTGACGACGAGTATCCTACGTACAACTACTTAGCTATAGACCCTAGAATGCCAAAACCGAGAATGTGACTTAACTTCCATTTTATTTAACTTTAGTTGGTAATATCAATGACATTGTCATTATAAGGTAGTCTAAAGTAACATTCGATATTCACCAAGTTCAAACGTTCAAGTTATCGAAAACTGAAAATGTCAAACAGTCACAAAACTCGCGGCGCGACCAGAGGTCCTCGCGGCGCGACCTTGCTATATTCCTCGCGGCGCGACCTGGAGGTTTCGCGGCGCGAGTCAAATCAAGTGCAGGTTTCTGTTCGAAATTCGTTACACCTCGCGGCGCGACCTGGAAGGCTCGCGGCGCGAGTTCCACCTGACCAGGTGAAAAACCTGGTTTATGACCATTTTTAGCAAACCATGTCGACTCCAAATCGATTCCTTTCATTTTTAATAAGTGTTAACCTGTTCAAAAGACTTTGAACTTACCATTTCATCAAACATTTCGTAACTTCAATCATTTTGACCAAAAACTAAATTCTAAGTCAAAATTTCCTTTAATTACCAAAACCCTAAATTTCATACTACTTTCATAGGCTTCTATTTTGAATTATATAACTGAAATAAACCCTTTAATGAATTTAAATAAAATCAAAAGATTGAATAAAAGTTAACTTACCAAAAATGGTGTTCTTGAGGAATTTGATGAAGATGATGATGATAATGATGCCCAAAACCCTAATTATTATTGGAATATGATTAATCCCTTTTAACTCCTTCCTTTACAAAACCAGATTTTTGATGATGATGATAGGGGGATTTTGAGATTTTGAGTGGTTTGTGTGTGTTCTGTGTGTGTGTGTGTGTGTTTTGTCAGGCCATAAAAGAAAAGGGGTGATGGGGGGGTTTGTTGTTTCCCTCCCAGCCTTTCAAACCAATTTAAGCCCATGTGGCTTCTTTTAGAAAATTTTAATACCCTTAATTTGGTAAAATGCTTACGATAAATTACCGTTTGACCTAAAAGTCAAAATATAAGGTAAAGGTATTTTCCCTCGTCTCATTTTAATTAAGACAAGCCAATAAAATTAAATAAACTAAACTTTTAGAAATATTTCGTTTAGACAGTCAATTTACCGGGTTCAATTATAACATTTAATTCTTTATTTAACATTATTTTCAGACTCGGCATTCGTCTAAATAGCTAATAGTCTACGTCATCAGGATACGTCTAATTGAACTATATCAAATGTTCAATTAACTAATAATTTCCACGTCATAATCTCTAAATTAGACGAAATTATAAATAATGATCGAGATTAGGACTAACCCGTTGTTAATAAATTACGAGTTGTCACAGCATCCCCGACTTCTAAGGATTTCGTCCCGAAATCAAGTCCTGCTTAGTAAAGAGATGAGGATACTTATTCCTCATATAATCCTCACGTTCCCAAGTCGAGTCTGGTCCGTGCTTTGAGTTCCAACGAACTTTGACCAACTTGATACGACTTCGTCTAAGCTGTTTGAGCTGTTGGTCTATAATTTCAACAGGCTCCTCTACAAATTGAAGAGAGTCATTCACTTGCAACTCTTCCACAGGTACAACCAATGTCTCATCAGTCAAACATTTCTTAAGATTCGATATATGAAATGTGGGATGAACATGGTCCAGCTCTTGGGGTAAATTGAGCTTATAAGCCACGGAACCAATCCTTTGAACAATTTCGAATGGTCCGATATAACGGGGACTAAGTTTTCCTCTCACGCCAAAGCGTGCAGTGCCCTTCCAAGGTGACACTTTCAACATAACTTTATCACCCACTTGAAACTCAAGGGTTTCCTTCTACGATCTGCATAGCTCTTCTGGCGATCCTGAGCCGCCTTCAGCCGTGCCCTAATTTCAACAATCTGGTCAGTAGTCTTCTGAACCAACCCATACTTGTACAAACGACGCTCACCAGCATCTAGCCAACAAACAGGCGATCTACATTTTCGTCCGTACAAAGCCTCAAAAGGCGCACATTTAATGCTTGCGTGATAGCTGTTATTATATGAAAACTCAGCTAACGGCAAAAAGGTATCCCAACTACCTTTGAAATCGATAACACATGCCCGAAGCATGTCCTCTAACGTCTGAATGGTACGTTCACTTTGCCCGTCCGTCTGTGGATGGTAAGCCGTACTCAAATTCAACTGAGTGCCTAAGGCGTCTTGAAAATATCTCCAAGATTGTGAAGTAAAACGACCATCACGATCCGAGATAATAGACACAGGAACGCCATGAAGTGACACGATCTTCTCAATATATAATTGAGACAATTTCTTTATTTTCCAATTCTCCCGTATGGGAAGGAAGTGTGCAGACTTCGTCAATCGGTCAACAATGACCCAAATAGTATCGTAACCTTTCAAGGTTCGAGGCAACTTTGTAATGAAGTCCATAGTAATCTGTTCCCATTTCCAGTCAGGAATCTGGGGTTGTTGGAGCAGTCCAGAAGGCTTCTGGTGCTCTGCCTTAACCATTGAACAATTTAAACACTTTGAAACATACGTGGCGATATCTCTTTTCATACCAGGCCACCAATAAAAATCCTTTAATCCATGGTACATTTTGTCAGCACCAGGATGGATTGAGTACTTAGATCGATGACTCTCGTTCATTAAGAGTTCTCTAAGTCCATTATACTTGGGAATCCACACTCTGCCCTTGACATGTCGGATCCCATCACCATCCAATTCAAATAACCGTTCGGCATTCCACAATGCTTCCTCCTCAATACGCCCTGGTTGTAAGGCCTCATTCTGATCATCCAACACTCTATCCCTTAATGATGAGCCAAGGTAAGAACTTGCTCTTGTTATGACAGATAGTGAAATTCTATCTTTTCGACTTAACGCGTCAGCAACAACATTTGCTTTACCGGGATGATACTTGAGTTCACAATCATAATCACTGAGTAATTCTACCCATCTCCTTTGTCGCATATTCAGCATTTTCTGATCGAAGATATGCTGAAGGCTTTTGTGATCTGTGAATACCGTACACTTTGTACCATACAAATAGTGCCTCCAAATCTTTAAGGCAAAAACAACCGCTCCGAGTTCAAGATCGTGGGTTGTGTAATTCTTTTCGTGGATCTTGAGCTGTCTAGAGGCGTAAGCAATGACCTTACCTTCCTGCATAAGCACACATCCCATGCCTTGATGTGATGCGTCACAGTATACCACGAAATTTTCAATGCCATTTGGTAATGCTAGAATAGGAGCATTACAAGCTTGTCTTTCAACGTTTGAAATGCTTCTTCCTGGGCATCCTGCCAAATAAATTCCTTGGCCTTTTGAGTTAACAACGTCAACGGTTGAGCAACTTTGAGAAGTTCTCAATAAATCTCCGGTAATATCCAGCCAGCCCAAGAAATTGACGGATTTTTGTCGGAGTCTTAGGGGCTTCCCACTTCTTTATCGCCTCTATCTTAGATGGATCTACGTGGATCCCATCCCTGTTCACTACATGACCCAAGAAGTGTACTTCCCTAATCCAGAATTCACATTTTGAGAATTTCGCGTACAACTTCTGATCCTTGAGCAGTTGCAGAATTGTTCTCAGATGACCTTCATGTTCATCTTTATTCCTTGAGTATATCAGTATGTCGTCAATAAATACAATGACAAACTTGTCAAGATACGGTCGACATACTCGATTCATTAGGTCCATAAACACAGCAGGTGCATTGGTTAAGCCAAATGGCATAACCAAAAACTCATAATGCCCATATCGAGTTCTGAAAGCTGTTTTAGGAATGTCCGTCTCTCTGACTCTGAGTTGATGATACCCAGATCTGAGATCAATCTTGGAAAAGTGTGATGCACCTTCCAACTGGTCAAACAAGTCGTCAATACGAGGCAAAGGGTACCTGTTCTTGACAGTCAACTTGTTCAATTCTCTGTAATCAATACACATCCGCATAGAGCCGTCTTTCTTCTTCACAAATAGGATTGGAGCTCCCCAAGGTGATGAACTTGGACGAATTAGTCCTTTAGCTAACAACTCTTGAAGTTGTTCGGACAATTCTGCATTTCTGATGGCGCAAGACGATAGGGTGCCTTGGCCACGGGTGCAGCTCCAGGAATCAAATCTATTCCAAACTCTACTGGTCTGTGAGGTGGAAGTCCCGTCAAATCTTCAGGAAATACTTCTGGAAAATCCCTAACTACTGGAATATCTTTCATTTCTTTAACCTCTGGTTTCCTTTCTACTACAAATGCTAAGAAAGCAGGGTGTTCTTTTTGTAAATATTTATTGGCCTTTATTGCCGATACTAAGATTAATTTCTTTCCTGCCTTGTCTCCTTGTACTTCTAGGGTTTCGTTATTCTGCAGAGGTATTCTAACAATCTTCTCATAACAACTTATATTAGCTCTAACCTTTGACAACCAGTCCATACCAATAATCACATCAAAACTACTTAATTCTATGGGGATTAGGTCAATTTTAAAAGTTTTACCGGCTAATACCAAACTACAATCTACTAAATGATCTCTAGCAATATACTTTTGACCGTTTGCATATTCGACAACATAAGTGTCTTTCATGGGGGTAGCTACTATACCAAAACGAGACTTAAATTCTAAGGATATGAAACTTTTATCAGCACCGGAGTCGAATAATATAAAAACATAATGATCATTGAGTATGAATGTACCTATCACAACATTGGGATCATGTCGCGCATCAGCAGCATCCAAAGCAAAAACTCGACCTCTGCCTTGTCCTCGTTGATTCCTAGCTTGATTGTTCCCCGCATTGTTCCTTACTGGAACTATAGCATTGTTGTTCGGGTTCAGATTAAGTCTTGGACATGCAGGTCGCAGATGGGTTTCGCTCCCACACTCGTAGCACTGATTTGGTACCTTTTCCCTACAGAATTTGCCTGATGTCCCGTTCTTTTACAACGGTGGCAAGTAGGACAATTTCCCAAGTGATGGAGACCACACTTGTAGCATCTTGTGTCTGCGCCGGGGTACCTCTTGATATCTTGTGGGACCACTGCAAAGTTTCTGCAGCTTTAAACCTCTTGCCATTCCCACCGTTTCCAAATCCACTACCGGAGGCATGATCATTCCTCTCTTGACCACTCAGTTCCAACAGAAAACCAGTGGTTCTTTTCAAGTCATCACCATCGATTGGTTGCACTAACTGCCGTGGAGTCAAGGGATTAAAAGCGGCTACTAACCTTCGGATGTCAGGTGACAATCCATAGCAGTATCTTTCCACTAACTTCTCCTCCGTATCCACCATACGAGGAACTAGCCTTGTCAGCTCATGAAAACGAGTAGTGTATTTCTCGTTATCCAATCCAACCATAGCATGATTCCAAAATTCGTTTTCCATCCTCTGTACTTCCTCCCTAGGACAGTACTTCTCCATTAGCATCCTTTTAAAGTTCATCCAAGGTATGCTATATGCCGGCTCTCGGCCACGAGTCCTAATCTGCTCGTTCCACCATGACAGTGCGTGCTTTTAAAATTGAGCGGAAGCATATTCCACTTTGTGCTCTTCGGCACAACGGCTGATATGGAGCACTGCCTCAATGCTTTCCAGCCAGTTGATTAGACCTACCGGACCCTCGGTACCATTAAATTCCTTTGGTTTACAATAAGTGAAGGTCTTGTAGTCAGCCCGTGCAGATGAACTCTAGGAATAACTCGTTCAGCTGTAGGTTCAACGTTGTTACTATTATCAGTATGATGATTATTATTGGCGTTCATGCTCGCCGTGATCTGAGCAACTAAAGTAGGCATGGCGGCCAACAGTTGTTGTGTCACAAACGCTGCCATATTATTTTCCCCGTCAGCACGTGGGGTAGATCCAAGACCAGTGTTCATATTTGCAGTAGCAATTTCTGGTTCTTGCTGGTTCACAGGTTCTTCCTGTTCAGTTGGATTGGGTTGAGGAGTTGATCTAGTAACTCTCTTGGGAGCAGCCTTCTTCTGGACCTTGCTTCTTTTCTTGGGAGCCATAAGTCTAATACATAAACCAAAATGTCATTTAGAGGTTTTCCTCGTAGGAATAACAAAGATTGTAGCTTTTCAAGATGTTTTAGATATGAGAGGATGCCAAACGCAAGTCACAATTTATCGACTTACTTGAACTCATGAACTAAACAAGAAAGAAATATAGAACACTATACTTCTAGAATTGAAATGAGCAAGTGACGTAGTTTTGAACAAGTAAGTAAGCCAAAGAACTATCATATTTCATTTATACTAAAAACTTTTACATAATCTGACTTTCCAAAATCTTGTGGGAAAAACTACATCCACAATACAATTCATGTGGGAACTACATCCACGATGATATATTACACAGTCAGAATAATTACTACCTGACATACGTGGGAAATACATCCACCAAAAAGATTACAACTCAAATACAGATGTATGAGTTGTCAATTGTTCTAAGGCTTACAATACGTTACTACTACGACTATTAATTACATCCTGAAAAGGACTACAACAAGCAATGCCACCACCAAGACCACTACAACTGATAGTATCCAGACCATTCTACCAATAGCTTCTCTCCCTTCCCTAGCCACAGTCATAGCCTCAGCCGCCTGCTGATAAGCTCCAGTCAACTCCTGAGCTTGATTCTCCATACTCTTCCTGGTGCAGATGAGGGAATTGTTCATCCTCGACAGCTGCCGGCGATAATATTCCATCCTATCAGCTGCCGATGCAATTGGCATAACGACATGTGGATTGTAAACAGGCACTCTTGAGGGACCCGCAGCATACGGATCTCCCTGAAAGAATGAAAGACCATATCCACTGTTGCCCTGAACTGGTGCAGAAGGACCAGGAGCATAAGGGTCTCTAGGAGCATAAAGCATATGAGCTCCCTCGGTAGTCCTCCTCTGATATGGAGATACTGGTGTTACAGATGATTGAACATGGATAGATACATGTTCACTTCCAGATTCACTGGATGACGATACAAGGTTGATAGGGCGAGATTCATTGCCCGATTCCTCCATTGGTTCCTCTTCATAAGAGTCAGGAACATATGGAATGGAGTTTTCCAAGACAGGAACTGGAGGTGTACGAGGTACAACAGCATTAGAGCTTACTCCATCCGACATAACTAGTCTGAAAAGATAGTCAAAATAATCCATATAAGTCTACTGGATAAGACAGCACGAATCAATTGAATGTGACAGTACGCAACATTGAGGTTTAAAGAAATCTTTGTCTAGATTACACACATTCGGTTTGGGTTTCTATTACCAACATATTTAAAATGCTTATATATAGGGTCACCCGCAGCCTTCCCACCACATTTAAATATGTTGTCAATATAATCCAAACTATCACGTATATAAACCTTATGCATACACATACGAGTCGAGTTTCTATTCCTAACATGCCTTAAATGCTTATGTATAGGGTCACCCGCAGCCTTCCCACCACATGTACAGCATGCTGTGAATATAATTCAACTAACACATATATACACAACTTAAGATATTTATTTCGAGCCTTATACTATTTTACATAATCGGGACGTAGTTGATCGGGTTAGGTCTAATTATTGACAAATAGCATAACTCTCGAGATAGGTATCCTAAACCTTAATGACTTAGATTTCCTATATGAAGCGACCATGGCTATAGATTGAGTTATTCACGAGGAATAACTCCGTATTCACTATAACCTTGTCTCTGATACCAATTTTTGTCACACCCCGTTGTAGCGGAAATACAGGGTTAACAAGTAATTGCGTACTAATCAGAAGGTAAATAGAGATTACATCCATTAATCCAAATACAAGTTTATTACAAGTATAATCGTTCGGAAGTGGACCCCAATACACGGATACAAACTATCCTCAATTGGAAATGGGCCCACTAAATACAAATATAACATATGGACAGCTAAGTACAATTAGGACTAATAAAGCTATAGTCCTCAGAGGTCTGACGCTAATTGTACGTCCAATGTTCAAAAGATGGCTTCAAAATGCCATATACGCTTCCAAATACTTACTGTTGGTTCCCTGAAAAGCATGAAATCTGAGAGGATCAACTATCGAAATAGTTGGTGAGTTTACAGTATGTTTGACCAAATGTTTATTCGTCATTGATACAACACAATGACATATAGTTATAAAAGACCAAACAGTCAGTATATCTAAATCTGACAACACTTTATATCACAATTTATAATAAGATAGTCAGTATATCTAAATCTGAACTCATCTTATATCACGTCAATCAGTATATCTAGATCTGATGACAGCATATGCCTCGCACAGGATTTCCCTTCAACAATGGGGTGCGGACCATAACCTCGCACAGGATTTCCCTTCAACAATGGGGTGCGGACCATAACCTCGCACAGGATTTCCCTTCAACAATGGGGTGCGGACCATAACCTCGCACAGGATTTCCCTTCAACAATGGGGTGCGGACCACAACCAAGACAGTCGAGATATCTAGATCCGACAATACAACTAATAGGGGAAACATTTTAGTTTGTCAAACACAAGAAACCATTTAATCAGCCATCACACGGCAATTCAACGTTATTTCATTCAACATTTAATAAATGACACGTATACACATTTTCGACAGCCCAACATGGCAAATTTAAGTCAAATGATTTAAGCATCCATATCACATGGCATACACAAAAACAATCATTTATTTAATAAATAGTGTATACAACAGTACATGCTTTTCAGGCCCAAAGTAAAAGGAAAAAGGGCGCCATAAACTCACCTTAGCGATAACAGAGCTAAAAGGTGCAAAGAAGCTCGAGAAGATTCAACAACCAGTTCTCCACGTTATCCAAAACCTATGATATCATTACCAATAATGAGGATCAAATCTCTTGACGACGAGTATCCTACGTACAACTACTTAGCTATAGACCCTAGAATGCCATAACCGAGAATGTGACTTTACTTCCATTTTACTTAACTTTAGTTGGTAATATCAATGACATCGTCATTATAAGGTAGTCTAAAGTACCATTCGATATTCACCAAGTTCAAACGTTCAAGTTATCGAAAACTGAAAATGTCAAACAGTCACAAAACTCGCGGCGCGACCAGAGGTCCTCGCGGCGCGACCTTGCTATATTCCTCGCGGCGCGACCTGGAGGTTTCGCGGCGCGAGTCAAATCAAGTGCAGGTTTCTGTTCGAAATTCGATACACCTCGCGGCGCGACCTGGAAGGCTCGCGGCGCGAGTTCCACCTGACCAGGTGAAAAACCTGGTTTATGACCATTTTTAGCAAACCATGTCGACTCCAAATCGATTCCTTTCATTTTTAATAAGTGTTAACCTGTTCAAAAGACTTTGAACTTACCATTTCATCAAACATTTCGTAATTTCAATCATTTTGACCAAAAACTAAATTCTAAGTCAAAATTTCCTTTAATTACCAAAACCCTAATTTCATACTACTTTCATAGGCTTCTATTTTGAATTATATAACTGAAATAAACCCTTTAATGAATTTAAATAAAATCAAAAGATTGAATAAAAGTTAACTTACCAAAAATGGTGTTCTTGAGGAATTTGATGAAGATGATGATGATAATGATGCCCAAAACCCTAATTATTATTGGAATATGATTAATCCCTTTTAACTCCTTCCTTTACAAAACCAGATTTTTGATGATGATGATAGGGGGATTTTGAGATTTTGAGTGGTTTGTGTGTGTTCTGTGTGTGTGTGTGTGTGTTTTGTCAGGCCATAAAAGAAAAGGGGTGATGGGGGGGTTTGTTGTTTCCCTCCCAGCCTTTCAAACCAATTTAAGCCCATGTGGCTTCTTTTAGAAAATTTTAATACCCTTAATTTGGTAAAATGCTTACGATTAATTACCGTTTGACCTAAAAGTCAAAATATAAGGTAAAGGTATTTTCCCTCGTCTCATTTTAGTCGAGACAAATAAATAAAATTAAATAAACTAAACTTTTAGAAATATTTCGTTTAGACAGTCAATTTACCGGGTTCAATTATAACATTTAATTCTTTATTTAACATTATTTTCAGACTCGGCATTCGTCTAAATAGCTAATAGTCTACGTCATCAGGATACGTCTAATTGAACTATATCAAATGTTCAATTAACTAATAATTTCCACGTCATAATCTCTAAATTAGACGAAATTTAAATAAAATCAAAAGATTGAATAAAAGTTAACTTACCAAAAATGGTGTTCTTGAGGAATTTGATGAAGATGATGATGATAATGATGCCCAAAACCCTAATTATTATTGGAATATGATTAATCCCTTTTAACTCCTTCCTTTACAAAACCAGATTTCCTTTAATTACCAAAACCCTAATTTCATACTACTTTCATAGGCTTCTATTTTGAATTATATAACTGAAATAAACCCTTTAATGAATTTAAATAAAATCAAAAGATTGAATAAAAGTTAACTTACCAAAAATGGTGTTCTTGAGGAATTTGATGAAGATGATGATGATAGGGGGATTTTGAGATTTTGAGTGGTTTGTGTGTGTTCTGTGTGTGTGTGTGTGTTTTGTCAGGCCATAAAAGAAAAGGGGTGATGGGGGGGTTTGTTGTTTCCCTCCCAGCCTTTCAAACCAATTTAAGCCCATGTGGCTTCTTTTAGAAAATTTTAATACCCTTAATTTGGTAAAATGCTTACGATTAATTACCGTTTGACCTAAAAGTCAAAATATAAGGTAAAGGTATTTTCCCTCGTCTCATTTTAGTCGAGACAAATAAATAAAATTAAATAAACTAAACTTTTAGAAATATTTCGTTTAGACAGTCAATTTACCGGGTTCAATTATAACATTTAATTCTTTATTTAACATTATTTTCAGACTCGGCATTCGTCTAAATAGCTAATAGTCTACGTCATCAAGACGTCTATCAAATGTTCAATTCTTTATTTAACATTTAATTCTTTATTTAACATTTAATTCTTTATTTAACATTTAATTGTTTTCTTAATTGTAATTCTTTACAATTTAACATCTCCTTCGTTAAGTCCGTCAGTTAAGTACCGTTAACTATTTAACATTTAACGGACAACCGTTAGATTTTCGTGATCTAATTAATTAATAAATTACATTTGTGCCGAGACGTGTGACCCCGTAGGCTTAAATACTTTCCGGACATACGTTCATTTTACGTGATCATATACTAACGGCTCCCACTTGAGCCCGTAACAAATGAAGGTAATAACATTGGTTAGCGTCTAGCAACACGCCAATGCTCCCAGAAATATTTAAGTATAGTTTCTTAAAGTATATTTAAATGGTTGATACATTTATTATCCCTTTGTTCAGATACCGTGTTAAACATGAATATGGATCATTGTCATTTCATGATTTAACGATTATGTTTCTCATTCCATAACTAATTAATGATTACCAAATATAATCGAGAACCATCTGGATTTATTTGGGCACGGCCATGCAAACATCTTAATTAGTCCTAATGAGGGCGCCAATGGTATCATACTTCAACTTTTAAGTCGAAGGAACAAATCCTATATTGACTACACGTGTCAGTCATCATACTTCACTACACTTTCTGAAAATAGCCCTTTATGTACTCCCTTATTCAGGAGAGTTAGAACTATATCAAGTAAGTGCAATCCATACATGCTGACCTGCTTGTATCTCAAGTCAAAGGATCAACAAAGTAACCATTTACGAATTTTACTTAATGACGCCGATCCATAAAGTAATAATTCGTTAGTGGGGTAGTCCGATATGCATCAACTATGGATATCATGTGAGTTTGGTGGGACCATCCATTATATATTCCAAGAATACAACCAATCGCTCAGATTTGTCTTAGTTTAACTATACTCCCATATAGTTAATCGACAATGGACAATTTAGAATATTATAAAATATTCAAGGATTAAACATGCAAATATAGGACACAATTAATATTAAATGAAATCAAACATATCAAGTACTTTATTTCATTATGAAAAATATAAATTGTTTAACATCCCTTATCCAAATACCGAAACAATAGATTTACATGAAATAACTAGCTAATTTAAGTCCCATGCCCTCGGCATGCCTTTCAAGCTTGGGCCTAGACAAAGCTTTTGTGAAAGGATCAGCTAAGTTAAAATCTGTGTGAACTTTGAGTAATTTGATCTCCCCTAGTTCGATCTGCTCACGAACATAGTGATATCGTCTAGCATAATGTCTGGCACCTTTCTGAACTCCGGGTTCGTTGGCAATGATTAATGCACCAGTATTATCACAGTACATATCATTGGGTAAGTCACTCGAGGGGATCACGTCAAGCCCGCTAATGAACTTCTTATCCAGACTGCTTCCATTGCGGCTTCTGAGGCGGCAATGTACTCAGACTCTGTTGCAGACATGGCAACTGTGGTTTGCTTTTAGCTCATAGCATTCCACCGTGCCTTCATTTAAATAATGAAGACGTATCCCGACTGATATTTTGAATCATCTTTATCAGTCTGAAATCCAACATCATAGTATCTATTCACTTTGAATTCTGGATCAGGATTTCTTCCATACACCAAGAATAATTCTTTAGTAGCACACATGTACTTAAGAATGTTCTTTACAGCAATTCAATGATCCTATCCAGGATTTTGCTGATAGTGGCTAACTATATTTTGCGCGAACGCAATATCAGGTCTAGTGCATCTAACCGCATACATAATAGATCCCACAGCCGAAGCATAAGGGATTTTTTCGCATACGCTCCACCTCATTAGGTGTAGAAGCACCGTTCATGCTAGATAAGTTAAGTCCTTGCATGAGTGACCTTATCAATATAAGCACTTTGACTTAGTCCAATTAACCGCTTTGATCTATCTCGGTAGATCTTGATTCCAAGAATGAATGTCGCTTCTCCTAAATCTTTCATGGCAAAACACTTTCCAAGATGGGATTTAACATCTTGCAACATTGGAATGTGTTTTCCTATGATCAATATGTCATCAACATACAAGACAAGGAAAGTAACATTACTCCCACTAGCTTTGCGATATACACATGGCTCATCGGGATTTTGAACGAAACCAAACTTTTTGATTTCTTCATCAACCGCTTGTTCCAACTTCTTGATGCTTGCTTTAGTCCATAAATGGACCTTTGAAGCTTGCATACTTTGTTGGGATATTGGATCAATAAAACCTTCAGGTTGATCCATATAGACTTCTTCATCCAAGTAACTATTTAAGAAGGCAGTCTTAACATCCATTTGCCATATCTCAAAGTCATAGTACGTAGCTATGGCTAAGAGAATCCTAATAGCTCTAATGTCCGCAACTGGAGAAAAGGTCTCATCATAGTCAACACCGAAACGTTGAGTATAACCTTTCGCCACGAGATGAGCTTTATAGGTGTGTACATTTCCATCCATGTCTGTCTTCTTCTTGAAGATCCACTTACACCCAACAGTTTGAGCATTTGGTGGAAGATCAACCAAGCTCCAGACTTGATTGTCTTTCATGGATTTCATTTCCACCTTCGTAGCTTCAAGCCATTTGTCAGATTCCGGATCTGATAATGCAGCTTTGAAATTCGGAGGCTCATCGAGATCTCCTAAAACGTTTTCTTCTATCATCAGACATAATCTGTCAGTAGGACGTCTTGTCCTTTCGGACCTACGAAGTGGAATCGCTTCATCATCATCGACTTGAGGTTCATTACTTTGAACATTCCCCCCCCCCCCAAGTTGATGATTGCTAGGAGCTTCAGAAGGTGACACATCTTCCTCTTGAGTCTCATCAAGTTCTACAACCCTCCCACTGTTCTCTTGAGCTAATTCCTTCTCAAAGAATTCAGCGTATCGAGCAACGCGAACAGTGTTTTTGACTGGATCATAGAAGTCGTAACCCATCGTTTCCTTAGGGTATCCGACAAAGATGCACTTAGTAGTTATGGGTTCAAGTTTGTCAGGCGTATCGCGCTTCACAAGTGCCTCACATCCCCAGACTCTTAAGTAAGACAGATTAGGAACATTTCCATGCCATAATTCATATGGTGTCTTGTCAACCTTCTTGGTTGGAACCATATTGAGAATGCGTACAACAGTCTCAAGAGCATAATCCCAAAATGAAAATGGGAGAGTCGTAAGGGTCATCATAGATCTCACCATGTCTAGAAAAGTTCGATTTCTCCTTTCAGACACTCCATTATGTAGAGGAGTGTATGGAGGAGTAAGCTGTTGGACAATTCCACATGCTTTCCGATAATCCTTAAACTCTTGGCTTAAGTATTCACCACCTCGATCCGAACGAAGAATCTTGATGGTTTTGCCGAGTTGATTTTCTACTTCATTTTTAAACTCTTTGAATGTTTCAAACACTTCATGTTTATGTTTAAGCAAGTAAACATAACCATAACGACTGAAATCATCCGTAAAAGTTATGAAGTAGCTAGCTCCTTTTCTTGACACATGTCTAAATGGGCCACATACATCCGAATGTATTAGTCCAAGTAATTCCTTAGCCCTCTTCGGTTTTATGCGGAAAAGGTATTCTTGTTATCTTGCCGAAAACACAAGACATGCATTTGTCAAATGATTCATCATTTGATTCTAAGATCCCTTCACGTTGAAGTCTTTCAATGCTTTTCTTGCTAACGACAATTCCAAAGACACGCATTTATCAAGTGATTCATCATTCGATTGTAAGATCTCTTCACATTGAAGACTGTTAATGCGTTTCTTGCCAAAACCACGCATTTTTCAAATGATTCATCATTTGATTTGTAAGAATTCTTCACATTGAAGACTTTAAATGCGTTTCTTGACAAAATTAAACAAGATGACAATGTCAAAGATAGATAGAGTCCAAGTTAACTCGACTCTTTTGCTATTGAATTATCATTTGAATCTCATCAACACTTATAATTCAGTTAAGAAGATACTTGAAGAATTGGTTAAACCAACTTGCTTCTTCTTCTTGTTCAACTCAGCTAGATACTTAGGACAATTCCTTTTCCAGTGTCTCACTTTAGCATAGTGATGACAAGACTGGTCTTTAGCCGTATGCTCCTTTTTCCAAGGGGTCTTTTAAGGTTTTGAGACTAAACACTTTGTTTTCTCTTACCAAAGTTCTTGCCCTTAGCTTTACGGTTGTTTTGCCTTCTAAACCATTCCCCCCTTGATCATAAGAACTTGGGGTATCTCAGATTTCTTAGGAAGGTTTTCCTCATACTCAATCAACTTGATTATGAAGTTCAACTTATGCTATGCAAATTGTAATTGTGCACAAACTTCTCAAAGTCTCTTATGCCAATAACAATCGGCAGAAGATACGCATAGTTTAACCTTTCCAAAATGCTCAAAGTAACTCTTCATCTTGAGTACACGAGCATTCACCGGTTTCCCATACTCGTGTTCAAGTTATGGAGTGACAATTCATCTCCAACTTGTTTTCCGTACATAGACTTGAGTTATTTGATCATATCACACGGATTTTGCAATCCGAATTGCTTTTTGAAGCTCGGGAGACATGCTTCTAGCATCAAATAAGCAACCTCAATATGTCTATTGTACTGAGTATTTTATGCTTCCAACTGCAAAGCAGTGGCACTCGCATCAGGAATAGCGATATCTGAGTTTCAATGACACCTGTTTTCTTTTCAACTTTTAGAACAATTCTCTATTGACAAAACAGCCATTGAAATTGGTTTTAGAAAGTTTTCCCTTTCTAGCATCGACCTAAAAGCCGATTGGTGTATGTTTTGTGAAGGATTTGTTGCCTTTTACAAAACAGATTCAAGTTCAATTATCGGTATTTTCGATAATAAATCCTTAAGAAATTAATTACCCAATGTTTACAAAATAAACAATTAATTTCATTAAGGCTAGGATCCAATTGACATACAATCATTTCATCAGTTGATCTGCTAGAAATGATTGTACTCAAAAGATAAGTGACGAGCAGTAATTGCATTACATGTGCAATTCCTAGTAAGAATGGGACCTACCAAAGACACTTGATTCATCAAGTGATTTGTAGTCATGTTTTGTCCCATCTTTTGCCACGGGTCAAGGTCTCACCGCTTAACTCGCTTTAAGTCGTCCAACCAAGAACGCGCAAATTTGTCCACCACTGTGTACCAGTGAATGGGATTTGCCATGCAACTGCCATTTCACCACTGTGTACCAGTGAGTAAAACAACAGCCACAAGTGTCCTTTACGAGTTGGATGGCAAATGACTTAAGTTTATTGGGTCAATCAATTTGATGTGTGATCAAAAAGTTATGTTTGAAGATTCATGCATATCTTCTAAACATAATATGTTTATAAAACTCATTTTTATTGCCTTTAAATAAAAAAAAAAAAAAAAAAAAAAAAAAAAAAAAAAAAAAAAAAAAAAAAAAAAAAAAAAAAAAAAAAAAAAAAAAAAAAAAAAAAAAAAAAAAAAAAAAAAAAAAAAAAAAAAAAAAAAAAAAAAAAAAAAAAAAAAAAAAAAAAAAAAAAAAAAAAAAAAAAAAAAAAAAAAAAAAAAAAAAAAAAAAAAAAAAAAAAAAAAAAAAAAAAAAAAAAAAAAAAAAAAAAAAAAAAAAAAAAAAAAAAAAAAAAAAAAAAAAAAAAAAAAAAAAAAAAAAAAAAAAAAAAAAAAAAAAAAAAAAAAAAAAAAAAAAAAAAAAAAAAAAAAAAAAAAAAAAAAAAAAAAAAAAAAAAAAAAAAAAAAAAAAAAAAAAAAAAAAAAAAAAAAAAAAAAAAAAAAAAAAAAAAAAAAAAAAAAAAAAAAAAAAAAAAAAAAAAAAAAAAAAAAAAAAAAAAAAAAAAAAAAAAAAAAAAAAAAAAAAAAAAAAAAAAAAAAAAAAAAAAAAAAAAAAAAAAAAAAAAAAAAAAAAAAAAAAAAAAAAAAAAAAAAAAAAAAAAAAAAAAAAAAAAAAAAAAAAAAAAAAAAAAAAAAAAAAAAAAAAAAAAAAAAAAAAAAAAAAAAAAAAAAAAAAAAAAAAAAAAAAAAAAAAAAAAAAAAAAAAAAAAAAAAAAAAAAAAAAAAAAAAAAAAAAAAAAAAAAAAAAAAAAAAAAAAAAAAAAAAAAAAAAAAAAAAAAAAAAAAAAAAAAAAAAAAAAAAAAAAAAAAAAAAAAAAAAAAAAAAAAAAAAAAAAAAAAAAAAAAAAAAAAAAAAAAAAAAAAAAAAAAAAAAAAAAAAAAAAAAAAAAAAAAAAAAAAAAAAAAAAAAAAAAAAAAAAAAAAAAAAAAAAAAAAAAAAAAAAAAAAAAAAAAAAAAAAAAAAAAAAAAAAAAAAAAAAAAAAAAAAAAAAAAAAAAAAAAAAAAAAAAAAAAAAAAAAAAAAAAAAAAAAAAAAAAAAAAAAAAAAAAAAAAAAAAAAAAAAAAAAAAAAAAAAAAAAAAAAAAAAAAAAAAAAAAAAAAAAAAAAAAAAAAAAAAAAAAAAAAAAAAAAAAAAAAAAAAAAAAAAAAAAAAAAAAAAAAAAAAAAAAAAAAAAAAAAAAAAAAAAAAAAAAAAAAAAAAAAAAAAAAAAAAAAAAAAAAAAAAAAAAAAAAAAAAAAAAAAAAAAAAAAAAAAAAAAAAAAAAAAAAAAAAAAAAAAAAAAAAAAAAAAAAAAAAAAAAAAAAAAAAAAAAAAAAAAAAAAAAAAAAAAAAAAAAAAAAAAAAAAAAAAAAAAAAAAAAAAAAAAAAAAAAAAAAAAAAAAAAAAAAAAAAAAAAAAAAAAAAAAAAAAAAAAAAAAAAAAAAAAAAAAAAAAAAAAAAAAAAAAAAAAAAAAAAAAAAAAAAAAAAAAAAAAAAAAAAAAAAAAAAAAAAAAAAAAAAAAAAAAAAAAAAAAAAAAAAAAAAAAAAAAAAAAAAAAAAAAAAAAAAAAAAAAAAAAAAAAAAAAAAAAAAAAAAAAAAAAAAAAAAAAAAAAAAAAAAAAAAAAAAAAAAAAAAAAAAAAAAAAAAAAAAAAAAAAAAAAAAAAAAAAAAAAAAAAAAAAAAAAAAAAAAAAAAAAAAAAAAAAAAAAAAAAAAAAAAAAAAAAAAAAAAAAAAAAAAAAAAAAAAAAAAAAAAAAAAAAAAAAAAAAAAAAAAAAAAAAAAAAAAAAAAAAAAAAAAAAAAAAAAAAAAAAAAAAAAAAAAAAAAAAAAAAAAAAAAAAAAAAAAAAAAAAAAAAAAAAAAAAAAAAAAAAAAAAAAAAAAAAAAAAAAAATAACAAAACAATAATCATAAAAACAAAAAAAATAACACAGAATAAAAAAAATAAACAAAATCAAAAATTAAAAAAAAAAAACAATTTTTTTTTTTTATTTTTTTCCAGAATTTCGAAGTATATATATATTGGAAAAAAGGATACAAATAATATATCCTTTTTAAATAATGTAATTAAATTACAAAAATTAATTTAAATATATATATAAATCCGAAAAAATAAAACTCAAGAACCCTAACCCCCCTTCAAGTTTTGATCTAATTGGTAATCAAAAAACATACATAGTAGGCTCGTGATACCACTGTTGGGTTATATAACAAATTATCAAATCAAATCACAAAGCACGCAGCGGAAAATTAAACTATGTAGTTAATTAATTAACCAAGAGAGAAAGCATATACCTTTAATTGAAGATGATAAAGTAAGAAACTTTATGATAAGGTTTAAAGAAAAACCTCTCTACGATCGCACACACAACACTCGAATGTATGCGTGCTAGCACTTGATCACGAACCGGCAACGATTGGCTTCTCCTTATTGCTTGCTTTGGTCAAAACCACCAAGAACCCCAAAGGGTTTGTGATTTCGGTTATACCACCGAAAATAGGGAGGGAGAGAGAGGAGATGTATGGGTTTTGTAACCTTTAGAATGGAGTTATGAAAATTAATTGAAAACAATTAACTTAGGCCTCATTTTATAGTGTTATGTAAACTTGGTGACCAAGTTTAGGGTTTTGGAAAACCCTTCAACACTTTGTGGCCGTCCCCTCTAGAGAATATTCTAGAGGGTCTCCTAAACATCTCCTTCGTTAAGTCCGTCAGTTAAGTACCGTTAACTATTTAACATTTAACGGACAACCGTTAGATTTTCGTGATCTAATTAATTAATAAATTACATTAATTATATTAATTAATTATAATTACATTTGTGCCGAGACGTGTGACCCCGTAGGCTTAAATACTTTCCGGACATACGTTCATTTTACGTGATCATATACTAACATATCCAAAAATAGAATTGTTGAACCTCTCAACTCTCATACTTCATATGTATATCTCTATATTTATAACAACAATCTTGACTTCAAAAACAAAACCCATACAAATATGATTCAGCAATAGATACAAACATACAAATTGAGATTCAACTAATATACAGATACATGGTGATGAACCAGATTGACAATTCATATTTATATGTGAGCAACCCTTAATGAAAACACAATAAGCAATAAAAGAAAAAACAAAACATACCTGTACGAAAAGCACCAGGGTTTAATTGAAATTTTTTGAATACAACAACAACAACAACAGTGCCCAATCCCTGTGCGGGGTATGGGGGAGGTAAGGTGTAGCCAGTCAATACCTCTACCCAAAGGTAGAGAGACTGGTTCCATAAGGACCTCCGGCCAACAAGAAGTAAAAGTTGAAAAGTGTAAAGTGTATAGAAACCATACCCGTCGGCCGATAATATCATAAGAGTATATACATGTCTGCTGGGACCAGCTACCTTGAGAGTAGAGCAAAGGGTGCCATTTGTATGGTTGCATGGTAACTATTGTTGTAAGAGAATTCAACCAATGGCAAATGATCCTCCCAACTACCACCAAAGTCAATTGCACAAGCTCTCAACATGTCTTCAAGGGTTTGTATCGTTCTTTCACTTTGCCCATCCGTTTGAGGATGAAACGCCGTGCTCATATTAAGTTGTGTACCCATTGCATCTTGAAAAGCTCTCCAAAAACTTGAGTTATACCGGGTATCTCTATCGGAGATGATAGAAACCGGAACTCCATGTTTAGACACCACTTCTTTAATGTACAATCGTGCTAGAGTGTCAAACTTATCGGTTTCACGAATGGCTAAGAAATGAGCCGACTTCGTTAACCGATCCACTATCACCCAAATCGTGTCACGACCACTCCTTGTCTTCGGTAACTTCGTAATGAAGTCCATTGCTATATGCTCCCATTTCCACTCGGGTGCCACGGTTGCACCAACAATCCGGGTGGTTTCTTGTGATCGGCTTTCACTTGTAAGCAAGTAAGGCACTCACTCACATATCTAGCCACGTCACGCTTCATGCCCGGCCACCAATAAAAATCTCTTAAATCAAAGTACATTTTATCCGATCCGGGATGGACCGAATAAGGCGATCGATGGGCTTCATTCATAAGAAGTGTTCTTAGATTACCGAAAATGGGAACCCAAAGCCTTTCAACTAAATATAGCCCGTTGTCACTTTTTCTATCAAATTGTTGCTCCATGCCATCCAAATTTTCATTCCCAAAGTTCTCCGGTAGGGTTGCTTGCATTTGAGCTTCAATGATTCGATCACGAATGTTTTGCCCTATCGTGAGACTCATTACTCTTGCTCGTCTTGGCTTAACCCTTTCTTTTCTACTCAAGGCATCGGCCACAACATTGGCCTTACCTGGATGATAACGAATATCACAATCATAGTCACTAAAGAGTTCAAGCCAACGCCTTTGTCTCATGTTCAAGTCACTTTGATTAAAAATGTGTTGGAGACTTTTGTGATCGGTATAAATCACACACTTGGTGCCATATAGGTAGTGTCTCCAACATTTCAAAGCAAATACAACCGCCCCCAATTCTAAATCATGTGTCGGGTAGTTCTTCTCATGCACTTTCAATTGACGAGAGGCATAAGCAATGACTTTGCCCCTCTGCATAAGAACACAACCCAAACCTTGTCCCGAAGCATCACAATAAACTACAAAGTCTTCAACTCCATCCGGAAGAGTTAGGATAGGTGCATCACACAACATATCCTTAAGAGTTTGGAAAGCTTGTTCTTGTCTATCGCCCCATTCAAATCTCCTCTCTTTTTGAGTCAAGAGAGTAAGCGGTTGCGCAATGCGGGAGAAATTTTCAATGAATCTTCGATAATAACCCGCCAATCCAAGGAATTGACGGATCTCAGATGGTGTTTCGGGTCTTCTCCAATTCTTGACCGCTTCAATCTTGCTTGGGTCCACGTGAATACCATCCTTGCTTACCACATGACCAAGAAAATGGACCTTCTCCAACCAAAACTCGCACTTGGAGAATTTGGCGTACAACTTCTCCTTCTTAACAATTCAAGCACTTTGCGCAAGTGTTCAGCATGTTCTTCCTTCGTCTTCGAGTAAACAAGTATGTCATCAATGAAGACAATGACAAACTCGTCCAAATAGGGACTACACACCCGGTTCATCAAATCCATGAACACCGCCGGTGCATTAGTCAACCCGAAAGGCATAACGGTGAATTCAAAATGGCCATACCTTGTACGAAAAGCCGTTTTAGGAATGTCATCTTCATGTACTCGGAGTTGATGATAACCCGAGCGAAGATCGATTTTTGAAAAGTGCTTGGCACCTTGAAGTTGATCAAATAGATCATCAATTCGAGGAAGTGGATACCGGTTCTTTACCGTGAGCTTATTCAACTCCCGGTAATCAATACACATTCTAAAAGACCCATCTTTCTTCTTGACAAAGAGAATAGGAGCACCCCAAGGAGATTGACTAGGACGAATGAAACCTTTTTCTTGGAGTTCTTTGAGTTGAGCTGCCAATTCTTGCATTTCAGACAGAGCCAGTCTGTAAGGAGCTTTAGCTACGGGTGCTGCTCCAGGGATTAGATTGATACGGAAATCAAGTTCACGAGAAGGAGGTAATCCCGGTAAGTCATCCGGAAAAACATCGGGAAACTCACACACAATAGGAACGGTTTTCAATTCTACCTTTGAGACGGTAGCACTAAAAACTTTAGAGTTAGAAGAATCGGAGATTTCACCTTGAACCCTAAGAATTTTACCGTTAGACAAAGGTATCTTAACAACTCTCTCACCACAATCAATAACCGCGTTAACTGCCGACATCCAATCCATACCCACAATCACATCAAAGCTCCCAATATCAAAGGGCATAAGATCGATGAAAAACTCGACGTCGTTTAAAGTCAAAATACAATCACGAAGTATTTGACTGAGTTTAGTTAGTGACCCATTTACCATTTCAATATCAAGCACATAATTCAGAGCACACGGATGAACTTCAATCAAAGGAACAAAACTAGAGGAAACAAAGCTAAAATCGGCTCCAGAATCAAACAAAACGGCGGCATAGTGACCATTAAGAAGAAAGGTACCTGCCACCACGTTTGGATCATTGCGGGCTTCATTGACATTGACCGCAAAAGCTCGGCCACGAGGTTGCACTTGGTGACCTTGTTGTCCTCGGTTTTGGTTAGGCCCGGCAATTTGAAGTTGGTTGGGGTGAACAGCCACTTGAACTTGTTGTCCAACCCATTGAGGACAATTGTTGCGGTAGTGATTAGGGCTTCCACATTCATAACAAGTACCCTTTTCAAAATTTCGTCGTGGAGGAACAGCTTGAAGAGGAGCCACATTCATTGGGCCGCTCTGGGCGCCCTACATTCCTTTGCCATATGCCCTAGTCGATTGCAATTAAAACAAGCCCCACATGGAATGTTAGTAGGGTGGTGCTTGTTACATTTATTACATAAAGGATGAGGTCCTTGATAAGGTTTCCTCGCCGGTTCCACCACTGCCATAATTCTTCCCCTATTTGCCTTCTTGGGATCAAACCTTCCCTTTTTCTTTTCCCCACTAGACTCCGCCACTTCTTTTCTTTTTGATGATGATGACTTGCTCAACACTCCACTCCTCAAAAGATCTTCGGTAATACTACCGGCACGGTTAATAGCTTCGGCCATAGAAGTAGGCATGACCGAGTTTACCAGAGATTGAACTTCTGGAGTCAAGCCTAACACAAATTTTGCAATGGCTTGAGACTCGATACTCACTAGATGAGGAACAAGGGTAGACAAATCTTGGAATCGTCTAATATAGCCCTTGTAGTCGGCCCCGTCCATCTTAAGGTGGATAAATTCAATGGTTAAATTTTGGAGTTCATAAGGAGGGCAAAACTTCTCCTTCACCATGTTCTTAAAATCATTCCATAATAAATTACGAGTCCGGCCCAAGACCTTCTCTTTGTTCCACCAACTTAAAGCATCATCCTTAAACATACCAGATGCGTAAGGAATTTGGTCATCATGTGTGCAATGGCTTCTTTCAATCACCGCTTCAATCTTCTCAAACCATCTTATACAATCTATGGGACCACCCTTACCATCAAACTCCGGTGCCCCAATTCTTGAAGTCTTTGAATTGACACCCTTGGCGGTAAACTCCATGTTGGTTATACATGGGAACATAATTATCCACTCCCACTGGTTCCTCCTCTTCTCCTACCACAACATGAGGTTGAGCACCCTCATCATTCACATTTTGTGGAGCTTCAACATTTTGAGGCACATTAGGTGGTGCCCCATTGTTTCCATCAAGGGTTGTCGTGACATGGGCAATAATAGTTGGCATGATATTAGTGACCGTTTGAGCGATCACCTCTGCCAAGTCCGGTGCATGCACTTCATTATTACCTCCACCTCTTCCTTGGCCTCCACCTCGACCCCTACCGCGACCTCTACCACCTCTACCACCACGGCCACCCCCACGACCACCTTGAGCTTCTGCTTCATGTGGCTCTTCAGGGTTTACCCCATAGTTAGCTCCAGTTCTCCTTGGTCTATCCATTTCTATAAAACAAGTAACATATTGACCCGATGGTTAGTCTCAAAATGCTCACATGTTAGTCACACAAGTAGTCAATGCTCTCATATCGGTACAACATACATAATTCATATCATTGTGCTATGGCAAAGTGCTAGAGTTCTAAGGGGGATTATTACTTATCATGTCATTATGCCAAGTTCACTTCAATAATTTATCATCAATACAAATACTCAGGTTCAACATATTACACAATCAAGCAACTATCACAATTGGTTTAAAGTATAATCCGAATTCGATATGCTCTCTAGTTATTGACCGGGTTTGTATACAGGGTGTACCAGCGGCTAACCCTCCACCTAATCAACTTCCATTAAGCATATCGGTTCCTTATTATACTCTAAGCCAAGCGTGTGCAATCCGTGATGCCATTAACTTGTTATAATACTTGATAACCATAAAATAGTTGATCAGGCTCTTTTAGGGTTGCCACAATATTATATCAAGTTAACACCATAACTTCATTTTGCCCTAAATCATGAAAATATTATCAATCAATAACAACAATTCCCGGACTTACAGTTCAACAACTTGCCTCGGCGGACTTACAGTTCAACAACTTGCCTCGGCGGACTTACAGTTCAACAACTTGCCTCGGCGGACTTACAGTTCAACAACTTGCCTCGGCGGACTTACAGTTCAACAACTTGCCTCGGCGGACTTACAGTTCAACAACTTGCCTCGGCGGACTTACAGTTCAACAACTTGCCTCGGCGGACTTACAGTTCAACAACTTGCCTCGGCGGACTTACAGTTCAACAACTTGCCTCGGCGGACTTACAGTTCAACAACTTGCCTCGGCGGACTTACAGTTCAACAACTTGCCTCGGCGGACTTACAGTTCAACAACTTGCCTCGGCGGACTTACAGTTCAACAACTTGCCTCGGCGGACTTACAGTTCAACAACTTGCCTCGGCGGACTTACAGTTCAACAACTTGCCTCGGCGGACTTACAGTTCAACAACTTGCCTCGGCGGACTTACAGTTCAACAACTTGCCTCGGCGGACTTACAGTTCAACAACTTGCCTCGGCGGACTTACAGTTCAACAACTTGCCTCGGCGGACTTACAGTTCAACAACTTGCCTCGGCGGACTTACAGTTCAACAACTTGCCTCGGCGGACTTACAGTTCAACAACTTGCCTCGGCGGACTTACAGTTCAACAACTTGCCTCGGCGGACTTACAGTTCAACAACTTGCCTCGGCGGACTTACAGTTCAACAACTTGCCTCGGCGGACTTACAGTTCAACAACTTGCCTCGGCGGACTTACAGTTCAACAACTTGCCTCGGCGGACTTACAGTTCAACAACTTGCCTCGGCGGACTTACAGTTCAACAACTTGCCTCGGCGGACTTACAGTTCAACAACTTGCCTCGGCGGACTTACAGTTCAACAACTTGCCTCGGCGGACTTACAGTTCAACAACTTGCCTCGGCGGACTTACAGTTCAACAACTTGCCTCGGCGGACTTACAGTTCAACAACTTGCCTCGGCGGACTTACAGTTCAACAACTTGCCTCGGCGGACTTACAGTTCAACAACTTGCCTCGGCGGACTTACAGTTCAACAACTTGCCTCGGCGGACTTACAGTTCAACAACTTGCCTCGGCGGACTTACAGTTCAACAACTTGCCTCGGCGGACTTACAGTTCAACAACTTGCCTCGGCGGACTTACAGTTCAACAACTTGCCTCGGCGGACTTACAGTTCAACAACTTGCCTCGGCGGACTTACAGTTCAACAACTTGCCTCGGCGGACTTACAGTTCAACAACTTGCCTCGGCGGACTTACAGTTCAACAACTTGCCTCGGCGGACTTACAGTTCAACAACTTGCCTCGGCGGACTTACAGTTCAACAACTTGCCTCGGCGGACTTACAGTTCAACAACTTGCCTCGGCGGACTTACAGTTCAACAACTTGCCTCGGCGGACTTACAGTTCAACAACTTGCCTCGGCGGACTTACAGTTCAACAACTTGCCTCGGCGGACTTACAGTTCAACAACTTGCCTCGGCGGACTTACAGTTCAACAACTTGCCTCGGCGGACTTACAGTTCAACAACTTGCCTCGGCGGACTTACAGTTCAACAACTTGCCTCGGCGGACTTACAGTTCAACAACTTGCCTCGGCGGACTTACAGTTCAACAACTTGCCTCGGCGGACTTACAGTTCAACAACTTGCCTCGGCGGACTTACAGTTCAACAACTTGCCTCGGCGGACTTACAGTTCAACAACTTGCCTCGGCGGACTTACAGTTCAACAACTTGCCTCGGCGGACTTACAGTTCAACAACTTGCCTCGGCGGACTTACAGTTCAACAACTTGCCTCGGCGGACTTACAGTTCAACAACTTGCCTCGGCGGACTTACAGTTCAACAACTTGCCTCGGCGGACTTACAGTTCAACAACTTGCCTCGGCGGACTTACAGTTCAACAACTTGCCTCGGCGGACTTACAGTTCAACAACTTGCCTCGGCGGACTTACAGTTCAACAACTTGCCTCGGCGGACTTACAGTTCAACAACTTGCCTCGGCGGACTTACAGTTCAACAACTTGCCTCGGCGGACTTACAGTTCAACAACTTGCCTCGGCGGACTTACAGTTCAACAACTTGCCTCGGCGGACTTACAGTTCAACAACTTGCCTCGGCGGACTTACAGTTCAACAACTTGCCTCGGCGGACTTACAGTTCAACAACTTGCCTCGGCGGACTTACAGTTCAACAACTTGCCTCGGCGGACTTACAGTTCAACAACTTGCCTCGGCGGACTTACAGTTCAACAACTTGCCTCGGCGGACTTACAGTTCAACAACTTGCCTCGGCGGACTTACAGTTCAACAACTTGCCTCGGCGGACTTACAGTTCAACAACTTGCCTCGGCGGACTTACAGTTCAACAACTTGCCTCGGCGGACTTACAGTTCAACAACTTGCCTCGGCGGACTTACAGTTCAACAACTTGCCTCGGCGGACTTACAGTTCAACAACTTGCCTCGGCGGACTTACAGTTCAACAACTTGCCTCGGCGGACTTACAGTTCAACAACTTGCCTCGGCGGACTTACAGTTCAACAACTTGCCTCGGCGGACTTACAGTTCAACAACTTGCCTCGGCGGACTTACAGTTCAACAACTTGCCTCGGCGGACTTACAGCTAAACAGCTTGCCTTCATCAATAACCATAATGCACATAACAAGTACGTTTCAATAAGCATAATCATCAATAATCAAGTCCATATGTCCAACAAACCAAACAAGACTATACGCACATACACTTAGGAGGATTTACTTTCAACGAGTCCTTGATGCTTATATATAGGGTCACCCGCAGCCTTCCCACCACATCTTAAACCCTTTGAAGGCATAACCGACTTCCATGTATGTACGTCTATCCTAAATAAATTACACTATCACAATCACATGCGTAAACCATCAAATACTATATCAAAACTATCCATCAATCAATCAGTTCCATAATTCAATCGAAACATTTCATCAAACAATCAATAAACCGTAAATCAAATCTACCAAACAATCAAACAAACACGTATATGTACACTTTTCAGCCCGAATCTCAATTGAGTAGGGAGCTACGGAACTCACCTTGATTTCCAAGCAACAATAACGAATTAACAAAGAGCTATAAATGCTCAACAACCGCTACGCGTCCACAACCTATAAATGTATATCATAATATCATCAAAGTCAACTCTATAACCCTAAACAAGTTGATTTAGTAAGTTCAAATCGAGTCATAAACCCATAAACGCTTCAACAACTTTCCCGTGTATGAACAAGACACTTTGACCCGACATTTTTAGAAATAGAAATGGATTCACTTTGAAAAGGATGATACCATGAGAAAGTAGACTCTCTCACGATTCCAACGATAGGTCATACGTCTAAAACGGACTTACGGTTCAAAAGTTATTGACGTTTGAAAACTGATGCGCAAAACAGACGAAAATCTGAAAAGTGACTCAAGGGAGGGGGCGTAAGTTACGGCCCTGGGGGGCGTAAGTTACGCTAGTTCAAAATTTGTATGGGCGTAGGTTACGCCCAAAGTTGGCGTAACTTACGGTGGCTTGGAAACTCATGTTTTGGCGTCTGAACTGGCGTAAGGTGGGCGTAAACAGAAGGCAAAATGAAAATGGAAAATGGAGAGGGTAGTAGGTTACGGCCCTGGGGGTAGTAGGTTACGCCAGTTCTGCACCAGGGGGTAGTAGGTTACGCTAGGTTACGCTCCTGGGGGTAGTAGGTTACGCCAGTTCTACATAAGAACTTCCTGCACAAACATCTTGAAGCTATGCACGACCCAAACACCCCAAAACTAACCCATAACTCATTTTTGACACCCAAAATCGACCAAGAAACCCTTCCAACTCATTTTTGGACCTAAATATACATATATACATATAATCAAATATATCCATTGAATAAATATACATATATACACATAATCAAACCCAACCCACTTCATGGTTTCAACCCATAACTTCAAAATCACTTCCAAATCATTTCAACCCAAACCAAAACCAAATTTGTGCTTCAAGTGTTCTTGGACTCAAATTTGTACAAAACTCATATAATAAACCAAGAATAAAGATGTTAAACATAAAATAATAATCTTGGAAGAGATTTAACTTACCAAAATCACTACCAAAGCTCCTAATCCGAAAATGGCTAAAACGAGAAAGTTCTTGCACTTTGACCACCAAATCTTTGATATGATAGAGATAAGATGATGATGATGATGATTCTTGTATTTAATTTAAGCTAACAACAATAAATGGTCTTGAAATCTAGAGAGAGAGATGAGTGTGCTTGTGTGGGTGTTCTTGAGAAAGCTAGAGAGATAGGGAGATCAATGAATGATTAAATAAAATGATTGATCGAATGATTAAGTAAATGAATAAGGGGGTATTTATCCAGTTAAGAGATTAGATCAATAAACAACAAGAGATATCACGCATATCTCTTCTTTACATAAAGTTATGTCGGTCTTTGTCTCATTAATGGAACTATTAGATAGCCACCGACACTGTTCCACCGACACTGTTGGAACCGTACATTATACTTGAGGTTTCATATATACGTTTTTCTTAACACTTATGGGCCAATATCATGGACTTGTATCATGGGCTTTATTTCTAGAAGTCCAAATATGACATTATAGTTGGCCCAATTTACAGATAAATATACACAATTAGGTCCAAAATTTTCATTTATTCAAATATTAGTCAAAATACATACACGGTCAAACGGGTAAAAATCATGGATGTTACAGTCAGCTTGGGTTCTGGGTTGGGTCAGCTTGGGTCAGGTTGGGTCAGCTTGGTTCAGCTTGGGGTTGGGTCAGTTTGGGGTCTGGGTCAAGTTGGGTCAGCTTGGGGTCTGGTCAGCTTGGGGTTGGGTCAGCTTGACACAATTTACACATAATCTACAAAAATGTAGATTAATCTACACAAACGTAGATTATGGGTTTTGGGTCAACTTGGGTTCTGGGTTGGGTCAGCTTGGGTCAGCTTGGGGTCTGGTCAGGTTGGGTCAGCTTGGGGTTGGGTTAGCTTGACACAATTTACACATAATCTACACAAATGTAGATTAATCTACACAAATGTAGATTAATCTACACAAATGTAGATTATGGGTTTTGGGTCAGCTTGGGTTCTGGGTTGGGTCAGCTTGGGTCAGGTTGGGTCAGCTTGGGGTCTGGTCAGGTTGGGTCAGCTTGGGGTTGGGTCAGCTTGACACAATTTACACATAATCTACACAAATGTAGATTATGGGTTTTGGGTCAGCTTGGGGTTCGGTTGGGTCAGCTTGGGGTTCGGTTGGGTCAGCTTGGGGTTCGGTTGGGTCAGCTTGGGGTTGGGTCAGCTTGGGATGGGTCAGCTTGGGTGGGTCAGCTTGGGCTGAGTCAGCTTGGGTTGGGTCAGCTTGGGGTGGGTTGGGTCAGCTTAGGTTTGAAGTCAAATTATTTACAAAAATGCCACCGCGCATTTTTTTTTAAAAGCGACGTGTCACACTCTGATTGGCCAATAGGACTTTCTCTCCCTTCTCTCCTTAACACACCTTCTCATTTGATCTCTCTCCTATATATATATATATATATATATATTATATATATATATATATAATATATATATATATATATATATTTACGTACATATATATATACTTACGGTGGTGGTGTTTAGCCGTCGTTTTAAGGTGGTGGTCGAAAGGTGGTGATGAATAGTGGCTTCTCCGTGATGGCTGCCAACCGAAAAGCATGAGTAGCAGCAGAGCATCCGTAGCAGTAGCGAGCAACAACAAGAGTAGTGGCAGAGGTTTGAAGATGGTGTGTTTTAATGGTGTTGGATATACGTAGGGTGGTGAAGTCGTAGTGATGTTGTTTACATGGTGGTCGTTTTGTGATGCAACCGTGGTGATGTTTAAAGATATATCAACATCTAAACCAGTATTTATATCTATACGTTATATATATATGTGTATGTATATATTAGAGAGAAAGAGAGAGTGAGAAAGAAGAAAGGAGAAGGTTTATATTGTTGGGTGCATTTTGAAAGTGGTAATACTTATCTATATCTATACTATATTATAAAGCAAATTCCCTTTCAACTTTTCAACATTCATCTCAACCACTCATTTTTTTCTCTCTCCTCAAATCTCAACCACTCATTTTTTTCTCTCTCCTCAAATCTCAACCACTCATTTTTTTCTCTCTCCTACATAAATCATTTTATTCCTCTAATTCATTCAAAATCTTTTATCTCAAAAACCGTACATCGATAAATTATAAAAATTATATGGGTGTTCTTAAAATTTCATGTTCTTTCATTAGAGATGTCATTCGATATACTTTCGAAGAATTTTTAAATCCGAGGGCGGAGCCCGTACGGCTAAGGCATTTGGTTATGACACTTTATGACATATCATCTCCTATAACATATCACACTCTATGACCTATCACCCTCACTATCTTACCGCCGCAACGCGCGGGTACTTGCTCTCGTCTATATAGATACTAGTTGAAGAGGGAATCAAACAAGAGAAAGGTGGTTCGGTTGGGTTGATGACGAGCAAGAAAATAAGGAGCTTTCGATCGATATGCATGTATATATATCTTATACTTCTAGATGGAGAAAGAAAGGTGGTAGGGTGTCGACATAAAGCAGGAGAAGAATGAGAAGAAATCGATATGCTTTTCTATCTATATCTATTTCTATATTAGCATGAAAATATAGAAGGGGAGGGGGTGGTCGACTAGCATAAAGAAACAAAGAAGAAGAATAACAAAAAGGGGAAAAGGGAAGCCGTAAGTTTAAGAAGAAAGCAGGAAATCAAGTTTGTACATGCATTAATCTATTATATCTATATGATATATATATACATGTGTATAATATATATATATAATATATATATATAATATATATATATAATATATATATATAATATATATATATAATATATATATATAATATATATATATAATATATATATATATAATATATATATATATAATATATATATATATATAATATATATATATAATATATATATATATATAATATATATATATATATATAATATATATATATAATATATATATATATATATATAATATAATTTAAATATCTTTATTATTATAACTATTTTAGTTGTTCATAAAATTATATTAAATAAATTTCTATTTAATATAAAGCTTAATACTTAATATTTTATAATATTTTTAGATTAAATCTAAATTTAAGAGAAGATTAAAAAATTTTATTTATCCAAAAATTGACGATTGTATCATTCTTGTGAAAATATTGAACCTTTTCACTTCCCAATATTGATATTGTCATTTGTTTAGTCTAGCATCCACTGCCATCACTTTTATGGCTTCATATGAGAAATTGAGAACTACCCTAGTGGTTATGCTCTGAAATCTTTGCACAGAGTAGGTAATCTTTCCCCTCTCCCACTCAGACATGCACACACACACACACACAAAAATGCGCTCACACCTACACACCTATCATAATTTTAGTTAGATCTTATATATTTCATCAATTTAATTTTGCTGATAGGCCAAACCAAAAACACTAGCAGTGAATTGTGGGTTCATATTGATACCTTCTCAGCTATGAATGGGATTTCCCGGTTTTGCGAGAATGACAACCAATGGAGGTATATATACTATCAATTTTCAGTAATCTTAGTAATCTTACTGAAATAATGTTAATAGTTTCAAGAGTTGGCAGTTGTATGCAATATTGCATAGTGTATATAACAAAATTCTGGTACATGAGTTTCATGCCAAACTAACTTGACCTGGGCCAATGATTACTTGGCCCCTACTTGCCTGTTTTGCCATCTCTTCGTCTGCAAAACAGATTTTGTTGTATATGTTACATTATCAACAATTTCGAATATGCCCCAACATGCATGTAGAGAGTAGTGTTTGAGGTTCCTTTCATTATATTTTCTTAAGTTTGTCGATAAATGTCATGAATTGTACTTTATACACAGTAATGAATCTGGTTCATTAACTAAATTGTGTTCCTAATTCAGGTGCTCTAAAGAAGAAGGCATAGCGTTGGAAGAGCTTTGGCAGAGAAACTTTACTTATCTTTTGAAGTGAGTGATCAACTTTCTATTCTACTACTATCTGTAAAATGTTACATATGCTAGATGGTGATTCTTCTCATTGTTCTTTCTCTACCTCGTAGCTATATGCATACCTTTAGGATTGTCATACACATATTAGAATAAGCGTAACTTCAAGTTATTTACGTAGTTTATTAATTTGCGTGCATTCATGGGTGCTGATAGAATATTTAGTTTTCATCTATGGAACAGTTAGAGATTATGGAATCTGATTTGATTTGATTTGTTTTGTAGCAGTAAAGACTAATGAGACTAGAATTTGATAATATAGGGAAACATTGTTTCAACGTATCATTTATAACCCTTGTTTTGTGCCTTGGGGCGCAGTCCATATTAGGTTGCATACGCAACTTTGACATGTATCTCTACATTCCCAGAATTTTAAGTCGAAAGTTAGACCATAAGATACTCACAGTTTATTATCAAATGAAACTTGCAAATTACTATATTTTCAATCATGGGTGCTCTATGA
>CM067172.1:79828652-79843006 GCA_034093135.1 Erigeron breviscapus | reverse complement strand
TAACCTCCCCGAGCTAGCAGTATGAACTCCACTTGACCAACCACTCTTATATGCTTGAGTTTGGGTTGCCTTTGAGAGAAAGATTTGTAAGTCCCAACTTGTTAGATTGGTACTACTGAAGACACCTCTATGTCGATGGTGGAGTTACTTTGCAATATACTTACTAAACTGGAGACGACCAGTTAGATAAGTGTATACCAAGTTCTAGATAGATTACTTATATAAAAGACAATAAGTAAAGAACAATGCAATAATACAAATAACTTGTAAACAATCTTGATGAGACAATATGTAGTTTTCAAGTGTAATTTATTTATTGATATTAAACAAATTACAAGGTTGATGCGGAACCAAGATAATACACGAATGTAAATATCCTAACAACCTATGAAATACAATTGATCTATACTCGGAATTTCTCTTCTACAATCGAAACACTTAAAGTAGTGAAATGTTCCTTTTAGCGATTGAGAGAATATTGCACAAGTTCACCAAGAATATTGCAGGTTTGCAAAGTAAGAAGTTATTCGTTTGAGAGAGAAATAACTTAGACGAATACTTGAATAACTTGCTTTTCTTGGTTGTGCAATGACTTGTATTTATAGGCAAAGTTAACATATGGATGTTAACTTTAGCCGTACAAAAGTGGTTGGAAGCATTTAAGGAATAGCATTTAATTCCTTAAAAAGTGTTGTAAAGTCGCATGTTACAGTGACTTTACACAACCACCTTTATGTACCTTTTAATACTTAAATAATAAGATAAGGCTTATTATCCGGGTAAAGGTACATAAAGTATACAAGTCAATTCCTCGTAATCAGTGTAAAGCTTTGTAAGGGCTTTCCACTGAAGGTCTCCAGTTTGTAACTGACTAGAATGTCAACTGGGCTTCGCTGCCATTGTCATTCTCTTTCTTCCATTTGTTGTCTTCGACTTCAACTGGAATGTTTCTTCAACTTGGTCAGTTCTCAACTGGAGGAAGTCTTCAGTTGCGTTAACTGTACGGTGCAACTGGACTTCAATATATTTCTCGACAAATCTTCTTGGTCACCAGTTTACTGGTCACCAGATGCAACTGGTGAACTGGTCAGTGGAAACTGGTGACTGGCCAGTTCCAGGTGAACTGGACCTAACAAATTCCCCCTATTTGTCTAGAAATATAGTCCAAGTCTTTTCTAGTTTTTGTATCTATACAAGTGTAAACTATAGAGACTTGTTTGATTTAAATCTATCTAAGGTATCTAGGGCATTTTTATAGATCAACAAATGCCTTAGGTTTTTCTTTTTGTGTTTGTTAGATTTTAATCTTTTATCTACCTTGTGGTTACAAACTGGTAACTTCTTTTATACAAGGAGCAAAATTTACACAAGTTACAACAGAATGTACAACAAATTACAAGGTTGATGCGGAACCAAGATAATACACGAATGTAAATATCCTAACAACCTATGAAATACAATTGATCTATACTCGGAATTTCTCTTCTACAATCGAAACACTTAAAGTAGTGAAATGTTCCTTTTAGCGATTGAGAGAATATTGCACAAGTTCACCAAGAATATTGCAGGTTTGCAAAGTAAGAAGTTATTCGTTTGAGAGAGAAATAACTTAGACGAATACTTGAATAACTTGCTTTTCTTGGTTGTGCAATGACTTGTATTTATAGGCAAAGTTAACATATGGATGTTAACTTTAGCCGTACAAAAGTGGTTGGAAGCATTTAAGGAATAGCATTTAATTCCTTAAAAAGTGTTGTAAAGTCGCATGTTACAGTGACTTTACACAACCACCTTTATGTACCTTTTAATACTTAAATAATAAGATAAGGCTTATTATCCGGGTAAAGGTACATAAAGTATACAAGTCAATTCCTCGTAATCAGTGTAAAGCTTTGTAAGGGCTTTCCACTGAAGGTCTCCAGTTTGTAACTGACTAGAATGTCAACTGGGCTTCGCTGCCATTGTCATTCTCTTTCTTCCATTTGTTGTCTTCGACTTCAACTGGAATGTTTCTTCAACTTGGTCAGTTCTCAACTGGAGGAAGTCTTCAGTTGCGTTAACTGTACGGTGCAACTGGACTTCAATATATTTCTCGACAAATCTTCTTGGTCACCAGTTTACTGGTCACCAGATGCAACTGGTGAACTGGTCAGTGGAAACTGGTGACTGGCCAGTTCCAGGTGAACTGGACCTAACAAATTCCCCCTATTTGTCTAGAAATATAGTCCAAGTCTTTTCTAGTTTTTGTATCTATACAAGTGTAAACTATAGAGACTTGTTTGATTTAAATCTATCTAAGGTATCTAGGGCATTTTTATAGATCAACAAATGCCTTAGGTTTTTCTTTTTGTGTTTGTTAGATTTTAATCTTTTATCTACCTTGTGGTTACAAACTGGTAACTTCTTTACATTGGCAATTCTTTTCAGAATCCCACTGGCCCTTAGCTCCTTAGCCCTCTCCAAAGAAATGTTTAAGCTCCTGGCATCAAATTCAGCCTCATCCTCATGATAGTGTCTTTCCAGTTCAACATCTAGCATTTCATTTAACTGGTCAACTATCCTAGGATTGTTCTTAATACTGAGATACTCCTCCTTAGTGATACCTAGAAGATTGGCATCACTCATATCTAGCAAGTCCAGTTGTGTGAGATGTGCCCTGGCTTCAGCTTGGTTCCTTTGTTTCATTTTCTTTCGTTCTTTAACACTATCACCAAGTCTGGCCAGTCTTCTACTATCACTGTCTGAAACTGGAGGCAGTACATCAACATTACCAGTCTCAAGCATTTCCATTTCAGTGGCCGGCTGGGCTTCTTCAGTTACCTTTCCCTTTCCCTTATCCAACACCTTCCCCCTTTCACTAGTATCACCAGTTTGCTCACCAGCATCAGTACTGGCAGCTAAGCTTAATTCCCTTCTTGGTAGAACTGGTGGTGCAAGGACTGGACCTCTTTCCCCCTTGGCAGCATCTAGACCTGCCCTTATTGCTTCCCATTCAGTGGGGTGTGATGGCAACCGGTCAAGAGGCTGCCACGACTGCATGTCCTTGCACTCTTTAAATATCCCACACATCATACGGAAGGACCTCCAAAGGTGGCTGGTTTCTTTAGACTGGGCCAAGACATTTGCAACAACTTTGTCTTGACCAGTTTTCAATTCATCAACACCAGCATCCACCTTTTCCTTCAAATCATCATCCCTCTTCTTCAAGTTCTCCACTTCATTGGCCAGTTTGTTCAATGATTCAGTGTGAAGAGATACTTGGGTGCTCAAACCTTCAATGCTGCCCCTCAACTGGTTGATCTCACTGGTAAGTGGGGCCAGATCAACCTGAGGAGTGGCCAGCTTGGTGATCTCAGACATCACCCTTTCAACCAAACGATCTTCCCTAGCACCCAACATATCTTCCATTTTCTGACCAACTGAAGCTACCATCTGCTCACCAAGGCCAGTTAAATCTAGGCCAGGTCTCTCAATAAGTTCCTTGACCTGCCTTTCAATTTCCTTCAAGTCTACTTCAGAAGTTCTGACAGTATTGGTAAGTAGACTTGAGATAGAACTGGTGACCTTAGCATGAGTTAGGTCAAAGGCTTCCTTCAATGTACCTGCCAAATTATTGCTGCCAGTGACCAACTCATTCAATTTATTAAACACCAAGTCCTCATTTAATGAGAACTTGTTTATCCCCAGATCAACCACCTTGATATTTGTCAATGAGTCTTTGTGGTATCTGGAGAAGGACTTGGTGTTCTTCTCAAGTGTCTTCTGAATCTCCTCCACCCTGGTTAGAAGGTTTTGGAGATCGGATTGTATAGAGACAACTTGAGTGTCCAGTGACAAGGAAGAAGGTGTCACTGGACCACGAGCAGTTACTACTGGAGCAACTGGAGGAGGCAAACTAATGGAAGTCTCCCCAGTTGTCAGGCCAGCAGTTGAATATGTTGGAGGAGTGGTAGAAGAAGAAAGGATAGGAAGTTCAATGTGTTGTTCATGCTGAGAAAGCTCAGGTGTGAACAACGGCGACGGTGGTGGGGGCATTTCTCGAGCAAAGGAGAATTGCCCAGTTGGTAAAGGAGCGGTATATATTGGTAAGGAAATATTTGTAGGCATATTTTGCTCAGATGGGGAAAGTGAAATTGATGCTTCTGGAGGGCAGACTGGAGATGAAGGGTCTTGTGCTTGTACAGAAGCACCAAGAATCTCCAAGTCTGTTTCTGTACCTTCTGAATCCGAAGATTCAATAAGGATTTCCTCGTCGTTAACACCCATGTCCAGATCCATGAATGTGACAGAGGGCTGACCAGTTACCTGGTCAGGCTCCAGATGACCTTCCCCAGTTTCCTGGATGGGTACATCTGTTGGTGGATCAAATACCGAAGTATCGTCACCAGGGATAGACGTGATAGGAACGGCTTGAGTTATGGTTGTTCTATCACCAACCACAACTGGAGACGAACTGGAGGGTCCCTCATTATTTTGAGGCCCGCCCAATTGTCTTTCTGGTTCACTTTCCAAAGGTGCACCAGTTTTAGCAAATGCCAGCAGCATCTGCGCAGGAAGTTCAACCTCACCAGCTTCAGACACTAGTGAGTCTAAATTCCTCAAAACATCTGGCCTTGTGAACGAAGAGTCTGTATTCCTATACTCTTCTTCACCCAGAATCTGCTTAAAACACAAGGATAGAAATCTGGAAAAGGGGATACAAACACCCCTGGAGCCTTTCAGCTTCTGCACAAGACTTCTATACAATATGTCAGCAAAATCCACCCTCAACCCCTTCCACAAACAATAAGCCATTTCAGCTTGGGAAGAGTTGATCTGGTCAAGACCACCTGAACTACCACCCAAACTTTCGACCAGATGCACAAAGAAATACCTCCATGAAGGTGTAAGGCCCTTCATGGTCATCGCCCCCTTGGTCTTTAACATACCATCACTGTCCAAGCACTCCCTATGACCCATCTCAAGGAGTACTTGACGAAAATTTATATTGGAGGCTAGGACAACTGGAGACTCACCCTCTCTCCAGTAATTGAGGCGAAGAGCATCCCTCAACACTTCTACATCCAGAGTACATTTGATTGTTCCATCCTTTAAAGTGAAACTGATGGAGGAACAATCGGAGGAAAGTGTGGCAGTGAACCAGAACTCACACAAGTAATCATGGTACATCTTGCGTGGGTTCCTGGTGAATAAGGGTCCTATTGGAGAATCCTTCAGAAATTTTCTGATTCTACCAATAAGGGTTCTAGACCCTTGAGAGCCTTGTAGGCTAGCCAAAGGATTGTTTGGATTTAATTTGAGGGCCGCACTATAAGGAGCACCAGGTGCCTGGGCGACATCTGGTGAGGGATTGTAAGGAGCAGTCAAGAGATTTACATCTCTTGAGCGAGAAGATTTAGGTGCCATGAATGAAACTGAAATTGAGGATTTTTAGGGTTTGAATATGGAAGCAAAGAGAAGAATGAATTTGATATTTATGATTGGAAGTAAATGAAGAGAGTAAATGAAGAGAATGAAAAAGAAAGTAAATGTGTTATGAAGTAAATGAGGGTATTTATAAGGGGATTCAATGAAGAAGTAAATGAAGAGAGTAAATGAGGAGAATGAAAAAGAGAGTAAATGAAGAGAGTAAATGAAGAGAGTAAATGAAGAGAGTAAATGAAAGTAAATGAAGAGAGTAAATGAAGAGAATGAAAAAAAGAAAGTAAATGTGTTATGAAGTAAATAAGGGTATTTATAAGGGGATTCAAGATCCCAATGTAAACCCACAAATCATAACTGAAGAGAGTAAATGAAGAGAGTAAATGAAGAGAGTTGATTTAAGAAGTATGAGAGAGAAATGAAGAGAGAAATGAAGAGAGTAAATGAAGAAGTAAATGAAGAGAGTAAATGAAGAGGATGAAAAAGAAAGTAAATGAGGAGTAAATAAGGGTATAAGGGGATTCAAATGAAGAGAGTAAATGAAGAGAGTAAATGAAGAGAGTAAATGAGAGCAGTGAATGGAAGTAAATGAAGAGAGTAAATGAAGAGAATGAAAAAGAAAGTAAATGTGTTATGAAGTAAATAAGGGTATTTATAAGGGGATTCAAAAGAGAAGAATGAGGCAATGTTTATGATTGGAGTAAATGAAGAGAGTAAATGAAGAGAATGAAAAAGAGAGTAAATGAGGAGTAAATAAGAGGTAATGATGAAGAGAGTAAATGAAGAGAGTAAATAAAGAGAATGAAAAGAGAGTAAATGAAGTTTATGGAGTAAATGAAGAGAGTAAATGAAGAGAGTAAATGAAGATAATGAAAAGAGAGTAAATGAGTTTCGGAGTAATTGAAATTTGGAATTTAGGGTTTTGATTTGTGAAGCAAAGAGAAGAATGAGGCAATGTTTATGATTGGAAGTAAATGAAGAGAGTAAATGAAGAGAATGAAAAAGAGAGTAAATGAGTTTTGGAGTAAATAAGGGTAATGAAGAGAGTAAATGAAGAAGTAAATGAAGAGAGTAAATGAAGAGGATGAAAAAGAAAGTAAATGAGTTATGAAGTAAATAAGGGTATTTATAAGGGGATTCAAGATCCCAAGTAAATGAAGAGAGTAAATGAAGAGAGTAAATGAAGAGAGTAAATGAAGAGAGTAAATGAAGAGAGTAAATGAAGAGAGTAAATGAGAGAGTAAATGAAGAGAGTAAATAAAGAGTAAATGAGGAGTAAATGAAATTGAGGATTTTTAGGGTAAATGAAGAAGCAAAGAGAAGAATGAAATTGAAATTTATGATTGGAAGTAAATGAAGAGAGAAATGAAGCCTCAGCAGTGGACATAGAGATTGAAGTCTGCTTCTTGCTGGTCCAACTCACCAGTTTTCCTCCAAGGAAATGACAACCACCAGTTGTGGATTTTCTATCAATCTTACAACCTGCATGATCAGAATCTGAATAACCCATTAGATCTAATCCTGAGCCTTTGGGGTACCAAAGACCAAGATTAGGACACCCTTTCAGGTATCTAAAGATACGCTTTACAGCGTGCAAATGTGATTCTTTAGGGTTAGCCTGAAACCTGGCACATAAACATGTTGCAAACATTATATCTGGTCGACTGGCAGTTAAGTACATTAGTGAACCAACCATACCTCTATAGTCAGTTACATTAACTGGTTTGCCAGTTGGGTCAGAGTCCAAATTCAATGGTGCTGCAATAGGTGTGTTTTTCGATGGGATTGAATCATATTTGTATTTTCGTAACAAATCTCTGACATATTTTCCTTGGTTTATGAAAATTCCATTTTCAGTTTGCTTAATCTGAAGACCTAAGAAAAATGTTAATTCACCCATTAAACTCATCTCATACTCAGATGACATGATTTTAGAAAACTTTTTACACATTGCATCATCAGTTGAACCAAAAATAATGTCATCAACATAAATTTGTACCAATAAGATATTACCTCTTTCTTTCAAGATAAACAAGGTATTATCTATTGCACCTCTTTGAAAGCCATTTTTGAGAAGATGTTTAGTTAAAGTATCATACCAGGCTCTTGGGGCTTGTCTTAGACCATACAATGCTTTGTTCAGTCTATAAACCCAATGAGGATGCTTCTCATCGATGAAACCTGGAGTCTGCTTCACATAAACTTCTTCTTCCAATGTTCCATTAAGGAACGCACTTTTGACATCCATCTGGAAGACCTTGAACTGCAGATGGGCTGCATAAGCCAAGAAAATTCTTATGGCTTCAAGTCTTGCAACTGGAGCAAAAGTCTCATCAAAGTCAACGCCCTCTGCTTGACAATAACCCTGGGCAACTAATCTGGCCTTGTTTCTTACAACATGGCCATCTTCATCCATTTTGTTTCGGTAGACCCATCTGGTACCAATAGGTTCTTTCTTTAACCCTGGTGGACAAGGAACAAGCTCCCAAACATTGTTCCTTTCAAACTGGAGGAGCTCTTCTTGCATAGCTTCCACCCAGCTTGGGTCTGCCATAGCCTCGTCAATCTTCTTTGGTTCAATTAAAGATAAGAAGGTGACGTTTAAGCATTGCTCACTGGTGGCTCTTCTAGTCTGAACCCCACTAGTTGGATTACCCACAATTTGTTCAATTGGGTGGGCTTTAGTCCATCTAGTGTATTGACTAGGCTGGTGAACTACAATATCAGTGCAAGGTACCTGGAGATCTTCTTCAGTTGCAGCAGCATCTGGAGAAGGATCAGTCCAAACAGCTTCTACATCCTCATCAGAGTCAATGAGGTCTCGATTTGCATCATGAAATTCCTCAGTTGAAGGTATTTCATGAGTAACTGGAGAAGTAGGGGCTTGAACTGGTGCTGATATTGGAGTGGCACGTACATCTGATCCAATCACCAATTCTTGTGGTAAGTTAAAATTGATGGAGGGATAAAATGATGTGTCACTAGTGCTTTTCTTCTTCTTGACTGGTTCCAGTTTGTTGTAACTGGAAGCATCTTCTGGTGAAACAACTGACCGATGAACTTGGTCAGTTTCACCAAAGTTGATTGGAATGACTGGAGAAATATCAAGGCTTGGTCTCTTGTTGATTGCTTCAGTTGATTCATCGAATGTGACATGAATTGTCTCATGCACCTTTTGGAGTCTATAATTATAAACTCTAAAGGCCTTTCGAATATCTGAATAGCCTAAAAATACCCCTTCATCAGCTTTTGCATCAAACTTTCCAAGCTGACTGGAATCGTTCAGTATATAAACTGGACAACCAAATACATGGAAATATCCAATATTTGGTTTACGATTCCTGAGTACTTCGTAGGCAGTCTTCTTATGTCTCTTGATGTAGACTGACCGGTTTTGGGTGTGACAAGCAGTTGCAACTGCCTCAGCCCAAAAACTGGTGGGAAGACCAGATTCAGATAGCATGCTTCTGGCCGCTTCTATCAGTGTACGATTCTTTCTTTCCACAACTCCATTTTGCTCTGGAGAGTGAACTGATGAGAAGTTTTGAGAAATGCCAGTGTCAGTGCAAAATGTTTCAAGTACTTTATTTTGGAATTCAGTACCATTATCACTTCGCAACTGACAAACTTTTCGAGTGTACTTGAGCTCACCATATCCTTCAGTCTTTCCAGATTGATCGTTACCAAACGTCACTGTCGGTCCATCTTGGACAGTGAACTCTTCCAGTAGGGGCTTACATCCGGTCATAGTCCGGCCAGCAGCGCTGTCCAGATACCAGATATTCTTCTTTCGATCGCCCTACACACACACAAAAATCATTAGTTATTTTTGTGAACCCATCTTTTCTTGATGGGTCCACTGGACTTCTCTACAGAAGCCACAGTTGATTGTTGTTGTGTTGAACTGGAGGCTACATCTGGAGCATTATCACCAGCTCCAGGTGCAGAAGTAAAAACGATTGGTATTTGATATTTACTCACCTTAAGTTTACCAGATTTTGTTCCAGATGGAACATTCTTTTGTTTAGGTACAGAAGGGAGTGATTTAATGTTTTGTTTTAAAACTGGAGGTGGTGAGCCTCCTTCCAGATTGTTAATTCGGGCAGTGCAACTCTGAACCTGCCGAGACAAAAGTTGGAGTTGCCTTTCCAAATTAACCAAAACATTGTTTTGTTCAGGCAGTTGAACCTTGGACATTGGTTCAACTGGGGATTTAGTCTTTCGGGTCTTGGGCTCCTTAGACTTATGAGGTAAAGGCTTGTTAACAGTGGCCTTTTTGACTGGAGCTTTAGCCTGTTTGGCTCCAGTTTTAACCTCAATGGGGGAGGTCTCAATGGTTTCAGTTTCAACAGCTTCAGGTTGATCATAAGGTGTTTCAACCTGGAGAGCTGGAGGCAATGCATGAAGATCTGGTATAAGAGCTGCCATCTTCAGATCTTCAGATTTCCATGCATTTTTCTGGGCATCGATGGTTCTTGAAAATGCATCATAGTTTTTGCCAGATGCTTTTACCCAGGACTTGATAATCATTTGAGCTTTTTCAAAATCATCAGAAAGTTTTTGATTATCAAGTTCTAATGCCTCAATTTTTAAAACTGACTCCTTGAGAGCCAACTGGACACTTTGCAAATCATTCAGTTCAAGAAGAATATCCTTATCCTTCTCTACACCCAAACCTCTCAACTGATTGATGAGGCTAGAAAATCTGGTATAAGTACCAGTTAAACTTTCGTTGGGCAAGGCAAAGAAGGATTCATACTTCTTGTTCAATGCAACTTTACGGGTGACAATGGTGTCATCACCTCCTTCAAACTGAATCACTAATTCATCCCACATAGACTTGGCACTGGGATACAACACAAGTGTTGGAATTAGGTCTTCAGGGACAGCCCCAAGGATCATGTTTTTCAGTCTGGTGTCCAAGTCCACCAGTCTGCGATCCTCATCAGACCAATGGTCTTCTGGCTTTTCCCTTGAGCCTCTTCTTCCAGTTGGATCAAGAAGAGGACTCACCCCAATAGACATAGGTATATATGGTCCATCTTTTATGATTTTCAACATATACCTCTCAATACCACCAAAATGCAACAGCATTCTAGCTTTCCATGTACCAAAGGTCTCACTGTTTCCATCAAATTTTGGAACAGGAGTGTTAGAGTAATGTACATGGACGTGGTTTGAGGAAGAAGGAGGAGGAGGAGGAGGAGGGTTGGTGTTAACGTTTTGAAAAGGTGGTGAATTATTGTTCAATGGGTTTTCACCTAAACCAGAACCATCTCCACCTTCAGTAGTGTTCATCTTTGCAGATCTAGGCAAGTATATTAGCCTTCTGCTCTGATACCACTTGTAAGTCCCAACTTGTTAGATTGGTACTACTGAAGACACCTCTATGTCGATGGTGGAGTTACTTTGCAATATACTTACTAAACTGGAGACGACCAGTTAGATAAGTGTATACCAAGTTCTAGATAGATTACTTATATAAAAGACAATAAGTAAAGAACAATGCAATAATACAATAACTTGTAAACAATCTTGATGAGACAATATGTAGTTTTCAAGTGTAATTTATTTATTGATATTAAACAAATTACAAGGTTGATGCGGAACCAAGATAATACACGAATGTAAATATCCTAACAACCTATGAAATACAATTGATCTATACTCGGAATTTCTCTTCTACAATCGAAACACTTAAAGTAGTGAAATGTTCCTTTTAGCGATTGAGAGAATATTGCACAAGTTCACCAAGAATATTGCAGGTTTGCAAAGTAAGAAGTTATTCGTTTGAGAGAGAAATAACTTAGACGAATACTTGAATAACTTGCTTTTCTTGGTTGTGCAATGACTTGTATTTATAGGCAAAGTTAACATATGGATGTTAACTTTAGCCGTACAAAAGTGGTTGGAAGCATTTAAGGAATAGCATTTAATTCCTTAAAAAGTGTTGTAAAGTCGCATGTTACAGTGACTTTACACAACCACCTTTATGTACCTTTTAATACTTAGTAATCTTTTGGTTCTTATACTCTGATCTGGGTCAGACTAAGCTGATACAGCTTACGATCTGTCTCTGACCCAGATCACGCTTCATACTTGTAATTGTAATATCTTATGGAAGCAAGTGTTATTCAAGCTGCATCAAATTGTATTAGCATTCAGTCCAAGTTGAAGAGGAGGATTGAAGATAGAAGACCAAGCTGTTAGTGGAAGACAACTTGGGATTAGCAGTCAGCTTGGAAACACTTAGGCAGATTGGTGCCTTGACAAACGACCCAATCTGTGTCTGACAATCAAGTGAAGATAACAACCTGGATTAAAGATAAGAAGGTGACGTTTAAGCATTGCTCACTGGTGGCTCTTCTAGTCTGAACCCACTAGTTGGATTACCCACAATTTGTTCAATTGGGTGGGCTTTAGTCCATCTAGTGTATTGACTAGGCTTGGTGAACTACAATATCAGTGCAAGGTACCTGGAGATCTTCTTCAGTTGCGTTAACTGTACGATGCAACTGGACTTCAATATATTTCTCGACAAATCTTCTTGGTCACCAGTTTACTGGTCACCAGATGCAACTGGTGAACTGGTCAGTGGAAACTGGTGACTGGCCAGTTCCAGGTGAACTGGACCTAACACTGACCTATAAACACTTAGTAATCTTTTGGTTCTTATACTCTGATCTGGGTCAGACTAAGCTGATACAGCTTACGATCTGTCTCTGACCCAGATCACGCTTCATACTTGTAATTGTAATATCTTATGGAAGCAAGTGTTATTCAAGCTGCATCAAATTGTATTAGCATTCAGTCCAAGTTCTAGATAGATTACTTATATAAAAGACAATAAGTAAAGAACAATGCAATAATACAATAACTTGTAAACAATCTTGATGAGACAATATGTAGTTTTCAAGTGTAATTTATTTATTGATATTAAACAAATTACAAGGTTGATGCGGAACCAAGATAATACACGAATGTAAATATCCTAACAACCTATGAAATACAATTGATCTATACTCGGAATTTCTCTTCTACAATCGAAACACTTAAAGTAGTGAAATGTTCCTTTTAGCGATGAGAGAATATTGCACAAGTTCACCAAGAATATTGCAGGTTTGCAAAGTAAGAAGTTATTCGTTTGAGAGAGAAATAACTTAGACGAATACTGAATAACTTGCTTTTCTTGGTTGTGCAATGACTTGTATTTATAGGCAAAGTTAACATATGGATGTTAACTTTAGCCGTACAAAAGTGGTTGGAAGCATTTAAGGAATAGCATTTAATTCCTTAAAAAGTGTTGTAAAGTCGCATGTTACAGTGACTTTACACAACCACCTTTATGTACCTTTTAATACTTAAATAATAAGATAAGGCTTATTATCCGGGTAAAGGTACAAAAGTATACAAGTCAATTCCTCGTAATCAGTGTAAAGCTTTGTAAGTGCTTTCCACTGAAGGTCTCCAGTTTGTAACTGACTAGAATGTCAACTGGGCTTCGCTGCCATTGTCATTCTCTTTCTTCCATTTGTTGTCTTCGACTTCAACTGGAATGTTTCTTCAACTTGGTCAGTTCTCAACTGGAGGAAGTCTTCAGTTGCGTTAACTGTACGATGCAACTGGACTTCAATATATTTCTCGACAAATCTTCTTGGTCACCAGTTTACTGGTCACCAGATGCAACTGGTGAACTGGTCAGTGGAAACTGGTGACTGGCCAGTTCCAGGTGAACTGGACCTAACATGACCTATAAACACTTAGTAATCTTTTGGTTCTTATACTCTGATCTGGGTCAGACTAAGCTGATACAGCTTACGATCTGTCTCTGACCCAGATCACGCTTCATACTTGTAATTGTAATATCTTATGGAAGCAAGTGTTATTCAAGCTGCATCAAATTGTATTAGCATTCAGTCCAAGTCGAAGAGGAGGATTGAAGATAGAAGACCAAGATGTTAGTGGAAGACAGCTTGGGATTAGCAGTCAGCTTGGAAACACTTAGGCAGATTGGTGCCTTGACAAACGGCCCAATCTGTGTCTGACAATCAAGTGAAGATAACAACCTGGATTAAAGATAAGGACAAATGATGTGACTAGGAAGAATCCTAGGATCCAGGTTGGTGGTTGTTTTATATATGCGTGTCCATACTCCTATTGGTAGATGAAGAATGTGCGTCAGTACGTGGGGGACCACAAGTACCATGAAAGGCACGATTGATTATTCCTTCATCAACCACTGAATGAAGAATACGTAGCTGCAACGGACACCTAATGAAGGAGCGCTTGTGCCTATAAAAGCCTCATTCATGGATTGCATATGTGTGGCATTTCCTGAGAATCATTCTTTACACAAGTTTCTCTGCTCTTACACACAGCTTAGTCTGTACGAGATCAGCTTGGGCTGATTCTCTTGAGCTGAAACTATTGATTGTTGTTTGTCATTTCATAGGGTTGTTTAGATATCTATAGGCTATCTTTATTCCGCAATAACCCTGTAATTCTTTGTATAGATTATTTCTTAATAAAGGATTACATTTGAAAATAACAATCTGTGTTCAAGAATGTTTTTATTTCTTTACTGCTTTACTGTTTTAATGATTCCTGCACTTTACTTACTTGCTTGATATTCTTTATCTGAATCTTAAAACGTTTTGTGTTTAAAAGTTTGTAAAGATTGTGGAAAGTTGTATTCACCCCCCTCTACAACTGTTCTGTGTTCAATATACTGTGGTATATTGATACACCGTGGGACGTATCAATTGGTATCAGAGCGGTGGTTGAGAATTAACTTGACTTGATCCTTGCATATTTTCATTTATATAGTAAAGCGTAATGTCATCTTACATTGATAATGGTTCTTCAACCCGACCACCCATGTTTGACAAAGATGATTTCAGTGGGTGGAAAGGTAGAATGTCTTTGTTCCTGAA
>CM067172.1:79807959-79827652 GCA_034093135.1 Erigeron breviscapus | reverse complement strand
GTGTGACTTAATCCTTCAACATAGTGAACTTTCTTGATGATAATTCCATTTCGTTCAATGTCTCCATAACCTAAGATAGGAGCGAAATTGTTGTTTCCAAAGCGAACAGTTCCCATGAATCTTTCAACAAAATTCTCAGCAAAGATTTATTTCCAGTCATGTGCTTCGAACACCCGGAATCGAGTATCCAAACACAGATGGTTATTTCCTGCAATCAAAGAAATTTAACCGTTTTTAGGTACCCACTTGAAAACGGGTCCTTTTTGGTTAGATAAAACAGGCAGGGTATATAACTTAGGATGCGCATTCAAACATGTTATTGAATCAACATAGCATCAACAAGCACATTATCAACAAACATATTTGAATAAAATGTACGAACATTCACACAAGAATTAAAAGTAACATGTCTACAAGCATTCATATCAACCACACAAGAATTAAAATTGTTTACAAGCTCACAAGGCCTTGCCTTGGCACATTCAACATTTATTAACAAAGATGAATTGTTTTGATTAACAGAAGCACATTTCTTCCTATTAACAGCATTTCTCCTCCTTCTTTTCTTCATTTTCTCAACATTCTTTTGATTACTAGTGATCTTAGGTACTAAAGTTTTAGCAACCCATTTAGCACCACTAGTTAAGCTCTTTCCACCTGTTGAATTGAAACTTTGAAAATTAGAACTAGGAGTTTTTAAACACTTTCATCTTTTTGGAATCTTTTGAAGGTGAGGAAACTTCTTGCTTCTTTGGTTTATCATGAGAAAACCATCCATATCTATCCTTATATCTAGTTGTACCATTTGATGCATCTTTAGTTAGCGAAATTGAGCTAGACTTAGACACCTTAGGTATAAAGCTAGATTGAGAGCTAGATTTAGAAGCATTTGAATAGTCTTTTGGAAGTTTCACTTTGGTGTACTTTGTTTTGTGTGGGATCTCAGCTTGTTCTTCTATGACATGTTTCACAGGTGTAGCCACAAAGGTTTCTAACTTAATGGTCTTTGGTTCAGTCTTGACGAGTTTGGTCTTAACTCGTTTCTTTGAGTAATATGAAGTTGGAGCTTTGGACGATGGTTTTTGAGATTCCATTTCTGTTTCCACTTTGATTTTGGTAGATTCAATCTTTTTTCTCAGTTTCTGAATCAAAAATATATTCTCCCTCCATGAATTTATCAAAATCAACCTTCGTGAAATCTTTTGAAAAAGAAAATTTCAATGGAGATTGATTAATTTTAGATTTATTTGAAAATTTTGAGAAATCAGGAATCTTGGTGTCCAACTTCACATTATGGGTAGTCTCAGAAATTAGGTCAACTTGAACTGACACATCTTTGGTTTCACCAAAAAATTGAGTAGACGTATCAACACCTATACTAGCACTAGGCTTAGGGTTAACAACTAACTCATCAACATTGTTGCATGTGAAAAACCTATAAAAGTACCATATCAAAACTAAACTATGTGCAAGTTCGTCATTAGATAAATCAGATTGCACATAATCATCAGTATGACAAGTACATTCAAGAGAATCAGTTAAGGTCTGAGTGGAGGTATCGGTAGATGAATCACAGGTAGTTTGGGTAGAATTATCTACTAAAGCACTTTGGTCAGTTTGAGTAGAAACATTCTCACAAACTTTCTTAGTATTAACAACAATACATTTATCCTCTAGATTCGGACTTTGAGACTTGAGATGATTAATAACTGTTTGTTGAGATTCCACCTTTAGTTGTAAACCTTCTATTTGCTTTTCCAAAAATGTGGTTGGAAAATACATTTTAGTTGGTTTAGGTGAAGTACCAACAGATTCTTGGTTTTGAAAATTTGATTCAATTTCTTCCAATTTGAAAATTGAAGATTGTTTAGTTTTGTATGAATCATTGATTGCATCATAATTAACCAAAAATCTTGATTAGGTATTCTCTCAACTTCATCAGTCTCAAATTCGTCATCCAATGGACGAATAAATTGTTGTATCATACCAAGGCGAAGAAATTTTTCATCATACAGGGTTCGATTTCCTCTTTGGCCTTTTGTAATGGTGTGATATTCTCAAATCCTAACCCGAGAAGAAGTTCTGTTTTGTCAATTTTTGACTTGTTGAAATAGGCAGTGAAATTCAAGAGAGGATTTTGTTCAACTTTATATAGCTTTTCTTGATAGAAAAGTATATTCTTTTTAAATTCCTCAACTTGTTTTTCAAGATTCTCAATTTCAATGCCTTTAAGAAACAATTATGATTTAAATCAGAAATCTTCCTTTCGAGTTCAACATTGTTTGGTTTGGCTTCTTGAAGCTTTTTATTGAGAATATCAACATCCATTTGTCTTGCATTTGCCCGAAGCCATTCATTGGTCTTTTGAATTTCAAGATCTTGATTGGCTTTTTCAAGATCATGAATGGTCTTCTCAAGATTTTGACATCTTTGTAATAACTTAGAATCAGGAGTGACATTCATCTCACATTCTTTAACCAACATTTTGTCTTTGTATGCTTGAAAATCTTGTTTAATAGTATCATGTTCAAAAAGTAATTTTGAGTGTTTTTCAAGAAGATTTGAAAATTCACTTTTTGAAAATGAAATACTATTTTTTAACTTTTTGTTTTTGTTGGCTAAAGAATTGATATGATTTGTTAATTTAGATAAAGCTAATCTACAAGACTCTTTGTCCTTAACCAAGAAAAAGTAGAGTCGAGATTTACCTCATCATCTGGGTATTCATCATCAGTGCTTTCTGCTTCAAGGACTTTGTTCTTGGCCAATCTTGCCATATAGCAAACATTAGCGGAGAGATCTTGATCTTCATCATCAGTGAGCAACAGCCATTTGTCATCTTCGGCAAGCAATGCATGTCCTGCTTCGACTTGTTTGGCTAATAGCATCTTCTGCTTGTAGTACTCATAGTTCCGCTTCTTGGGTTGTTTGCAATCAACAGCAAAATGTCCAGGAACTCCACAATTGTAGCACTTTTTGTCTGATGACTTACCCTTCTCAACTGTTTGTTTCTCATATGCTTCCTTCTTTTCACCATACCTTGAACCAGTAGCTTCACTTTTCTCATTGCTCCTTGGATGATAGTGTTCCTTCTTTGGAAATGCACTTGTAGAAGAAGTGCGGAGATTGTTGTTTGTTGGCCTCGCTTTGTAATATTTCCTTTTGAAATGCTTTGTTACTGCGGCAAGAGCTTGATATAGTTCATCCGAAACACCATCTCTTGTAGCCATCACATCATCTCCCTCCTCATCAGACGAAGAAACAACTACCATTTGCCTTTTGAGAGCTTCAGAAATCTTCTTCTCAACGATCAATGCCAAAGGATCAGAAGATACAACTTCTGGCATTTTATTCGATGAAGCTTTACTTAGGACTTGGTTTTCATTGAGTTTGAAGGATTCATATAGAGTATGAATGGTGAACTTGGTCAGGTTTTGATGTTGCTTGATTTGGGTTCCAAAATCTTCCCATTCTTGACCAAGGGCTTTGATAAACTTGATGTTTAACTCAATCTCAGTTTTCTTGACATTGTTCTTCCTTAGTTCATTTATGACATTGCAGAATCTGTAGTAAACTGCCTCAAGAGATTCATTTGGCATTTTGGAGAAGTTGTCAAACTCAGTCAAAATGTTGGTCAATCTGATTGTCGAAGTCACGTCAGCTCCTTCCATCTGTCTAGCCACCTCATCCCATATCTCTTTTGCTGTATCATAAGAATCAACAGACCCATAGATTTCATCCGGTAGAGCTCTGTATAAACATGACCTTGCTCTGTTATCTGCAGCTGTTCGATCCTTTTGCTCAGCATTCAAAAGTTCATGAGTTAGAATAACTGCATTAGTAGTGGGATGGCGATGAACAGCAAGTCCATTCAGAATGGAATCTTTCATCATATGACCATTTGTTTGACTTTCCACATAGTCCATGAATCGTTTCTTCCATAGTCTGTAAGAACCACGGTAGAGAACTGGAGGTCTTGTATCAGAACCTAATGCCAATGCTTCACGAGAAGCCATTTGAGATTGATTTGTATTGAAAGATTGATTTGAATTTACAATGGCAAATGAAACGATATTGGTAAGATTATGAAATGAGACGATCTTGATTTAAACAGGAATTGAAACGATCTTGTAATGAATAGAAAATGAAACGATCTTGATTAACCAGGTAATGAAACGATCTTGAGTTAACCAGGAATTGAAACGATCTTGAAACGATTGAAACGATCTTGAAACGAATAGAAAATGAAACGATCTTGACAAAATCGTTCTGGGTGAGATCGTCTTTGAGTAAGATCGTCTTGGAACTTTTGATGAAAATTTGGTTAAGTATAAGAAATGAAACGATCTTGCAAAATCGTTCTGGGTGAGATCGTCTTTGAGTAAGATCGTCTTAGAACTTTTAAAGAAAATTTGGTTAAGTATAGAAAGTGAAACGGTCTTGAAAACTAAAACGGTCTTTGATATGAAAAATGATCTTGGTTTGAAATTATTCAAGGAAATGAGACGATCTTGTTGAAGATCGTCTTGGGTTTTGAAGGTATGACACGATCTGGATGAAAATCGTCTTAAAAAAAATGAAACGATCTTGGTTTGAGGATCGTTCTGGGTAAGAAGGAAATGAGACGATCTTGGTATGAAGATCGTCTTGGGTTTTAGGAAATGAAACGATCTTGCTTGAAGATCGTTTTAGATTTCTTCCTCAAAACTTCTAAGTGTTTGAAATGACCCAACCAATCCTTTCGGATTAATTAGCCAGAATCAACACTACCACAACACACTCTTTACTAAAACGATCTTGTGAGGATCGTCTTAATCAAGCCACAACTCACTGAACTAAAACGATCTTAGGAAGATCGTCTTGGTCATCTTCTTCATCTGAACATATTTCCAGAAAAACTCCATTAACAAGTTTAAAAAACTTCGATATCTTATGAATTTCTAGGAGTTAAATCACGAAATCACTTGCAAACTGTTTTAATTCACGTCCGCAACACGATTATGAACAAAATTCAACACAAAATTCAACAGATTCAAATCCCTGAAATTACGCGCCAAAACTCAAAATTCAATCTCGAGATTTAGGTTGAATTGGAACTTGAAACTTGACAGGATTATGTTATCAATAACCTCGAATCTATTGAAGAACAAACAACTGTGATTTTATGAGATTTGATGTGTGAATTTTGAAGAACCAGTAGGTGAAATATTACGAACAGAATTTTTGAATAAATTTGATTTTGATGAATTTGTGAATGAATTCAGGTATGGATCGTCATCAGATTGATGTTTTTCTCTGATACCACTTGTTATAACACGATTTTATCACTGAATTCGATTCAACAATGGCGGTTTGATAGTGTGTGTTCTTGGTGTGTGTGTGTGTGTGTTTTGAGAGAGAAAGATCGATTAAACTGAAAGATTGGGATTAAAATGTGTAAGAAATGAAGAGTTGGTTTTGATTTCTAAGGTATGAGGGCTATATATAGTCTAACAATACAACTATGCTAATTATCACAATTAGCCCCTCAACCTTAGTAATCATTTATCTATGACTTAACAACAAGAATGTCTTCTAATCTTAATTACAATTTATCACTATTTTTGGATTTCTAACAACTCACCTCTGGAACAAAAGCTGGAAAGTCTCACCTTCAAGTTGTCTATTGAAGACTTGAAGAAAAATAGAATGAATGAGATGGATTTGAAAAAGAAAGAGATTCTAGCTGAAGTTGCCAAGGTTGAAAGGCAATTGTTAAGGCCACCCACAAAACCCAAAGTGACTGGACCAAGGTCTTCAAGGAAGAACATTCGTGATGCTGATCTTTCTACCTTCAAGCCAATTTCTGATGATGCTGCTGAGATCGAAAGGAAACATGAAAAGGATCAGTATGATCATTATATGAAGCATCGATCCCATCCAGCTAAAATAACTGACATAGAAGTAATAAAAGCTGATGGATTGAAGCTCTTTGATTTGGTTGTCAAAAGAGAAGGAAGGGCAGCTGAAGAATACCATCAGGTTTCAGTGCACGAATTTGGGATTTCTGAGCATAGAGAGATGATCCAGATTCTGAGGGGGAAGCCAAAATCTGCTCTGATTGGTGCATGGTTATCAAGAATACAACAAAAGATGCAAGCCAAGGTGGAGATTGAAGGCAGATTATTTGGAAAGAAGGATCATTCTCCACTGAAGAGAAAAGCTACTGAAGCACCTTCTGGTTCGAGGCCTGCGAAGAAGTAGTTTTCTTTTCAGTTTATCATTTACTTGTATTATTATTTGCAAATGTAACAAACACTTCAGTTTGTATATATATGTTACATTTTGTAGCTAACAAGTAGATGATAGGTTTAAGTTAGAAAATTCACAAGTAAAATTCTGAGACATCAATGATCTATAAGATGTACTTAGAAAATTTTTACAACTTAAACAAAAACTTGCATTTCAGACTTACAAACATGTATAGATAGAAGTCTGAGATGCATTCACTATTTCAGAACAAATAGGGGGAATTTGTTGGGTCGTAAATCGACCAAGTATAATTTGTTCAGAAATAGCTGAAGCTCAGTGAAGAATACTTGTACAGAATTCTGAAGCCGTTCAGAATTAGTTCACTGAAGCTTCACTTCAGTTCAGATCAACGTATCAGAATACCATTCAGCTGAAGTCAAAGACTGAAGTTTGAAGAAAGAGAATCAGCTCAGATGTGGAGCTCAGAAGTTGATTCTACCTGATCGAATACTGAAGCATCTCAGTGTAAAGTACTTACAACACTTTACACTGATTACAAGGAAGCCTTTTTACTTTACTAACCTTTACCCAGTTAATAGCTTTAACTATTAACAAGTACAAGGTTGAGTAAAAGGTTGGGAATAAAGTGTGAAACGTCACATCAACAACTTTCACACTTAAACCTTAAAAGTACGCATGTTAAGGAATTGAGTTTAATTCCTTAAATGCTCCCAACCATATTTGTACGGCCTGGTCCACATCAGCATGAACCTTGCCTATAAATATAAAGGCTTCTCACAACTTGCAAAAAGCTTGAAACTTTAGCATTGCAACTTGTGAGATATACTCTAAGTAATCCTTACGAGTATTTCCAAGTTATTAGATCACTTGTATTTCTAGGTTGTTTAGATATTTACACTTGGGTGTTTATCTTTGTTCTGCAACAACCTTTGTATTTGTTTATATCAATAAATCAAATACATTGAAAAAGTACATCGTGTCTCAATGCTACATACTTGATCTATACATATTATTTATATAGTTTCAGCAATTATTGTTTCTTGCATTTACTTTCAGTACCTTTACCTTATTGTTTATCCATATCTGGATCGTATTCTGAACTGGTCTACTTCCAGTTAGAACTACTTGCCAGTCGGGTATTAACCATCTATATTTGGGACTCACACATTCTCATAAATCCCAGATTATTAACAAGTTTTTAACATCCAAAATATATATAAAATCATTAATCAAAGATCCATCTCAAATCCAAACTCTTAACAAACTAATCTAACACAAATCATGTACATGCATGTCAAGATCTAACCTTTTTGAACATAATCTAGCTATGAACTTTAATCCACTTTTTGAAAACTTGATTTTTATGAAAAATCACAGAAGTATATATGTATTTTATTTCATAGAAAACCATTTTTATGTGACCCATTTAACAAATCTACAACAAATCTTACCACTACTAACTCTTGGGTCTTGTTTGTGTTGAATCATTGAATCCTTCCTCTAGATTTTTACATGCATGAACATGTGAGGTAAGGATCTATCAACTTTGCCCTCATTGAGTTTAAATCAAGAAGAAAATGATAATAAAAGATGAAGAAAACATTTGGGTTTTGAAAGAACAAGATTAACTAAAGATTTATTAAGTGAAGGGATGTTGTTAACAACCTTTTTGGGTCACGAAAATGGCTGGGAAGGGGCTGTGATTCACGGCTGTTTTGGGCAGAAAATTTCGACCAAGATGCACCAAAATGAGCTCCCTATCTTGCTTCAACACACCCTTGAACGATCTAGCTTGAACCCTTATTATTATAGTTGATTACATTAGCTTTTGGGTCTCCTTTTCTCTCTTGTTTGAACCGAAAAAGGAAGAAGAAATGTGCAGAAAATTTTGAGAGAAAAACATAGTGGAGTGTGTGAAATGGTGAGAGAAATGAGAGAAAAGAGGCATGCATAAGAGAATAGGTAGGGTGTGGAGTAAAGTGTTGGTATGGGGAGTTGTAGTATAAGATACTAGTTACAAGATAATTGGTCAAGTGTGGTTGGATGTTGGTTCCTTGTTGGGGCCGAAAATTTGAGTTTCAAATTTAAAAGGGTATTTTGTTTTAGTCTTGCATCATGTATGTATATGTACAACTAGTATAGGTTCATGTATGTATAGTTAATGGCTAGTTATTAGTGTTTCCAAGGCAATTGTGTTCTATTTATATATATTTATATGTGTCTATATATCCGTATGTGTATATATGTATGTACATATTTTGTGCTTTGAGTTTATCTATTACTTATTCCTTACAACTTGTATTTATTTTAGTTACATATGTATGTACTTATTATTATTCAAGCTTACTATTATACACATAAGGTTTATAAATAAATTTCAAGATGGTCATTATATCCTTATGTTCATATATACTTTAATTAGCTTGGTGTTTAAATTCTTGGATATTTATGAGATTTTTTTATTGTTGTCACAACTTGTGAGTCTTGTACAAATATTTTTATAACTTAATTCTCGAAATAAAGTTTTTTTTTGGTTCATTGACGTTTCATCAAGTTCAGTTAGAACTAATTTATAGCTTGAGATTGTCTTGAATGACTATAGTTATTGTTTATGACATTTCTAAGGCAACTGGCTTCCTTTTGGCATTCTATTGAACTAGAGGGCAAATATTACCATGCCCTAATGTCTAGAAGGTCAAATCTCTTAATAAACCTCTAGGGATAGATACCTAGACAAATCTAAGTAAATTGTCCTAGTCGAAAATTGAGGGTTGTTACATCATTACCCCCTTAACAAGAACTTCGTCCTCGAAGTTTGATCGTTCACACGGTAGTAAGAATGAATGGGCTAAAGACAAGAGTGTCTACACGGAGACGTATAATATGAGAAAGTCCAACTAGATTTCATCATGACCCTTTTTGGTTAATTACAAGCTTTTGATCTCCGTAGTTGGGGGCATCTCTGGCTTGGTGCCCTAACATTTCTCGTGATTAGAAACTTCGAAAAAGTTACGAATGTCGCTCACTTCTTGAGACGACTGAGATTGATCGCATGTAATCTCACATAGAAATAGTAATAATTGAGATGATGGTAAGAATATCAATACGGAGGGGTAAAATGAGCAGACGGTTCGTAATGTGAGTTACAATAAAGACGGTAAGAAATGTTGGAATATCGATTGTTTGTGGCTACTCATTTCCATTGGTCACTTGGTGTACTTTCCTTTATCGTTTGCTTTCTCAATTAAAGAAACGCCCCAATGGCTTCTCGCCTACTTTCATCCTTCTTTAGTTTGACGTTGGACACGCTTGCCGCTACTTGAAAATATTGACTTCGTTTGTGACTAATCACTTGTTAAGGGATTACCCCCTTAACAAGAGTGATACTAACCCATTATGCAAAGTTGCACTAAAATTGCAAAGGTACATCTTCGTAGTACCTCACTTTAGGGTTTCTAGTGTTGTCTTTGTTGTTTTATGCCGTGCGGGGGAATCATGGATCGTTCGTTGATAGTTTAATATTAATCCTCACACTTGCGTTTGTCCTTCAACTTCGCCCTTATTTTCCAAGGTCACCTTCCTTGTTATTCATTAAGTCACATCATCACCCGCTTTCCCCTTGCTCTTGCCGATATTGTCTTGCAAATGATTTTAAGGTACCTTTAATCCTTCCTTTTTAATGTAAAAGTACTACCATCTATGACATATTGCCGACTAAACTCCTTTTTAACATCGCACATATAACCTATTCGGTTTCTTTGCTATACCTACGCATTCCTCATGATAGGATTTACACAATCCTTATGCTCACCAATAATCATATCACCACCATCTTGACAAGACAAACAATTCAAGTCCTCATTGGTATGATATCCTTCTTAGGTCCTTTTGACCTAGATCTACGAAACTTCCAATTACCTTGCTCTCCAAAGCCTCATGTCCATTTTCAACTTTCTAAGCTAAGCTTCTTTTCAAATACACTAGCATAATGTTGTTAGGAATTGTGATGTATCATAACTTAGGTGAAACATCGGTTACTTCGTCTTTTTCTCAACCATTCGGTTCCCTCCATTTTCCTTTCGTTCTCTTATGGGTAACCATACTCCTTACCGTTTCGCCACTCGGATCCATCTCTTACTAGAGTAATCGTCATCTTGAATGATACACGCGCAGTCGCTAGTCCTTGAAGTTAATTCAGGAGTACTCGTCACATCATGTTGATATGGATCCTTTAATCCATTAACTCATCACAGATGCGTGTTATCCTTATCATGCTTTCGTTCAAACGTTCCATAACTAGTTCTTCCCGGAGTTTGTAGTTGTTTGAAACTTAGTTCAGCGACCAACTTCCTTGATCGTTGTGGTAGTATGTGCCTTGACTTCTAGCGTCGTATTCCTTATTTGCTTTCACTACTAACTTAGCGATTCCATGTTGTTTTCCTTCTTCACTTTTCTTGGGCGCACTACTCCGTGGGTTGATGGTCCTTGACGGTTCACCATGTGTTGCAAAATTTTTCTCACCCAAGTTCATCTTGTTTTAGCTTACCTCTATTTGACCGTTGACCTTGAGGGGATAACCATCACGGGTCATCGTCCTTCCTCTACTTATCGACCATACTTCTCCTTTTTAGTAAAGCTAGCTTCCATCGGTGTTGGGCGTATACTGCTTTCTCTTAGCTTAGTTGATATGTTGTACTAATAGCTTGTCTTTCGATAGAGGTTTTCCAATTGATATTCAGAGAATATCGTGTGGAGCGCCATAAAGATGAACGCTACCGGAACTACATCTTGTAGATGGCGTCAATGCCTTCACTCTACTTGTTTGAGTCAATGACGTTTCTTCACTTTATCCTCTACTCCACATCACCTTCAATGATGCTAGTGAATAAGTCTTCTTGAAAGATAAAGTATAATCCTGCACTTCATACTCCTTGTTCGAGTATCTACCTTTGCTGTGATTACCCCTTGCTCTTCACTTCATCTCACCATCCTTGACGATCTTCAATTTGCCAAATTCCTTATTCCTTCATGTAACAAATATCCATCTGCTCGGGTGTTTTGAAAAAGAAAAAGGATAGCTCATAATCCTTTTTGTTACTCTTCCATCTTAAGGGTTACTCGACACATCCTATTTATCTTATTGTCCTCGGTTTTCTTCTTCTAACTACTTTCGTTTTCCAACCTTGCTAGTGATATCCCGCAAGTTCTAGGGGAGTCCTTATACTTAACCAAAGGTGACCTTCATGTCACACAACCTCCCTTTTGTTGGCCGCTCAATCTTTCCTTTTGGTCGATCAACATAGATAGGAAAGGCCTTCGATTCTTTCTCCAAGTTAAGGCTTAGTATACTCTTCGATTGTGCTTCCTTGTACTTTGACTGACACACAACATATCTTCCACGTCCTATGTTATGTACGTGATCCAATAGCATCTTCTATGCCATATAGTTATCCCAAGTATTTCACTTATGGACAACTGATGTATGAACGTCTTTCGCATCCATTGATGTCGCAGCGAGAACAGGGTACTAGTTACTCAATTTCGCCATTGCGGAATGTTACGTAAGTGAGTTGTGTGTTGTTAGGTGACTAACCTTTGAAGAGAAACGGTGATGATCATTACTTTAGAATTTGGTTTCGAATGAATGAAATAGGAAATACAAAAACAAAAGAATCCTTAAGGCTCGAATCAGACTCCTTGCGCGAGTTAAAGAAATCACTTCTCTGTCTTTCGTTGCCCGATGGACTCCAACTTTCAATGACGTCAATATATGTCACACCGACTTAGATAGTATGGATAACTGTTCATGTGCGCGTGTTAGAATAGAGATATCGCACCAAATTTCGGAGCTACAATCCCCAGAATGTGTCGTCTAGAATGTATATCGGAATGTGTTCTACCGGCGTCGTCGAATCATAATTTGGCTTTAATACCACTCACCCTTCACAAGTCTCCAACTTCATCCGACGTTTCCATATGTTTCGCACCATCTCAGATCGAATACAAAGGTTACGCGTAGTATCTAAGGGGATAGAGTCGCGTCATATCTTGGGACTACAATTCTTAGAGTATATCGTCCGACGTTCGTGAGAAGATGCTCCACCGATGATATCGCGTTGTCGTATGTCCATAATGAATAGTGGTGTCATAAGCAATAGGATGTGGGATAATTTCAAAAGAGCACGAGTGAACGAATATTGGATTGGAGGGGTACTTAATGACAACTTTCATACTTAGGAAATTTCTAATTCATTTTGCATTTCTCAGGGACAATCACTAGTTCTCGAGCGGTCATATCTCAACGCACAATATCTATCTTTATAGTAAGGACTAACCACATTATCATCATATCATGCAAATACTAGTTCTTAATAGTCAAATCTTAGAGCACAATAACTATCTCGATACTAAGGCAAGACTATATATATCATTACATCATTCACGCACTAGTCCTCAAATAGCTCAACCTTAGGGCGCAATAACTATCTCAATAGTAAGGCATGACTACGTAATCATCGCAATATTCGCGCGCTAGATTCAAGTAGCTCAATCTTATGGGTGAAAGCTTTCATATCTCTATTGTCCATAAAATTTCCTATCAACTCGTCATGCTCATATTCTCTTTCAAATCAATCATAAATAATCAGTCTCATTACCCAATAATTTAAACAAGTCATATCCCAAAATGATTTCATGCCTCATAGTAATCACATTATTTTAAAGTGCATATGCTACTTAAAGTTCAACATCATAAATCATAAAGCTTTTACGCATGCATTTCTCTCATAATTTCCACATTGCACATTCCAAACTTTCACATTGCACATTACAAGCTTTCACATTGCACATTACAACTTTCACATTGCACATTACAAGCTTTCACATTGCACATTACAACTTTCACATTGCACATTACAACTTTCACATTGCACATTACAACTTTCACATTGCACATTACAACTTTCACATTGCACATTACAACTTTCACATTGCAATCAAATCATGCCCAAATTCACATGTTATAGCATAGAGTAGCACGTATCAACGAATATCTTTCAATCTTAGGTTTATTCCACTTCTAATGTGCAAAAAGGGAATCCTATTAAGGGCTTCGTAACTTCGAGACATCTAAAATTAATCCTTATATCAAACTAGCATAATCCTCTAGTAAGGCAAGTCTCGAATTCCTATATGCTTAGGTGAATGTCTAAATGCAACACGTATTCTCATTAAAACGCGTTTAATAAAGATCTTTTTTTTGAAAAGGAATCCTTTTGAACATAAGTCCAAGTGGTTGTTTGAGTTTTACATGGTCCTCTCATAATTAAACGTAGATTCATGACTCTACGTTTAATTAAGGTCCTACCATGTAAAGCTCAAACTAATCCGCTTAACTTATGTAACACCCGACATTTAAAAACATGGGTTTTCAAAAACTTTCACCTAACGGTGTTAAAAGATGCGGAAGAAAACTTTAAAGTTCAAAACCGATAAAAACTGTTCGGTTTCTGCATTTATTGGTGTTACATGCCATACCATAAAATAGTTTAAAATGAAAACCCAACGGTTGCCCAACACAAAACAACCGCTCAACAATACTACATAAATTCGACATTAAGTACGAAATGTAAATAAATGTCTAAAGAGATAATCGTCTATGGGTAGCTAAGTTCTCCTGCATGCATCTACCCAATTCTCACTCTTCCTGCATCAACTAGTCCTTCAAGCTAAACCTGAGGGAACAACCACATTTAAGAAACAAGTGTTAGCTAACGAATTAGCTAAGTAAGATAACACTATGTTATTAAAACATTTGTCCAATTAAAACAATCTTCATTATTAGACAAGTTTATTTAGGCACAACACACTTCACACGTTCACACATAACTGCATATCAACTTCATATCAATTAGGATGAATCCCCCTAATTGTGCCTATCCTTCATTTTATTCACACATTATCACACGTATCTTCGTTAACTGCATATAAGTGTAACATAAGTCACACCCGACTAGATGCTTCACCAAAGGCGAGTCATACTTCGTCGTTAAGGAATGGCAAGCCAATCCAAGAGTAATCCGTATGTGGAGTTGGTCAAACCCCTCGTATTACTCGCCCTGCATTATAATGACCATGTTGCAAGGAGCCACCCAAGCAACAACTACGTCAACGCACTCGTCCGGCTAAGACTAGTACGAGTTAAGCTTAACACTTTCCCTGCATTATATTTACGAGCTCGGTTTCACACATATGGTTTAGGTAATACACATTCCTAAACCGTCACACACATATAGTCTAGGTAACACACATTCCTAGACATTCACACACTTTAGCTTCATTACGTTTGGATCCTTAAACGTGCAAGTGACATGGCAACCTAATAAGTTTAGTGAGCTAGGTGTACAAGCCATGTAAGCATGCATATATCACACATCAACTTCATTTCTACATTTCATGCATAATGAGATACTTCGTAATACTACATAAACTGCATAACAATACACTACATTAAGCAATACTTCATTTCACTACATTTGGGACTGCATTTCAGGTCTCATGGTCAACTACATAACCCATAATACCTCCCTGTAACCCCATATGCCCACATGCAATATAAAGATACCAAATGGAAGTATTTATGATTTGAAACCAGCTTTTCGTTGAATCCCCCAGCGTCAAAGTAGTGTATCTTACCTCGGCGTGGTCCACAACAATCAACAACTAGTCACTGTGTAAAGCAACTATGCTCGTCTACCTATAATTAGTAAACGATTATTAGACAAGCTACATACTCACGTCATTAAGGCCAATAACTAGACCCACACACTTTAAAGACTCACTTATGATTCAGGTCTAATCTACATGTCAAACGACGTTACGGTTCAAAAGTATAACTTTTCTGAAAATAGTTGAGTTGCGCCGCAACATAGAGTTGCGCCGCAACATAGAGTTGCGCCGCAGCTCAAGCCCCCAGTTGCGCCGCAATACATTAAAAAAACAAAAAAAAAAAAAAAAAAAAAAAAAAAAAAAAAAAAAAAAAAACCACCTTATGTTGCGCCGCAACTTATTCTTCTGGAATTGAGTTGCGCCGCAACTAGGCGTTGCGCCGCAACTCTCCTTCGACCTGCACTTTTACAAAATCGTTTTCCACCCCCAATTCGACCCCAAACGACTCCAGGTCTACCATACAGATTCAATACACCATAATCCTTCATATTTAGACCATTACAAAGCATTTCAATCATTAATTACACCATATATGGCTTTAATCCATCAAAACCACTATTAATCTTCATTAAACGATTCCCCCATAATCCAATAATTATTCCTAATGACTCATATAATCAAAAGGACCTGAAATCAATGATTTAATACCTGATCTACCTGTAGATGACAATAGGGATGCAAACACTTGGCTAAACACAACCGATTCACACTTTGGAAGGATTTTCGGCTTGCAATTGGTGGAGGAATGCTATGGGGTGGCCTAGGGCTTGTTTAGAGAATGTAATGGCTGCAAATTATGATCTAATGACACCCTCTAATTCCCTAATCCCGTTTTTGACTTTGCACATATGTCAAAACTAGCCCCTAGGCTTCCTAATGCTTCATTATTGGTCACAAACTACTTTAATGACCATATACAACATTAATCCTTCATTAAATGTCACTACATAGACATTAATCTTCATATTACACACATTTACTACATTAACATTTAGGCTTTCAAGCCTCACACATAACACACATTAACTACATATAAGCATTAAATCTAAAATAGACTTAACGACACACACAATATTGACTTAACGGCATTAGTCAACTAGTAAGAAAAGTTTGGGATGTTACAATTACCTCCCCCTTAAGAGGATTCCGTCCCCGGAATCTCATCATTAAGGAACAACTCGGGATATTTCTCCTTCATCACTGCTTCAGTTTCCCAAGTCAAGCTTTCTCCATGATTATGCTTCCACTTTATCAAGACAAGATCTATCACCTTCCTGCGTAACTTCTTTTGCTTTCTTCCAAGTATCGCCACCGGTTCATCAACCATTCTCTTCATTGGGTCAATGCTCATGTCTTGAATTGGAATCACACTTGACTCCTCGGCTAGACACTTCCTTAGGTAGGATACATGGAAAGTGTTGTGAATCCCTTCCAATTCTGGAGGCAATTCCAACTGATAAGCTAGATCTTTTATGCGTTTCAACACTTTGAAAGGTCCAATAAATCTTGGACTCAACTTGCCCTTCTTTCCAAACCGGATAACTCCTTTCCAAGGTGACACTTTCAGCATCACTAAATCACCAACATTAAACTCAATCGGTCTCCTTTTCTTATCTGCATAATGTTTTCTGCCTTTCTCTAGCCACACGTAAAGCTTCTTTAGCCACATTGACTTTTTCAGCCGTAACTTCAACAACTTCAGGACCGGTTAACTGCTTTTCACCGGGTTCCATCCAACAACTTGGAGTCCTACATTTCCTTCCATACAACATTTCAAATGGTGGCATACCAATACTAGCATGGTGACTATTATTATAAGCAAATTCAATCAACTTCAAGTGATCATCCCATGCTCCACCATATTCGAGTACACACGTTCTCAACATATCCTCCAAGGTTTGAATGGTTCTCTCACTTTGCCCATCGGTTTGGAGGATGATAGGCGGTACTCAAATTTATTCTACTACCCAACTCCCGTTGAAGACCCTTCCAAAAATTTGACACAAATCTAGAGTCTCGATCCGAAACAATAGACAAAGGAACTCCATGCTTCGATACTACTTCATCAATGTAAATCTTTGCCATCTTCGTTAAAGGCACATCTTGTCGGGTAGCTAGGAAATGGGCACTCTTCGTCAATCTATCTACAATCACCCATATCATATCATTCCCTTTCGGCGTTTTAGGTAGCTTCGTTACAAAGTCCATGGTAATATGATCCCATTTTCCACTCGGGAATGTCTAATTGATGCAACAAACCATACGGCTTTTGATGGTCCATTTTCACACGTGCACACGCCAAACACTTTGCTACAAAATGAGCTACTTCTCCTTTAATATCCGGCCACCAATAAATCGGCTTCAAATCTGCATACATTTTGGTGACACCGGGATGAACCGAATATCTACTTCTATGGGCTTCCTCAAGGATCAATTCTCGGTTACCACCAAGCAATGGCACCCAAATTCGACCCTTGTATGTTTTGAACCCACAGCTATTAGTCTCCATCACAAGACGTTTCTTCTTTCCAATGCTTTCTTTGTCAATGTTATCCTTCATTAATGCCCTCGCTTGTGCTTCTTTAATTCGATCAAGTAGCCCCGACTTGGCTTGAACTTGCATGCTCATCAACTTACAAGAAGAACTTTGCACCTTCCTACTTAGTGCATCCGCCACTACATTGGCTTTACCCGGATGGTATTTGATTTCACAATCATAATCCTTAAGTAATTCCATCCACCTCCTTTGTCTCACGTTCATCTCCTTTTGATTAAAGACATACTGCAAACTTTTATGATCGGTAAACAAAGTGCATTTTGTACCATAAGGTAATGTCTCCACAATTTCAATGCAAATACAACTGCTGCCAACTCAAGATCATGGGTAGGGTAATTCTTCTCATGTGGCTTCAACTGACGTGAAGCATAAGCAATCACCTTGTCCCTCTGCATAAGGACACAACCTAAACCCGTAATAGATGCATCACTATACACAACCAAATCATCGGTACCTTCAGGCAAGGCAAGTATGGGAGCTTCACACAACTTCTTTTTCAATGTTTGAAATGCATTCTCCTGCTTATCGGCTCCACTCAAACTTTACTCCTTTCTTCGTTAGTTCAGTCATAGGCTTGGCTATTCGGGAGAAATCCTGAATGAATCTTCTATAATATCCAGCCAAACCAAGAAACTTTTAATCTCAGTAGGAGTCTTTGGCGGCTCCCACTTTGAAACAGCTTCAATCTTTGAAGGATCTACTTTAATACCTTCCGAAGAAATAACATGACCAAGAAACTGCACCTCTCGAAGCCAAAACTAGCATTTAGAAAACTTGGCATACAACTTTCTTCTCCCTCAACACCTCCAAAACTGCTTTCAAGTGCTCACGGTGCTCATCTTCTGACTTAGAATAGATCAAAATATCGTCAATAAACACAATAACAAAATGATCTAGAAAGGGACGGCATACCCGATTCATTAAGTCCATAAACGCGGCTGGAGCATTAGTCAACCCAAATGGCATGACCAAGAACTCATAATGCCCATATCTAGTCCGGAAAGCTGTCTTTGCTACATCCTCCTTCTTAACCTTCAATTGATGATAACCGGACCGCAAATCTATCTTTGAAAAATATAAAGCACCATGTAGTTGATCAAAGAGATCATCAATTCGTGGGAGAGGATATTTATTCTTAACCGTTCGCTTATTCAACTCACGGTAGTCTATGCACATGCGCATAGATCCATCCTTCTTTTTAACAAAGAGAACCGGAGCTCCCCAAGGCGAGGAACTAGGTTGTATGAACCCTTTGTCAAGTAATTCCTGAAGTTGAGACATTAACTCTTTCATTTCTGTAGGAGCTAATCGGTAAGGTGCTTTAGCAACAGGTGTAGCACCGGAATAAGATCTATCTGAAAAGTAACTTCACGGTCGGGAGGAATACCGGGAAGATCTTCGGGAAACACATCGGGAAAATCGGATACTACATCAACACTAGCAATAGAAGGCTTCTCCTTTCTTGCATCAATAACATAGGCCAAGAAATGACTCTTATTCTTCCTTATACACTTAATAGCCTTCATCATACTAATGATCTTTATTCCCCCTCTCTTCTTATCTCCATAAACCGTTACCACATTACCATCGGGTGTAGAAAACCGAATAATCTTTTGTGAACACAAAATACTAGCTTCATTTCTAGACAACCAATCCATACCAATCACTACATCAAAACCGGCTAAAGTAGTTGGCAATAGCTGGACCGGAAACGAACGACCTTCAATCTCAATGTCACAATCATCATAACCCACACGTATATCACTAACCGTACCATTAGCAATTTCCACCTCTATCGAGCAATCTAAAGGGGTAGTGACTCTTTCTAGCTTAGGAGCAAATAAAGTGGACACAAACGACCTATTTGCACCTGAATCAAATAAAACAGAGGCAGGCTTTGAATTAACAAGGAAAGTACCACTTACCACCTCGTCGTTGTTCTTAGCATCATCAACAGTCATCTGCAAGGCTCTCACTTTTGTTGCTGTCGTGGCTGCCTTCTTTCCATCATTCTTCATTTGTGGACAATCGGCAATGAGATGACCCGTTTCTTGACACTTGTAGCAACGAGTCTTGTCCCTACATTCTGTTGCAAGATGTCCCGACTTCCCACACTTATGACACCTTCTTGTCTTGTCGGAACATTAACCTTCATGA
>CM067172.1:79766330-79806959 GCA_034093135.1 Erigeron breviscapus | reverse complement strand
AGATTTGGAGGCACTACTTGTATGGTACAAAGTGTACGGTATTCACAGATCACAAAAGTCTTCAGCATATCTTTGATCAGAAAATGCTGAATATGAGACAAAGGCGATGGGTAGAATTACTCAGTGATTATGATTGTGAACTCAAATATCATCCCGGTAAAGCAAATGTTGTTGCTGACGCGCTAAGTCGAAAAGATAGAATTTCACTATCTGTCATAACAAGAGCAAGTTCTTACCTTGGCTCATCATTAAGGGATAGAGTTTTAGATGATCAAAATGAGGCCTTACAACCAGGGCGTATCGAGAAGGAAGCATTGTGGAATACCGAACGGTTATTTGAATTGAATGGCGATGGGATCCGACGTGTCAAGGGCAGAGTGTGGATTCCCAAGTATAATGGAATTAGAGAACTCTTGATGAACGAGAGTCATCCATCTAAGTATTCAATCCATCCTGGTGCTGACAAAATGTACCATGGGTTAAAGGATTTTTATTGGTGGCCTGGTATGAAAAGAGATATCGCCACGTATGTTTCAAAGTGTTTAAATTGTTCAATGGTTAAGGCAGAGCACCAAAAGCCTTCTGGGCTGCTCCAGCAACCCCAAATTCCTGACTGGAAATGGGAACAGATTACTATGGACTTCATTACGAAGTTACCTCGAACCTTGAAGGGTTACGATACTATTTGGGTCATTGTTGACCGATTGATGAAGTCTGCACACTTCATTCCCATACGGGAGAATTGGAAAATAAAGAAATTGTCTCAATTATATATTGAGAAGATCGTGTCACTTCATGGCGTTCCTGTGTCTATTATCTCGGATCGTGATGGTCGTTTTACTTCTCAATCATGGAGATATTTTCAAGACGCTTTGGGCACTCAGTTGAAATTGAGTACGGCTTACCATCCACAGACGGACGGGCAAAGTGAGCGTACCATTCAGACGTTAGAAGACATGCTTCGGGCATGTGTTATCGATTTCAAAGGTAGCTGGGATACCTTTTTGCCGTTAGCTGAATTTTCATATAATAACAGCTATCACACAAGCATAAAGTGTGCGCCTTTTGAAGCTTTGTATGGGCGGAATGTGAGTCCCTTAAGTTCGATGGTTAAACCAGGAATGTGTAAATACAACAAGTCTAATAATCACTAGAAAGGACTAGTATTACTTAAATATAAATGCAAGTATATAAATAAAGTAATACAAGACTTAAAGCAATAAACAAATAAAGTGGAACATTATGTATTGTTTCATGGGTATTTTATTTATGATGTTAAATAAAATACAAGGTTGTTGCGGAATCAAGATAATACAATTAAGTATGTATCCTAACAACCTATGAGTTACAAATGATCTATATTTGTCAAATACTCTTTTAGGATCGAGATACTTAAAGTTGTGAAGTATCCCTGTTTAAGATCGAGAGTATTTGGACAAATTCACTTAAATGCAAAATGAATGCTTAAAAGTATTTTTATTCAAGGAAATGACTTTGTATTTATAGGCAACAAATTCACCAGTGAATTTGTGCCGTACAAATATGGTTGGCATACATTTAATGATCCGACAAGAACATTAAATGTATTGGATAAGGAATAAGGATAAAGTCACATCAAGTGCAAGTTTATCCTATTATCCAACCACCTTAACACACGTATACTTTGGTAAAGAACAAGTGGATTGTTTCTTTGGAAAGTGTGTAAAGGCAAAAGTCAATCCTCGATATCAGTGTTCAGACTTGCAGGATCTAGAACACTGACAATCCTCCAGTGCAGATCTGGTAAGACTTCCAGTGGACTCCGCCATTTTTCAGTCTTCTTTTTTCAGACTTCAGTCTTTGACTTCAGTCAGAATGTCTTCAGTAGAGTAGATCTGGACTGGGGTGAAGTCCAGTGAGCTAATCTGGAGAATACTCCAGATTTCCTATACAAGTATATGCTCACTGATCTTCAATTATTTCTGGACAAATCTTCAGAGGGACTCCAGATTCCAAGTCTGGAGTAGGTCAGTTTCTGGACAGATCTTCAGTAAGCTCCAGTAGTCGAGTCTGGAGCGAGTCCAAGAAAACTGGACCTAACAAATTCCCCCTATTTGTTTAGAAATAATGCAAGTGTTTTCAGGCTTATAGATATACAAATTTGTATGTCTGGAAAACACTTGGTCGATTTAAGTCAAAAATCTAAGTTACTGGAAAACACTTTATAGATCATGAGTGTTTTCAGTTTCATCTTTTAGGTTCTAACTTAGACTAAATCTAATCATTTACTTATAAAAAATAAAAAACTGCAACTATTATTACTATCATCAAGTGGAAAATAGTTACAACTTTCTTTAAACGAATAAATACAATAAGTACATGATAAAAGATTCAGGCCCTTCTTCTTGATGAATGCCCTGGTGCATCTTCAGTAGCCTTCCTCTTTGGTGATGGAGATGATGGAACAGACACTGGTGGTCTCAAACCCAACACAGCTTCCATTTGTTGTATTCTACTCCAGACCTTCTGAACTCTCTTCATAAAGGCCTTAACATCTGGAGATAAATCAGTTTTACCTTTAAAAGTCAATCCTATCTCCTTCAGTTCAGTCCATCCAAAAGCTTGGACTGTTGTATCTTTCCTTTCATCTTTAAAGTTACCCTCCCTGGTCAACTTTACATGAAATCTGGTCATTCCTTGATGATTTTCAGCCAACTTGATTTCAACATCAACAATCTTTCTAGTATTGGCCCTGAAATTCATCATTTGATCATACTGTGCCTTCTGCTTTGCCATCTGGACCATATACTCAGTTTCCTTGGATACACCACTCTATTGTCCTTCAGTGGACTGGTGTTGTTGGCGATTTATTCTTAGAGAGGTATCCAGGGGAATGAACGTGCTCACATCAGCATCCTTTATTGCCTTGAGTTGTTTGGCAGTAAGCTTTGGCAGACCAGTCAATCTCTTCCTGTACTCTACTTCCAGAGCAGCAGCATTTTTTCTTATCTTTCTCTGGAGGCTCACCAGTTCCTCCTTTCTCTGCCTTATTAACTCTGGAATAGAAACACCATAAATTAACGAGTCATATACCTGCTCTTCTTCAGCGTAGAACGAGCGTACATGAACATCATTCAATGCATCTAGACACTGATGAACTCTGGGATCCTCTTTCATCCTCTTGAACACTTCAATATTAATGCCTAACCTTCCAGCATTGTATGAGTCCAGAGTCCCATGAGTAGCCATATCCCTATGATGGGCCAGCAGTTCTTCTCTTTGATTTTTCTTGAAGATCTCAATCATGATGCATTGTTGTTCTAACTTTCTGGCAGTTTCATCATCAGCATCTTCAATTTGTTCTTCTTCTTCACCAGACACCACTTTTTCTTTTCCTTTCACAGCCTTCAGTGTAGTTGGGATATCTGGGAAGGATTCAAACCTGGGCTCACTGGCATCAGTACCAGTAGCCTCTTCAGTGCTAAGAGCTCTTTGTGCCAATCGTGCACTGGCATCAGTACCAGTCACTTGTTTTCTTTGCAGAACGCTTTCAGTGGCAATAGCTCTTACAACTTCTTTCTTCTTTCTTGTCAACTCTTCTTGATCACCAGATGATGAAACGGTTGATTTTTCCCCCTTGGAATGATCACCAGTCCTGGACTTGAGATCATTCCATAATGCTTCCATCATATGCCTATCCAGTGAACCAAAAGTTCTTCCAGTCACTGGATTTGCATCAGTCACAATCTTTTTGAGTGCCAGCACTTCCTTCTGAACATTATCAACAGCTGAAGGCAAGTGTTGTGGCAACTTCTCATCTAGTAGCTTTTCCACTTGGGGTAACACCCCATCATAAATACTTCGAAGGACAGTCCCAGAGACTTCTTCACATAATTCTTTTAACATGTTGTCTCTGAACTTCCTTGTACATGCATCACTTATAGTGCTAACAACTGCACTCTGGTCCAGTGTGGGCCTACTCTCCAGAGAGCTTACCCTGAAAACCAAATTCTGAACATCTTCTTTCAGACCTGCCAGTTCGCCAGTGACTGCAGTCTGAACAGAAGTAACCAACCTGTTCTCTAAGCCCTGGACTGCCACTTTAATGTTTTCAGAATTGCGATTTGTGGCCAGTACCAGCTCATCTAACTTATCAAATACCAACTTCTCATTACCAGCAAATAGGTTCATTTCTGACGCTAAATTGTTTGACAATATTGATTTGAAGTCAGAAATAACCTGGGAAGAGCTCTGAAGTGATCTCTCCAGGTCCGCCACCTTACTAAGAAGGCCTTGGACCTTGGTAGAAGATGAAGTGGAGAGACCACTGGGCGGTTCCAAATGAGATGTCAATCTGGTCATTACTGGTACTTGTGCCCAGACCTCTTCAGTTTCCACATCTTCAGCATTAACAACTGAAGAGTCTGGCACACCTTGTTCAGTTGGGTTTACTGGGGTTTCGATAGGTGGAGGTTGAGATTGTGAAGGTTGAATGACTGGTGTGAAGTATGGAGTAGATTGTGGAATTGAAGGTGGTGGTGGAGGTGGCATATTAGATTCTGGTGGAGGTGATGGCATTTCGGTTTCTGGTGGAGGAATATTTGTTTCTGGTGGAGGTGTAGGCATCTCTGGTTGACTTTCAATCTGTACAACTTCTTCACCCAGAAAGTCCATATTTACATCAAAATTCTGACCTCCAGACATAGGGGAGTCAGCCTCATCCCAAAACGATTCACCAACAACATCAATCTGTTCACCAACCTCAACATTGAGATCAATCTGGGCTTCTTGTTCGCCTGATGCTTGTTCTTCAGTCTGAACAATCTGCTCAACAACCTCAGTATCCACTCTCTATTCAATCTGTACATCAGTTTCAATGTTTTCTTCAAAAATGGGAGATCCGTCAACATTCATGACATCACCTGGATGTCTGGAAGGATTTACTTGCATACCTCCTCTCATCAGACGCCTGGAAGTTCTTGGCCGTCTGGAGGATTCAATATTTTCTGGTCCACCTATAGGAGCCACTTGTCGAATGGGTTGAACCATTTCTACAACCTCAACATCTTGTTCACCAGCAGGCACTTCAACAACTTGGACCCTGCCTGGTGACACATTTTCTTCAATCCTTTGAAGTGTCAACATGGCTGGAGGAATATCTACCTCACCATCTCTGGATCTTAAGTTGGTCAGATCTCTCATGTACTCGCTAATAGAAAAATGAGTGGTTTCAAAGTCGTACTGGGCTCCAAGAACGTTCTTAAATATTATTGAAAGAAAACGAATATATGGTACAAAGGGTTTTCTACCTTTTATCTTTAGACGCTCTACCAGATCGTCAAAAAATATCTGAGCAAAATCAACTCTTAGCCCAAACCACAAACAGTAGGCAATCTGGAGGTGGGTTTGATTGATCTGGTCTAACCCTCCAGAACTGCCTCCAAGGCACTCAACAATGTGAGTGAAGAAAAATCTCCACGAATCCGTCAGTCTGCTCATATAAATTGTTCCTTTCCTTAGCAACTGACCATGCTCATCCACTATCTCTGTATGCCCCATCAATCTGCATACCTCTCTGAAGTTTATACCATTAGGGAGTGGCATTGCTAACTCATTCTCATCCAGATAGCTTAATTGAAGAGCTGCTCTGAGAGAATCTACTGTAAAAGCCAAGGGTCTAGTCCCTTGCTCAAGAGAATACTCAATAGATGAATTCGCTTCATTATATTCGGCTGTGTACCAGAATTCACACAAATAACCGTGATACATCTTTTATGGATTTAATGTTAAAGCACCATACAATGGACATGAGAGAAAAAAGGTATTTAGTCTCCCAATAATGGACTGTGGATCATGGACACTGGATAGTGAGAGTTTTGCCATCCAGTTATTCATATTCATTCTTATAGCCTTTGCTTCAAGAGTGATATGAGGTGCTTTAACGACATCTACAGCCGGAGCATATTCAGCAGATAGAAGATTCTTGGGTGAGTTTGATTGTCGAGGTGCCATTTGATTAATAAATGAAGATGAAATTGAGTATTTTTAGGGTTTATGGTGAAGAAATTAATGAATTTGCAGTTAATATGAGAGATTTAATGATTGGAAAAGAATGAAGAATTGAATGAAGGAATTTGAAGATTTGGGAGTAAATGTTCGAAGTAAATGAAATTGAAAGTGAAAGTGGGTATTTATAAGAGAAACAATGTGGAACTCAAACGATTTGATTTGAAATTATCAAATTAAGTTTTTGATCGGGTTTGAGATCCGCATTAATTACATCACATCACACATAAATGCATGACGGTTTACAGCCCAAAACAGTAACAACTTGTACTTTTTGTTTTCCCAAGGTAAAAAGACCATCATTGCGTTGAAAAAGTTTACATGCCACGTAGGATTGTGAGATAAATATCTTTGAAAAGGTTTGCTTACGTGGCACATACAAAGATCAAGTATTTAAAAATTATTGTGACTCAATTCAGTCCATCTGGAGGTTGACTAGACACTCCAGTATCACTGGTGGATTAGTCCAGTGAAGCATGTACTGATGGTACACTGGAGGGACACTCCAGTAAAGTACCAGTGAAAACCATTTTGAAAGACTGGTAACTTCAAACATGCACGTCAACTAATACAGAAAAATGAGAGGGACACATTTACAAGGAGACAAAAGTCAACTCAAACACACACTTCAATCTGTCCAGTTACCAGTGAGAGGGACACATTTACAAAGCACCAGTAATATTTTCTGGACAATTTGTCCAGTAAGAAAATTTTGTCCAGTGAGAAAATAAATTAATAAATTCTCTTTGAACTTTAAACATTTTTAAGAAAAATATATCTTTCAAAGTCTTCCCCCTGGAATGTTGATCCAGAAATAAATTTATGAATCTTTAAATCAAAGATCCTTAGTAGTACACAATGGCGTTCAATACTAAGGTTCCAGATTTAAGGGTTTAACATTCCCAACTCACCAACAAGATATTCAAAAGTTTTGACATCCAGTGGTTTCGTAAAAATGTCAGCGAGTTGTTTGTCAGTGGGGATAAAATGGAGTTCAATGTTTCCTTTCACAATATTATCACGAATGAAGTGATACCTTAGATCAATGTGCTTCATTCTGGAGTGCATGACTGGATTGTTTGAGATAGCGATGGCACTGGTATTATCACAAAAGATTGGAGTCTTTGAATATTTAATACCATAATCAAGCAACTGGTTCTTCATCCAGAGTATCTGAGCATAACAACTGGCTGCAGACACGTATTCAGCTTCAGCAGTGGACAATGAAACTGAAGTTTGCTTCTTACTGGTCCAGCTGACCAGTTTGCCACCTAGGAAATGACATCCACCAGTTGTGGATTTCCTATCTATCTTACAACCTGCATGATCTGAATCTGAATAACCCATTAGATCCATGCCTGAGCCTTTGGGGTACCAAAGACCTAGACTGGGGACACCTTTAAGGTACTTCAGTATGCGCTTTACAGCAAGAATATGAGATTCCTTTGGATTAGACTGATATCTGGCACATAAACATGTTGAAAACATAATATCTGGTCTACTGGCCGTTAAATCATCAGTGAACCAACCATGCCTCTATAGACAGTGGTGTTCACTGGTTTGCCATCTGGATCAGAGTCCAGAGTCAGTGGTGCAGAAATTGGAGTTGGTTTAGATGGTGAAGAGTTCATATCATATTTCTTTAAAAGATCTCTAACATATTTCTCCTGATTAATAAAAATGCCATCTTTGTTTTGTTTAATCTGGAGTCCAAGAAAATATGTTAATTCACCCATCGGACTCATTTCATATTCAGTGGACATGATTTTTGAAAATTTCTTGCACATGTTTTCATCAGTAGACCCAAAAATATCATCAACATAAATTTGTACCAGTAACAGATTACCTTTCTCATGAAGAATGAACAAGGTATTGTCAATTGCACCTCGTTTAAAACCATTTTTCAACAAATGTTTAGTCAGAGTATCATACTAGGCACGTGGGGCTTGTCTGAGGCCATATAGCGCTTTGTCCAGACGATATACCCAATGTGGATGCTTTTCATCCACGAAACCTGGAGGTTGTCTGACGTAAACTTCTTCTTCAAGCTTTCCATTCAAGAAAGCACTCTTTACATCCATCTGGTAGACCTTGAACTGATGATTAGCAGCGAATGCTAAGAATATTCTGATCGCTTCAAGTCTATCCACTGGAGCAAATGATTCATCAAAGTCGACATCTGACTGGCAGTAGCCTTGTGCTACCAGTCTGGCCTTGTTTCTGATTACGTGGCCATCTTCATCTACTTTGTTTCTGAAGACCCATCTTGTTCCAATTGGTTCTTTCTTTCCAACTGGGAAAGGAACCAGATACCAGACCTTGTTCCTTTCAACTGGTGAAGCTCTTCTTGCATAGCAGTCACCCAGCTTGGATCTTCCATAGCCTCGTCAATCTTCTTTGGTTCCATCAAAGATAGAAAACTTACATATAAGCATTGATTACTGGAGGCTCTTCTGGTCTGAACTCCACGACTGGAGTCACCTATGATCTGATCAATAGGGTGAGCTTTTGTCCATCTGGAGTACTGACCAGGATTGTTACTGACAACAATATCAGTGCAAGAATTCAGTTGAGTCTCTTCTGGAGTTGCTTCTGGAGGAGGATCTTGCCAGATTACTTCAGTATCTTCATCTGAGTCATTTAAATCACGATTTGTATCATGAAATTCTTCATTTGAAGGTATTTCCTGGAGTACTGGTTCAGTTTGGATTTCTTCATAAGAAGACGTTTCTGGTACATTCTCAACTGACACTGATACTGGGGGAGTAGTACGCACATCTGAACCAATATTAATTTCAGAGGGTAGTTTGAAAATAATAGAGGGATAGAATGGAGTACTACTGGAGAGTTTCTTTTTCTGAACAGGTTCCAGATCAGGATGACTGGAAACTGTGTCTGGTGAATCTTCATTTTTGTCGTTTATTGGATCAGATTCACAAAAGACAATTGGATTTACTGGGGGAGTGTCAAGGGCTGGCTTCTTGTTGATTGAGCATTTGATTCATCAAATGTGACATGAATTGACTCATGGACCTTCTCCAGTCTCTTGTTGTAGACTCTGTTGCGAACTGAATAGCCTAAGAAATACCCTTACTTAGCGCAGACAGTGTTAAGGCGGCACAATGTACAAAGCGGCAGTCCCCGCGTAATGTGCCGTCTTCGTTCTGCGGACAGGGGCAAGTGGGGGGTGGAGTGGGTGCGAGGCTACTAGCTGGGGTGGGCTGGGTTGGAACGGAAGCTCAGCGAAGGAAAAGCAAAAATTCAGGAGGCGGGTTATAAGAGAAAGGAATGAGGTGCCAAGTAAAGAATATCGAAGTCGACGAGGGGCTGGAACAAGAGGAACGTGGAGGGTTGGTCGTCGAGGGCAAGGTGAGAGGGGTCGGAGAGTGGTCAAGTCGCAGGGGGGGCCTTCTCCTTCCTCATCCTCCTCCGGGTCCCGAAGGACGTTTCGCTGGACTCATCAAGCAAAAATTGCTGATCGCTCCCCAGGCGACCCTTTTCGCTAACCTATAGCCTGGCGTGGGCGAATATGTGGGGGGGGTGCGACGTGGTCACACTGCTATCCTGTCTTTCCCCTTTCCCTCCGAGCCCCCCGTAGGATGTAAACTGGACATCCAAAAATGTGAAAATAACCAATATTTGGTTTCCTATTTCTTAAGACTTCATAGACTGTCTTTTTGTGTCTTTTGATGAACACTGATCGATTCTGGGTGTGGCAAGCAGTTGCAATTGCTTCCGGAACCAGATCGTATCGCTGGCACTTTTAAGAGGATGTGGGAACGGTCCGGAAACACGCCAGCATTATCTGATGTACACTGATCGATTCTGGGTGTGGCAAGCAGTTGCAATTGCTTCCGCCCAGAAACTGGTAGACAGACCAGATTCAGCAAGCATACTCCTGGCAGCTTCTATCAGCGTTCGATTTTTCCTTTCCACAACTCCATTTTGTTCTGGAGAGCGGGCTGATGAGAAATTCTGGGAGATGCCAGTGTCAATACAGAATGACTCCAGAGTTGCATTCTGGAATTCTGTTCCATTGTCACTTCTTAACTGACACACTTTTCGACTGTACTTGAGCTCAATTTGCTTTATAAGACTGATGATTTCAGCAGCAGCTTCATTTTTAGACCTTAGAAAGATCACCCAACAATATCTGGAGAATTCATCTACGATCACCAGGGTGTATCTTTTACCAGCACGAGTCTGAACGTTCACTGGACCAAATAGGTCCATATGAAGCATATGAAGAGGTTCAGAAATGCTGAAATTCTGTCTGGTCTTGAAACTGGTATGTTTTTGCTTACCCATCTCACATCCTGGACATGGCCTTTCCTTTTTGAAGGAAACTGAAGGTATCCCATCTGCAAGTTGTTTTCTGGACAACTTCTTAATGTTTTTGAAATTTAAATGGGATAACCTTTTATGCCATAACCAGTTTGTGTCTTCATCAGCTTGAGTATAGAAACACTGCTCTGAAGGAGAGCTTTCCATATCCATCACGTACACATTCCCTTTTCTGGAGCAATCAACACTACCTTCCAGTCCTTGTTGAATACGATGCCCTGAGCAACATTGAATAAGACTTGATAGCCTTCGTCACACAGTTGGCTTACACTGATCAAGTTATATTTCAAACCATTCACAAATGCAACACGTGTGAACTTGACCTGTCCATTGTTCAGAACACCATATCCCTCAGTCTTTCCACAACCATCATTTCCAAAAGTAATGGAGGGTCCATCAGAAATGGTGAACTCCTCCAGTAGGGTCTTACATCCGGTCATAGTCCTGCCAGCTGCACTGTCAAGATACCAGATACACTTCTTTCGATCGCCCTACACATACACCAGATATTGATCAGTTAGATTTGGGAACCCATCGACTGATGGGTTCACTGGACCCTCCCTTATAGGTCCCTGGGGCAATCTGGTCTAATTCACTTTCTTCAACAGTAGTTTTTGTTGAAAACACTACTGGAGTTGATAGTTTAGAAACCTTTTTCTTTTTCTCAACTGGAGAAATAAATTTGTCTTTCTTAGTAAAAGGTTTTGTGTTTTGTCTAGGGCCAAATGAAGTACCCTCAATAAAGTTTAATCTTGCATTAAAACTTTGTGATTGACGAGTCAGAATTTGAATCTGGCTCTCTAACCTGGACAAAACATTCTCTTCAGATGATATCTTAGCCTTTCCAGTTGTAGACTTAGGTAGGGGATTGGTCTGAGGCAAAGGTCTATTCTGCTTAACCTTTTTAACTGGAGCAGTCATCTGGACAGCTCCAGTCTTAACCTCTGGGCAAAGAACTGGGGAAGTATTGGCCTTGGGAGTTACAGGCTCATCATAAACAGTGGTGGGCCTGAATCCCTCTGGTAATCGATCGATTACTGGTATTAATGATGCTACATGAGTATTTCCATCTAATATGCACGTTTTTGAGTAGGAAATTGATTTACTCCAGCATCATATGGCTTTTTGGTTTCTAGCCATGACTTAATCACCAGTTTTTCTTTTTCTAAAATGATCTCAAGATCTTGTTTTTCTTGGATCAATTGTTCAGTTACCAGAACCTGGGCTTGAAATGCCAGTTCAATGTCTTGAAGTTCTTTTAATTTTGATTTTAAAGCATTTATTTCAGAAGAATCTGTTTCTAGACCATTTACACAATCAGATCTAATAGTTTCTACAAAAATCAAATCAGAATTTAAAGCTTCAGCAATGTCCAGTTTTAGTTCTTGGTCAGTTGCACAATCATAATCACTAACCTTTTTGATAACAATGTCCACCCATCGTCCAGATGTGACATCTTCCTTCACCAGGTGCTCATCTTCTGCCAGAGCCATGTAACAGCAATCTCTTTCTTCTTCTTCATCAACAGATGAGTCATCAGAAGGAACCCACTTCTCTTCAGTTGTAGCAATCATGCACTTATTATTGGTTTCAATTTGTTGTGCCATGAGAGCAATTTGGGCCTTAAGCTTTTTATATTTCATTTTATAGCTATCATCAGGCTTATTATTAGAAGAGAATGGACCAGGCTTGGATGCAAACTGGTTGGACCTGCACTCTTTCATGAAATAACCTTTTTTGCCACACTTAAATCATGTCAAATTGGTCTTGTCAGTGGAAGAACTGGATGCAAATTGTCTAGATGGCCTATTTGCTCTTGCTTTGAAACGGTTAAACGTTTTAGCAATCATTGTAATAAGGTCATCATCTTCAGTTTCATCACAACAGTCTGGAGAGACTTGACTGGATTCTCCAGAATCCATGAGTTCAGACACCATCTTCTTCATAGAAAATACATTCTCGGAAGATATCAGTGCTGTACCTTGTGGTTCAGTATGACTGATCACATTAGAACTACTGGAGGCATGGTTAAAGGCATCTTGTTCTGCAACCACTCTCTGAGCTTGATTTTCTTCAGTGTACCTGAAAGCTCCATATAGAGTTGAGAGAGTGTGTGTGTGCAGAGTTTTTCCTTGTCGTAAGACCAGGATCATATGAGACCATTTGGTGGGTAGAATGTCACAAAATTTCTCCAGAAGTATATCCTTGTCCTTCTCAACCCCAAGACTCTCAATTGGTTTATGATACTCATAAATCTGGTGTAAGTACCAGTGAGAGACTCGTTAGGTTGAGCAAAAATGACTCATACCTCTTGTTTAAGGAGACCTTTCTGGTGACAATGGTGTCATCTCCTCCTTCATGTTGGTTTAAAAGTTCATCCCACATGGTTTTAGCACTAGGAAAAAGAACTAGTTTCAGAATTAGGGTTTCTGGAACAGCCCCGAGGATCATGTTTTTGAGAAGGGTGTCTAGATTCACCAATCTCCTCTCCTCTTCAGACCAATGTTCCTCCCTCTTTTCCCTTCCTCTTCTAGATCCAGAAGGATCAAGAAGGGGATTGAGAGGTGATGTTGGTACATAAGGGCCTTCGTTTAAAATTTTCATCATATTCCTCTCAATACCAGTGACATGCAAAACCATCCTAGCCTTCCACGTACCAAATTCATCACTGTTCCCACTGAATTTAGGAACAGGATTATTTGAGTAGTGCACATGCACGTGTGGAGAAGCAGGAGTAGGAGGAGGAGGTGGATTAGTGTTATTGACAATTGGTGGTTCATTTTGATCATTAATGTTTGCATTAGGATCAGGACCAAGACTAAAACCTTGTGTATTTTCTTGGTTAGCCATCAAGAAACAGATCTAGGCAATGTTTAGCCTTCTGCTCTGATACCAAATGTGAGTCCCTTAAGTTCGATGGTTAAACCAGGAATGTGTAAATACAACAAGTCTAATAATCACTAGAGAAGGACTAGTATTACTTAAATATAAATGCAAGTATATAAATAAAGTAATACAAGACTTAAAGCAATAAACAAATAAAGTGGAACATTATGTATTGTTTCATGGGTATTTTATTTATGATGTTTAAATAAAATACAAGGTTGTTGCGGAATCAAGATAATACAATTAAGTATGTATCCTAACAACCTATGAGTTACAAATGATCTATATTTGTCAAATAACTCTTTAGGATCAAGATACTTAAAGTTGTGAAGTATCCCTGTTTAAGATCGAGAGTATTTGGACAAATTCACTTAAATGCAAAATGAATGCTAAAAAGTATTTTTGTCAAGGAAATGACCTTGTATTTATAGGCAACAAAATTCACCAGTGAATTTTGTGCCGTACAAATATGGTTGGCATACATTTAATGATCCGACAAGAACATTAAATGTATTGGATAAGGAATAAGGATAAAGTCACATCAAGTGCAAATGTATCCTATTATCCAACCACCTTAACACACGTATACTTTGGTAAAGAACAAGTGGATTGTTCTTTAGAAAGTGTGTAAAGGCAAAAGTCAATCCTCGATATCAGTGTTCAGACTTGCAGGATCTAGAACACTAACAATCCTCCAGTGTGCAGATCTGGTAAGACTTCCAGTGGACTCCGCCATTTGTCAGTCTTCTTTATTCTTCCTTCAGTCTTTGACTTCAGTCAGAATGTCTTCAGTAGAGTAGATCTGGACTGGGGTGAAGTCCAGTGAGCTAATCTGGAGAATACTCCAGATTTCCTATACAAGTATATGCTCACTGATCTTCAATTATTTCTGGACAAATCTTCAGAGGGACTCCAGATTCCAAGTCTGGAGTAGGTCAGATACTGGACAGATCTTCAGTAAGGCTCCAGTAGTCGAGTCTGGAGTGAGTCCAGTAAATCTGGACCTAGCAGAAATGTAGATCGCCTGTTTGTTGGCTTGATGCTGGTGAGCGTTGTTTGTACAAGTATGGACTGGTTCAGAAAACTACTGACCAGATTGTTGAAATTAGGGCACGGCTGAAGGCAGCTCAGGATCGCCAGAAGAGCTATGCAGATCGTAGAAGGAAACCCCTTGAGTTTCAAGTGGGTGATAAAGTTATGTTGAAAGTATCACCTTGGAAAGGCACTGCACGCTTTGGCGTGAGAGGAAAACTTAGTCCCCGTTATATCGGACCATTCGAAATTGTTCGAAGATTGGTTCCGTGGCTTATAAGCTCAATTTACCCCAGGAGCTTGAACATGTTCATCCCACATTTCATATATCGAATCTAAAGAAATGTTTAACTGATGAAACATTGGTTGTACCTGTGGAAGAGTTGCAAGTGAATGACTCTCTTCAATTTATAGAGGAGCCTGTTGAAATTTTAGACCAACAGCTCAAACAGCTTAGACGAAGTCGTATCAAGTTGGTCAGAGTTCGTTGGAACTCAAAACACGGACCAGACTCGACTTGGGAACGTGAGGACTATATGAGGGATAAGTATCCTCATCTTTTTACTAAGCAAGACTTGATATCGGGACGAAATCCTTAGAAGTCGGGGATGCTGTGACAACTCGTAATTTATTAACGACGGGTTAGTCCTAATCTCGATCATTATTATAATTTCGTCTAATTTAGAGATTATGACGTAGAAATTATTAGTTAATTGAACATTTGATATAGTTCAATTAGACGTATCCTTATGACGTAGACTATTAGCTATTTAGACGGAATGCCGAGTCTTAAAATAACTTTAAATGAGATATTTAAAGGTTATGAATTTTCACAGTAATTAGACTGTCTAAACTTAATATTTCTAAAGTTAGTTTGATAAAGTTTTATTTACTTGTCTTAACTAAATCAAGACGAGGGAAAATACCTTTACTTTAAATTATAACCTTTTAGTCAAACGGTATTTAATCGTAAGCATTTTACCCAAATTAAGGGATAAAAATAACACAAAAAGGAGCCACATAGGCCGGCCCCTTTTCTTTGTGGCTGGAAATTAAACAACCAACTCCCTCCCCCCTTTTTCTTCTTTGTCTACATCGACACACACAAGACACACAACACACTCCCAAAAATCACCCAAATACTCTCAATCTCTCTATTCTTCTTCTACATCAGTTTTGCAAAGGAAAGATTGAAGGATTTTAAAGCTATAATTTGGTATTTGCATCATCATCACCATCTTCATCCTTTTAATTCAAGAACAAATTTTGGTAAGTAATCTATTTAACTAAACTTTGATTCGAATAGATTCAATGAAAGGGTTGTTTTAGTTTTGGTAATTAGATTCTAGTCATTGAAAGTAAAATGGGTTCTTGTTGTTGGTTTTGGATAAATGAAATTTGATTTAGGTTTAGGTTTTGAAATCAAAAGAGTTGAAATCGTGAAATGGTTAGTAAAATGAGGTGTCTACAGGTCTTTGGATATGTTTACACTTATTGGAAATGAATGGAATTGAAATGAAAGCTTTTTGGTTTGGTTTTCCTGCATAAACTGAAGCTGCTGCTTCTGGTTCAGAATTGGGCCACTGCGGCGCAGTGGCATGGGCTAGCCCCACTGCGGCGCAGTGGCTAGGGCCTGTTTGGTCGTGGTTAGCTCACTGCGGCGCAGTGAGCTTGGCAATGGCTCACTGCGGCGCAGTGGATAGTGGCTGTAAAATTTTGCGCGTCAATTTTCAAACGTTAATAACTCTTAATCCGTAAGTCCAAATGAGTTGTTTGACCTATCGTTGGAATCGTAAGAGAGTCTAGTTTCTAGTAATGACACTCTTCTTGTATGAAACTTCTCTCATTTATAAAAGGGTCAAGTCGAATGCGTCGTGTTCACACTCATTTAAGTTGTAAATGTGTTTAGGGACTTATGACTTAACTTAATCGTGCTAAATCAACTTGTTGAGGTTGTAGGGTTGACATTATGGTATTTTTATACTACTTTTAATGACTATGTCATTGATTTTTACCAACTAAAGGTAAACAAAATGAAAGTTTGAAACACGTTCTCGGTTACGGCATTCTAGAGTCTATAGCTAAGTAGTTGTACATAGGATACTCGTCGTCAAGAGATTTGATCCTCATTATTGGTAATGATATCATAGGTTTTGGATAACGTGGAGAACTGATTGTTGAATCTTCTCGAGCTACTTTGCACCTTTTAGCACTAGATCGCTAAGGTGAGTTTATGGCGCCCTTTTTCTTTTACTTTGGGCCTGAAAAGCATGTGTTATAGTATACACGATTTGTTAAATAAATGATTGTTTTGTGAGTATGCCATGTGATTTGGATACTTAGATCATTTGACTTAAATTTGCCATGTCGAGGCTGTGAAAATGTGTATACGTATCATTTATTAAATGTTGGATAAAAAGACGTTGAATTGCCGTGTGATGGCTGATTAAAATGTTTCTTTGTGTTTGACGAACTAAAATGTTGTCCCTGTAGTTATCATTGTTATGGAACCCTAGCGGTTGTGTTGTCAGACTTAGTTCTTAACTGTCTTGTTTAGGGTCCGCACCCACTAGTAGAAGGAAATCCTGTGCGAGGCATGTTGACTGATACTGTCGGATGTTGTTTCCCGGCTGTCATATGCTAGTCATAAACATTGTTGTGGTGCACACCCCATTTTAGAGGGAAATCCTGTGCGAAGCAATGTAGCATAGTGACTGATACTGTCGGACTTGGCTCCCGGCTGTCATATGCTTTAGTCGGACTTAGACCCCGGCTGTCTTGTTATGAAATATTATCAAGTGTTGGATTCTGATTGTCTTGTTGAAAATAACTACAAGTCATTGTGTGCTCACAATGACGAATAAACTTGGTCAAACATTCTGTAAACTCACCAACTATTTTGATAGTTGATCCTCTCAAATTTCATGCTTTTCAGGGAACCAACAGTAAGTATTGGAAGCGCATATGACTTCGTGAAGCCATCTTTTGAACATTGGACGTACAATTAGCATCAGACCTATGAGGACTATCATTTTATTAGTCCTAATTGTACTTAGTTGTCCAGATGTTATTATTGTATTAAGTGGACCCATTTCCAATTGAGGATAGTTTGTATTCGTGTATTGGGATCCACATCTGAACGATTATACTTGTAATAGACTTGTATTTGGATTAATAGATGTAATCTCTATTTACCTTCTGATAAGTATGCAATTTTTTTGTTAACCCTATATTTCCGCTATAATGGGGTGTGATAGTTGTTCAGTCAATTGTTCAAATGAAGTAGCTATTGGTTCAACAAAGTCGTCTGGATCATAATCTTCAGGATTGGTTGAAGGATTTGTCACTTGAGAAATATTATGAGGTTGAGTATGCAACTTTGAAGTATCGGTAGGTGGAGGAGAATCAGATGATGAATTAACATCTGATGATTGTGATGGTGAAGACTCATTGGGATCCATCTCTTTTGAGTTTGAACTGGATGGTTCATTTGTATTCACGTCATTTTCAGGAACTTTCTTCGGAACTTGGAAAAATTCTTCAAATAAGATATCCAAATCTTGTGTTGTTGGAGTAGAGAATGATGATTTGACATTTGAAGCAGTCTTTGTTGCGGAAGCTTGTGGACTTTGAAGTTCGGGTCTTGAACTGTGTTGTTCAAGAACCGTTCCCGAGAGTTCATCAAATCTAACATTCATACTCTCGTCGATTCTCTTGGTTCTTTGGTTATACACACGGTAAGCTATTGATTCTCTTGAATAACCGATGAAATATGCCTCATCGCCTTTTGGTTCAAATTTGCCCAGATTATCTCGGTCATTTAGAACATAACAAACACATCCAAATATGTGTAAGAAGTTTACATTGGGCTTTCTTTTGTTAATCACCTCATATGGAGTTTTATCAAACCTCTTGTTTATGATTGATCTATTTTGAGTGAAACAAGCAGTAGCAACAGCTTCAGCCCATAGATTCGGAGGCAACTTAGAATAAGCGAGCATTGTTCTAGCTGCTTCAACAAGAGTTTGATTTCGACATTCAACTACTCCATTCTGTTGAGGTTTCCTGACAGCGGAAAATTGATGAGTAATACCCATGGACTTGAAGAAAGAATCAATTGTTGAATTCTTGAATTCAGTGCCATTGTCTGAGCGAACAATTCTAACCGATGATTTGAGATTTACTTGGGTCTTCTTGATGAAATCAATAATCACATTCGGAGTGTCACTCTTTGCATGAAGAAAGAATACCCAAGTATAGCGAGAATAATCATCGACTATCACAAGAATGTATCGCTTGCCATGGATACTTTGAACTTTCATTGGGCCATACAAATCCATATGAATAAGATGCAAAGGACCTTCTGTACTTAGAAACTTCTTTGGTTTGTGTGATGCTTTCTTCATCTTTCCAATTGCATAAGCTGGACAAACATGTTCACTTTCATACTTGTAATCCGGAAGACCTTCAACAAGTTGTTTATCCACGAGCGCATTAATCGTTTGAAAATTAAGATGAGAAAGACGGCGATGCCATAACCAAGAATTTTGTGCAGTTGCTTTTGAAAGAAGACAAATTTCTGAAGAATTGGTTAGAATGTTGTTGAGATCAATAGTGAATAAATTATTGTCTCTTGTACCAGTAAGAATATCCACACCATCTTCAGTCTGCACTTTGCATTCATATCTCCTGAATAATACTTGAAGATCATTGTCACAAAATTGTCCAACACTAAAAAGATTATGTCCTAGTCCTTCAACATAGGAAACTCTCTTGATAGTGACTCCATTTTTAACAATGTCTCCATAACCGAGAATAGGAGCAATATGATCATTTCCGAATCTTACGGTTCCCATAAATTTCTCAACAAAGTTCGAAAGAATGGACTTGTTTCCAGTCATATGACGAGAACATCCCGAGTCAACATACCATACACAAATGAGATATTCCTGCAAGGACAAGGAATATGATTTAGGTACCCATGTAGATTGCGTCCTTGCAGGTTAGAGGGATAACATGCAAGTATACATAAAAAAAATAAACATCAAGCAAAATAACACACAAACAAACTTTTTATTCAAATCACAAACAAACACACATAATTGTTCAAACCACAAATACGAATTACAAACAATGAAAATTCAAGGTTTATACACAAGTTTTGGTACAAGCAGGACTAGTCCTAGATGTATTAGCACTATTTAGAGAATTTGATCTACGGACAATCCACACTTGTTTCACATTTGTTGTATTCCCATCAAGCTTGACTTTACTAGAAGCATGCAAAAATCTATCCTTAGGAATCCATCTACTGCTACTAGTTAAGCACAAGTCACCTGAAACACGAACATTCTTTTTGTTAGCAAACAATTTGTTATTTTCGGTCTTAACAGGTTTCTTCTTGATGGTTTCTGTGGTCTTGTTCACTTTCTTGATGTTATTAGGTGACAACCAACCATACTGATCTTTGTATTTAGTCATTCCAGAAACAGTATCTCTAACCCTCTGTAAAGTGCACTTAGGATTCTTCTGAGAATACCTAGGAAAACTAGAATACCTAACCTGCTGAGGTTGTTTGTTACCTAATGAGAAAGTTTCATTCTTAACAATCTTTGGACCACTGCTTGTGTTGACTTCTTTTTGAATGTTAGGTTCAGATTTAACTTTATACTTATGTGGCTGTTTAGAAGTCTTAGCAACTGTGGGACCTTTGTTTGGTTTCGGTCTTGAATCCGTCTTAGGTGATTGATTGGATTTTGGTTTTGAATCAATCTTGTGTGATGGTTTGGTCTTTGGTTTTGAATCAGTCTTGGGTGATGGGTTGGTCTTTGGTTTTGAATCAGTCTTGGGTGATGGGTTGGTCTTTGGTCTTTGAAACTTATCGAATGGGGAAGGTTGTGAAGAGTGTGACTTTGGAATCTTCTTTAGATAAAATTCATGTTTTTCCTCTTTTTGAACAAAAAGTTTTTCAAATTCAGGATCAAAATCATGATTTCCTTCCAAAAATGTTGACATTTCATCATTTTCCAATTTCACACTTGCTTCACATATCTTAATCGGAAAAGGACTTCTCTTGAATGGAATTGATGCTTTTTCTTTCTCTTTATAAAATTGAAGTGCTATTTTCTGAAATTCGAATTCCACTTTTAGATTATTAAGTTCCTTTAGCACATTCAACTTTTGTTCCTTTTCTTTTTCAAACTTTTGTTTGAAAGCATCAATTTCATTAAAGTAGGACTGTGTTTCCTCTGAAAACTTCGTAAAGGACTCGGTCTCAGAAGCACTCGGGAAGAAATAATCATCAACATCATTAACATCAAAGATATCATCTAGATCACCATCAGTTTGAACAGACACATGCACAACTTTCTTAATGTCTACCTTCACATTTTGAACATTGATAGGATGATTATTTTCAAACACATTGGTTTTTTCTTTCATAGATAAAATCTTCTTATTGATTTTCTCAGTCGATTCAGAAAACTTTTGGTCAAAATCAAGTTTGCACATATCAAAAATCTGTGATTCTTTTTCAGTTTGCACAGAAGCATTTACAATTTCACACATAGAGATCACAGAACATCCAGATTGATCAAAAACTTTGGAATCTAGCTTGGGTTGGTCAATGACACCCCCCCCCCCCCCCCCCCCCCCCCCCCCCCCCCCCCCCCCCCCCGGTCAATGACACAGTGATTTTGAGTCTTCAGATTATCTATTAAAGATTGCTTTTCATCAAGAGACTTTTTCAAATCCTCTATTACCTTTTCCAAAACTCTTTGTGGAACATACGGTCTTTCAACACCAGGTTTTGGAATTGTAATAGGTTCTTCTAAAGGTTTTTCTTTCAAACACTCAAGAATTTCAGGAATTATAGCCTCATGAGTTTCTTTTTCGTGATTTTCTTTTTCGATTTTATGTGTAGGGTGACTGAAAAAATCATATGACTCATCCATTAACTCATAGTTAAAATAGACTTTTGCACCCTTCTTTAGAAAATCATCATCCTCAAAATCACTATCAGTCGGTCTCACAAACTGGTCAGTCATCCCACATCTTAAATAAGATTCCTTATATAGTGATGGGACTTCTTCTTGTGCTTCGAGCAAATGATTTGGATTGACATAACCTAACCCTGAAGTGAATACAGTTTTTGAATTTCTTGGCCTATTCAAAAAGATTTGTTGATATGATCGATTAATCTTATACAACTTGTCTTGATAAGACTTGATTTCATCTTTAAGCTCATCATTTTCTTTATCAAGTTTTTGTTTAAGAGAATCTTTTATACAACACTCATATTTTAGGTCAAAAATTTTGTTTTCAAATTCAGTCAAGTCAGGGATAGATTCTTTCAATTTTACATTTAAAGACTCAATGTCCTTAGCCAATGCATTTGCTCGAAACATCTCATTGGTCTTTTCGACTTGAAGTTGTCTGACGGTCTTGCTCATTTCAAGAACTTTGGTTTCAAGTTCTTGTTTTTCAAGATGCAGTTTGGAGTTTGGAGTAAAAGTGACTGCCGCTTTTTCAGATTTCAAATTCTCAAATTCCTTTTGAAGCAAATCAAATTTATTTTGAAAATCTTTTTCTTTGTCTTCCAAATCTTTCTTTAATTTTAAATTCTTTTTACTCAACTCCCTGCAATCTTTCCTTGCTGTAACACTCATATCCATATAATGTTTTAATACAGATTTGGAAATTGTGATTACCTGATGCTCAACCTCAGAAGAACTTTCATCATCTTCCTCCAACTCCTTTGACTTCTTGATCTTCGTCATGAAGCACACATTTGCTGCAAGTTCGTCTGTCTCTTCATCAGAAAGATGTAACCACTTGTCATGCTCAGCGAGAAGAGCAATTCCACTTTCCTCTTGTCTTGCCAGCAACAGTTTGTACTTATAGTACTCGGAGTTCTTTGTCGAGGTTTAGTGCAGTTGATGGCAAAATGTCCAGGAAGACCACAGTTGTAGCATTTCTTGTCTTCATTCCTCTTCTCCATGACCTTCTTCTCAAACTTCTTCTGATTATCAAACTTCTTCTCACCACCAACATATTCCTTCTTTGATTCAAACTTAGGAGCATTCGAATTCTTTGCATATGAAGATACTGATGAAGTCCTAAGCTGATTGTTGGTTGGTTTCTTCTTGAAGAATTTCTTCTTGAAAGCCTTTGTGAAATAAGCGAGTTCTTTGTACATCTCTTTTTGTTTTTCATCTAGATCAGAATCACTCATTTCACTTGAATCAGAATCAGTGTCATATTCAACAAAGCTTTGTCTTGACACTCTTGAAGTCTTCTTCTCAGCTACCAAGGCTAATGGATCGGACTGGACATTTTCTTCTTTCTTCTTCTGGATTCTCAAAACATCATCAATGTTCAGTTTCAGCATTTCATACAAGGTGTGAATGGTGAGTTTCCCAAAGTCTGATTGTTGGTTGAGTTGAGTTCCATACACTTGCCATTCCTCTTCCAGATTTTTGATGAATTTGATGTTCAGTTCCATATTGGTTCTCTTCACATCATTCTTTCTCAACTCATTGATGACATTGCAGAATCTGATGTATACTTCGTTCAGTGGTTCACCCTTCTATTGCTTGAAAGTTTCATACATGTTCAGAACAGTAGACAATCTTATGGTGTTTGACACATCAGATCCTTCCATTTGCTTTTCGACTTCAACCCATATATCCTTTCCGGTTTCATAGGAATCCACATTGCAATATATGTCATCAGGAAGTGCTTGGTAAAGATAGGCAATGGACATTTGATCAGCCTCAACTCTATTTCTCTGATCTGTATTCCAACTCTCTTCTGGTAAAGCTTCTCCATTTACTGGATTCTTTGGAATTTCAGGACCATCTTTGTATGATTTCCTCATAAGTTTTCCATTCTTCTGTCTGTCTATCCAGTTCAGAAACGTTTTCTTACATTGAGGATAAGAACCTCTAAACAAGACAGGAGGTCTTCCTTCAGAACCAAGTGCTAAAGCTTCCCTTGAAGTCATTTCAAACAAACTCCAAAAAGACTTAGAAAAAAAAATGATAATTTTTCTATTTCAACTAGATGCCGAGCTTAAATCTCTGCAAACAGCACAACTAAGAAAGTCACTTGGTCGAAGAAATCAATTCAACTATTTGCCGAGCAAATATCTCTGCAAATAGTACAAGTAGGATCAAGTCTTAACCAAATTTCTTGAAATACGTATTTGTGAAGTCATTTCAAACAAATTCCAAAAAGACTTAGAAAAAAAAATTGAGATTTTTCTATTTCAACTAGATGCCGAGCTTAGACCTAGGCAAATAGAACAAGTAGAAATTTTGAAAATTTTACTTTCCTGCCCACGTGAAGAATATTGATGAAAAATGGTTATGAAATAATTTTCTTGAAAATTTTGATTTGAAAATTTCAAAAACAACTAAGTGCCGAGCTTAATCCTCTGCAAATGGTGTAAGTAGCCAAATCACAACACAAGTACTCTGATCAACAACCAATTTCAACTGAATGCCGAGCTTAAATCTCTGCAAACAGCACAACTAAGAAAGTCACTTGGTCGAAGAAATCAATTCAACTATTTGCCGAGCAAATATCTCTGCAAATAGCACAAATAGAACTTGTACTTAGTCGCAACAATCAAAAACCGTTGTTTGCCGAGCTTAAACCTCTGCAAACAGAACAAGTAGCACCAGTCTCAATCAAAAATTCTTGAAACAACTATTTGCCGAGCAATGAGCTCTGCAAATAGAACAAGTAGCACCAACCCTTAGCAAAAATTTCTTGAAACACCTATTTGCCGAGCAATGAGCTCTGCAAATAGTACAAGTAGGATCAAGTCTTAACCAAATTTCTTGAAATACGTATTTGCCGAGCAGTGAGCTCTGCAAATAAAACAATTAAGATCAAACCAAGCCAACGACCTCTGCAATCATGAGTAATCACTACACGACAAAATAGTCGGTTACTGGTTATCTTCTTCGTTCAGCCAAACCCTCAAATGCCGAGCTGACTGTAAATCCTTGATTTCTCCTTCATTTTTGCGAATTAAAACTTGTATTTTATATCAAAATGATCAGAAAAACAATGCGCACAAATCCTTGAACAAATTAGATTCTAATTTTCACCAGAAATCAAACCCACGCGAACATGCGATTTGCCGAGCTCAATAAAAAACAACTCAAATGATGAAATTAGCTTCTGAAATTGATAACGAAGGATGATATACTGATAATAAATCGATCGGTGAACAAATTTTGAACAAAAACACACTTAATTTGCAGAAATCACTCAAACAGTGATCTCGGCAAATGAACCTTTTAGAATATAAGCTAAATTCTGAAATTAAGCACAAAATAAGCTTCAATTAAGCTTGTGGATCGCTCAGATACGCTGATTGTGCTCTGATACCAAATGTAAAGTGTAAAATTTGAGTTTATGTGTGTGTTAGTGTGTGTAACAATGGCGGTTTGAAGAGAGAGAGTTTAGAGAGAGAAAGTGTGTTTGGCAGGGAAGATTAGTTTGCATAAATGTGGTGAAAGGTTACAAAATGCATAATGGGAGGGGTTTATATACATATGCCTAATTTACACTATGCCCACTTCCATAGTAACAAGTTTACATTATAAGTACAAATTAACATAAAGGTACACAAATCAACTACCACATTTATATTTCTAACATCATTTTTGAAACTTGAGGGACTAAAATGAAAATTTTGAAACTTTCCGTATATAATACGTATCCGTAGGATATATGTACTTTAAATAGTAAGATTAATACAAAGAATGTATTAATTTAGTAACGAAGAGATATTTTAAATAGTATGTATTATAATCAATACGAAAGGAATGTATTAATTATATAATGAAGAGATACCTTAAATGGCAGGAAAAACCAGTATTTTATTTCAAGTTGTGTTAGGGCTGACGTGGGTCATGTAGTATCCAGACGGTGAACCAAGTTGCGTTTAGAATGCGAATCGCAAACCGTTTGTGAACTACAATCCGCTCCGCTGGTATACCCCAGAGATGCCCAAGGTCAATGGCAATCACGTTTAGAAATTGTTAGGTCCAGATTTACTGGACTCGCTCCAGACTCGACTACTAGATCCTTACTGAAGATCTGTCCAGAAATGATATTTACTGGACCTACTCCAGACTTGGAAACTAGAGTCCCTCTGAAGATTTGCTCAGAAATAATGGAAGACCAGTGAGCAAAATACTTGTATAGGAATCTGGAGACATCCTCCAGATTAGCTCACTGGACTTCACCCCAGTCCAGATCTATTCTACTGAAGACATTCTCACTGAAGTCAAAGACTGAAGTTAGAATAAAGAAGACTGACAAATGGCGGAGTCCACTGGAAGTCTTACCAGATCTACGACTGGAGGTTTGTCAGTGTTCTAGACCTTACAAGTCTGAACACTGATATCAAGGAATTAACTTTTTGCCTTTACACACTTTCCAAAGAACATTCCACTTGTTCTTTACTAAAGTGCTTACGTGTGTAAAGGTGGTTGGTTAAAAGAATAAAGTCATATTGATGTGACTTTATCCTTTTACCTTAACCAATGCATTTAATGACCTTGTAGGTTCATTAAATGCATGCAACCATATTTGTACGACACAAATTCACTGGAATTTGTTTGCCTATAAATACAAAGTCATTTCTTCGTTAAAATTACTTTTAGATATTAAAGGTGAATTTGTCTAAATACTCTCGATCCAAAGAGTTTATTTGACAAATATAGATCATTTGTAATTCATAGGTTGTTAGGATACTTACATATTTGTATTATCTTGATTCCGCACAACCTTGTATTTTATTTAACATCATAAATAAAATACACTTGAAAAATTACATTGTGTTCCACCTTTACTTTAAGTCGTGTATTACTTTGTTTATATACTTGCATTTATATTCAAGTAATACTAGTCCAATCTAGTGCTTATTAGACTTGTTGTATTATACATTCTGGGTTAACCATCTAGAGAGTTTGCGACTCACAATTGGTATCAGAGCAGAAGGCTAAACATTGCCTAGATCAGTTTCTTTGATGGCAACCCCAGAAAATACACAAGGAAGTTTTAATTTTGGTCCTGGTCCTAATGTTAATATTAATGATCAAAATAATGAACCACCTGTTAACACTAATCCACCACCTCCTCCTACTACTCCTGCTTCTCCACATGTGCATGTGCACTACTCAAATAATCCTGTTCCTAAATTCAGTGGGAATAGCGATGAATTTGGTACGTGGAAGGCTAGGATGATATTGCATATCACTGGTATTGAGAGAAACATGATGAAAATTTTAAATGAAGGACCTTATGTCCCCACATCACCTCTCAATGCTCTTCTTGATCCTACTGGATCTAGAAGAGGTCGGGAAAAGAGGGAGAAACATTAGTCTGAAGAGGAAAGGAGATTGGTAAATCTAGATACCCTTCTTAAAAACATGATCCTCGGGGCTGTTCCTGAAACCCTTATTCCCACACTAGTTCTTTTTCCCAGTGCTAAAACCATGTGGGATGAACTAATGAACCAGTTTGAAGGAGGAGATGACACCATTGTCACCAGAAAAGTCTCCTTAAACAAGAGGTATGAGTCTTTTTTTGCTCAGCCCAATGAGTCTCTCACTGGTACTTACACCAGATTTATGAGTATCATAAACCAGTTGAGAGGTCTTGGGGTTGAAAAAGATAAGGATATACTTCTGGAGAAATTTTGTGATATTCGTCTACCCACCAAATGGTCTCACATGATCCTGGTCTTACGACAAGGTAAAACTCTGCACACACACACTCTCTCAACTCTATATGGAGCTTTCAGGTACACTGAAGAAAATCAAGCTCAGAGAGTGGTGGCAGAACAAGATGCTTTTAACCATGCCTCCAGTAGTCCTAATGTGGTTAGTCATACTGAACCACATAGTACAGCACTGATATCTTCTGAGAATGTATTTTCTATGAAGAAGATGGTGTCTGAACTCATGGATTCTGGAGAGACCAGTCAAATCTCTCCAGACTGTTGTGATGAAACCGATGATGATGACCTCATTGTAATGATTGCTAAAACGTTTAACCATTTCAAAGCAAGAGCAAATAGGCCATCTGGACAATTTGCATCCAGTTCTTCTACTGATAAGACCAATCTGACATGCTTTAAGTGTGGCAGAAAAGGTCATTTCATGAAAGATTGCAAGTCCAGTCAGTTTGTATCCCATCCTGGTCCATTTTCTTCTAATAAAAAGCCTGATGATAGCTATAAATCTAAATACAAAAAAGCTTAAGGCTCAAATTGCTCTCATGGCACAACAAATGGAAAATAATAATAAGTGCATGATTGCAACAACTGAAGAGAAATGGGTTCCTTCTGATGACTCATCTGCTGATGAAGAAGAAGAAAGAGATTGTTGTTACATGGCTCTGGCAGACGAAGAGCACCTGGTGAAGGAAGATGTCACATCTGGACGATGGGTGGACATTGTTATCAAGAAGGTTAGTGATTATGATACTGAAACTTACCAAGAATTAAAACTGGACATTGCTGAAGCTCTTAATTCTGATTTAATATTCGTTGAAGCTGTTAGATCTGACTTTGTAAATGGTTTAGAAACAGATTTTTCTGAAATAACTGTTTTAAAATCAAAATTAAAGGAACTTCAAGACATTGAACTGGCATTTCAAGCCCAGGTTCTAGTAACTGAACAACTGATTCAAGAAAAACAAGATCTTGAAATCTTTTTAGAGAAAGAAAAACTGGTGATTAAATCATGGCTTGAAACCAGAAAGCCATATGATGCTGGAGTAAATCAATTTCCCACACAAAAACGTGCTTATTTAGATGGAAATACTCATGTTGCATCATTAATACCAGTAATTGATCGGTTACCAGAGGGATTCAGGTCCGTTACCATTTATGATGAGCCTGTAACTCCCAAGGCCAATATTTTCCCAGTTCAATCCCCAGAGGCTAAGACTGGAGCATTCCAGATGACTGCTCCAGTTGAAAAGGTTAATCGGAATAAACCTTTGCCTCAGACCAATTCCCTACCTAAGTCTCGAGTCCAGACAACTGGAAAGGCTCAGGGTCATCTGATGAAAATGTTTTGTCAAGGTTAGAGAGCCACTTTCAACTACTGACTCGTCAATTTCAAAGTTTTAATGCAAGATTAAACTTTATTGAGGGTACTTCATCTGGCCCTAGACAAAATACTAAACCTTTTTCCAAGAAAGATAAATATATTTCTCCAGTTGAGAAAAAGAAAAAGGTTTCAAAACTATCAACCCAGTAGTCTTTTCAACTAAGACTATTGTTGAAGAAAGTGAACTCAACCAGATACCTGCAGGGACCTATAAGGAAGGGTCCAGTGAACCCATCAGTCGATGGGTTCCAAAATCTAATTGATATATCTGGTGGATGTGTAGGGCGATCGAAAGAAATATATCTGGTATCTTGACAGTACAGCTAGCAGGACGATGACCGGATGTAAGACCCTGCTGGAGGAGTTCACGATTTCTGATGGACCCTCCATTAGTTTTGGAAATGATGGTTGTGGAAAGACTGAGGGATACGGTGTTCTGAACAATGGACAAGTCAAGTTCAGACGAGTTACATTTGTGAATGGTTTGAAATATAACCTGATCAGTGTAAGTCAACTGTGTGATGATGGCTATCAAGTTCTATTCAATATTACTCAGGGCATTGTATTCAACAAGGACTGGAAGGTAATGTTAATTGCTCCCAGAAGAGGGGATGTGTACGTGATGGATATGGAAAGCTCTCCTTCAGAGCAGTGTTTCTATACTCAAGCTGATGAAGACACAAACTGGTTATGGCACAAAAGGTTATCCCATTTAAATTTCAAAAATATTAATAAGTTGTCTAGAAAACAACTGGCAGATGGGATACCTTCAGTTTCCTTCAAAAAGGAAAGGCCATGTCCAGGATGTGAGATGGGTAAGCAGAAACGTACCAGTTTCAAGACTAGACAGAATTTCAGCATATCTGAACCTCTTCATATGCTTCATATGGACCTTTTTGGTCCAGTGAATGTTCAGACTCGTGCTGGTAAAAGATACACCCTGGTGATCATAGATGAATTCTCCAGATATTGTTGGGTTATCTTTCTCAGGTCTAAAAATGAAGCTGCTGCTGAAATCATCAGTCTTATCAAGCAAATTGAGCTCAAGCACAAGCGAAAGGTGTATCAGTTAAGAAGTGACAATGGAACAGAATTCCAGAATGTAACTCTGGAGTCATTCTATACTGACACTAGCATCTCCCAGAATTTCTCATCAGCCCGCTCTCCAGAACAAAATGGAGTGGTAGAAAGGAAGAATCGAACGCTGATAGAAGCTGCCAGGAGTATGCTTGCTGAATCTGGTCTTTCTACCAGTTTCTGGGCTGAAGCAATTGCTACTGCTTGCCACACCCAGAACCGGTCAGTGTATGTGAAGCGACACAAAAAGACAGCATATGAAGTCTTAAGAAATAGAAAACCAAATATTGGTTATTTTCACGTTTTTGGATGTCCAGGTTACATCCTGAACGACTCCAGTCAGTTAGGCAAATTCGATGCCAAAGCTGATGAAGGTTATTTCTTAGGCTATTCAGCCATTCGCAAGGCCTTCAGAGTCTACAAAAAGAGACTGGAGAAGGTCCATGAGTCAATTCATGTCACGTTTGATGAATCAAATGCCGCAATCAATAAAAAGCCAACCCTTGATACTCCCCCAGTAACTCCAATTGTCTTCTGTGAATCTGATCCTATCAACTACAATAAAGAAGATTCTCCAGAAGAAGTTTCCAGTCATCCTGATCTGGAACCTGTTCAGAATAAGAAACCCTCCAGTGGTACTCCATTCTATCCTTCTATTATTTTCAAGCTACCTTCTGAAATTAATATTGGATCAGATGTTCGTACTACTACCCAGTATCAGTCCCAGTTGAAACTGAACCAGTACTTCAAGAAATGCCTGCAAATGAAGAATTTCATGATGCAAATCGTGATTTAAATGAATCAGATGAAGATGTTGAAGTAGTCTGGAAAGATCCTCCTCCTGAAGCAACACCAGAGGAGACTCAACTGAATTCTTGCACTGATATTGTTGTCAGTAACAATCCTGGTCAGTACTCCAGATGGACAAAATCTCACCCTATCGATCAGATCATAGGTGACTCCAGTAGAGGAGTTCAGACCAGAAGAGCCTCCAGTAATCAATGCTTATATGTCAGTTTCTTATCACTGATAGAACCTAAGAAGATTGACGAGGCTATGGAAGATCCAAGCTAGGTGACTGCTATGCAAGAAGAACTTCACCAGTTTGAAAGGAACAAGGTTTGGTACCTGGTTCCTTTTCCAGTTGGAAAGAAAGAACCAATTGGAACCAGATGGGTCTTCAGGAACAAGGTAGATGAAGATGGCCACGTAATCAGAAACAAGGCCAGACTGGTAGCACAAGGGTACTGCCAGTCAGATGTCGATTTTGATGAATCATTTGCTCCAGTGGCTAGACTTGAAGCGATCAGAATATTCTTAGCATTTGCTACTTATCATCAGTTCAAGGTCTACCAGATGGACGTGAAAAGTGCATTTTTGAATGGAAAACTTGAAGAAGAAGTTTATGTCAGACAACCACCAGGTTTCGTTGACGAAAAGCATCCACACTGGGTATATCGTCTGGACAAAGCGCTTTATGGTCTCAGACAAGCCCCACGTGCCTGGTATGATACTCTGACTAAACATTTATTGAAAAATGGTTTCAAAAGAGGTGCAATTGACAATACCTTATTTATTCTTCATGAAAAAGGTAATCTTCTGATGGTACAAATTTATGTTGATGATATTATTTTTGGGTCTATTTTCGAAAATAATGTCAACTGAATATTAAATGAGTTTGATGGGTGAATTAACATATTTTCTTGGACTCCAGATTAAACAAAACAAAGATGGTATTTTTATTAATCAGGAAAAATATGTTAGAGATCTTTTAAAGAAATATGATATGAACTCTTCACCATCTAAACCCACTCCAATTTCTGCACCATTAACACTGGACTCAGATCCAGATGGTAAACCAGTGAACACCACTGTCTATAGAGGCATGGTTGGTTCACTGATGTATTTAACTGCCAGTAGACCAGATATTATGTTTTCGACATGTTTATGTGCCAGATATCAGTCTAATCCAAAAGAATCTCATATGCTTGCTGTAAAGCGCATACTGAAATACCTTAAGGGTGTCCCCAGTTTGGGTCTTTGGTATCCCAAAGGCTCAGACATGGATCTAATGGGTTATTCAGATTCAGATCATGCAGGTTGTAAGATAGACAGGAAATCCACTACTGGTGGATGTCATTTCCTTGGTGGCAAACTGGTCAGCGGGACCAGTAAGAAGCAAACTTCAGTTTCATTGTCCACTACTGAAGCTGAATACGTGTCTGCAGCCAGTTGTTGTGCTCAGATACTCTGGATGAAGAACCAGTTGCTTAATTATGGTATTAAGTATTCAAAGACCCCAATCTTTTGTGATAATACCAGTGCCATTGCTATCTCTAACAATCCAGTTATGCACTCGAAGATGAAGTACATTGATCTCAGGTATCACTTCATTCGTGATCATATTATGAAAAATAACATTGAACTCCATTTTATTCCCACTGACAAACAACTCGCTGACATTTTTACTAAACCTCTGGTAGTCAAAACTTTTGAATATCTTGTTGGTGAGTTGGGAATGTTAAACCCTTAAATCTGGAACCTTGGTATTGAACGCCTATGTGTACTATCAGGGATCTTTGATTTAAAGATTTATAAATCTATGACTGCTTAGATATCGAACGCCTTCGTGTACTATCTTTGCATTAATAGATTTCTGGATCAATATTCCAGGGGGAAAGACTTTGAAAGATATATTTTTGTTCTTAAAAATGTTTTAATTTCAGGGGGAATTTATTAATTTATTTTCTCACTGGACAAAATTTTCCAGAAAATATCACTGGTACCTTGTAAATGTGTCCCTCTCACTCGTAATTAGATAGGTTGAAGTGCATGTTTGAGGTGACTTCTGTCTCTTTGTAAATGTGTCCCTCTCATTTGTCTGTATTAGTTGACGTGCACGTTTGAGGTTACCAGTCTCTTTCAAATGGTTTTCACTGGTACTTTACTGGAGTATCCCTCCAGTGTATCATCAGTACATGCTTCACTGAAATAATCCACCAGTGATACTGGAGTGTCCAGTCAACCTCCAGATGCACTGATATGTCAGTCATAATATTTTTTAATACTTGGTCATTGTGCGTGCCACGTATGCAAAATCTTTGAAAAGATATTTATCTTTTAATCCTACGTGGCATGTCATTTTTTCAAAGAAATGATGGTATTTTTACCTTGGGAAGACAAAAAGTGAAAGTTGGTAATGTTTGTGGTCTGTAAACCGTCACACATTTATGTGTGATGTGATGTAGTTAATGCGGATCTCAGAACTCGATCAAAATTATATTTGATAAATTCAAATTAACCGTTTGAGTTCCACATTCTCTCTCCAATATAAATACCCACTTTCACTTCGAACATATTTACTCCCAAATTCTTCAAATTCCTTCATTTACTTCATTCTTCATTCAATTTCCAATCATAAATCTCTCTCTCATATTTATTTCATCAAATCTTCATAAACCCTAATTCTTTAATTTCATCTTCATTTATCTAACATATTCAATGGCACCAAGACAATCTAATTCACCGAAAAATCTGCTCGCCGCTGAATATGCTCCGGTTGCCAATGTTGTTAAGGCACCCCATATTACATTAGAGGCAAAGGCAATAAGAATGAACATGAATAACTGGATAGCCAGACTCTCACTTTTCAGTGTTCATAATGCCCAATCCATTATTGGGAGATTAAATACCTTTTTTCTCTCATGTCCTCTTTATGGTGCATTGACCCTAAATCCTGGGAAGATGTACCACGACTATCTCTATGAATTCTGGTACACTGCAGTATATGATGACACAACTTCCTCAATTTCTTATTCTCTTAAGCAAGGTACCAGATCCTTGGCTTTCACTGTTGATACACCCAGGTCTGTTCTTCAATTGAACTATTTTGAACAGAATGAGATGCCCATTGAACTTCCCTCTGGCATAAATACAAGAGAAGTGTGCAGATTGATGGGGCACACAGACATACTGGATGAGCATGCCCAGTTATCCAGAAAGGGAACAGTCTACATAAGCAGGCTGTCAGACTCATGGAGATTTTTCTTCACTCACATAGTTGAATGTTTGGGAGGCAGTTCTGGAGGACTTGACCAGATAAATCAAACACATCTCCAGATTGCTTACTGCCTCTGGTTCGGATATAGAGTGGATTTTGCTTAGATTCTATTTGATGATCTAGTAGAGCGTCTTAAGGTGAAAGGTAGAAAAGCATTTGTACCTTATATTCGTTTCCTTTCACTAATTTTCAAAAGAGCTCTAGGTGACCAGTATGACTTTGAAACCACTCACTTTTCTGTATGTGAGTATATGCGTGAACTGACCAACCTTAGATCTCCACCAAATGAGGTAAATATTCCTCAGACCATGCTTACTTTCCAAAGGGAAGAAAATGATGCTTCATCATCTGATGAGCAGGAAGTGGCTCCAGGTGGGAACCTAGTTGGTGAAGGACCCTCTGGTGACCTAAATGTTGAAATTGTGCAACCAGTAACCCAAGTGGCCCCTGACCAACAACAACCAGAAAATGTTGACCCTCCTAGACGACCACGATCAAATAGACGTCTTATGAGGGCTGGAGTTCAGGTAAATCCAGATAGAGCCGAATTGAGCCATCCTGGTGATATAATAAATATAGATGGGTCTCCTATTTTTGAACAGGAAGAAAATGTTGACCCTCCTAGACGACCACGATCAAATAGACGTCTTATGAGGGCTGGAGTTCAGGTAAATCCAGATAGAGCCGAATTGAGCCATCCTGGTGATATAATAAATATAGATGGGTCTCCTATTTTTGAACAGGAAGAAAATGTTGACCCTCCTAGACGACCACGATCAAATAGACGTCTTATGAGGGCTGGAGTTCAGGTAAATCCAGATAGAGCCGAATTGAGCCATCCTGGTGATATAATAAATATAGATGGGTCTCCTATTTTTGAACAGAATGAGATGCCCATTGAACTTCCCTCTGGCATAAATACAAGAGAAGTGTGCAGATTGATGGGGCACACAGACATACTGGATGAGCATGCCCAGTTATCCAGAAAGGGAACAGTCTACATAAGCAGGCTGTCAGACTCATGGAGATTTTTCTTCACTCACATAGTTGAATGTTTGGGAGGCAGTTCTGGAGGACTTGACCAGATAAATCAAACACATCTCCAGATTGCTTACTGCCTCTGGTTCGGATATAGAGTGGATTTTGCTTAGATTCTATTTGATGATCTAGTAGAGCGTCTTAAGGTGAAAGGTAGAAAAGCATTTGTACCTTATATTCGTTTCCTTTCACTAATTTTCAAAAGAGCTCTAGGTGACCAGTATGACTTTGAAACCACTCACTTTTCTGTATGTGAGTATATGCGTGAACTGACCAACCTTAGATCTCCACCAAATGAGGTAAATATTCCTCAGACCATGCTTACTTTCCAAAGGGAAGAAAATGATGCTTCATCATCTGATGAGCAGGAAGTGGCTCCAGGTGGGAACCTAGTTGGTGAAGGACCCTCTGGTGACCTAAATGTTGAAATTGTGCAACCAGTAACCCAAGTGGCCCCTGACCAACAACAACCAGAAAATGTTGACCCTCCTAGACGACCAAGATCAAATAGACGTCTTATGAGGGCTGGAGTTCAGGTAAATCCAGATAGAGCCGAATTGAGCCATCCTGGTGATATAATAAATATAGATGGGTCTCCTATTTTTGAACAGGAAGAAAATGTTGAGCAGGCTGGTCAACTTGATTTGAATGTAGAAGTTGGTGATCAGACTGTTGATCAGACAGTTGATGAAACATTTGTTTGGAAAGAGGCTGATTCACCCATGTCAGAAGGTAATATTTTTGATACTGAAATGAGTTTTCTTGGAGATGATGTAGTAGAAATAGTACGATTACCAGAAATGCCACCACCTCCACCAGAATCAAATGTTCCACCACCAGAATCCACTATGCCACCACCACCACCACCTTCAATTCCACAAACCACTCCATATTTCAATCCTCCCACAATTCAAATTTCACAAACTCAACCACCACCAATTGAAACTCCACTTAACTTTCCTGAACACCGTGCGCTGGACTCAACTGTTGTAACATCTGAAGCTTCTACTGAAGGGGTCCAGGCACAAGTACCTTTAATGACCAGAATGACTTCAACTCTTGATCCTCCCAGTGGTCCCTCCTCTTCTTCTTCTGCCGAGGTCCAAGGCCTTTTAAGTAAGGTGGCGGACCTGGAGAGTTCATTCCAGTCTTCATCGCAGGTTGTTTCTGACTTCAAATCTCTATTATCGAATAATCTTTCATCAGAAATGAATCTGTTTGCTGGTAATGAGAAGCTGGTATTTGAGAAGTTGAATGAGCTGGTACTGGCCACAAATAACAATTCTGAAAATATCAAAGTGGCAGTCCGGGGATTAGAGGCAAGGCTGGTAAGTTCTGTTCAGACTGCAGTGAAAGCTGAACTTGTTCAACCACTGGCAGGTCTGACAGATGAGGTTCAGAGGTTGACAACCAGGATTAGTAGTCTGGAAAGCAGGCCAACTCTTGATCAGAATGCTGTTGTTAGTTCAATCGGTGATGAATGTACTAAGAAGTTCAGACACGGCATGATAAAAGAAATTTTTGAAGAGATTTCTGGGTCTGTTCTTAGAACCATTCAGGATGGGTTGTTGCCACAAGTGGTTAAGATGATTGAAAACGAAATGCCAAAGCACTTGTCTTCAGAAATTGAATTTATCAAGAAGGAAGTGACTCAACTAAGGAAGACTGTGAATATCACAGTTCCAGTGGCAGGAAGGACATTTGGTGCTACAGACAGATATATGCTTGAATAGTTATGGAGTGCCCACAAGTCTCCAACTGGTGGACATTCCAAGGGGGAAAAGTCGTCTGTTGCCACTGAATCTATTCCAGAAGGATTGGTAAGGAAAAAGAAAGAAGTTGTTGCAAGTGCAATTGAAAAGGCCTTTAGCACTGAAGCTATCATGCAACGACTGGTACTGATGCCAGTGCACAAGAAGCACAGAAGGCACTTGGCACTGATGCCATTATGCAGGTTGAAGAGGCTACTGGTACTGATGCCAGTGAGCCCCAGTTTGAATCTTTCCCAGATATCACAACAACTCTGAAGTCTATAAAAGGAAAGGAACACATGGTATCTGGAGAAGAAAGTGAAACTGCTGGGAAGTCATCAGAAATTCCTACTACTGATGAAGACACCTCGAAGAGACTGGAGCAAGAATGCATATTGATAGAAATATTCAAGAAAACTCAAAAGGATGAATTGCTGGCCCACAAAAGGGAGATGGCAACTATGGGGACCCTTGATTCTTACAATGCTGGCAGGTTGGGCATACATATTCATGTTTATAAAAGAATGAAGGAAGACCCCAGAATTCATCAATGTCTGGATGCATTGGATGATGTCTACATTCGCTCCAGGTACTCTGAAGACGAACAAACTTATGATGCTGTAACTTATGGTGTCAGTGTAACTGAACTGATAAGACAGAGGACGGAGGAACTGGTGAACCTCCAGAAAAAGATAAGGAAGAATGCTGGTGCTCTGGAGATAGAGTACAGAAAGAAGTTGAAAGGTTTACCCAAATTGACTGCCAAACAGTTAAAAGAAATCAGAGATGCTGATCTGAGCACTTTCATTCCTTTGGATACTTCACAAAGAATCAATCATGAAGCATTCCAGTCTGCCATCGAACAGCAGAAAGTGTCCAAGGAAACTGAGTACATGATCCAGATGGCTAAGCAAAAAGCCAAATATGAAGATATGTTGAAGTTCAGGGCTGATGCCAGAAAGATCATTGGTGCGGAGATCAAATTAGCTGAAAATCATGAAGGCATGTCCAGGTTTGAAGTAAAGTTGACCAGGGAAGGTAACTTTACTGATGAAAGGAAGAGTGCGTCAGTCCAAGCTTTTGGATGGACTGAACTGAAGGAGATTGCCTTAACGTTCATGGGGAAGACAGATTTGTCGACTGATGTTAAAGCATTTTTGAAGAGGATTGAGAAGTATGGAAGAGAAAGCAACAGATGAAAGTTGCAATAGGAATGAAGCCACCAGAGTCTGTACCATCCTCACCTTCACCAAAGAGAAAGGCTACTGAAGATGCTCCAGGACAGACATCGAAGAGAAGGGCCTGACTCTTGTATCATTTACTTGTACTTGTATTTTATTTCCCAAAATTGTAACTTATTTTCTGTTGATGGCTGTAAATATAGTTGCATATTTTGATTCATAAAGTAAATGATCAGATTTAGACTAAGTTAGAATTAAAAGATGAAACTGGAACACTGATGATCTATAAAGTGTTTCCCAGTAACAATAAATTTTTAGACTAAGTCAAAACAAGTGTTTTTTCAAGCATACAAAGTTGTATAGATAGAAGCTTGAAAAACCTTGCATTATTTTTAAACAAATAGGGGGAATTTGTTAGGTCCAGATTTACTAGACTCGCTCCAGACTCGACTACTGGATCCTTACTGAAGATCTGTCCAGAAATGATATTTACTGGACCTACTCCAGACTTGGAAACTGGAGTCCCTCTGAAGATTTGCTCAGAAATAATGGAAGACCAGTGAGCAAAATACTTGTATAAGAATCTGGAGACATCCTCCAGATTAGCTCACTGGACTTCACCCCAGTCCAGATCTATTCTACTGAAGACATTCTCACTGAAGTCAAAGACTGAAGTTAGAATAAAGAAGACTGGCAAATGGCAGAGTCCAGTGGAAGTCTTACCAGATCTACGATTGGAGGTTTGTCAGTGTTCTAGACCTTACAAGTCTGAACACTGATATCGAGGAATTAACTTTTTGTAACACCCCGACTATAGCAGAAACACGAGATGCCACAGAACGACATGGTACAAAAGATTTAAGTATAAAACATCAACATAAAGTTTCAAATGCCATTCAAATTCAAAAGGTTACAAGTTCAAGTTGACGTTTAATAAACATTACATAACCAAATTCATAATCAAAAGATCAAATGTTTGCGTTACTAGTCCAACACGCAACAAATAGACACATCATCCATGAGGCGGTCCAAAATGCTAACTTACTGCCCTAGACCTGAAAAGCATGAAGAAAAAGTGTCAACTACGAGAGTTGAGTGAGTTCATAGGTTTAAGCTAACAACATGCATATATTTAATCCAAGTCAAGAAATAATATGTCATAAAATTTCCAAGAATTCCATCATACTGTCCATACCCAAACCGTATGTTCAACCAATAATTTCCATCCATAATATAATATCAATACCTCTGGGTCAATGGTAAGACTACCATGACATAATTTGATGAGATTGTTCTTGAGCCACTACTAAGACCGGTTATGTCCCTATAATCAGATATAATGTCCCAAATGATAAGATAATGATAAGCACATGCTGTTAATCACGTGCATAAAGATAACCAAGGGTCGTGCCATGGAGACGCCCATAAATATATAGTAGTTAGAGCACCGTGAGGCCAGACTGGCGATGAAGGTGGCCACAAAGGCAGACCAAACATCCCACCGTTACCTATAATAGTGGATGAGGGGACAAATCCTAGTTGCGCAACCCTCTAACTACAGGCCTCAAATGAGTTTATAATAGTGTACATGGGACCACTGTTTGACAGTACTCAAGCTCATCATATAACATATAACACGTTGAACATACAATGCAATTCCCATATCATTATCATTATTTCAAAGAATCATTACATAAGATAAAGTCATTTTGATTAATCATGCTTTTCACCCCGTAAGTAAAACATATAAAAGAGTTTGAAAAGGGGCTATGACTCACTTTATTAGAGAGTGAAAGGGGCTGATCAAACGCGATTCCTTCGCTTAGATTTGTTGCGCCTCAAGCAAGCCTAAACCATAACGTATATATTCACGGCGTAAGTTCGCGTGACATGAACTATTGAGCTAGATCATGAGATGCATACTAGTAGACTTGCCCATCTTTGGTTGTTACTTAATTGTGGAATTTAGGTGCATTATGATGCTCTCACTATTTGGTTAAAAGAGATTTGGTGGTAGGAGTCATTTTCTCATTATACGTTTTTGTACGTTTATTGGAATTTCGGTAGTTTGGCTTTGATTTATATGATTTCCATTGTACACTTTGCTTAGTAATAATATTTGACATTAGTGGTCTTATAATATTAATATTTTATGTATATTTTCTGATTTGTAATTATATATTTAATTTAATAATATTTAGTTATTTATTTATTCACTTTATTGATTTATTTGCTAAATAAATCCTTAAAAATACTTTTAAGTGTCATAATTGCCTTTATAAATTATGAATGTTAGGACCAGTTCACCTGGAACTGGCCAATCACCAGTTCACACTTGCAAGTCACCAGTTGCATCTGGAGACTAGTGAAACGGGTGACCAAGAAGATTTGTCCAGAAATATATTGAAGTCCAGTTGCACCGTACAGTTAACGCAACTGAAGACTTCCTCTAGTTGAGAACTGACCAAGTTGAAGAAGCATTCCAGTTGAAGTCGAAGACAACAAATGGAAGATAGAGAATGGCAATGGCAGCGAAGCCCAGTTGACATTCTAGTCAGTTACAAACTGGAGACCATCAGTGGAAAGCCCTTACAAAGCTTTACACTGATTACGAGGAATTGACTTGTATACTTTATGTACCTTTACCCGGATAATAAGCCTTATCTTATTATTTAAGTAATAAAAGGTACATAAAGGTGGTTGAGTAAAGTCACTTTAACATGCGACTTTACACTGCCTTTTAAGGAATTAAATGCTATTCCTTAAATGCTCCCAACCACATTTGTACGGCCAAAGTTAAACATCCCAATGTTAACTTTGCCTATAAATACAAGTCATTGCACAACAAGAATATCAAGTTAATTCCCAAAGACGAATAACTTCACACTTTGCAAACCTGCAATATTTTTGGTGAACTTGTGCAATATTCTCTCAATCGCTAAAAGGAACATTTCACAACTTTAAGTGTTTCGATTGTCTTGAGAAATTCCGAGTGTAGATCAATTGTATTTCATAGGTTGTTAGGATATTTACATTCGTGTATTATCTTGGTTCCGCATCAACCTTGTAATTTG
>CM067172.1:79761785-79765330 GCA_034093135.1 Erigeron breviscapus | reverse complement strand
AGTCCAAAAGGAGACGAACCATTTATGGAGGTCCTTCAGGATGATGTGTGGGATCTTTAAGGAGTGTAAGGACATGCAGTCATGGCAGCCTCTTGACCGGTTGCCATCTCACCCCTCTGAATGGGAAGGTATTCGGGCAGGTCTAGATGCTGCCAAGGGGGAAAGAAGTCAAGTCCTTGCACCAGTTGCATCTGGATAAACCTCAACTGGAAGAGAATTGATTGTGGCTACCAGTACTGAAGCTGGTGAGCAAAGAGTGGGTGGATCTGGTGATGTTGGAGGTAGGGGGAATGTTGTGTTGGACAAAGGTAAAGGTTTAGCTGGTGATGCATCTGCCCAGCCGGCCACTGATGTAATGTTGGAAACTGGCAATGCTGACATACTCCCTCCAGTTTCAGATAGTGATAGTAGAAGACTGGCCAGACTTGGTGATGACATTAAAGAAAGAAAGAAAATGAAACAAAGAAACCAAGCTGAAGCCAGGGCACATCTTGCTCAGATTAAGTTGCTTGAAATGAGTGATGCCAATCTTCTGGGTATCACTAAGGAGGAGTATTAGGATTAAGAATGATCCTAGGATAGTTGACCAGTTAAATGAAATGCTAGATGTTGAACTGGACAGACACTATCAAGAGGATGAAGCTGAATTCGATGCCAGGAGCTTAAACATTTCAGTGGAGAAGGCAAAAGAGATTAGGGCCAGTGGGATTCTTAAAAGAATTGCAAATGTTAAAAAGGTTGTGAAGAGTGTATTGAATCCACCAAGAAGAAGGATTCCACAACCAAAAGACCACTGACAAGAGATGCAAGAGATGCTGACCTTAGCACATTCGTTGAACCAACTGGCGAGGTATCCAATGAAGACATTAAGTCCGCTGTACTGGCTGCTGGTGCTGGGAGTATAAAAATACAAATGAATCTGAAGCTAGAAGCTACTACTCCCAGATCATGTCAACCAGAAGACATAGTGGTACTATCAATAGTGTCAATATTACAATCAAGCCAGGCACCAAAGTTTTCCAAGTCGAAGTTAAGTATACTGGTGGGCCACTGGTTAGAACTGACGATCCTGGTGCTATGCAATATGGGTTCAGCGAATGGGTTGAGATGGTGAATATACTGGATGCAAAGGCACAAAAGAATAGGTTCGAGAAAGCATGGGTAAACTTTCTAAGGGGGAAGATTCAACATAAAGAAAATCTTGAGCAAAAGTTGAATATTGACCTTGAAGATACTCAGCCTATCTCTTCAGTTGCCAAGAGAAGAAGAACTGGCGAAGGGCCGTCTCATTAAGTTCTTTCTTCAGTTATCTACTTGTAATTTGTATTTACATTCTGTAACTTGTATAAATTTATTTCCTTGTATAAATGAAGTTACCAGTTTGTAACCACAAGGTAGATAATAGATTAAAATCTAACAAACCTAAAAGAAAACCTAAGGCATTTATTGATCTATAAAAATGCCTTAGAAACTTAGATAGATTTAAATCGAACAAGTCTCTATAGTTCACACTTGTATAGATACAAGAACTAGAAAAAGACTTAGACTATATTTCTAGACAAATAGGGGGGAATTTGTTAGGACCAGTTCACCTGGAACTGGCCAGTCACCAGTTCACACTTGCAAGTCACCAGTTGCATCTGGAGACTAGTGAAACTGGTGACCAAGAAGATTTGTCCAGAAATATATTGAAGTCCAGTTGCACCGTACAGTTAACGCAACTAAAGACTTCCTCCAGTTGAGAACTGACCAAGTTGAAGAAAGCATTCCAGTTGAAGTCGAAGACAACAAATGGAAGATAGAGAATGGCAATGGCAGCGAAGCCCAGTTGACATTCTAGTCAGTTACAAACTGGAGACCATCAGTGGAAAGCCCTTACAAAGCTTTACACTGATTACCAGGAATTGACTTGTATACTTTATGTACCTTTACCCGGATAATAAGCCTTATCTTATTATTTAAGTAATAAAAGGTACATAAAGGTGGTTGAGTAAAGTCACTTTAACATGCGACTTTACACTGCTTTTTAAGGAATTAAATGCTATTCCTTAAATGCTCCCAACCACATTTGTACGGCTAAAGTTAACATCCCAATGTTAACTTTGCCTATAAATACAAGTCATTGCACAACAAGAATACCAAGTTATTTCACAAAGACGAATAACTTCACACTTTGCAAACCTGCAATATTCTTGGTGAACTTGTGCAATATTCTCTCAATCGCTAAAAGGAACATTTCACAACTTTAAGTGTTTCGATTGTCTTGAGAAATTCCGAGTGTAGATCAATTGTATTTCATAGGTTGTTAGGATATTTACATTCGTGTATTATCTTGGTTCCGCATCAACCTTGTAATTTGTTTAACATTAATAAATAAATTACACATTGAAAATTACATATTGTCTCATCAAGTTATCTTACAAGTTATTTGTATTATTGCATTGTTCTTTACTTATTGTCTTTTATATAAGTAATCTATCTAGAACTTGGTATATACACACTGCAACTGGTCGTCTCCAGTTCAGTGCATATATTGCAAAGTAACTCCACCATCGACATAGAGGTGTCTTCAGTAGTACCATCTAACGAGTTGGGACTTACAATGAATAATTTCATTTGAATTATCTTCTGATATATATGCTCCTTAATTTATAATTCCATGTTTTTTATACTTTTATTTATGTATTTTCCATTTATTTTAATGATAATATTTAATTAGTTATTTTTACTTAATTATTTATCTTTAAATTATGTAACACATGTCTCTTGCCTTTTAACTATTTTTCTCCAGTAGGTTTTAGTTATTCTTATCAATGGTTAAGATGATTTAACCCCATTCTTGATTTACATAATTTATTTATTTATTTTTATGTCTTTTAATTACCATTTAAATTCAATAATTCATGGAAATTCTTAGAAATCATCACTAAACATTTTGGTCAAAAATCTCAGGCCTTTTAGGAAACTTTTATCCATACAAAATCATATCAATTCAACCTCTCTTGTGTCTTGCTTATTTGAGGGTTTTATGATTAAAAATCGTTTACCGAAATAGTGATTTTAGCCTCATTTCTTAAGCAATTAAAGTGCTTCAAAATGGATTTTCATTCTTGTTTCATTATTTCCAGAAATTTCATCATATTTTGGTGTCCAAAATCGTGATAGTGGTGGTGGTGTGATATGTGCAATTTAGTGCTTTCGGTTAGTGATTATTTGAACCGAAAAGGTGATTTTTGAGCTTATTGTTGCCATGAACCAATAGATCTGAGTTTTATACTTTTATTTCAACTTATTTCCAGTAGGTTTATCATATTTCCTTGGTCATAAGATTATGGTGCATGTGTGTGCTCAAAATGCATTTTTGCGTGTTTTCGGTTTATGATTTCTAGCTTATTTTAACATGTTTTGGTCCAAGCTTTGTCTCTTTGTTATTTTATCAATTTTTCCAGAATATTAACATTAATATTAACATATTTTTCCCTTATAACAAGTCCATATCCATCTCATAATCCAACAAAAGATCCAACTTTCTTAAATCTAGCATA
>CM067172.1:79581785-79756785 GCA_034093135.1 Erigeron breviscapus | reverse complement strand
ATATCCTTAAGTCAATCTCGGTTCGGTAAGACCCGGGGGACTTACAACATTGGTTGAGTTAATGTTGGTTCTTCGTTTTACAGCAGTAGGAACATTAACTCAAATATTCCTAAGTGTCATTTGAGAGTTCTTAGGAACAAGCAAAAGTTTGCTTGTTCAGAAGAACACTCAAATCCATTGGATTTGAGAGTTATTGGTCCTTGCCTATAAATAGTGGGTGTGTGTTTGTGTGTTCTTAACAAGAGTGTAGAGAGAGAAACGAGCAAAACCTAGAGAGAGAAACTACAAACTAGAGCTAAGAACGCACAAATCTAGTAGACCAATAGGGTGTGTGTATACGTGATTCTGAACAAGAGTGTAGAGAGAGAAACGAGCAAAACCTAGAGAGAGAAACCAAAGAACACGCACGGTTTATCTTGTGGGTAGTACTCGACTCACGCACGAACCGCAAACACACACCCGGTTTGGTTGGCTTGTAGACTTAGATTACCACGTTGGTTGGTAAGGTTTGTCCGGAGAGCCGCCTCACTATATTAACCAAATACGAGTGTTTATATTCACGCAAAAGATATATATATATAGTGATATATATATCATAAAAGGTAGATATAAAAACCGTGGGTTATCTCGAGGAATTCCGCACCTCGACATATCCTTAAGTCAATCTCGGTTCGATAAGAGAATAAGACCCGGTGGACTTACAAACCGAATTCCACCATTGTAATCATTTTAACATTAATTAATAAAAGAACAAAGGCAGGGACGATTGCTTCCTCCCGGGGTTTTTATGCCGGCGATCCATAAGGATTAAGGGCTTTTCCTCGATAACAAATCTCGGTGTTCTTGTTCTTTACTCTTTACTTTTATCTCGTTAATTACTAGTTCTATACTATAATTAGCATTATATTCTGTTCTTAACATTATATTTACATATATACATTCTTAGTTTGCGATCATATTTATCCTTTTAATCCTTGTTTAGTCGACATCTTTTTAGCAAATATCTTTCTTTATTACGCATCTTTGAAACTCAACATATTTTACAAGCCCTTAACCTCACGAACGAAAGTTTGGTTACATAATTAATCTAAGTCTTCAAGGTTATTATCTTGGGTAATTTTTGACCAAAACAATTTGGCGCCCACCGTGGGGCAAAAGGTGCTTTCAATCGATTAAAATTTTCAAATTTTATCAAAGAAAACTAATTTTCCGAAATTAATTTCGAAAATGTCGACTCAACCAACTAACTCTTCGCAAACTACTCATGCTGTTTCTTCTTCTATGATTGGTCATTCTGCAGGAAATAATTCGTATCGAATAAATAAGAATAACACGACTCAAATCCCGAATCAGAACAGAGACAAGGGACCTGCTGATCAATCCAATGCTGCTGGAAACGTTCCTGCGGGAAATCCGTCTCAATCGAACACTGGATCTGGCCGAGCAGAACGATCGAGGTATTATAATTCTGAGGGCTATCCAGACCCATTTAATATTGGATCAAGAGATGCTGCTCAAAATATTAATTCTGATCAAATTCCTGACTTATTTACTATTTTGCAGAATATTAATGATACAATCAAAACAAATCAGGAGTTTAATCAGGCTCAATTTAGGATCTTGGAGTCCAGGATTTCAGAGAATAGACCATCATTCACTCCAAGAAATCTATTCTCAACTCCATGAGCATCTGCAGCCCCTGGATCTGCACCACAAAGCACGTCATTCCCAACTGCAACTCCGAATTTTGGGAGCAATATTCCGCAAAATACTCAGGCTGCTGGGACATCTGCGACCATAGGTGCAGGTTTACACAATTCTAATAATTATACTGGTTCATTTGGTTTTACTAATCCATCGCAGGGTCAAGCACCAAACGAGTACATCGCAAGGGATTTCAGAGACTTAAAGATATGATCTTTAGTGTTCCTAGATTTTGCAATCCAATTTTAGAGGTCAACCCTGCATCATATCTTATCAATAGATATGGTGACAGAATTGAAAACGTAGAGATTCCAAAGAAGTTTCAAGTTCCAAACATGAAGCCATATGATGGAACTACAGATCCTCAAGAGCATATAGAATTATATCTGGAGAAGATGGAGACTGTGCACATTCCCTCCAACCTAAAGGAAGCTTGCTTATGTAGAAGCTTTGGATCTACACTTTCTGGATCAGCCTTGAAATGGCTGCAGAGTTTGCCTCCTTTATCAATGAACTCTTTTGTTGATTTAACTAATTTATTTTATAGTCAATTTTCTTGTAGTAGGACTTTCGAAAAATTGACTGGTGATCTTTATAAAGTTACTCAAAAACCTCATGAATCACTTAGAGATTTTATGACTAGGTTTACAAAAGAACCTCTTAATATTCCTAAATTAGATATGTTGACCGCTATTCAAGCTTTGCAGAGAGGTCTCCAAAAAGGATCTAAATTCCAAGAAGATCTTATAATGACGCCATGCAAGAATCTGGATGAAGCAAAAGCAAGGGCTACAAGATTTATAAGGCTTGAAGAAAATGAATTAACTTCTTCAAAATTGGAAGCTTTATCGTATGATCATCCAAATCGGAAAGCGGAGACTTCTGTATTCAGGCCAAGAAACAAACCTTATACAAGACATGTTGATAATCATGTAAATGCAGTCGAAGAAGATGATGGGGTTGAATATCCTGCTCTCTCAACATACTGCTTTTCAGTAGGAACACCTGGCATTATAATGGCGCTTAGAGATCTTGGAGATAAAGTAAGGTGGCCACAGAAGAAAAATGATTCTTATTTCAAAAAGAAGGATCCTAGCCAATGGTGTGCATATCACGAAGACTTCGGTCATCTGACTGAAGATTGCAAGATGTTAAGAAGAGAGATCTCTACTCTTCTGGCTAAAGGGTATCTTACAGAGCTCCTTGGAAGGAAGAAGGCTAAGGATGTTGAAGGCATGGACTTCTCAAAGCCCAAACCAACTCAAAAAGATGACTCTCCACCACCAGATGCAAGGGTAATCAATACAATATCTGGAGGCTCAGGAGTATATGGGACAACATATTCAGCAGCAAAAAGATTTGCTAACCAAAGCAAGACAGAAAAAAGAGAAAAAAGCGTGAAAAAAGCATCAATTTCAGATTCCGATTTCATCTCTTTCGAAGACGACTTTGACGACATCCTGGAACCTCATCATGACGGTTTGGTCGTTACCTTATTTATTGCTAACCATTATGTTCGCAGGATCTTAATAGATATGGTGACAGAATTGAAAACGTAGAGATTCCAAAGAAGTTTCAAGTTCCAAACATGAAGCCATATGATGGAACTACAGATCCTCAAGAGCATATAGAATTATATCTGGAGAAGATGGAGACTGTGCACATTCCCTCCAACCTAAAGGAAGCTTGCTTATGTAGAAGCTTTGGATCTACACTTTCTGGATCAGCCTTGAAATGGCTGCAGAGTTTGCCTCCTTTATCAATGAACTCTTTTGTTGATTTAACTAATTTATTTTATAGTCAATTTTCTTGTAGTAGGACTTTCGAAAAATTGACTGGTGATCTTTATAAAGTTACTCAAAAACCTCATGAATCACTTAGAGATTTTATGACTAGGTTTACAAAAGAACCTCTTAATATTCCTAAATTAGATATGTTGACCGCTATTCAAGCTTTGCAGAGAGGTCTCCAAAAAGGATCTAAATTCCAAGAAGATCTTATAATGACGCCATGCAAGAATCTGGATGAAGCAAAAGCAAGGGCTACAAGATTTATAAGGCTTGAAGAAAATGAATTAACTTCTTCAAAATTGGAAGCTTTATCGTATGATCATCCAAATCGGAAAGCGGAGACTTCTGTATTCAGGCCAAGAAACAAACCTTATACAAGACATGTTGATAATCATGTAAATGCAGTCGAAGAAGATGATGGGGTTGAATATCCTGCTCTCTCAACATACTGCTTTTCAGTAGGAACACCTGGCATTATAATGGCGCTTAGAGATCTTGGAGATAAAGTAAGGTGGCCACAGAAGAAAAATGATTCTTATTTCAAAAAGAAGGATCCTAGCCAATGGTGTGCATATCACGAAGACTTCGGTCATCTGACTGAAGATTGCAAGATGTTAAGAAGAGAGATCTCTACTCTTCTGGCTAAAGGGTATCTTACAGAGCTCCTTGGAAGGAAGAAGGCTAAGGATGTTGAAGGCATGGACTTCTCAAAGCCCAAACCAACTCAAAAAGATGACTCTCCACCACCAGATGCAAGGGTAATCAATACAATATCTGGAGGCTCAGGAGTATATGGGACAACATATTCAGCAGCAAAAAGATTTGCTAACCAAAGCAAGACAGAAAAAAGAGAAAAAAGCGTGAAAAAAGCATCAATTTCAGATTCCGATTTCATCTCTTTCGAAGACGACTTTGACGACATCCTGGAACCTCATCATGACGGTTTGGTCGTTACCTTATTTATTGCTAACCATTATGTTCGCAGGATCTTAATAGATAATGGAAGCTCATTGAATATAATCAAGCTGGAAACTTTAAAGAGGATGGACATCTCTGAAGAAGATATCGCTGGCAAGGCGACACCTTTGATTGGATTTAGTGGCGAGACTAAATATACTGTTGGCGAAATTAAGCTGCCAGTGTATATTGGAGGAATTAATTCCATGCAGAAATTTTGCGTCGTCGATTCTCTCCCAGGCTGCAATATTATCTTGGGCAGGCCTTGGATTCACGAAATGAAGGCAGTACCATCAACCTATCACCAATGTGTTAAACTACCAACACCTTGGGGAGTGGTTACTGTTAAAGGAGATCAACAAGAGGCTAGAGAATGCTATACCTCCACAATGAAGTCAGCAGCAAAGTCGACTTCACATTAGCAATTACAGAAGAGGATCTTCGATGTTATTGAACCAGAGGAGCAGGATGTTAAAGAAATTATTCTGGTTCCTGAAGATCCCAACATTAAAGTATTAGTGGAGGCAAAAATCTCAAAAGAATTAGAAGATAAGCTCACCGATTTTCTAAAAGCTAGAATGAAGATTTTTTGCTTGGAAACAAGAAGATATGACAGGAATATCTAAAGACGTTATTACACACAAGCTTGGAATTGATAAAAGTCTCAAGCCGATCCCACAAAAAAGAAGGAAATTTGCTCCGGAAAGAAACACTATTATTCAGGAAGACGTTGAAAGATTATTAAAGGCAAAAATGATAAGGGAAGTGAAATTCCCTGAATGGCTAGCTAACGTGGTGGTGGTGCAAAAGAAAAATGGAAAATGGAGAGTTTGTGTAGATTTCACAGATCTCAATAAAGCTTGCCCGAAAGATCCATTTCCGCTGCCACATATTGATGCTATGGTCGATGCAACTGCTGGACACGAGATGCTCACATTTATAAATGCTTCTTCTGGATTTCAACAAATCCAAATGGAACCTGAAGATCAAGAAGCTACCGCATTTATGACCCCGACAGGTATTTATTGTTATATTGCTATGCCTTTTGGTCTTAAAAATGCAGGTGCAACATATCAAAGGCTAGTCAACATGATGTTTAAAGACCAACTAGGGGATACGATGGAAGTATATATAGACGATATGGTGGTCAAATCAAAGAGAGCTGAAGATCAGCTGAAAGATCTTGAAGTGGCATTCAATATCCTGGACAAGTACAATATGAAGCTGAATCCTGCAAAGTGTAATTTTGGAGTAGGCGCTGGAAAATTCCTGGGATATATGGTCACAAAAAGAGGAATTGAAGCAAGTCCAGAACAAATCAAAGCCATCTTGAACCTGAAGTCTCCATCAAATGCTAAGGATATTCAAAGGTTGACCGGGAGGTTGGCAGCTTTGAATAGGTTCATATCAAGATCTTCTGACAGGTGTAAAGAATTTTACGACATCTTAAAAAAGAATAAAAAGTTCGAATGGGGAGAAAAGCAAGAAGAAGCTTTTCAAGAATAAAGAAATATCTATCTACTCCACCTTTGCTGGTGAAGCCTGAAGATGGTGAGCCTCTATATCTCTATATGGCAGTTTCATCAAATGCAGTGAGTGTTGTTCTAGTAAAGGAAGCAGAAGGTCAGCAGCAACCAATATACTATGTAAGTAAAAGTTTAATTGATGCTGAAACCAGGTACTCTCATCTCGAAAAACTTATACTTGCATTAGTTATGGCATCTACTAAACTTAGACATTATTTTGAAACGCATGCTATACATGTTAAGACTAATTATCCTATAAAATGCGTGCTAAGAAAACCTGAAGTTATCAAATGCAGTGAGCGTTGTTCTAGTAAAGGAAGCAGAAGGTCAGCAGCAACCAATATACTATGTAAGTAAAAGTTTAATTGATGCTGAAACCAGGTACTCTCATCTCGAAAAACTTATACTTGCATTAGTTATGGCATCTACTAAACTTAGACATTATTTTGAAACGCATGCTATACATGTTAAGACTAATTATCCTATAAAATGCGTGCTAAGAAAACCTGAAGTATCTGGTAGAATGGCTAAGTGGTCTGTGAAATTAAGTGCTTTTAACTTAGTTTATGAACCTAGGACTGCTATAAAATCCCAGGCTTTAGCGGACTTTGTGGCTGATTTTAGTACTAATTTACAACCTGAAGTAGACTTAGAAGTCAAAATGTTAGAAGAAGCTACTGAAAAATGGACTTTATATACTGACGGTGCAGCTAATGTTAAAGGAATAGGATTAGGTATCGTACTAAAATCACCACAGGGGGATATTATACCCCAAGAAGTGAATTGTCATTTTATAGCCACTAATAATGAAGCGGAATATGAAGCTTTAATCTCTGGTATGCAATTAGCTAAGGATATGAACATTAGAAATCTTAAGGTATATGTAGATTCATTACTCTTAGCTAATCATTTTAACGGAACATATGCTGCGAAAGGTGAAAAATTAATGCAATATCTAGAAATAGTAAAGAAACTAGCTGAGAATTTTGATTTATTCGACATAGAACAAGTACCTAGAGAAGAAAATACTGAAGCTGATGCTTTAGCAAATCTAGGACCAACACTTAAGATATCACCGGATACTAAAATTCCTATAATTCATGTATTATACCCCGCTATAGAAAAAGAACCAACTAATATATTAGCTATTCAAAATGAGGAAACTGAAAATTCTGGGGACAAACAAAATTCTTGGATTATACCAATAATTAAATATATAAATAATGGGACAATTCCTAAGGATGAAAACCCAAAGGCCTTTCGCATGAAAACAGCACATTATTCTATGATAAATGGTATTTTGTATAGAAAATCTCTTGCAGGACCATATCTTAGATGCTTAGAATATCCTGAGACCAATGAGGTTCTTAAGGATATACATGAAGGAGAGTGTGGAAATCACACTGCTGGAAGATCTTTATATTCAAAGATCTTAAGAACAGGTTATCACTGGCCCATAATGAAGCAAGATGCTGAAGAGTATGCGAAGAAATGTGATGCTTGTCAGAGACATATCAACATTTATCATCAGCCAGTAGAACCTATGTATCCAGTTCTATCACCTTGGCCATTCATGAAATAGGGAATGGATATTGTTGGGCCAATGACGGAATCTTCAGCTAGAAAGAAATATTTTTTGGCTATGACAGATTATTTTTCAAAATGGATTGAAGCTGAAGCATACACCAAGATCCATGAGTCACATGTTATATCTTTCATTAAAAGGAACATATTGACAAGATTTGGGGTACCAGCGGAGATTATTTGTGATAATGGATCACTGTTTATTGGTAAGAAAACTACGAACTTTTGTGAAAGATGGGGGATTAAGATGATTACTTCTACTCCAGTCCATCCACAAGCCAACGGCCAGGCGGAATCAAGCAACAAGATTATTATGAATAATCTAAAGAAGAGACTGGGACAAGCAAAGGGAAAATGGGCTGAAGAGCTACCATTTGTCTTATGGGCTGATCGAACAACTTCGAAAAGTGCCACTGGACAAACTCCATTTTCACTTGTCTTTGGAGCTGAGGCAGTTCTACCTACTGGAATGGATCTACCTACTGCCAGAGTTAATTTATTAACTTGTGAGAAGAATAAGGAATTGCTGCTTGAAGATCTAGAAGCTGTAGATGAACTAAGAGAAAGAACCAGAATAAGGATAGCAGCTTATCAACAACAAATCGCTAAGTCTTACAACAAAAATTTAAGATTAAGACGATTCCAAGTTGGTGATTTAGTTCTCAAGAAAGTTTTAACCAAACCAGATGGTAAACTGAATCCAAAATGGGAAGGTCCTTATTTGATCGAGGCTGAAGCTGGAAAAGGATCTTATTGGCTTCAAGATCTACAAGGTACTCTAGTTCCAAGAACTTGGAACGTCATACACCTCAAAACCTATCATGTATAATTTATTTTGTCCTTAGACAAATTCAGGTATGATTTCTTATTTTTCCTTTTATTTCTTTTTTATCTTCGTTATTATTTTTTCAAAATGATGATACTGACTTGAGCGTCGAAGTGGCGTTAGCCAAATGGCTAACGTCAGTTTCTAAGAATTTACTTTGTAGACTTTGAAGAACTATCAACATCAACAAACATATGCATTACAACGTGGAACAAGGTCTTCACCTTTTGGCTTTCACGCCAACTTTTGGTTGAAGGTTTTCACCTTCTCTTAAAATCGCCCGTGTCGCACGATAATTAATTTCACGGTTAAAGAGTTAAATTCCAAGGGTTAAATTAATTTCACGGTTAAAGGGTTAATTTCACGGTTAAAGGATTAAATTAAGGGTTAAATTAATTTCACGGTTAAAGAGTTAAATTCCAAGGGTTAAATTAATTTCACGGTTAAAGAGTTAATTCCAAGGGTTAAATTAATTTCACGGTTAAAGAGTTAAATTCCAAGGGTTAAATTAATTTCACGGTTAAAGAGTTAATTCCAAGGGTTAAATTAATTTCACGGTTAAAGGGAAATTAATTTCACGGTTAAAGGATTAAATTAATTCTGTTGGTTGTCGGTGTTACCATCGATCTCCCGAATTGCTACAACAAAACTTGGTTTATAGGACGCCTAAAAGTGTCCTAAAATGTGACTTTATAGGACCTTTCTTCTAATAGGACCAACGCTAAAAGCGTCTCATGTAAAGGGGTCCTAATAGGTGTTATAGTAAGTGGGAAATAGATTTATTAGGACCAATTTAACTGTCCTAACACAAGTTTTTCTATTTAATAAAACACTTTTGGGTGTCTCATTAAATGACTAAATAGCATAAATAAGCGTCCTAATATATCACATCTTAGGACGCTTTTTGTTTGCAGTATGTTTTTTCACCAATATTTAGAGAATGATTTTTAAGTCCTAACGGTTCAAAATGAACATAACTTAAAAATATCATAAATTTATTTGCATTAATGAAAACTAACTTCATTACATATTTATTCAAATGAGTACGAGTAGATTCCATCAAAAAGTCTTCAAAGTTCAAACGTTTAAATCTACATGGCAATACAATACATAGTCTTTGTAGGTTGCACCAGAAGCTGCTCTGTGGCGTCGTTGCTACTAATTTCCGACCATACTTATTTTTCTCCTGTGGTGGTGCTAAAACTTCCGAGTCAAAATTATCACTCATTTCAATCCCAACATCATCTTTGTCATCGAATATCTAATTGAGCCTGTGCTTTCTAATTTGAAGAATCTGTCATTTTGAATCAACTTTAATTACAAACCCATCAATACAAAGACTTCAAACTATATATAAATCAACTAGGAAATGGTTTTACCTTGTGCTTGTTTAGGAGAGCAATCGATATTGTGTCTTGATAATTTCTCTTCCAACTCGACAATTTCATAATCCTACTCAGACTACATGTCTTATGTTGCCATACAATCTGCTAAAGAAGGAATCTCCTCATCACTCATAATTGAATTAGTTATGTTAGCCTCACAATTACTTGCTACAAATTTAATAATATTAATAAAGTTGGTGTTTGTCAATTCTTACCATTTAGCAAGAGCTTTCTTTGAACCCGCTATTGCTACTTAGCCTCTTCCTTTTTCACTTCAGTATTATCTCAAGCAATCATTAACAAGTTAGAGATATACAACAATACAGTCAAGGGATTAATTTGGGTAGTATCATTAAAACATAGGGAATAGAGCAAACACATTGAAAGTAGTTACAAGTCGACTTAATGCATACAACCCCACAAAAAGCTTTCCTGGTTAACATGTCCCAACCCACACTGTTTTTTTACACATACAAAGAACTACCTGGGCACTTTATGGCAAATTACCCAGCCCCACCCCAGTCTTGAATTATGGATGAAGTAATTCGTCGGGTTTACGTAAGAATAATACATTTGGAGTGGCCTTTGACCTGTTTGGTCGTTTGTTATCTAGCTAGTACTTTATAAGTTTTCCGGTTAGACATCAAGCACATCCCACATCCTAGATCAACTTATTTATTAGTGTAAGTCGTCGCCTACAATGATAGCAAATATTATATAACCAGTTAAGTTAAGAACTTGATGTATTGTATATGTACCTGATAGTCCAAATAAGAGTGCCACATCACTATGTTTCCCCATATTGCAACCTGAGTGGAGGGAAAGGATTTAGCACTTAAGCATGAGATAATACATCACACCAAAAAGACCTTACTATTTCACCTGCATATTGGGTTCCAAGGATGACCATCTCCCTCCTAGGAAGATCGAGATCTACACTAGTGGATAACGTCATATAATGATGCAACTGGCACTTCTTGAAATACTTTTATGTTCTTAATGTGTTATCAAAAGTACTCTTATTTGTATACGTACATGTTATGCGTGAATAATGAATGATAGACCCTGGCTGATATAATACGGACTTTGATACAATGAACTGGACCCAATTGAGAAACTCATCGTTCATAAATCTGACAAACAGAAGACATATACTTATTTGAAAAAAAAATCAAATATTGGAAGTTAGATTCCCAAAATTATCTAAATGAAAAAAATAATAAAATATAGATGAATTAGGATAGTGTGAAAACATGTAAACCAAACTGTGAATTTAGTGTGATTCGGGGAGTTAATGAGACTGGTTTTGAATGATGGGGTAAAGGGTGGGCAATTGATTATAAACTTGCCCATTGTGCTTTTCCTTCCACTTTGTTAATAGATAAAAAACTATCTTCCTATAGTTTGCTGATTGTTTTGTCACTAGTACTTTTGTAGAGAGCTTAGTATACTTACAATTGCATTTGCAGCTTCCACATTTGATAGCGCCATCTCTGGAGAAGCATGCATGAAACATTTCCAATCGACTTGGATCTTGTCCCAAAGATGCCTGTTTGAATAAAAAGAAATGTATATTTACAGTGGATATTGACATGTTATATTAACAATTGCACTATTTTAAACAATTACCTTTAGTTCTTCATGAACTAGAGGATAACTTATCTTACTAGTGACTTCCACCATCTTTTTGTTTTGCCTGATTCGCCTTATTTTTTTCACTAACCCTCTTAAAGTAAGAAAGTGAAATATTAGAATGGGAAGTAAACTATAGTTATTTGAAGTGGAAGACTATTTCATACCTTAGACTTTTCTTTATTCCAATACTTGACAAAACATCACAACACTCAATTCAAGTAAATTACGAACTGTTGCATATTGTAATCGGGCAAAATCATATTATAATTGCTATTACACTGCTCAGAATTTCTAGTTTACATAGCTCTTGACGCCATTCTTAAACACCTTGAGAACTTGAAGACTCTTATGTTAGATCGTATTCAGGCTCAGGTCATTGGTAAAAATACTGGTGTGGGTGGGAAGGAGGTGCTTGAGGTCCTGACAGAATAAGATATCATTATATCTTATGATTTTTGAACCAACATAGATATTTAAGGTATTTGTAATCTCTTATGAGCTTAGTAGCTTTATAGTCTAGACTAAATTTTACAACATTTTGAAAGTGCTTTAAACAGCCTTCTACTTTAGCCGGATTTCAGTATGAGTTTTCGATTGAGAAATTGTTGTAACATAATTTAACTAAAAAATTGCTTCATATATAATAGATACCTTACAGTTTCTTAGTTAGTTGGATGGTCAGAGTTGCACCTGCAAAGAGGTCCAATGCCATACAGTATGCAATGAGTGAATTGTATGAAAACAAAATACATCAGATATTTCTCAGTATACATCTTAACTACTTGTATAGTTTTTTATATTTATTTAAAATCTTTTTATAAATTTATATTATGTTTATTGAGACTACAAACACTAATACACCCTAGACTAAAACAACAAGAAACATTTTATAAGAATTTTAGCACTAGCACATTCATAGAGACATAAAAGATCACTTACTTTTCTACAACTTCAAGTAGCAATTAGTTCCCTTACATGATTGTAAATTTGTAATCAATGGTTCCTAGCGCAAAGGTCTGTGGCAGAAATGCAGAATACACACATTTTATAAGACCATAGACAAAAATATTAATCCTCTAAGGAGCAGCAAAAGACACACATTTTAGTCCTCAGTCCTCACCCTAACCAAAACATGAGCAGCAAAAGCCAATGACAATCCAACAATCGAATACAAAACCCAATATCAAAATCGCAATCACAATAAACCCTAAATAATATTTTATTTCCTAACAAGCTGAAAGCCATATATATGCCCCTAATTACAGGATATCAAAATAAGACCTAATGCAGTTCACATCATTAACCATATTATAAAGCTAATGATTGCCTAAATATGATGCACAAGTAGATCGATACATATATAGATTTAATTATATACTATTTGTTGGTATTGATGTTCAATATAACTACTTACTTGTTTACCTTCAAAATATGTAGCCCACGCACAACCCTAACCTTGACTTTCAGAAAGCAATTTTGGGGCTTCACCATAAAACATATCTGGAAACTTGATTCAATCCATATAACTGATTCTTATCCTTAATTAACCACAAATGAAGAACGTGTTTCCTTCAATTTCGTAGCGCCAAAATCAAGTTGCCTTTTCAATTTTTTCCCAAAAAGTTGGCGGGTTAGGCAAAGATGACTTATACGATTTTTTTTTTCTTTTGATTTTGTGAGAAGGTACAGGAGGTACTATATTTGTGTGAATATTGTGAATATAGGTTAAATTTTATGTTTTAGGAACAATTTGAAGAATGAAATATCTCCACCAGAGTAATTTTTAAAACTTATAAAATTTTCACTTTTTCTTTTTTTTTAAAGGTGTGGATCATTTGCTGGGATCTAAGTTACGTTGTCTTAACCTGGTCCGCACTAAAGAGCCCTCTCACCCTCAATACCTTGTAGGAGGAGAAACCCCCAACTAAATCGCCTGAAGTGTCCCCTTTACAGGACCCAAACCTGCTTCACTGAAAGACTTTATTTGTGAAATTTGAAAATGTCTTTTCCATGTCTCGAACTCGAGACCTCAAGCACGTAAAGCTGGTGCTCAACCACTGAGCTATAATGGGAAGTACTATAAATATTTCACTTGATATAATAATCTAATCTAATAATTTATATCCACATCTTAAAAAATACAATATGTTAATTGGTATTTATATATCTAACTAAAAAAATATGGTAAAAGTTAAGGAAATGATATATCTTCCTAAAAATCATTTGAGTAATCCTCTTAAAACCACAAGGAAGTAATAACCGTACCACATATTTTGATTCATTTATCACACTGTACATGTTACATAACATACTGAGTATTCAATGCACAACAGTGGTAAACTTATCAAATTCTATGGTACGAATATCACTTCCCCAACTACAAGTGTACTTTACTAATTCTATCTTCCAATCTCATCTATTGATTTTGTCAAATGTCACAATCATATTGTTAGGAGGATTTTTAAGAGTTTTTTTTAAACAGATTAATTATTTCCCTAAAACTTATGTGGTTATTACGTTTTTCTCATCTAATTTTCACATTAATTATATTTCAACTTATTCCATCTTAATACTAATCACTAATAATTAGCAATAGTTAAATATAAAATAATATAGTTGATATGTCATATTTTGCTTACTTGTTACTTTCACTTCATTTTTATTTTCTTTATGTATCTATATATATGTAATTATATTATTATTATTATTATATTATTATTATTATTATTATTATTATTATTATTATTATTATTATTATTACTTTTTTTTTTAAAAAAATTCATTTCATTAAAAATTAATAGGATTTACAAGAAATTAGTGGAAACCCAATATACTATCTGGGCCCCACTCTTCTAGCTATAACAAAACTAATCCTATTAAATATATGAGCAGTAGCACGTGCTCCAATGTCTTGAGACGGAGAACTTTCGAATTCGCTTGAGCAGAGTCACGCATCCTTTCAAGTTCTCCAAAGGAAGAAAATGAGAAGGGGATAAAACCATATTCAATACTTGCACACTTAGCCTACTTATCTCGTTTATGGTGTGCAGCCTCAATCACTGCACGACCAGCCTTATTACTATTATTATTATTTTATTATTTTTATTTTTATTATATATATATTAAACATCACTACTATTAGAAATTAATAGGATTTACAAGAAATTAGTAGGAACCCGAGATACTAACTGGGCCCCTATTCCTCTAGCTATAGCAAAACTAATCCTACTAAATATATGAGCAGCAACACGTGCTCCAATGTCTTGTGCAGCGGAGAACTTTTTGATTCGCTTGAACATGGTCACTACATCCTTCTCAAGTTCTGCAAAGAAAGAAAACGAAAAGGAGATAAAACCATATTTGATATAGAAGATTCGTTATAATTTATAAGTATTGTAGTTTTTTGTCATGGTTAAACTATGAAAAACATATAATTATCAATATACTTTTTATTTATGTTCCCCGTTAGTCTTGTTTATATTATATTAATTTGTTATTATTTTTTTATTTCAATTATAAACTAATCTATACTATTTTATAAAAAGAAACACTCTCCCCTTTAAGAACTTAAGCACTTTTTTATTTCCAAAATAATCTATACTATTTTATAAAAAGAAACACTCTCCCCTTTAAGAACTTAAGCACTTTTTTATTTCCAAAATATCCCTTTGTGTTTCTAATCAGCCTACCAGGGGTATCTTTAAAATACATTATGTGGGTCTCGGGGGTGAGTGATGTGACCAATTTATACCCATCGCCCACATCGTTATTGGCCTCTTTATTATATGTTTTTAGTCGATTTTGTTGGCATTTGGTGCGTTTATGGGTTTTGTTAGTGGTTTCAGGTTCTAAACAGGTGACGTTTCCATTTGGTGCAAATTCGAGTAATTTTGAGGCAATAAAGTTGATTGGAGAGTTCGATACGTGAAAAGAGTTAGAGATTATGCATGTCTTCATGAGTTGATGTGTGGCCATTTGAGACCAGTATAGTTACACTGCGACGCAGTGGGCATGTTTGCCTTCACTGCGCCGCAGTCATCTTTATGGGAATTGGCATCGAGTCCAGTGTGATTGCACTGCGACGCAGTGGGTGTGATCATGGCCCACTGCGCCGCAGTCAGACAGTAGAAAAGGGGAGTGTTCAACCAGTAAGATATCACTGCGACGCAGTGGGCATGTTTGCCTTCACTGCGCCGCAGTCATCTTTATGGGAATTGGCATCGAGTCCAGTGTGATTGCACTGCGACGCAGTGGGATGTGCATGTGCCCACTGCGCCGCAGTCGGCTGTGACAAAAGAGCAAATGTGGCAGTGTATATGCACTGCGACGCAGTGGGGGCATTACGCACCCACTGCGCCGCAGTCATCTTTATGGGAATTGGCATCGAGTCCAGTGTGATTGCACTGCGACGCAGTGGGCATGTGATGTGCCCACTGCGCCGCAGTCATCTTTATGGGAATTGGCATGAGACCAGTATTATTACACTGCGACGCAGTGGGCATGTTTGCCTTCACTGCGCCGCAGTCATCTTTATGGGAATTGGCATCGAGTCCAGTGTGATTGCACTGCGACGCAGTGGGATGTGCATGTGCCCACTGCGCCGCAGTGAAAGCACGGGACTGAAGGGTTTTTGGCCAGTTTCTGCATCAAATTGAGGGGAGGTATAAATAGAAAAATAACCTATTTTCCAAAGTATCAAATACTCTTTCTAGGAGCTGCACTAAGAGGAAATACTTCAAAGGATCAATTCAAGATTTCATCTTCTCCCGATTCATTGAAGATTCACGTGCACCCATCTAGATCGTATCTACCTTATTGTCTTGCAATTTCTTTTCCTCAAACAATTGGTAAATCATGTTCTTCTTTGATTTTGATTGTAATTTCATTTTAATCATGAGTGGCTAATCTTTCAATTGTCCACCTTGATGAAACTAGACGAATGATGTGATTGCTATATATTTTAATTCAAAGAGTTGATTTCAATTATCGTTGTGTCGAGATCTTGATGATTTGATTCCTTTATTTGTATTAATTTGATATTGGTGGCATGTGTGTTCTTCGTTAGTGGTACTAGTCGAATGCATATGTGATTTTCAACGGTTGCTTGTCTATGAGCAATTATCACTAGTTCATGGTATGATAGTGAATGTCATTTTAATAAAAGGAATAATTTTGTCAAAGTGTTTTGTAACGGTTGGTGGTACCACGCGAGCATTTTATCCTTTCACGATTATCTAGTCAACTCTTAATGAAATTGGTCTTAATTGAAAGCAATCATGTTTGAAGTCTAGCGAAGTCAAGGTGGATGATCTTTACCATTATTGTTTGAGTTTACCTTTACTTTATGCGTTTTGTCTTTAAAAGTTCTTGTCGAAGAGAGAATCAAAGCAACACCCTTTTTCCAAACCATTTTACTAAACAATTGATTCGAACCAATCCCCGCGAACGAACCTGGACTTACTTTATAACTATATTGCATACGATCGGGTCCACTGCCCGATAGTGTGTAGTAGTGAGTTTTAGGTATTTCTAGTTTATAATTTTTAAACTCGATTTAGCACATCAAGTTTTTGGCGCCGCTGCCGGGGATTGTTCGCTGTTTTAGTTGTTAATTTAGTGGTTTGATCCTTCCTCATGCGTGAGGAAGTTACTTGCTTTAATAGTTTAGTTTTTCTTTTCTTATCTTATCACAGGTGCAGTTGACGTGTTTGGTTAGTTGTGTTTTGCAGGTCTACTTCTAGTTGATGAACTTGCGGTCTTCTGGTTTACCTCTTAATAGTCCTTTGAGAACACCAACAAGACGTAGGTTTAACTACACAACACCAACACCATTCTCACCTATTGCTAGACCCACTCCTGATTCAGACGAGGAGGGTTTCTATTTGGACGAATTTTTCAATCTTGAAGTTAAGTTAGAGGAGACAATGGGAGACGAAGAAAGGGACCCGAATGATATACGGTATAGCGAGAGGGTTCGTACTATTCCTGCCAACCGTGGTAGCCCTATAAGACCTCCAGCCATTGGTCATGATTTCAATCTTAAGGGTAATCATCTTAAAAGCATTGAGGAGCAACAGTTCGACGGTAAAAGGAAATGGGACCCATATCAACATTTGGAAAGGTTTGAAAAGTTGGCACGGTTATACCAATACGGGCAAAATCAAATGAATGCCGTAAAACTTGAGACATTTCCAATGTCCATTACCGGTGATGCTCTTGATTGGTTTAACGATCTCCCAGAAAATTCCATAGCAACTTGGGACCAACTCAAGCAAGCTTTCATTGGTGAGTTCTACTCACTTAGAACTCAAAGGAAGTTGGAAAATTTGATTAGGTCTTTTGCTCAAGATGAAGATGAAGATGTAGTGGATGCATGGATCCGATTCAAGGAGATGTTAAGGAATTGCCCGGGCCATAACATGACTAAGGAGCAATATGTTGAGCTCTTCTTTGATGGCCTAGATAAGAAGTCTAAGCGGGAGTTAGGATATGCTTTTGGGGGTGGTTTTAACAAGATCACACCAAATGAGGGCTTTGAAATTTTGGAGTCCATGGCAAAGGACAATGCGAATATGGATGATGATAGATTTTTGAAAAATGAGAGAAGGTTAAAGAAAGGCACTAGCCAAGGTAGAGTTGCAAAGGTTGAGGCTAGCCATGAATCGGGGATGATAGGAGAGATTAGAGCGCTATCGGAGCGCATGGAAAAGGGATTTGCTATGCAAGAAAGTCGGTTTGGGGCCATTGAACGGGATGTAAAGGTAGTAGCGGATGGATGTGACCATTGTGGTGACATGCATTATTCCGATGAGTGTCCCAATCGGGGACCCAAAGATGTGAGTTACATCCAGAATCAACAAGAAGGGAGCTACCCGCGCAATACCGGTTTCCAGAACCGTTCTTAAGGTAATCCTCCTTATAACTCTTCTTTTCCTACTAACAACTCTCGTTTTTCAGGAAATAGATGGCAAAGGGATAACTTTCAAAGTCAGCCACAACATCAAACTCAACAAGGACAAGGATCTGGATCTTCTTCTTCTTCTAATGCCGATCCAAATGCCGAGTTGAGGGAAATGATGAAACAATTGGTAAGTAATCAGGCTGAAACTAACACTAGTATTAAGATGATTCGGGATGACACGAAAGCATTGCATGAGAGGTTGGATAGGATTGATGGCAAGGTTGAGATAAACATGAAGAATCAATGTGTGAACTTTAAGGATCTTGAGAGTAGGATGGCTGCACTTTCTAGGCCCCATGGTACCTTACCTAGCAATACTCAACAGAATCCGAAGCCTCAGTTTAGCATGGGACCGAATCAAGGACATAATTCAGGGCAGAAGTACACTCTACCTCAAGCCCGTAATGAGGAAGCCAAGGCCATCACAACTCGTACAGGTAAATCTTATGACCCTCCTACTATGCCTAATGTGGTTGTTTCAGATGTTCAGGATTCAGGAGCTAATGATGATGAGATTGAAGAGGAGATTGAGATGGAGGAGAATCCGACCGTGAAGACTCCGGTCACTCCACCAGAACCGGTTGTGGAACCCGAGGTTAAGGCTTATAAACCAAAAGTTCCATTTCCACAACAGTTCAGGAAGGCTAAACTAAAGGAACAATATAACAAGTTTGTTCAAATGATTTCTAATGTTCATATTAATGTTCCTTTAGTTGATTTGATACAGGGGATGCCTCATTATTCCAAGTTCATTAAGGAACTTGTGACGGATAAAGGAAAGATGGAGGATGCAAAAGCAACGTTTCTCAATGCCGAGTGTTCTGCTATCTTGCAGAACCGCATACCGCCTAAGCTTGAAGACCCAGGGAGTTTTCTGATTACTTGCTCTATTAGAACCATTATTTGTAAGGCTTTAGCCGATTTAGGAGCTAGTATAAATTTGATGCCTTACTCGGTTTGGAGTAAGTTGGCCTTAGGAATCCTTCGCCCGACTCGCATGAGTATTAGGCTTGCCGACCATTCATTTCAGTATCCCATGGGGATTGCTGAAAATATTAGAGTCAAAGTGGGTCATATTGTTTTCTTAGTTGACTTTGTTATTCTATAGATGGAGGAGGATGCACAAGTACCCCTTATTCTTGGACGACCTTTCCTAAATACCGCGGATGCTATCATCCGTGTGAAGGATAAGGAGATTTCTTTGGGAGTGGGTACTGATAGGATTGTTTTTAATGTTGAGAGGTCTATTAAGCATTCTTATTCTAATGATGAGTCATGTTTCAGGATTGATGTGAATGATGATGCTTTGGACCAAGAATTTCTGGAGTTGATGGAGACCGATATGGGAGATGAGGAGATTGCTTATCTAGGAGCTGGAGAAATTTCTGATGATGCTTTGTTTGCTGAGGTTATGGCACTTAGCTTGGATGAGACACCTCCAGTGGATGAGAACTTTGAGAGAGTTGTCGCTGATGGAAGCTCATTGGTACCTAATTCTGTTGATGTACCACCTACAGATTTGGAGCTTAAGCCATTGCCTGCCCATTTGGAATATGCTTACTTGGCAGGTAAATCCTCCCTACCAGTGGTTATCTCATCCTCCTTATCGAGTGACGAGAAAGGACTTCTTTTGACCGTGCTTCGAGCCCATAAGCGGGCTTTTGCTTGGAAGACTACCGACATTCCAGGTATTAGCCCTAACTTTTGTCAGCACAAGATTGATTTTATCGATGATGTTAAGCCCGTTGTCCAGCGACAAAGGAGGCTAAATCCTAATATGAAAGAAGTGGTCAAGAAAGAAGTTATTAAATTGTTAGATGCAGGGATTATTTTCCCTATTGCTGATAGTCCTTGGGTTAGCCCAGTTCATTGTGTGCCCAAAAAGGGGGGTATGACGGTTATAGAGAATGAGAATAGGGAACTTTTGGCTACTAGGACTATAACGGGTTGGCGGGTGTGTATTGACTACCGTAAGCTAAATGATGCCACCCGAAAGGATCACTTTCCATTGCCTTTCATTGATCAGATGTTGGAGAGATTAGCAGGTAATGAGTATTTCTGTTTCCTTGATGGGTTTTCCGGGTACTTTCAAATACCCATTGATCCAAAGGATCAAGAAAAGGCCACTTTTACGTGCCCCTTTGGCACTTTTGCTTATCGGCGAATGCCGTTTGGTCTATGTAATGCCCCGGGCACCTTTCAAAGGTGCATGATTGCTATATTCCAGGACATGCTTGAAACCTCCATGGAGGTCTTCATGGATGACTTCTCGGTTTTTGGGGACTCATTTCGTACTTGCTTGCATAACTTAGATAAGATGTTGGAAAGGTGCGAGAGGGCACAACTTGTGTTGAATTGGGAGAAATGTCACTTCATGGTGACCGAAGGTATTGTTTTAGGTCACAAAGTGTCTAAGGCCGGGATAGAGGTCGATAGGGCTAAGATTGATGTTATAGCCAAATTACCCCCGCCTTCAAATGTGAAAGGGGTAAGGAGTTTTCTTGGACATGCCGGTTTTTACCGCCGTTTCATTAAAGACTTTTCTAAGATTACTCGTCCGATGACCCACTTGTTGGAGAAGGACATCCCTTTTGTATTTAATGATGCTTGTTTAAGTGCTTTTCAGGTGCTAAAGGAGAAGTTGACCAATTCACCTATCATGGTCGGGCCGGATTGGGAATTGCCCTTTGAATTGATGTGTGATGCTAGTGATTTTGCTGTGGGGGCCGTGCTTGGGCAAAGGGTTGATAAGCATTTCAAGCCCATATACTTTGCTAGCAAAACATTGAACCCCGCCCAGCAAAATTACACCACAACCGAGAAGGAGTTGCTTGCCGTGGTTTTTGCTTTTGATAAATTTAGATCATATCTTGTTTTAAGTATGACCATAGTTTTTACGGACCATTCAGCCCTGAAGTACTTGTTCTCGAAACAAGATGCTAAACCCAGGCTTATCCGTTGGATCTTGTTGTTGCAAGAGTTTGATATTGAGATCAAGGATAAGAAAGGGGCTGAAAACTTGGCCGCCGACCACTTGAGTCGCTTGGAAGATCCTCACCGGGAGGAACTTCGTGATGGGGAGATCAATGATCACTTCCCAGATGAATGTTTAATGTTTATATCTAATTCTGATAATGCTCCTTGGTTTGCAGACATTGCTAATTATTTGGTTGCAGGTGAGATACCAAATGACTTTACGCATCAACAGAAGAAGAAGCTCATTTCCGATGCCAAATACTATTTTTGGGATAGCCCATACTTGTTTCGTGTTTGTGCTGATGGGATGGTGAGAAGATGTGTAGCAGGAGCTGAGACTAGGGAGATTCTGGATGCTTGTCACTTTGGGCCAACTGGAGGTCACTACGGTCCTTCAGTTACAGGTAAAAAAGTGTTTGATGCAGGTTTCTATTGGCCCACCATTTTTAAGGAGGCTCAAACTTTGGTGGAAACTTGTGACATCTGTCAGAGACAAGGAAACATCACTAAGCGGGATGAGATGCCCCAACAGAGCATTCAGGTATGTGAGGTTTTCGATATTTGGGGTATAGACTTCATGGGACCATTCCCACCGTCTAACAAGTTCCTATACATTCTTGTTGCCGTTGACTACGTGTCTAAGTGGGCCGAAGCCAAGGCTTTGCCCACGAATGATGCTAGGGTAGTGATTGATTTCCTTAAACAATTGTTTTGCCGATTTGGTTGCCCTAGAGCCCTAATTAGTGACCGAGGAACCCACTTTGCAAATAATCAATTAGCTAAGGTCATGAAAAGATATGGTGTTGTGCATTATTTCTCTACTTCCTATCATCCACAAACTAGTGGACAAGTAGAAAATACCAATAGGGCTTTGAAGAGAATTCTGGAGAAAACTGTGGGAGATAACCCTAAGGCATGGTCAAAGAAGTTGGATGACGCCTTGTGGGCATTTAGGACGGCTTACAAGACACCGATTGGCACCACGCCATACCGGTTGCTCTATGGTAAGACTTGTCATCTTCCCATTGAGATTGAGCATAAGGCATATTGGGCTTTGAGAAATTTAAACTTGGATATGATGGAAGCCGGTGACCTTAGGATGTTGCAACTTCATGAGCTCGATGAGCTTAGGTTAGGTGCATATGAAAATTCAAGGCTTTACAAGGAGAAGACTAAAGTTTACCATGACAAAAGGATCCGTAGAAAGGAATTTAAGGTAGGAGCTAAGGTTTTGTTGTTTCTGTCTAAGTTTAAGATCAAGCAACCTAAGCTTACCTCTAGGTGGATAGGACCTTTTGTAATCAAGCATGTTTATCCGTCCGGTTATGTTGAACTGTTCAAGAGAGATGGTGAAGGTTCTTTCATTGTAAATGGTCATAGATTGAAGTTATACTTTGAAGAAGAACAAGTGGATGGGATAATCGAGGAGATCCCCGTTTTTGAATATGAGGCTTGAAAGGTAGTCGAGTCTAGCTAACGACTCGTAAATAAATTGAGCGCTTATCGGGAGGCAACCCGTGTTATTTTTGTTGCATTTTATTTTCATTTTATTAGTAGTTTGATTTTGTTTTGTCAAGAAATGTGCAGGTGTGATTTTGAGGACAAGCGGTTGGAGGTAAGTGTGTTTTCAAAATTTTTCTAAGGAAAAACTGGGGGGTTGAGACCAGTGAGTATGGACTGCGACGCAGTGGTGGTGAACTTGCCCACTGCGCCGCAGCCCATTTATACTGGACTTGGGAGCAAAATTGGCCCACTGCGACGCAGTGGGGGAGTCTGATGACCACTGCGCCGCAGTGGTCCCTTTGACCGGTCAAACAGATCTATATGTATTATTACCAGTCAATTGAGGTCACTTTTCACCACACAAAATTTTATCACCTTATTTTCTCTCATACTTGCAACCGATCTAAAAACAAAAACCTCCCCTTTGCTCTCAAATTCTCCTTTTAATTCTCCTATCTTGCATTTTTCTTCCTCTTTGTCTTAGATTATCATTTTCTTTCATCATCATGGGTAAAGAGGTAAGATTTCTTGATTTTTCTTTTTAATTTCTTTAATTTTTGATTTTTGATTTTTAGGTTTTAATTTTCAAATTAATTAGTGGGTTGTGTTAGATATGGGCTATTGATAACAATGTGGTGTTTAATTTTTCAATTTAATCACTTGTTCATCCGAATTTGAGATAGCTTAAACTAGGTTTTTGAAAATTTTTGGGGTTTTTGATGGACAAGTGTGGGGGAGGTTAATGCTCGCTTAGTTGTTGTTACATTGTTAAAATTTAGTAGTTTGTTGGTTTGATTGTACCCCTGTTGCTGAAGGTTATTATGAACACCAAGTACTTGCCCAGCAAACCCTAGCCACTGCGACACAGTGGTGGTGTATGGTGCCACTGCGCCGCAGTGGCAACCTTCTGTCATATAAGTGACTTTTGCCTCACTGCGACGCAGTGAGGACCACCCAGTCCCACTGCGCCGCAGTGGGAACTTTCTGTCCAGGAATTGTTTTGAAGATTTGTGTCATGTCAGTTTTGCATTCCGTTTGTCTAATGTTTGTTTGGTCATTTTATTGGTTGTGTTTACAGTCCGCAACTCAGAGGAGGCAGATGGAAGTTGGTCAAGGAAGCGGTACTGGTTCCAAGAGGGCTAGACAAGAGCCGGAAGTACCTGATTTGAAGTTTGGAGAGAACCAAATGGATGAAGCACACGCATGGTTAGCGTTCGATGGGGCTAGGTGTAACACCCGTTTCGTAAAAATATGGATTTCCAAAAACTTTTGCCTAACGGCATCAATTATGCGGAAACGATTTATTAAAAACTCTCAACAAGGAAAACAGTTGAGAAACAATAGTGGTGTTACTAACGGATCATAGAAATAATAAAAGAAAATCCATAAGATTGCCCAACATAAAGCAATCATAACATAAGTCATTACAAAAGGTTCCTTAGAAGGAAGACATTATCATAAAGTCTATGGGAAGCTATTGGGTAGACTAAAGCCATCTTGATCATCTACCCATATCTCATCAAAGCTTCACACGTCATCTCACTGCTTAACCTGAGGGGTGTCAACACATTAAAAGAAACAAGTGTTAGCTATAAAGCTAAGTAAGATAACACCAGGTTTAAGCAAAACATTTCGTCCATTTAAAACGTCCTTTTAAAACTTTATGTCATTTTAATTAGGCATTCATATCATCGTATAAACATATCCACATCACATATAAGCATAGAGTTCTTGACCCTAAGTGTGCCTAATCCATTTCATCATTTCATCTCATCTCGTTAAGTTGTGACTAGGTCACCGTTAAGTTGTAACCGAAGTTACCGTTAAGTTGTAACCTAAGTTACCATCTACATATAGGGTATGAGTTTGTGTGTAGGCGGTCATTCGACCTCAAGGGAACCTCACACCCGACTTGATGGAAAAGTCTTTCGACGGTCCATCTGCGTCGTTAAGGAAGGACAATGTCAATCCTTGAGTAGCACGCTATGTTCATGACATTAGGTGGGTCATCAGGCCACCCGAAACTACTCGCCACATATGACTTGTTGCAAGGAGCCACCCGAGCAACCCTTTTTAACGTACCTATAACCACCGTCAGGCATGACGTACCTATTACCACCGTCAGGCACGATTTATACGTACCTATTACCACCGTAAGGCACGATGTACCTATTACCACCGTAAGGCACATGTTATGCATAACACTTAACATCTAATTAGCTCGAGCATTTATCGTATTTAGTTTAGATTTCCACCTTTAACCTAAACTAATCCATACTATCATCTTTTCACGTTAGGGCCCTTAAAACGTGCACGTGTCATGGCAACCTAAAAAGGTCTAGTGTTCTAGATGAACGAGCCACATATACATGCACATATCAACATTACATCATTACATCATATCATTAACCACCGTTCGTCATAACATATCATATCGTTGAGCATATCATTAACATCACATATCATATCATAAACCACCGTTCGTCATATCATATCATATCGATAAGCATATCATCAAACATAGCGTATCATGTCATAAACATAACTACGGGGAAGCATTTTAGGCATAGGCATCGTCATCATTATTCCCCGAGTACCTCCCATATCAACCCAACCACATTATAGGTTATACATTACCGTTATGGAGGTTATAGTTTATGAAACCATTTCTTGTTGCACCCTCAGCGTGACAAAAGAAGTGTATCTTACCTCTTGAAAGCGTAAAAAGCAATATAACTTGCTAGCAACCTTGAGTCGTGTTCTTAATCACCACTAAAGAGGGAGAATGGATCGGCCTATGAAACGAGTGAAAATCACCTCCAAAACCCTATGTCGAGCGATCGGTGGTGCTGTTTTCTTTTGATCGGCCTAGACCTAATCCACGGCCCTATGTGTGTGTTTTGTGAGTATTTTGGCCAAGTAAAGGATACCTTAGATATGTAGTTGCACAAAACCGATCACACGAGTATATAATATGTTAAATCCAACCTTAGACAAGTCGAATTAGGTCCTTACACACAACATGTAACCCAAGATTTGCACAACAATTAATCCAAGATATGATTCACCTAGATGTTCTTGATGAAGATTCTGGGATTTTCAAAGAGAACCTTAGAGAGAGAAGTTATGTGTGTAAAACTCTTTGAAGAAATGAAAGATCAACATATATATAGGCATGAATATGGTTTGGTCGAACTTAATCAGGTCGAATTCGACCAGTTCGACCCCAACCAGGTCGAATTCCATTCATATCTGGAAACTAGACTCTTTTACAAAAATGTGGCGATTTGAATCGTCAAAAACGGAGTTACGGTTCAAAAGTTATGGTCAAAACAAGTTAGCAGCGTTTAGTAAGGTCGAACTCGACCTTGGTCGAATTCGACCCAGCTGGTCGAACTCGACCACTTGGAACATATCTTTCTATTGGAAAATAGACTCTTTTATGAAGAAGTGGCGATTTGAATCGTCAAAAACGGAGTTACGGATTGAAAGTTATGGCCAAAACAAAATCAGTACGTTTTTCTGTTGTCGACTTGACTATACTACATTCATATAACTTTACACATTATGCCCTTATATTATCTTTAAGGCATTAAAGCCTCTCACATATAGCATATTAAACACACGTAAGCATTAACTCGTTTAGATACTTAACGGTAGCAAAGTGTTGACTTAACGACTCAAGTCAACCGTTACACAAAAAGTTTGGGATGTTACAATTACCTCCCCCTTAAGAGGATTCCGTCCCCGGAATCACTTCAACATCAAAAATGTGGGGATAGGTCTCCCGCATTACGGACTCGGTCTCCCAAGTCATACTTTCGCCGTGATTATGTTTCCACTTAATGAGGACTAGATCGATAGTTTTACGTCGTAACTTCTTTTGTTTCCTTCCCATAATAGCGACAGGTTCATCGACAATCTGCTTGTTGGGATTTATACTTACGTCCTCGAGTGGAATAACATCCGCTTCATTTGCATGGCATTTACGTAGATAACACACATGAAATGTGTTGTGAATTCCATTAAGTTCTGGAGGTAATTCCAGCTGAAATGCATGTTCATTAACCTTCTTAATGATCTTAGAAGGTCCAATAAATCTAGTACTTAGCTTTCCTCGTTTGCCAAATCGTAATACACCCTTCCAAGGCGACACCTTGAGTAAAACCATCTCTTCTTCCTTGAAAACGAACGACCTCCTCTTCTTATCAGCATATGACTTTTGCCTTTCGCGAGCGACACGTAAGGCTTCCTTTGCAACGTTAACTTTATCGGCCGTAAGTTGTACTACTTCGGGTCCAGCAAATTGCTTTTCCCCGGGCTCCAACCAACAACTAGGAGTCCTATACTTTCTACCATATAACATCTCATAAGGTGGCATTCCTATGCTCGCATGATAACTATTGTTATACGCAAACTCGACAAGAGGTAGGTGTTTATCCCACGAACCACCATAATCCATCACACAAGCTCTGAGCATATCCTCGAGCGTTTGAATAGTCCTTTCACTTTGCCCATCGGTCTGCGGATGATAGGCTGTGCTCAGACGAACTTGAGTACCAAATTCCCGTTGAAAGCTCTTCCAAAAGTTGGAAACAAAGTGAGCATCACGATCGGACACAATCGATAACGGGACACCATGTTTAGAAACCACTTCATCAATATACATCGTAGCGAAGTTTTCCATAGGGGCAGTCTCACGAACTGGGAGGAAGTGAGCACTCTTCGTTAATCGATCGACCATAACCCATATCATATCGTGACCACGAGGCGTCCTCGGAAGTTTGGTCACAAAATCCATCGTAATGTGATCCCATTTCCACTCAGGGATCTCAAGTTGCTGAAACTTCCCGTAAGGCTTTTGATGTTCAGCTTTCACTTTAGCACACGTCAAACATTTCTGCACATACATCATCACATCGTTCTTAATACTGGGCCACCAATAAACCGGCTTCAAATCCGCATGCATCTTTGTGGCACCAGGGTGTACAGAATACTTAGTTTTGTGAGCTTCATCCATTACTAACTCACGATTGCCTCCATAGAGAGGAACCCATATTCTACCTTTGTAAGTTCGAAAGCCACGACTATTTTCTTCCATTTGGAGTCTGTTCTTCTTCTTTTTCCCAATAGACTCCGCTTTCACATTATCATCCTTTAACGCTTCGATTTGAGCTAATCGAATAGGTTCCAGTAAATTCGACTCAATCTTTGTAATCATCGCACATAATCTACTCTTCGCATATCCTTTGCGCTTAAGGCATCAGCAACCACATTAGCTTTGCCTGGGTGATATTTAATTTCACAATCGTAATCCTTTAATAACTCCATCCACCGCCGTTGTCTAACATTCATGTCCTTCTGAGTAAACACGTACTGTAAGCTCTTATGATCCGTATAAAGGGTACACTTTGTACCATACAGATAATGTCGCCACAACTTCAGAGCAAAAACAACAGCAGCCAGCTCAAGATCATGAGTAGGATAATTCCGCTCATGTGGCTTCAGCTGTCGAGAGGCGTAGGCGATAACTTTGTCTCGTTGCATTAATACACACCCTAACCCCGTGATGGATGCGTCACTATAGACCACTAAATCATCGGTTCCTTCGGGTAAAGCTAGAACCGGAGCTTCACACAACTTCTTTTTCAACGTCGTGAAGGCTTTCTCTTGAGCATCGGTCCACACAAACTTCACACCTTTCTTCGTTAATTCAGTCATTGGCTTGGCAATGCGCGAGAAATCCTGGATAAAACGTCGATAATAGCCAGCCAAACCGAGAAAACTCTTAATTTCAGTAGGAGACTTAGGCTGCTCCCACTTCGACACCGCTTCTATCTTCGAAGGATCTACCTTTATACCATCAGAGGAGACGACATGGCCGAGGAAATGAACTTCCTTTAGCCAGAACTCGCACTTGGAGAACTTAGCATATAGCTTTTTCTTTCTGAGGACTTGAAGGACAGCTCTCAAATGCTCTCTATGTTCCTCTTCCGACTTTGAATACACAAGGATGTCGTCGATAAAAACAATAACGAAATGATCCAAAAACGGTCGACAGACACGGTTCATTAAATCCATGAACTTCGCTGGAGCATTTGTCAACCGAATGGCATGACAAGGAACTCATAATGACCATAACGAGTTCGGAACGCTGTTTTGGCTACACTTTCCTCTTCAACCTTCAGTTGATGATAGCCAGATCGTAAGTCGATCTTCGAAAAATAGGAAGCACCTTGAAGTTGATCGAACAAATCATCAATGCGAGGGAGTGGATACTTATTCTTCACCGTTCTTTTATTCAACTCGCGATAATCGATACACGTACGCATGGATCCGTCTTTCTTCTTTACAAATAGGATAGGAGCACCCCATGGAGAGGAACTCGGACGGATAAAACCTTTATCTAAAAGTTCCTGAATTTGAGTCATCAACTCCTTCATCTCTGTCGGAGCTAATCGATAGGGAGCTTTAAATGTCCCATCATTATACCCCTTACTCCTTTCTTAAGGGAAAACTCTTTATCTTGAGAAGTAGTCATACATAAGATTCTGTTCAAATATAGGATATCAATATCACTTTCACATTCTTGTAATAAGGAAGAATCTCCCCCGTAGACAATCGTCTCAATCGTCACATGTCGTCCCGTAGCGAAATCAAAACTACGCGAGTCGCAAATCTAAAACAGTCCAAAGTATGCGCCGCCTCTTTCGTCAAATTCCATCCTCTAATCGAATCCTATACGAACTCAAACCTTCAATCTTAATCCCAAGCACTACTTCCACATTTAACAGCTCGAATAAAACCTCACATCATATCATAGTGCTCTTGGAATGGACGTGTTTCATGTTTAAGGGTTGAATCAACCGTTGAGTCGACTTCTTTACTTGTTTCAACTTCATCCTTCATTACTTCATTCATACGTGTCTACTCTTCACGTGATCAAATGGAATACCATTTAATGATTCCACCTTTGTCATCTTCACTTCATTTGGATCAACACAGACACAGTCTCACAAACACACACATGTCGTGATACATTTACAATTACGTTCGCGACCGGAATTGTAACTATATCCTTTCATACGTGTGCCCGGTAACCCTTCTGTGCATCACCTACTTATCACCCTTCAAATGTCCATCATTAACTCTACTTGTCAGGTTCAAGTACAAGTCCTTTGAACTAGTAGACTCAACAACATTGTCTACCGATCACTTCACTCCTCACCTACCTTTAAACTTCATTTAACTTCATGTACTTCATAGTCATCATACACATTTATCCGGCTATAAATGACTCACGAATTTTATCTTCTCCATGAAGAAACGAGCATACTCGTTGACTTTTCCAATTTCAGCCGTCAAGGCACGAAACTCCTTTTCCATCTTACGCTGCTCATGAACCCCAATATATTCCTCAATAAATTTCTACTTAAAGTTAGCCCACGAGATAGCAGATACCATAACTGGAGTCATCGAAATAGTAATGCTCTTCCACTAATCCTGAGCACCTTCTTTCAACATTCGACTAGCGCACAACACCTTCTTATCCTCGGGATAGTCCATCGTAGCATTCGGATAACTTAGCGATGAAGAAACGAGATATAGAGGAATAAGGCTAAAACATATCATCGTAACGTAAACATCCCGTAAGCCTTATCACACTCGCACTCATCCCAACCCATCCTGCATCACATGTCATCACTAGCTAAGGCATCCTACGAGTACCTAGCATGCATATCCTAAGTTTAAGTCCAAATCCTATGGTCAATAGGCCTTGGTTCACTTAAACTACTTCTCTGATACCAAATTGTAACACCCGTTTCGTAAAAATATGGATTTCCAAAAACTTTTGCCTAACGGCATCAATTATGCGGAAACGATTTATTAAAAACTCTCAACAAGGAAAACAGTTGAGAAACAATAGTGGTGTTACTAACGGATCATAGAAATAATAAAAGAAAATCCATAAGATTGCCCAACATAAAGCAATCATAACATAAGTCATTACAAAAGGTTCCTTAGAAGGAAGACATTATCATAAAGTCTATGGGAAGCTATTGGGTAGACTAAAGCCATCTTGATCATCTACCCATATCTCATCAAAGCTTCACACGTCATCTCACTGCTTAACCTGAGGGGTGTCAACACATTAAAAGAAACAAGTGTTAGCTATAAAGCTAAGTAAGATAACACCAGGTTTAAGCAAAACATTTCGTCCATTTAAAACGTCCTTTTAAAACTTTATGTCATTTTAATTAGGCATTCATATCATCGTATAAACATATCCACATCACATATAAGCATAGAGTTCTTGACCCTAAGTGTGCCTAATCCATTTCATCATTTCATCTCATCTCGTTAAGTTGTGACTAGGTCACCGTTAAGTTGTAACCGAAGTTACCGTTAAGTTGTAACCTAAGTTACCATCTACATATAGGGTATGAGTTTGTGTGTAGGCGGTCATTCGACCTCAAGGGAACCTCACACCCGACTTGATGGAAAAGTCTTTCGACGGTCCATCTGCGTCGTTAAGGAAGGACAATGTCAATCCTTGAGTAGCACGCTATGTTCATGACATTAGGTGGGTCATCAGGCCACCCGAAACTACTCGCCACATATGACTTGTTGCAAGGAGCCACCCGAGCAACCCTTTTTAACGTACCTATAACCACCGTCAGGCATGACGTACCTATTACCACCGTCAGGCACGATTTATACGTACCTATTACCACCGTAAGGCACGATGTACCTATTACCACCGTAAGGCACATGTTATGCATAACACTTAACATCTAATTAGCTCGAGCATTTATCGTATTTAGTTTAGATTTCCACCTTTAACCTAAACTAATCCATACTATCATTTTTTCACGTTAGGGCCCTTAAAACGTGCACGTGTCATGGCAACCTAAAAAGGTCTAGTGTTCTAGATGAACGAGCCACATATACATGCACATATCAACATTACATCATTACATCATATCATTAACCACCGTTCGTCATAACATATCATATCGTTGAGCATATCATTAACATCACATATCATATCATAAACCACCGTTCGTCATATCATATCATATCGATAAGCATATCATCAAACATAGCGTATCATGTCATAAACATAACTACGGGGAAGCATTTTAGGCATAGGCATCGTCATCATTATTCCCCGAGTACCTCCCATATCAACCCAACCACATTATAGGTTATACATTACCGTTATGGAGGTTATAGTTTATGAAACCATTTCTTGTTGCACCCTCAGCGTGACAAAAGAAGTGTATCTTACCTTTTGAAAGCGTAAAAAGCAATATAACTTGCTAGCAACCTTGAGTCGTGTTCTTAATCACCACTAAAGAGGGAGAATGGATCGGCCTATGAAACGAGTGAAAATCACCTCCAAAAACCCTATGTCGAGCGATCGGTGGTGCTGTTTTCTTTTGATCGGCCTAGACCTAATCCACGGCCCTATGTGTGTGTTTTGTGAGTATTTTGGCCAAGTAAAGGATACCTTAGATATGTAGTTGCACAAAACCGATCACACGAGTATATAATATGTTAAATCCAACCTTAGACAAGTCGAATTAGGTCCTTACACACAACATGTAACCCAAGATTTGCACAACAATTAATCCAATATATGATTCACCTAGATGTTCTTGATGAAGATTCTGGGATTTTCAAAGAGAACCTTAGAGAGAGAAGTTATGTGTGTAAAACTCTTTGAAGAAATGAAAGATCAACATATATATAGGCATGAATATGGTTTGGTCGAACTTAATCAGGTCGAATTCGACCAGTTCGACCCCAACCAGGTCGAATTCCATTCATATCTGGAAACTAGACTCTTTTACAAAAATGTGGCGATTTGAATCGTCAAAAACGGAGTTACGGTTCAAAAGTTATGGTCAAAACAAGTTAGCAGCGTTTAGTAAGGTCGAACTCGACCTTGGTCGAATTCGACCCAGCTGGTCGAACTCGACCACTTGGAACATATCTTTCTATTGGAAAATAGACTCTTTTATGAAGAAGTGGCGATTTGAATCGTCAAAAACGGAGTTACGGATTGAAAGTTATGGCCAAAACAAAATCAGTACGTTTTTCTGTTGTCGACTTGACTATACTACATTCATATAACTTTACACATTATGCCCTTATATTATCTTTAAGGCATTAAAGCCTCTCACATATAGCATATTAAACACACGTAAGCATTAACTCGTTTAGATACTTAACGGTAGCGAAGTGTTGACTTAACGACTCAAGTCAACCGTTACACAAAAAGTTTGGGATGTTACACTAGGCAGCCCCAAAAGAACAACTTTTTGAACAATCTCTTTGCTCTCCATCGACAGGCAGTTTGCCCACCAAAATATCTTGACCCAATTTTTGCTAGAAATTATGGGATACAGGAGGATATCCGTGGGTGGTTTCGTATTGAGGTTCCAATCGGTGAACGGGTGGTTAGTTGTGATATGTGGCATAACATTTTCCATAATCGGGAACCATGTTTTCGTGAACTCTGTCTTGAGTTTTATTCTACTTTGAAGTTGACCAAGGACCTTAATAAGGTCAACGATATTTTTGAAGAGAGGGTAGTAACTTTTTTCTGCGGGGGACAGCTTCGGAAGTTATCTATTCCGGAATTTGGTTTTTATTGTGGAATGTATACGAGGAACCAGTTAGATAGTCAGGAATTTAGGGCATTGTTGAGAAAGGGGTTTTATGTGAAGCAGGATTTGGGGGATGGAGAGTCGATTACTCAGTATTGGACTCGTATTTCGGGACACGCTTAGCCCTCTAGCGGCTCTGGTAGTGTGTCTAAGATTAGAAGTGTCAGGCTGAGAATGTTGCATAGGATGATTGTAACGTTTCTGGTACAAAGTCCACCCATTGGGACAAGGCGTACCAGCTAGATTTGTGGTTGATTAAGTTGTTTACTGAGGGGGCACCGAGGAGGTTTGCTTTGGCCCCGATGGTTGTTCTGGACAGGATGGTGAATCACTCGGATTCACGGTTGGTGCTTGGGCATTTTATCACCCGTATTTACAAGAGGATGGGGGTGTTTGATACTGATGTTTGCCATGAGGGATTGTCCTTGCCGGTTAGTCAGGAGCATCTGACTGAGAAGGAGTTGATCATCGCCAAGATAGTGAAGAAGCGGAAAAAGAATGAACAGGCTAGGTTGTAGGACGATACGGGAGTTATCGATGCACCGTCTCCTGAGGTGGAGGATTCTGATGATGATGAGATGGAGGACGCCCCTCAGGAGCCTCAGAGGAGGTGGGGCCGTCCTAGTATTGACTTTACTGATTTGGGGTCCCAGCTGCAGCAGATTATGGATGGGCAGCAGGCTAGCCGTCAGGCTTTTGATGACTATCAGCGGCGCATGGACCAGGATATGACTTGGATGGGATCGCAGCAGGCCCACACCAACTATACCCTTGATTATTATCAGCCCATGTGGGACGCTCAGTACCATGGACAGCCGTTTGTTCCTGATACGCCTATTCCTGAATTTTCACCACCACCTATTCATGTTCCGACATATCGTCAGGGAGGGGGTTCTTTCTTCCCACATGATCTTGGTGGATCTCCTTGTGGTCCTGTGCAGTTTGGGTCTTTTGGAGGCAGGTCTTCCGTTGATGCAGGTACTAGTGCAGATTGGAGACCATGGACTAGTGGACCGTCTGGTGGAGATGCTGGTGGTTCTGGGGGATTCGTTGGTGGATCATCTTCTTTTCAGCCTGGTTTTGTTGCAGGATCTGGATCGGGCTTTGGTGGTGGACCTTCTGGAGGGGATGTTGGCGCCTTTAGTTCTGGTCAGGAGGGGGAGCGAACTTGGGTCACCGATCTTTTTGATACATCCGGACTCCCCTATGGCTATCATGGCCAGTTTCAGTGATGATGATCATGTGGCGTAATGAGGCTCCTATGTGCTTGGTTATGATTTGGATGATATTTATTTATGTTTGTTTGGTATCCACCCTACGGGTGATGAAACATTTGTACTCTTTTCTTTTGTTTCGTTTCTTTAATTTTCTGTATGAGACTGTAGATTAGTTTAATTTTTGTATGGATATTTGGTTATGCTTGCTATTTGAGGTTGGACAGGTCTATCCGTTTGATGGCAATACCTAGTGGAACCCAAGTGTGGGGGGAGGACCAGTTGGAGTTGTTTGATTGTGTGATCGTGTTAGTAGCTCACTATGATGTCATGTGCATATGCTGGCAGTAAGTTCAGCGCTATATTTTTGATTGGCATCTTTATTGACATTGTTCACACACAGTCCTTATTCCAGTATGTACCCTGCTTCTTCTATGTTGCTTACCCCTATTTACCTTTGTTTGACCGAACATGGACATGAGGGCATTGTCCATCTTAAGTGTGGGGGGGTGGCAAATAGGTTTAAGCTACCGGGTACATCACTTTTGTTGTTTTGCCATTGAGATTTCTACCAGTTTTGTTGATGTGTCCCTCTCATGGGCCTTCGGATTTTATCCAAGGGTAGGAGTTTCTATTTTGAGCTCTTCACTGTGATGTGCATGTTTGGAATCGGTGTTGTCAATTTGGTGGGATAATAGAGGTTGATGTGGTTTTTGAAACTTGTGATTGAGCTTGTCCTTGTGGTAAATTGCTTTTGTCACTTAATTCATAATCATTTAATGAGCAATTTTACTACAAATTCTTTTCCTTGGCAAAAGTTTAATTGGCGAAATGTGTTCTGAACGGTGATCGGGCTAATCCTTGTGGATTGATAACATTACTTGCATGCTCAAATTTCCCAAACACCTAAAGTTGTGAGATTCATTGTTCATATATAGATGTGCTAGGTGTTTACGGTTTTGGTTTGATTGCCTTGTAATTTGTCCCTCTCTTAGGCTCTTGGATTTATTCGGGAGTAAGGGTTCCATTTCGAACTCTGCACTAAGATGTGCGAATTTGAGGTTAATTCATTCCATTTCCGGGTTCTTTTTGTTGATTTGAGTGTGCCGGTGATGTGTTGAGCTAGAACTTGGCCTTGTGATCGTGACGAGACCGCAGTGAGATCACTTTTGTGATAAAAGTACATCGGATGACGAATTGGCATATAGGTTTGACCCATTCTTTTCTTTCTTTCTTTATTTTCACCTCTCCTTTTGTATATTCATACCCTTACTATACTTATACTCACTTACATATACATCCTTTTAACTTAGCCTTTTCCATTGTATATATACACTCATTTATGTAAACTTCACCTTATTATACCTTACTATACCGATAGTCTAATCTGGGGGGCCGTTGATTGTCATTGGTTTGTTGGACGGTTTGTGAGAGTTTTGGTGGTTGATTGATTGGATTATGCTTTGAATTGGGGAAGACGTAGATTGGTTTACGTATTCGGGAATGTGTTGGATTGTTCAAAAGAAAGTAAGTGTGTTAGACATTGTTCATCATTGTAAGAGGGTGCCTACTAGTAGAGTAAAAGTGGTTCAATTAAAAAAAAAAAAAAAAAAAAAAAAAAAAAAATAAAGAAAAAAGAGAAAAAATTAATTAAAAAAAAAAAAAAAATAAAAAAAAAAAAGAAGAAGAAAAAAGAACTTGGGCTACTAGTGGGTACTTCTCATTTTTATATGTCTAGAGTTTTGTTGTATCATTAAGAATGGAAGACTTGGTTGTTCTTAAGTTGTTTGAAGTTGATACACCACAATGGTGTCGGGTTTGTTTGGTTACTTTTGAGGTGTCTTAGCGGGATAACATCTTATGGGTTGATGGTTTGTTGGCAATCAATGGTACGGGTTTTGATTAGACTATTTTGTACATATTTCATACATACCCTATACTTTTAATTGTTTCTTTTCATTTCTAACCTACACTCCCATACTCCATTATAAATATCCATTATATATAACCTTAGCCTAACTTTACCGACCTATATGCCATATTTTGATGATGTACTTGGTGCTTACGCCATGTCGGTGGAGCTATGATCCTTGTTCAAGCCTATGGTAAGATATGCATCACGACTGCGCTATGAGTGATTCTTGATATAGTCAACCCCAAAAGTAAGTTCGTTGGAGTTCTATGATATTGATAGGTTCGTTTGTTTCACTTGTGCATAGTCGTGTTATTGAGGCTTGTGGATTGTTCAGATATTGTCAAACATTTCGAGTTTTCATTTAAGATTAAAACTGCTTCACCCAACTTCTTTGTCATTGACATACTTGGTGTTGCTTCTTTTTGATACTCGTAATTGTTTATTTAGCTTCTTTGCCAAGGATCACTGTTTCTTTAAATGTTGGATTTGCTTGAGGACAAGCAATGCTCAAGTGTGGGGGGATTTGATGTGACCAATTTATACCCATCGCCCACATCGTTATTGGCCTCTTTATTATATGTTTTTAGTCGATTTTGTTGGCATTTGGTGCGTTTATGTTTTGTTAGTGGTTTCAGGTTCTAAACAGGTGACGTTTCCATTTGGTGCAAATTCGAGTAATTTTGAGGCAATAAAGTTGATTGGAGAGTTCGATACGTGAAAAGAGTTAGAGATTATGCATGTCTTCATGAGTTGATGTGTGGCCATTTGAGACCAGTATAGTTACACTGCGACGCAGTGGGCATGTTTGCCTTCACTGCGCCGCAGTCATCTTTATGGGAATTGGCATCGAGTCCAGTGTGATTGCACTGCGACGCAGTGGGTGTGATCATGGCCCACTGCGCCGCAGTCAGACAGTAGAAAAGGGGAGTGTTCAACCAGTAAGATATCACTGCGACGCAGTGGGATGTGCATGTGCCCACTGCGCCGCAGTCGGCTGTGACAAAAGAGCAAATGTGGCAGTGTATATGCACTGCGACGCAGTGGGGGCATTACGCACCCACTGCGCCGCAGTGAAAGCACGAGACTGAAGGGTTTTTGGCCAGTTTCTGCATCAAATTGAGGGGAGGTATAAATAGAAAAATAACCTATTTTCCAAAGTATCAAATACTCTTTCTAGGAGCTGCACTAAGAGGAAATACTTCAAAGGATCAATTCAAGATTTCATCTTCTCCCGATTCATTGAAGATTCACGTGCACCCATCTAGATCGTATCTACCTTATTGTCTTGCAATTTCTTTTCCTCAAACAATTGGTAAATCATGTTCTTCTTTGATTTTGATTGTAATTTCATTTTAATCATGAGTGGCTAATCTTTCAATTGTCCACCTTGATGAAACTAGACGAATGATGTGATTGCTATATATTTTAATTCAAAGAGTTGATTTCAATTATCGTTGTGTCGAGATCTTGATGATTTGATTCCTTTATTTGTATTAATTTGATATTGGTGGCATGTGTGTTCTTCGTTAGTGGTACTAGTCGAATGCATATGTGATTTTCAACGGTTGCTTGTCTATGAGCAATTATCACTAGTTCATGGTATGATAGTGAATGTCATTTTAATAAAAGGAATAATTTTGTCAAAGTGTTTTGTAACGGTTGGTGGTACCACGTTATTTTCACATAGGCGCAATTGGTAATTTGATAGTCAAGCAACTAATTGTTGGTAAGGTTGTCTAGGCATTGGTGGTACCGGCTTGGGTAATTAAACTAGCAACTTAGGTGTTGGGGTGATTTGTGAGCGGTTGGTGGTACCACGCGAGCATTTTATCCTTTCACGATTATCTTGTCAACTCTTAATGAAATTGGTCTTAATTGAAAGCAATCATGTTTGAAGTCTAGCGAAGTCAAGGTGGATGATCTTTACCATTATTGTTTGAGTTTACCTTTACTTTATGCGTTTTGTCTTTAAAAGTTCTTGTCGAAGAGAGAATCAAAGCAACACCCTTTTTCCAAACCATTTTACTAAACAATTGATTCGAACCAATCCCCGCGAACGAACCTGGACTTACTTTATAACTATATTGCATACGATCGGGTCCACTGCCCGATAGTGTGTAGTAGTGAGTTTTAGGTATTTCTAGTTTATAATTTTTAAACTCGATTTAGCACATCAGTGAGTTTATCCAAGGTCTCGAATTCGAGCTTTGGAATTCTTATCTCAAAAGTATTTTCAAATTGTCTCCAACACATATGAATCGAAACTCACTTTACAAAAAAACTTAAATTATCTAATGTTTCAAAGAAAGAAAAAGTTAAATATCTCCCAACTAATGGAGGGAATGTTCCCGCTTAAAATTCCCACACTACCAAAAATTTACTTTTGTCAAGCACACCCGCTCAAGATTCCCACGCTACCAAAAATTTACTTTCATCAAAATTTTAGTTACAAGTTTTGTAAAACACAATCACAATGAGACCCTCATAACCTGTCACACCCCGTTGTAGCGGAAATACAGGGTTAACAAAAGAATTGCGTACTAATCAGAAGGTAAATAGAGATTACATCCATTAATCCAAATACGAGTTTATTACAAGTATAATCGTTCAGATATGGACCCCAATACACGGATACAAACTATCCTCAATTGGAAATGGGCCCACTTAATACAATAATAACATTTGGACAGTCTAGTACAATTAGGACTAATAATACGATAGTCCTCAGAAGTCTGACGCTAATTGTACGTCCAAAGTTCAAAAGATGGCTTCTAAAATGCCATATACGCTTCCAATACTTACTGTTGGTTCCCTAAAAAACATGAAATTTGAGAGGATCAACTATCGAAATAGTTGGTGAGTTTACAGTATGTTTGACCAAATTTTAATCGTCATTGAGAGAACACAATGACGTGTAGTTATAAAAGACCAGACAGTCAGTATATCAAATCTGACAACATTTTTATAACAAGACAGTCAGTATATCTAGATCTGGACACATCTTATATCACAATTTATAATAAGATAGTCAGTATATCAAATCTGAACTCATCTTATATCAAGTCAATCAGTATATCTAGATCTGATGACAGCATATGACAGCCGGGAGCCAAGTCCGACAGTATCAGTTACTATGCTACATTGCTTCGCACAGGATTTCCCTCTAAGATGGGGTGCGCACCACAACAATGTTTATGACTAGCATATGATAGCCGGGAAAACAACATCCGACAGTATCAGCCAACATGCCTCGCACAGAATTTCCTTCTACTAGTGGGTGCGGACCATAACCAAGACAGTCAAGAACTAAGTCTGACAATACAACCACTAGGGTTCCATGACAATGATAACTACAGGGACAACATTTTAGTTCGTCAAACACAAAGAAACATTTTAATCAGCCATCACACGGCAATTCAACGTCATTTTATCCAACATTTAATAAATGACACGTATACACATTTTCACAGCCTCAACATGGCAAATTTAAGTCAAATGATCTAAGTATCCAAATCACATGGCATACTCACAAAACAATCATTTATTTAACAAATCGTGTATACTATAACACATGCTTTTCAGGCCCAAAGTAAAAGGAAAAGGGCGCCATAAACTCACCTTAGCGATCTAGTGCTAAAAGGTGCAGAGTAGCTCGAGAAGATTCAACAATCCGTTCTCCACGTTATCCAAAACCTATGATATCATTACCAATAATGAGGATCAAATCTCTTGACGACGAGTATCCTACGTACAACTACTTAGCTATCAATCCTAGAATGCCTCGACCAAGTGTGATTTAATGTTCAATATATACTTGACTCAAGTTCGTCTTTTATTACTAAATTTGGATGGAAAGTCAAAAGTTTCAGCAAGTTACCACTGCGCCGCAGTGAGCCAGAACTGTAACACCCCAACTAAGGCGGAACGTTGAGATGTACAGAAAGTCGAGTATTCAAAACAAAGGATAATAGATAACATTCACCATAGCTTTAGTTGATAAAAATAATTTTACAATGCACAAGCAGGTGAACCAATTCCCAAGTACAATACGTCTACCATACTTGAATATTGAGTCCACTAAACAAATAACAAATACATGAGATGATATACTACAATGATCAGGGCGGATTCCATTGCCCGTCACAAGGTTTGATCTTTGACTCCCAAGTGCAATACAAGTAATCATGATGCATATAATTCCTCAAAGCTTATGCTAATTCCTGAAAAGCATGAAGAAAAAGTGTCAACTACGAAAACGTAGCTGGTGAGTGCATAGGTTTTTAAGTAATTCTCATTACATATCCATTTCAAAGTAGTTGAGAAATCCATGGTAAATTATAAAGTTCTCATTGTCACATTTATCGTGAGAGAAAAATATATCAATCGATTAATCGTTCATCATACCAAAACCATTTGGTCATCAATACTTCAATATTGCCAATTTCAACAACTTTCAAGATTCCATATAAGGTCCAATACCCAAACCGTATGTTCAATCAATAATTTCCATCCATAATATAATATCAATACCACTGGGTCAATGGTAAGACTACCATGACATAACTTGATGAGATTGTTCTTGAGCCACTACTAAGACCGGTTATGTCCCAATAATCAATATATAATGTCCCAAATGATAAGATAATGATAAGCACATGCTGTCAATCACGTGCATAAAGATAACCAAGGGTCGTGCCATGGAGACGCCCATAAATATACAGTAGTTAGAGCACCGCGAGGCCAGACTGGCGATGAAGGTGGCCACCAAGGCAGACCAAACATCCCACCGTTACCTATAATAGTGGATGAGGGGACAAGTCCTAGTTGCGCAACCCTCTAACTACAGGCCTCAAATGAGTTAATAGTAGTGTACAGGGGACCACCGTTTGACAGTACTCAAGCTCATCATATAACATATACCACGTTGAACATACAATATAATTCCCATATCATTATCATTGTTTCAAAGAATCATTTCATAATAGAAAGTCATTTTAATTAATCATGCTTTTCACCCCGTAAGTAAACATACAAAAGAGTTTGAAAGGGGGCTATGACTCACCTTGATATGCCGCATATTATATTCCCATATCATTATCATTGTTTCAAAGAATCATTTCATAATAGAAAGTCATTTTAATTAATCATGCTTTTCACCCCGTAAGTAAACATACAAAAGAGTTTGAAAGGGGGCTATGACTCACCTTGATATGCCGCATATTATATTCACTTATCCAAAATGGGTACTTCCCATCTATAGCTCCCTTGATCAAATTATTCCATCGTGGTCCTCAACCTTACTCAAAGCCAAGACTATCCCTACGAGAGGACTAATATACGTAAGTTCCTATCTTAAGCCATCACTTAGAAATGCCACTTCTATTATGTTGTTATCAATTATGGGATCCAAGTGTATTGCTAATAATCACATCTTTTTGGTTGTAAAGATTGGTGGTAAGAGTCGTTTTCTCATTATACGTTTTTGTACGTTTATTGGAATTTCGGTAATTTGGCTTTGGTTTATATGATTTCCATTGTATGCTTTGCTTAGTAATAATATTTGACATTAGTGGTCTTATAATATTAATATTTTATGTATATTTTCTGATTTGTAATTATACATTTAATTTAATATTATTTAATTATTTATTTATTCATTTTATTGATTTATTAATTAAATAATTCCTTAAAAATACTTTTAAGTGTCATAATTGCCTTTATAAATTATGGATAATTTCATTTGAATTATCTTCTGATATATATGCTCCTTAATTTATAATTTCATGATTTATACTTTTATTTGTGTATTTTTCATTTATTTTAATGATAATTTTTAATTAATCATGCTTTTCACCCCGTAAGTAAACATACAAAAGAGTTTGAAAGGGGGCTATGACTCACCTTGATATGCCGCATATTATATTCACTTATCCAAAATGGGTACTTCCCATCTATAGCTCCCTTGATCAAATTATTCCATCGTGGTCCTCAACCTTACTCAAAGCCAAGACTATCCCTACGAGAGGACTAATATACGTAAGTTCCTATCTTAAGCCATCACTTAGAAATGCCACTTCTATTATGTTGTTATCAATTATGGGATCCAAGTGTATTGCTAATAATCACATCTTTTTGGTTGTAAAGATTGGTGGTAAGAGTCGTTTTCTCATTATACGTTTTTGTACGTTTATTGGAATTTCGGTAATTTGGCTTTGGTTTATATGATTTCCATTGTATGCTTTGCTTAGTAATAATATTTGACATTAGTGGTCTTATAATATTAATATTTTATGTATATTTTCTGATTTGTAATTATACATTTAATTTAATATTATTTAATTAATTTATTTATGGATTTTTATGTCTTTTAATTACTATTTAAATTCAATAATTCATGGAAATTCATAGAAATCATCACTAAACATTTTGGTCAAAAATCTCAGGCCTTTTAGGCAACTTTTATCCATACAAAATCATATCAATTCAACCTCTCTTGTGTCTTGCTTATTTTGAGGGTTTTAGGATTAAAAATCGTTTACCGAAATGATGATTTTTGCCTTATTTCTCGAGCAATTAAAGTACTTCAAAATGGATTTTCATCCTTATTCCCTTAATTACAGAATGTTAATTATATTTTGGTGTCTTAAGTCATGATAGTGGTGGTGGTGTGATGTGTGCAAATTAAAGCTTTCGGTTAGAGCTTATATGAACCGAATTAGTGACTTGTAGGCTTGTCTTTGCCATTTAATAACTAAGTTAAGCTTTATAACTTTTATTTGACATATTCTCAGTAGGTTTATAATACTTTTTGTTACGAGATTGTTGGAGTTGATTAAAGTTGCAATCTAGTGACTTTTAGCTTATTTTGTTGTGAAGAACTTTTACTTGGAATTTTCTGTTTTAACACTTATTTTCATAAAATGTTGAGTAGTCATTCTTGGTTAAGTTGAATTATTTGGACGTTGGTGATTTTTTTACAGAGACATATATGTGTCCTACATTTATGTGAATTTTTGCTAAATTTTTAGACATTGTTTACTACCTCTAAAAATTACAAAACCAAAGTTGGTCAGAATGCTTGCCGCTATGCGACCCGAAATATTTTATAAAAGATTTCGATGATGAACATTTAAGAAAAATCCCCCAATTTTATTTTACATTAGGGACACTTTGAACTCAGTTCACACCAGGTTTAAACTTCTGAAACCTATTAGTTAAGAAATTAAAAATTGTCAAAGTTGACTCAACATTAAGACAAAAATCCAGTTTTGACCACTTTTGGTAGAAAAATCATATCTTTCGTTTGGTTTAGTGTTTTTGAGTGATTCCAGTTGGAAGTTAAACTTAACTCTTTTATCTACAACTTTTATTTTGAAAGTTTTGCTTGAAACGGCCCTCACATGCCCAGTTTATCCGTCCAAAGACAGAAGAATAATTCTGTCAGAAGCATTTGGGTCCAAACAACACACCAATGACCATTCTTGCTTTATTAATACTTGAGTTTATCATTTACAAGATTAATACTTTATTTTTATACCTCTTAACATCAAATTTCCAGATTATTATACCTCTTTTAACATATTTTTCACTTAATACAAGTTCATCCATCTCATAATCCAACAACAAGATTCAACTTTCTTAGATCTAACACGTATTCATTCAAATCAACACTTTTCAATACCAATCTTTATAGATCTAACTTTCAACAACATAAAAACATCTTTTTAATGAAAAATCTCAGAAATATATTCTTCAAAATATACAAAAACATATAGATCTTTGAAAAGGAAAATCACTTTAAAAGCTACTAATCTATAACAACACTTTTGGGTCTTAAACTTGTTGAATCCTTGGATCTTTCTCATAGATTTCGACATGCATATGCATGAGGAGAGAGATCCTATCAACTTGCCTTCATCAAGTGTATATAACAAAGAAATCAAGAAGAAAACATAAACTTTTGATAAAGATCTTTTAATATATACAAAAACAAGATAGATTAAACAAAGAGATGGAGATTTATACCCTTCTTGAACTCGGTTTTGAAAGGGATTTTGTGCAGAATTTTCGTGGCCTTCTAGGCTTCTAATAACCCTTATTCCAAGCTTAACACCACCCTTAATCCTTGCTTGAATCCACCCTTACTTATTCTAGCATAAACCCTTATTATTGTTATGGTTTGGATTTGATTTTGTCTTGCCTTTTTCTTTGTTGTTTGAGCCGTGACTATGAGAGGAAAAAGGAAGAGAAAGTTGTTTTTCTTAGAGTATAAGAGTGTGTGTGTGTGTTTGGAAAAAGGAGTAATGAATAATGTGAAGGAGATTAAGGGTTTAGGTGTAATGTGTCTTGGAGATTACAAACTAGTTGATCAACTATTGGGTGTTGGGTTTTGGGGAGGGGGCCGGTTTTGGTTAGGGTAAAATGGGAGGGGATTTTGAATTTTTGGAGTGTATTTTAAGTGTGTATGTATTTGTATAAATTGTAAGTAAGTATGGGTGCATGTATGGACCTTTAAGATAACTAGTTTATTAGTATTTAGGATATAATTATGTACATATGTATGTATATATGTGGTCGTGTATATATGTGTATGTGTATATAGTTTTTGTGTCTTAAATTTGTTACTTAACTCTTTAGTTATAATCTTGCATTTTTATTAGACATACATATATTTGCTTATTATTATTCAACACTTTTATATGCATAATAGTTTATGAATATATATTTTAAGATGGTCAACATATATATATTTGTGTTTCCATATACTTTAATTCAATTGATGTTTGATTTGTTGGACATTTATAAGGATTTTTGATTGTTATTACAACTTGTGAACCATATATAATTATTTGTGAAATCTTAACTTCCCGAATAAAACTTTTTGGTTCATTGACATTTCATCAAGTTCAATTAGAACTAATATATAGCTTGAGATTGTATTGACTGATTATAGTTATTGGTTATGGCATTTCTAAGATAGCTAGTCATTTACGGTATTTCATTGAACTAGAGGGCAATTATCACTATGCCTTAAATGTCTTGACGGTCAATTCTCTTAATAGACCTCTAAGGATTTGATACCTAGATAAGTCTAAGTAAATTGTCCTAGTCGGAAATTGAGGGTTGTTACAAGAACCATGCTCACTGCGCCGCAGTGAGCCCCAAAACTGCTTCAGCACCCGCAGTCCAGGTGCAGAAATTCTGAACCAAAAACCATTTTTACTCAAATCCTATCAATTTCAACACTTACAAACATGTTCAAAACCTGGAAACAATACCATTTCGCCTACCATTTGCATTTTCAACCATTTTGACATCAAAACCTAATTCTAAGCCAAAATTTTCATTAAATCATTAACCCTACTTTCATATCACATTCAAAGGATTCTAAATCAACTTACAAAACGGAAATAACCCTTAAATGAATTTAAATCACATCAAAGTTTAAAAGAAAGTTAACTTACCAATTTGATGTTCTTGAAGGAAAGTTAAAGAAGATGATGAAGATGATGATGATGATATAACTTCAAATGATATAGCTTTAAGATCTTTCAATCCTTCCTTTGCCAAAAACTAGATTTTTGATGATGATAAGAGATTGAGAGAGTTTTGAGAGTAAGAGTTTTTGTGTGGTGTGTGTGTTTGTATGTGTGTGTGTCGACTCAAAGAAGCAGGGGGGGGGGGAGTTTTGTTGGTCAATTTCCCTCCTCACAAATCTTAAATCAGCCCATGTGGCCTCTTTTGATATTTTATATCCCTTAATTTGGTAAAATGCTTACGATTAAATACCGTTTGACCTAAAGGTCAAATTTAAAGAAAAGGTATTTTCCTTCGTCTTATTTTAGTTAAGACAAGTAAATAAAATTAAATAAACTAAACTTTTAGAAATATTTAGTTTAGACAGTCTATTTACTGTGTTCAATTATAACATTTAAATCTTAATTTAACGTTATTTTAAGACTCGACATTCGTCTAAATAGCTAATAGTCTACGTCACAAGGATACGTCTAATTGAACCATATCAAATGTTCAAGTAACTAATAATTTCTACGTCATAATCTCTAAATTAGACGAAATTATATTAATGATCGAGATTAGGACTAACCCGTTGTTAATAAATTACGAGTTGTCACAACATCCCCGACTTCTAAGGATTTCGTCCCGAAATCAAGTCTTGCTTGGTAAAAAGATGAGGATACTTATCCCTCATATAGTCCTCACGTTCCCAAGTCGAGTCTGGTCCGTGTTTTGAGTTCCAACGAACTTTGACCAACTTGATACGACTTCGTCTAAGCTGTTTGAGCTGTTGGTCTAAAATTTCAACAGGCTCCTCTACAAATTGAAGAGAGTCATTCACTTGCAACTCTTCCACAGGTACAACCAATGTTTCATCAGTTAAACATTTCTTTAGATTCGATATATGAAATGTGGGATGAACATGTTCAAGCTCCTGGGGTAAATTGAGCTTATAAGCCACAGAACCAATCCTTCGAACAATTTCGAATGGTCCGATATAACGGGGACTAAGTTTTCCTCTCACGCCAAAGCGTGTAGTGCCTTTCGAAGGTGACACTTTCAACATAACTTTATCACCCACTTGAAACTCAAGGGGTTTCCTTCTACGATCCGCATAGCTCTTCTGGCGATCCTGAGCCGCCTTCAGCCGTGCCCTAATTTCAACAATCTGGTCAGTAGTCTTCTGAACCAGTCCATACTTGTACAAACGACGCTCACCAGCATCAAGCCAACAAACAGGCGATCTACATTTCCGCCCATACAAAGCTTCAAAAGGCGCACACTTTATGCTTGTGTGATAGCTGTTATTATATGAAAATTCAGCTAATGGCAAAAAGGTATCCCAGCTACCTTTGAAATCGATAACACATGCCCGAAGCATGTCTTCTAACGTCTGAATGGTACGCTCACTTTGCCCGTCCGTCTGTGGATGGTAAGCCGTACTCAATTTCAACTGAGTGCCCAAAGCGTCTTGAAAATATCTCCATGATTGAGAAGTAAAACGACCATCACGATCCGAGATAATAGACACAGGAACACCATGAAGTGACACGATCTTCTCAATATATAATTGAGACAATTTCTTTATTTTCCAATTCTCCCGTATGGGAATGAAGTGTGCAGACTTCGTCAATCGGTCAACAATGACCCAAATAGTATCATAACCCTTCAAGGTTCGAGGTAACTTCGTAATGAAGTCCATAGTAATCTGTTCCCATTTCCAGTCAGGAATTTGGGGTTGCTGGAGCAGCCCAGAAGGCTTTTGGTGCTCTGCCTTAACCATTGAACAATTTAAACACTTTGAAACATACGTGGCGATATCTCTTTTCATACCAGGCCACCAATAAAAATCCTTTAACCCATGGTACATTTTGTCAGCACCGGGATGGATTGAATACTTAGATCGATGACTCTCGTTCATCAAGAGTTCTCTAAGCCCATTATACTTGGGAATCCACACTCTGCCCTTGACATGTCGGATCCCATCGCCATCCAATTCAAATAATCGTTCGGCATTCCACAATGCTTCCTTCTCGATGCGCCCTGGTTGTAAGGCCTCATTCTGATCATCTAAAACTCTATCCCTTAATGACGAGCCAAGGTAAGAACTTGCTCTTGTTATGACAGATAGTGAAATTCTATCCTTTCGACTTAGCGCGTCAGCAACAACATTTGCTTTACCGGGATGATATTTGAGTTCACAATCATAATCACTGAGTAATTCTACCCATCGCCTTTGTCTCATATTCAGCATTTTCTGATCGAAGATGTGCTGAAGACTTTTGTGATCTGTGAATACCGTACACTTTGTACCATATAAGTAGTGCCTCCAAATCTTTAAGGCAAAAACAACCGCTCCGAGTTCAAGATCGTGGGTTGTATAATTCTTTTCGTGGGTTTTGAGTTGTCTGGAAGCGTAAGCAATGACCTTACCCTCCTGCATAAGTACACATCCCATTCCCTGATGTGATGCATCACAGTATACCACGAAGTTTTCAATTCCATTCGGTAACGCTAAAATAGGAGCATTACATAGCTTGTCTTTCAACGTTCGAAATGCTTCTTCCTGGGCATCCTGCCAAATAAATTCCTTGGCCTTTTGAGTTAACAACGTCAAAGGTTGAGCAACCTTTGAGAAGTTCTCAATAAATCTCCTATAATATCCAGCCAATCCAAGAAACTGGCGGATTTCTGTCGGAGTCTTAGGGGCTTTCCACTTCTTTATTGCTTCAATCTTAGATGGATCTACGTGGATCCCATCCCTGTTCACTACATGACCCAAGAAGTGTACTTCCCTAATCCAGAATTCACATTTTGAGAATTTCGCGTACAACTTTTGATCCTTGAGCAGTTGCAGAATGGTTCTCAGATGACCTTCATGTTCGTCTTTTTCCTTGAGTATATCAGTATGTCGTCAATGAATACAATGACAAACTTGTCAAGATACGGTCGACATACTCGATTCATTAAGTCCATAAACACAGCAGGTGCATTGGTTAAGCCAAACGGCATAACCAAAAACTCATAATGTCCGTAACGAGTTCTGAAGGCTGTTTTAGGAATGTCCGTCTCTCTGACCCTGAGTTGATGATACCCAGATCTGAGATCAATCTTGGAAAAGTGTGATGCACCTTCCAATTGGTCAAACAAGTCGTCAATACGAGGTAAAGGGTACCTGTTCTTGACAGTCAACTTGTTCAGTTCTCTGTAATCAATACACATACGCATAGAGCCGTCTTTCTTCTTCATAAATAGGATCGGAGCTCCCCAAGGTGATGAACTTGGACGAATTAGTCCTTTAGCTAACAACTCTTGAAGTTGTTCGGACAATTCTTGCATTTCTGATGGCGCAAGACGATAGGGTGCCTTGGCCATGGGTGCAGCTCTAGGGACTAGGTCTATTCCAAACTCAACTGGCTTGTGGGGTGGAAGTCCCATCAAATCTTCAGGAAACACCTCTGGAAAATCTCTAACTACTGGAATATCCTTCATGTCTTTATCCTTTGATTTTCTTTCTACTACTAATGCTAAGAAAGCAGGGTGTTCTTTTTGTAAATACTTATTTGCTTTTATCGCCGATACTAAGATCAATTTCTTTCCCGATTTGTCTCCTTGCACCACTAGTGTTTCGCCTTTCGGTAGGGGTATTCTAACAATCTTCTCATAACAACTTATATCAGCTCTAACTTTAGATAACCAGTCCATACCAATGATTACATCAAAACTACTTAGTTCTATAGGAATTAGGTCAATTTTAAAAGTTTCACCGGCCAATATCAAATTGCAATTTACTAAATGATCTTTAGCAATATACTTCTGACCGTTTGCATATTCAACAATATAAATGTCTTTCATGGGGATAGCTATTATGCCAAAACGAGACTTAAATTCTAAGGATATGAAACTTTTATCAGCACCAGAGTCGAATAGCACAAATACGTAATGATTATTGAGTATGAATGTACCTATCACCACATTGGGATCACGTCGTGCATCAGCAGCATCCAAAGCAAACACTCGACCTCTGCCTTGTCCTCCTTGATTCCTAGCTTGATTGTTCCCCGCATTGTTCCTCACGGGAACTATAGCATTGTTGTTCGGGGCTTGATTAAGTCTTGGACACGCTGGTCGGAAATGAGTTTCACTTCCACATTCATAGCATTGATTTGGTATCTTCTCCTTACAGAACCTTGCCATATGTCCCGTCTTTTTACAACGGCGGCAAGTAGGACAATTTCCCACATGACGAATGCCACACCTGTTACATCTTGTGTCTGCGCCTGGGTTCCTCTTGATATTTTGAGGGACCACTGCAAAGTTTCTGGCAGCTTTAAACCTCTTGCCATTTCCACCATTTCCGAAACCACTACCAGACGCATGATCACTCCTTCTCTTGATCAGTTCAGTTCCAACAGAAGAACCAGTGGTTCTTTTCAAATCTATCACCATCCGATTGGTTGCACTAACTGCCGCTTGAAGAGTCAAGGGGTTAAAAGCGGCTACCAACCTTCGGATGTCAGGTGACAATCCATAGCAGTATCTTTCAACTAACTTCTCCTCCGTATCCACCATACGAGGAACTAGTCTTGTCAGCTCATGGAAACGAGTAGTGTATTTCTCGTTATCCACTCCAACCATGGTATGATTCCAAAATTCGTTTTCCATTTTCTGTACTTCCTCCCTAGAACAGTACTTCTCTATCAACATATTTTTAAAGTTCAACCAAGGTATACTATTAGCTGGTTCTCGACCACGAGTCCTAATTTGCCCATTCCACCATGATAATGCATGCTTTTGAAATTAGGCGGTGGCATATTCCACTTTGTGCTCTTCAGCACAACGGCTGATATGAAGCACAGCCTCTATGCTTTCCAGCCAATTGATTAGACCAACAGGACCTTCAGTGCCATGAAATTCCTTCGGTTTGCATTGAGTGAAGGTCTTATAGTCTGCCCCGTGCAGATGCACTCGAGGAATAACTTATTCAGCAGTAGGCTCAACATTGTTACTGTTGTCGGCATGATGGTTATTATTGGTGTTCATGCTTGCCGTGATCTGAGCGACTAAAGTAGGCATAGCAGCCAACAGTTATTGTGTCACAAATGCTGCCATATTATTTTCCCCACCAGTATTTGGGGTAGGTCCAGGGCTAGTGTTCACCTGGACAGTAGCAGCTTCTGGTCCTTGCTGAATCACAGGTTCTTCCTGTTCAGCTTCATTATTCAAAGGAGTTGATCGAGTAACTCTCCTTGGAGCAGCTTTCTTAACTGGAGCTTTTTTCAGGATCTTACTTTTCGTCTTGGGAGCCATCTATCCTTGATATGAACAAGATGTAATTTAGAGGTTTTCTCGTAAGAATAACACAGAATGTAGCTTTTCAAGATATAAGAGGGCATTAAACACACGTCACAAATTATCGACTTACTTGAACTCATTAACTAAACAAGACAAGAAATATAGTTCACTACATTTCTAGAATTGAAATGAGCAAGTAATGTAGCCTGAACAAGTAGGTAAGCCAAAGAACGATCATATTTCATTTATACTAAAACTTTTTACATAATCTGACTTGTACATTTCCAAAATCTTGTGGGAAACTACATCCACATTCCAAATCATGTGGGACACAACATCCACGATGATACATTACACAGTCAGAACGATACTATCCGAAATACGTGGGAAATACATCCACCAAAAAGATTACAACTCAAATACAGAAGTATGAGTTGTCAAATGTTCTAAGGCTTACAATACGTTACCACCACAACTACTGATTACATCCTGAAAAGAACTACCACAAGCAACGCCACCATCAAGACCACCACGACTGACAGTATCCAGATCATCCTCCCAATAGCTTCCTTCCCTTCCCTAGCAACAGTCATAGCCTCAGCCGCCTGATGATAAGCCCAGTCAACGCCTGAGCTTGATTCTCTATATTCTCTCAAGTGCAGATGAGGGAATTGTTCATCCTTGACAATTGTCGGCGATAATATTCCGACCTATCAGCTGCAGATGCAACTGGCATAACGGCACTTGGATTGTAGACAGGCACTCTGGAGGGACCCGTAGCATACGGATCTCCCTGAAAGAATGAAAGACCAAGTCCACAGTTGCCCTGAACTGGTGCAGAAGGACCAGGAGCATAAGGGTCTCTAGGAGCATAGGGTATACGAGCTACCTCGGTAGTCCTCCTCTGATATGGAGATACCGGTGTTACAGATGATTGAACATGGATAGACACATGTTCACCTCCAGATTCGCTGGATGTTGATATCAAATTGATAGGGCGAGATTCATTACCCGATTCCTCCATAGGTTCCCCTTCATATGAGTCAGGAACACAAGGAATGGAGTTTGCCACAACTGGAACTGGAGGTGTACTAGGTACAACAACATTAGAGCTAACTCCGTCCGACATGACTATTCTGAAAGGATAGTCAAAGAATCCATATAAGTCTGATGGATAGACAATTCGAATCAATTGAATGAGACAGTACGCAACAAGAGTTTCAAAGAGATCTTTGTCTAGATTATACACATTCGATTTGGGTTTCTATTAGCAACATATCTCAAATGCTTATATATAGGGTCACCCGCAACCTTCCCACCACATTTTCAATATGTTGTTAATATAATCCAAACTATCACGTATATAAACCTTATGTATACACATACGAGTTGAGTTTCTATTCCTAACATACCTTCAATGCTTATGTATAGGGTCACCCGCAGCCTTCCCACCACATTTACAGTACGTTGTGAATATAATTCAACTAACACGTATATACACAATTTAAGATATTTATTTCGAGCCTTATACTATTTTACATAATCGGGACGTAGTTGATCGGGTTAGGTCTAATTATAGACAAATAGTATAATTCTCGAAATAGGTATCCTAAACCTTAAAGACTTAGATTTCTTATTTGAAGCGACCATGGCTATAGATTGAGTTATTCACGAGGAATAACCCCGTATTCACTATAACCTTGGCTCTGATACCAATTTTTGTCACACCCCGTTGTAGCGGAAATACAGGGTTAACAAAAGAATTGCGTACTAATCAGAAGGTAAATAGAGATTACATCCATTAATCCAAATACGAGTTTATTACAAGTATAATCATTCAGATGTGGACCCCAATACACGGATACAAACTATCCTCAATTGGAAATGGGCCACTTAATACAATAATAACATTTGGACAGTCTAGTACAATTAGGACTAATAATACGATAGTCCTCAGAAGTCTGACGCTAATTGTACGTCCAAAGTTCAAAAGATGGCTTCTTAAATGCCATATACGCTTCCAATACTTACTGTTGGTTCCCTGAAAAGCATGAAATTTGAGAGGATCAACTATCGAAATAGTTGGTGAGTTTACAGTATGTTTGACCAAATTTTAATCGTCATTGAGAGAACACAATGACGTGTAGTTATAAAAGACCAGACAGTCAGTATATCAAATCTGACAACATTTTTATAACAAGACAGTCAGTATATCTAGATCTGGACACATCTTATATCACAATTTATAATAAGATAGTCAGTATATCAAATCTGAACTCATCTTATATCAAGTCAATCAGTATATCTAGATCTGATGACAACATATGACAGCCGGGAGCCAAGTCCGACAGTATCAGTCACTATGCTACATTGCTTCGCACAGGATTTCCCTCTAAGATGGGGTGCGCACCACAACAATGTTTATGACTAGCATATGACAGCCGGGAAACAACATCCGACAGTATCAGTCAACATGCCTCGCACAGGATTTCCTTCTACTAGTGGGTGCGGACCATAACCAAGACAGTCAAGAACTAAGTCTGACAATACAACCACTAGGGTTCCATGACAATGATAACTACAGGGACAACATTTTAGTTCGTCAAACACAAAGAAACATTTTAATCAGCCATCACACGGCAATTCAACGTCATTTTATCCAACATTTAATAAATGACACGTATACACATTTTCACCGTCAACATGGCAAATTTAAGTCAAATGATCTAAGTATCCAAATCACATGGCATACTCACAAAACAATCATTTATTTAACAAATCGTGTATACTATAACACATGCTGATATAAAGAAACTAGAGCTTAATTGAGGTTTAATGGTGGATTTAAGGTAGTGTGTGAAATGTGTGTAAGTGTGTGAATGGGAGGTTGAAGATGATCTTAGAGAGAGAAAGTAAATTAGAGAGAAGTAAGTGTGGGATTAATGTAAAGGCTTTTTACAAGGTTATTAAGGAAGGGGTATTTATACCTATCATCTAATTAACACTAATACCCCTTATATAACTAGAAATATTACAATTTAACACCATTTATATTTCTAACAATCTCCCCCTTGGTGTTGAATTGTAAATGTTGCATCGTCTTCAGTCTTTAAATAACATGATGAGCCCATTTGTTGAAAATCTTCAATGTTGATTGGACTTTGAAGCTTTCTCATTGTCTTCAACGTCTTATATCAACCTTGACTTTGAATCTTCTCAACAAACAAATATTCTTGACGATGACTTATTAAATCTTGATCTTCTCTTGCAACTTTGAATACTTTAGAAGCATCTTTGAAATCTTTGTAGCTTTTGAGCTTTCACAATTTGAACTTTTGAATGTTGATTTCAACTTGATGTTGCTTGGAGAAGTAACCTGAACTTTGAGTAGCATGCGGAAGCTTGGTTTTGACTTTGAATTATTTGAATTCTTTTGGATGCGGAAGCTTGATTTTCTTTGAAATCTCTTGGCATTGCGGAAGCTTGGTTTTGGAATGCGGAAATTTGATTTGACTTTAAGACTTCAATTCTTGATCTAACTAGTCTCTGAATATATAAACATCTTGGAGCATTTGATTCTTTGATCAATTAACATTTGCTCCCCCTCAATCAAACAACTATCTCGGAGCAATTTATTCAATAACAAATCTTTAATCTCTTGCTCCCCCTCGAACAAACAATCATTTCGGGGCATATTTAACAAATCATGAGTTTACTCTTGCTCCCCCTCAAATGAACAATCTTCATTCAATCTTAAACTTTTCTAATCATCAAACAATGGTCAATTATTCAATAAAACTTTCAAACATCGACCATGTACATCATCTTGAATACACTCGATCTCGTATCAATCCTTTACCTTTCTTGAAACAATCTCTCAACTTGGCACGATAATTATTCACTCTCTTCACCTAAACTTACGATCCTTTGAACATCCAAACACAACAATCATCCTCGAACAAATTCTATCAATCAAATTCTACCTATATCCTTGAATTCTATCTATCAATCATTTAATCATTTCTCCCCCTTATGATGAATATGTGAAACGATTTCATCATATAATAATGATTGATAGCATAAACGGTAGATCACAACGAACAACAAGCAAGCAAAGCAACCCAACCCAATTCCCAATTCCCAATGAACCTATTGGTGAACTAGAATGTGAGGTTGCGTTGTTGGAAAAAGATTTTTATAATGGTGTTTGTGTTCTTTGTGTTTGTGTGAAGAGAAATGAAATCCGGATAAAAATGATCCGTTAACACAACCAAAAATCTAAAGGATTAATGGTGTGGCCTAAAAATACGATTACTATTTTTAGGACTTCCCATTATCATCGAGAAATGCACAAAGCTTATCTCTAATGGTTCGGTCTATGGCTTTTCAACCGATAGATTGCTTTAAAGAATGTAATTCATGGTCAGTGTCACAAAGGCGTTTCGATGACCATGTCTTACTATCCTCAAAGACTTTTGGGAAATAAAATCCGAGGTCACATAGACTTCTCGTTTACTCAACAAATTCATAAAATGAAAATGTGAGACCTACGTTCAACGTTGGAAAGATGTTAGCATTGGTAGGATTTCCATTCGATCATCGTGGAATATCAATAATATGATATCACTACGAATGTTCCGGCAATATCACAAAGATATGCAATGTCACAAAGACATATAAAGACTCTATGTGTCCTAGTCAAATGAAAGATATATCAAGTACGCTCTAGACTCAATAGTGATCAAATGAAGTCGGGGACCGGAGCAGAGTGTCTCCCTTTTTCAATATCAACGTCTTCCAAATGAAGAGTCGATAGAAATGTGAAAATCTCCGTGAGAATAAAACAAGCATTTGTAAAGAAATACTTGAGTGGTTAGGAAAAGATGTGCATTGCTTCACTGGGTCCATGAAGTCTTTTTCAATATCGAGAAATCAACATATGAAATCCGATAGAAACGTGTTGACCCGGCTTTTTGAGAATTTTGGGAGGGCTTTCATTTCTTTTAGCCCTTTCTCACATCATCTTTTCACCGTAACCTCTCACTTTTCGACTACTCCCTCATGTCCTATTTGCACAAACAACATCACCACGCTCATAAACCCTCACAATCTAAATTGAGATTTTAACTCCGGGGTTAGATCTCATCGGCGATGACAAGATCATGGAGTATTTATGAGTGGCCTAAACTCTCATGTGCAAATCTAACACCGAACTTCAATAAAGATGATCGAAAATGGTTTGAAAATCTTCCAAAGTGTTTTAAAATGGAAAATGAGTTTAAACACTTGGAAGTTTTGGTTTTATAAACAAACTCCCCCTAAATATATGCATGATATAAACAAAGTTTTTGCATATAAAGGGTGAGTTAAGAGATTGAAAGTTGCTCACAAACATTAAAAATGAGACAACAAAGGCAGTACACAAAGGCGTTCGATGCCTTGCATCTCATCCAAAACATTGTGAGAAACTCAAGGACAAAGTAAATAAACAAAATGATTAAAAGAGAAAATCTTTTTTTTTTGGATTTTTCAAAAATAAGAAAATGAAAATCTTTTTGGATTTTTCTAAAAGTAATGAAATTACGAAAACGGTTTTAGCACGGGTTATACACTGATGTGTGCATAAGCCACTATTCATCAAATCACTTGGAAATCACTTTTGGAACCCATTTGAGATTGGGTCCAATGGTTTTTGAATTCTTGAATGTCCAAATGTAAGTCTCATCGATTTGATGAATAGATGTTGCATTCCACGTTGAACTAAAACCCGGTGGTTTAGTTGAAAAGAGTTTTCGTGGAAGCAACGGTGAAAAATCATTTGATTTCTTTGAAAACTTGTCAATCTTGGGAGATTGATTTGGAAAATGATTTTTCGAAGCAAAATCATTCACTTTTTGCACAACTGCTTTTACAGGTTTTGGTGCAAGATCAAAAAGTTCCGAAAAAGAATATTTGAATGATTTTGACTCAATTGACTTATCTTTTGAAATCGGTTTCCATTTAGATTTAGTCAACTGAGATTTTGCTTGAGAAATATGTCCAGAATTATCCTCAAATGATAGAAAAGAGACAAAAGTAGTTGTTCCATCTAAAATAGGTTTCTTAGAAAACTTCTTACCCTTTTGTAAGGAGTAATTAGTAAACTGAGACACCTTTCTTCCAAAAGGTTTAGAAAATTTACCCGTGTAAACCTTCTTTGGAACATCAGGATCAGTCTGAATAGAAGTTTCAACAGTCTCAACCTTATCACAATCAGTCTGCACATAAGAGTTCACAAAAATAGGACAATTAGTTTGAGTACAAACACAATCAACATCAGTCTTAGTTGAGTTCTCAACGATCTTAACAACATCACATTCACTTGTTACAGAAGAATCCACAACTTCACATACAGGACAACCAGGTTCAGTGCAACCTTCAACAACTTCTTTAGGAAGGTCAAGAGAGACAGAACAATGAGTTTGATGCTGAAAAGATTTGGTTTGTGTTTGCAATTCAATCTCAAGGTCAGAGATTTTCTTTGTCAAAGATGTTTCGTGTGACTGAAATTGCAAACACTTGTCTTCAAGACACTTGATTTTAGCACAAAAAATGGATCTTTCTTTTTCAAGTGTGGTCTCAAAAATGGTGGACTTGTTTCGCAACTCATGGTTTAGCTCAGAAATCTTTTGTTGCCAAACAAGGTCGTTTGATTGGTTGTCCAAAACAATTTTATTGAGCCCTTTTGAAGAATTGTTCAACTCATTTGTTAATTTGAAAATCTTTGATTGCAACTGATCATTTTCTTTTTGAATGCTTTCCATATTGGACAAAATAAGATCATTTGCAGATTTGAGCTCTTTATTCTCGGATTTGAGCTCTTTGATCTCAGATTTGAGTTGGTCTATTCGAGATTCTAGACTTTCCATTAACAGTTTTTGCATTTGCCTGGTCATCTCTTCGAGTTCATCATAATCGAACTCTTCGGTTGACATGTTGACTAAAACTTGATGACAGACTAATGAAACGAACAACTCTAGAAAAATGGTAAGCCCAACTAAAAAAAATTTAAAATTTCAGCCCAAAAATTTAGAATGTTAGCCCACCAAACACTTATGAAAATTCTTGGCCCAAATAAACGTTTTAGTCCAAATGAAACTTAAGCCCACTAAACAAATTTATTTAGGCCCAAAAACAATTAAACATGTGAGCCCAACAACAAGGTAGTCCAATCCTTAAAGAAAAATTAACCGGCCCAAACAATTTTCAGTCCAAAAACTGGTCCAATAACACTTTCCAAATAGTACTTATGGCCTAAAACAATTTTAGCTCCAAGAAAAATATTAGTCCAAGAAAAATGATACTTGAGCCTAACAATAAATTTTGACTAATACTTTTTAAAAAAAATTAGACCAAAATGACTTTTACGAAATAAGAATGAACACTGGAAACAATTACACACAAAAAAAATATTGACTAGACACTAAAAAGTTAAACACTCATGTCTCTAAAAATTGGTTTATCACGTGATCACTTTGGAATTCAATTCAAGTACGAGTGAACCTTTTAACAACTCAAGACAACTAACCCAATTCACGTTACTTGTGACAATTAAAAAAAATAAATCACTTGAAGAAAAAAAAAAAACGACTAACAAAAAAATGAGTAATGAAACTTGTACACAATCAAAAAAATGAAGACTACAAAAACAATTGTTAGAAATATAACTGTCACGTGAATGGCTTTGAATTGTAATGTACAAACTGACAAATCTTATGCATGAGTCCAAAATGACTTTTTGACAAAAAAAAACATGACACGTTATGAAGGCTTGTGGTGTATGATCAAAATTTGACAACTCACTCACGCGGACATCAATACCTTTTGTGATTACCAATACACGTTTATGCACTGCAACACTCTTTACACATTACTTACTTTATGACAACACAACACGTGAAGGCCTTTTAGTTCATAAAGTGTAACGTGTAAGGCATGATAGCTGTCAAATGTGAATTAGTCAACACGGATGCTTTGATAAAAACAAAAAAAAAAACACACTCAATAAACATCACGTGAAGGTCTTTTAGTTCATAAAGTATTACTGACTCAAATTCTTTCTATATAAAAAAAATTCACAACCACACTCTCAAACCTCAAAAGCAATTTTCTTTCTGCCTTTAACGTGAATTCTACCTCATTCTCTTATACAATATCAACCTTCAAAGACCAGAAAACAAATTTCATTTTTTTTCTTTTGCTTTCTTGAAATCACACTTTCAATAGATTAAACACGAAATCAATTAATGACTCAAACAACCACCCCTCTCAAACACGGTGACTAAGACAAAATGAAGATCAAATCAGAAATTCAAGCAGAACTCAACCACACAGCCAAGTTTCAACCTTTGAATGACGAAAGTGCTATTTGCCGAGATAATAGCTCGGCAAATGAGGTGTTCGGGTGAAAATTGGTTAAGTGTAGGACAAATGGTTGATTTGCAGAGAATAGAGCTCTGCAAATGGGGTTTTGGAGAAATTTTGTCTAAGTATGACTCGAGTTGTATTGAGTGCCGAGCTGGGAGCTCGGCAAATGAGGTGTTCGGGTGAAAATTGGTTAAGTGTAGGACAAATGGTTGATTTGCAGAGAATAGAGCTCTGCAAATGGGGTTTTGGAGAAATTTTGTCTAAGTATGACTCGAGTTGTATTGAGTGCCGAGCTGGGAGCTCGGCAAATGAGGTGTTCGGGTGAAAATTGGTTAAGTGTAGGACAAATGGTTGATTTGCAGAGAATAGAGCTCTGCAAATGGGGTTTTGGAGAAATTTTGTCTAAGTATGACTCGAGTTGTATTGAGTGCCGAGCTGGGAGCTCGGCAAATGAGGTGTTCGGGTGAAAATTGGTTAAGTGTAGGACAAATGGTTGATTTGCAGAGAATAGAGCTCTGCAAATGGGGTTTTGGAGAAATTTTGTCTAAGTATGACTCGAGTTGTATTGAGTGCCGAGCTGGGAGCTCGGCAAATGAGGTGTTCGGGTGAAAATTGGTTAAGTGTAGGACAAATGGTTGATTTGCAGAGAATAGAGCTCTGCAAATGGGGTTTTGGAGAAATTTTGTCTAAGTATGACTCGAGTTGTATTGAGTGCCGAGCTGGGAGCTCGGCAAATGAGGTGTTCGGGTGAAAATTGGTTAAGTGTAGGACAAATGGTTGATTTGCAGAGAATAGAGCTCTGCAAATGGGGTTTTGGAGAAATTTTGTCTAAGTATGACTCGAGTTGTATTGAGTGCCGAGCTGGGAGCTCGGCAAATGAGGTGTTCGGGTGAAAATTGGTTAAGTGTAGGACAAATGGTTGATTTGCAGAGAATAGAGCTCTGCAAATGGGGTTTTGGAGAAATTTTGTCTAAGTATGACTCGAGTTGTATTGAGTGCCGAGCTGGGAGCTCGGCAAATGGGATTTTCAAAACAAGTTTTCAGAAATTGCACACAAAGAATGGTACAAAGGTAAAACTCGATTAAAAAAACAAGTTTGAAAATTTTGGTCTATTTGCCGAGCAGTGAGCTCGGCAAATGAGGTGTTCGGGTGAAAATTGGTTAAGTGTAGGACAAATGGTTGATTTGCAGAGAATAGAGCTCTGCAAATGGGGTTTTGGAGAAATTTTGTCTAAGTATGACTCGAGTTGTATTGAGTGCCGAGCTGGGAGCTCGGCAAATGAGGTGTTCGGGTGAAAATTGGTTAAGTGTAGGACAAATGGTTGATTTGCAGAGAATAGAGCTCTGCAAATGGGGTTTTGGAGAAATTTTGTCTAAGTATGACTCGAGTTGTATTGAGTGCCGAGCTGGGAGCTCGGCAAATGAGGTGTTCGGATCAAAAATCGGTGTTGCACGAGTTGTATTGAGTGCCGAGCAGTGAGCTCGGCAAATGAGGTGTTCGGGTGAAAATTGGTTAAGTGTAGGACAAATGGTTGATTTGCAGAGAATAGAGCTCTGCAAATGGGGTTTTGGAGAAATTTTGTCTAAGTATGACTCGAGTTGTATTGAGTGCCGAGCTGGGAGCTCGGCAAATGAGGTGTTCGGGTCAAAAATCGGTTAAGTATAGGACAATAGGTCGATTTGCAGAGAATAGAGCTCTGCAAATGGGGTCTTGGTCGAAATGGTGATTTGCAGAGCAATTAGCTCGGCAAATGAGTGATTCGACTGAAAAATACTAAGTGTTGCACGAGTTGTATTGAGTGCCGAGCTGGGAGCTCGGCAAATGGGTGGTTTGGAAGGAAAATCGACTAAGTATTCGAGTTGTATGATTTGCCGAGCAGTGAGCTCGGCAATTGGTTGATTTGGTTGAAATGGTGATTTGCAGAGCAACGAGCTCGGCAAACGGCTTGTTTGGGATGCTGGTCGTGAATTTCTGCAAACACGAGTTTTGTGAACGGTTAGCTCGGCAAATGGCTAGTTCTTGGCTGGAACAATTCAACACTAATCACGGCGGCCGGATTCTGGAAAGACTTCACCGGAAAACCTTCAAACACCGATTAAACCTTCTTTCCTTCAGATTAACACTTGTCACCACCACCAAAATACTCTAAATGAAACCGCGAACAAATCCTCACTGAAAATTAAGTCGATTAAAGCTCGCCGGAAAATTCAAAATCTCGCCGGAAAATTCAACCGTCACCAAAAATTGTCAAATCGAGAAATTGAAAAGACGATTACGATCAGGATTCGACCGCGAACAAAACCTCGTAAATTTCAGCTTCAAACAATCAACAACAAATACAGAATTGAAGAGAGAAGATTTGGAGAAATTTTTGTTGTCTTTGTTTTTCTTTTTCTGCTTTTCTATTTTAATAAAAATGTAAAATGTGAATTGAAAAAGTGAAATTGTGTACTGTTGTGAATAGAGAAACATCAAATGTACACGTGAAAGTGTACTGTAGCAGCATTGTTGACTTTTCTTATTTTGAAGAACTTGAAAGTTGTATTTGCCGAGCTTAAAAATAACTACACAAAATGAATGAAATTATGATCAGAAATTCGAAATTGAAAGCAGACTTAGCAAATTGAACACTAATCCACTTCTAAACAGTGAACAGAATCACTATTAAGCTTCAAATTCAGCATAAAACAGAATTTTCCAGAATTTCCAGAAATTAAGCTCAAATTCTCAAAATTATGAACAAAATCAGATGTAAAAATGATTGTAGATCGTTCGGATACACCGATTATGCTCTGATACCAATTGTTATAAAGAAACTAGAGCTTAATTGAAGCTTTAATGGTGGATTTAAGGTAGTGTGTGAAATGTGTGTAAGTGTGTGAATGGGAGGTTGAAGATGATCTTAGAGAGAGAAAGTAAATTAGAGAGAAGTAAGTGTGGGATTAATGTAAAGGCTTTTTACAAGGTTATTAAGGAAGGGGTATTTATACCTATCATCTAATTAACACTAATACCCCTTATATAACTAGAAATATTACAATTTAACACCATTTATATTTCTAACACATGCTTTTCAGGCCCAAAGTAAAAGGAAAAGGGCGCCATAAACTCACCTTAGCGATCTAGTGCTAAAAGGTGCAGAGTAGCTCGAGAAGATTCAACAATCCGTTCTCCACGTTATCCAAAACCTATGATATCATTACCAATAATGAGGATCAAATCTCTTGACGACGAGTATCCTACGTACAACTACTTAGCTATCAATCCTAGAATGCCTCGACCAAGTGTGATTTAATGTTCAATATATACTTGACTCAAGTTCGTCTTTTATTACTAAATTTGGATGGAAAGTCAAAAGTTTCAGCAAGTTACCACTGCGCCGCAGTGAGCCAGAACTATGCTCACTGCGCCGCAGTGGGCTAAATGAACAAAAGAGCAGAGAATGGCCACTGCGCCGCAGTGAGCCAAAAAAAAAAAAAAAAAAAAAAAAAAAAAAAAAAAAAAAAAAAAAAAAAAAAAAAAAAAAAAAAAAAAAAAAAAAAAAAAAAAAAAAAAAAAAAAAAAAAAAAAAAAAAAAAAAAAAAAAAAAAAAAAAAAAAAAAAAAAAAAAAAAAAAAAAAAAAAAAAAAAAAAAAAAAAAAAAAAAAAAAAAAAAAAAAAAAAAAAAAAAAAAAAAAAAAAAAAAAAAAAAAAAAAAAAAAAAAAAAAAAAAAAAAAAAAAAAAAAAAAAAAAAAAAAAAAAAAAAAAAAAAAAAAAAAAAAAAAAAAAAAAAAAAAAAAAAAAAAAAAAAAAAAAAAAAAAAAAAAAAAAAAAAAAAAAAAAAAAAAAAAAAAAAAAAAAAAAAAAAAAAAAAAAAAAAAAAAAAAAAAAAAAAAAAAAAAAAAAAAAAAAAAAAAAAAAAAAAAAAAAAAAAAAAAAAAAAAAAAAAAAAAAAAAAAAAAAAAAAAAAAAAAAAAAAAAAAAAAAAAAAAAAAAAAAAAAAAAAAAAAAAAAAAAAAAAAAAAAAAAAAAAAAAAAAAAAAAAAAAAAAAAAAAAAAAAAAAAAAAAAAAAAAAAAAAAAAAAAAAAAAAAAAAAAAAAAAAAAAAAAAAAAAAAAAAAAAAAAAAAAAAAAAAAAAAAAAAAAAAAAAAAAAAAAAAAAAAAAAAAAAAAAAAAAAAAAAAAAAAAAAAAAAAAAAAAAAAAAAAAAAAAAAAAAAAAAAAAAAAAAAAAAAAAAAAAAAAAAAAAAAAAAAAAAAAAAAAAAAAAAAAAAAAAAAAAAAAAAAAAAAAAAAAAAAAAAAAAAAAAAAAAAAAAAAAAAAAAAAAAAAAAAAAAAAAAAAAAAAAAAAAAAAAAAAAAAAAAAAAAAAAAAAAAAAAAAAAAAAAAAAAAAAAAAAAAAAAAAAAAAAAAAAAAAAAAAAAAAAAAAAAAAAAAAAAAAAAAAAAAAAAAAAAAAAAAAAAAAAAAAAAAAAAAAAAAAAAAAAAAAAAAAAAAAAAAAAAAAAAAAAAAAAAAAAAAAAAAAAAAAAAAAAAAAAAAAAAAAAAAAAAAAAAAAAAAAAAAAAAAAAAAAAAAAAAAAAAAAAAAAAAAAAAAAAAAAAAAAAAAAAAAAAAAAAAAAAAAAAAAAAAAAAAAAAAAAAAAAAAAAAAAAAAAAAAAAAAAAAAAAATTTTTCAACCATTTTGACATCAAAACCTAATTCTAAGCCAAAATTTTCATTAAATCATTAACCCTACTTTCATATCACATTCAAAGGATTCTAAATCAACTTACAAAACGGAAATAACCCTTAAATGAATTTAAATCACATCAAAGTTTAAAAGAAAGTTAACTTACCAATTTGATGTTCTTGAAGGAAAGTTAAAGAAGATGATGAAGATGATGATGATGATATAACTTCAAATGATATAGCTTTAAGATCTTTCAATCCTTCCTTTGCCAAAAACTAGATTTTTGATGATGATAAGAGATTGAGAGAGTTTTGAGAGTAAGAGTTTTTGTGTGGTGTGTGTGTTTGTATGTGTGTGTGTCGACTCAAAGAAGCAGGGGGGGGGGGAGTTTTGTTGGTCAATTTCCCTCCTCACAAATCTTAAATCAGCCCATGTGGCCTCTTTTGATATTTTATATCCCTTAATTTGGTAAAATGCTTACGATTAAATACCGTTTGACCTAAAGGTCAAATTTAAAGAAAAGGTATTTTCCTTCGTCTTATTTTAGTTAAGACAAGTAAATAAAATTAAATAAACTAAACTTTTAGAAATATTTAGTTTAGACAGTCTATTTACTGTGTTCAATTATAACATTTAAATCTTAATTTAACGTTATTTTAAGACTCGGCATTCGTCTAAATAGCTAATAGTCTACGTCACAAGGATACGTCTAATTGAACCATATCAAATGTTCAAGTAACTAATAATTTCTACGTCATAATCTCTAAATTAGACGAAATTATATTAATGATCGAGATTAGGACTAACCCGTTGTTAATAAATTACGAGTTGTCACATAACCCTTCTCAGCCTTCTCCTATTACTTTTATTAGGGTTAGCCATCTCTGATTTTATACTAACCTACTTGTACCTGGCCTCCTATTACTTTTATTAGGGTTAGCCATCTCTAAATCTTCCATAATCCTTGAATTCTAGACCTCCTCTGTGACAACTCGTAATTTATTAGCAACGGGTTAGTCTTAATCTCAGTCATTATTATAATTTCGTCTAAATTAGACAATTATAGACGTGGAAATTATTAGATAATTGAACTTTTGGTTTAGTTCAATTAGACGTATCCTGATGACGTAGACTATTAGCTATTTAGACGAATGCCTGGTCTTAAAAATAACTTTAAATAAATATTTAAATGTTATGTATTGTACACGGTAAATAGACTGTCTAGACTTAATATTTTTAAAGTTTAGTTTGAAGAAGTTGTATTGGCTTGTCTTAACTAAAATGAGACGAGGGAAAATACATTTACTTTAAATTATAACCTTTTAGTCAAACGGTATTAAATCGTAAGCATTTTACCAAATTAAGGGTATCCAAAATATCCCCAAAAGTCCACATGGGCCGATTTATGTAATGAGAGGCAGGGAATTAAACACCCCCTTCCCTCCTTCTCTTTGTGTCGACACCACACCAACACCCCACACACAAAACACATACAACACACACACAAGACCAAAATCACTCCCAAATCTCTCTATCTCTTCATCTAAAATCTGTTTTGGCAAGGAATAATCAAAGGGAATAACCATTTTAATAATAATTTAGTATTAACATCATCATCATCATCATCACCATCTTCATCTTCTATATAAATTTCTTCAAGAACTTCAATTTGGTAAGTAATCTCCTTTTAAATTGAACTTTGATTTTTGAATAGATTCAAATTAAGGGTTATTTCAGTTTTGGTAATTAGATTATTAGTCATTTAATATGAAATGGGTTTTAGTTTTGTTGGATAAATGAATTTGATTTGAATTAGGTTTGGAAATCAAAGGATTTAGAATTTGTGAAATGGTTAGTAAAAATGGATGTTTTACAGGTCCTTTAACATGTTATTACTTATTGGAATGAAAAGGATTTATTAGAAAATGATATGGTTTGCGGAAAATGGTCAAAAACCAAGTTTTCACTCGGTCAGACCTTTCTCGCGCCGCGAGGTGTGTAATTTTCGAACAGAACCTGCATTTTGAGCTACGACTCGCGCCGCGAGCCCTCCAGGTCGCGCCGCGAGGTGCTGCACAGCCCAGGTCGCGCCGCGAGATCTGGAACTGTTCGACATCTTCAGTTTTTGACAACTTGAACGTTTGAACTTGGTGAATATCGAATGGTACTTTAGACTACCTTATAATGACAATGTCATTGATATTACCAACTAAAGTTAAATAAAATGAAAGTTTAAATCACATTCTCGGTTATGGCATTCTAGGGTCTATAGCTAGGTAGTTCTACATAGGATACTTGTCATTGTGAGCTTTGATCCTCACCATTGGTAATCATATCCTAGGTTTTGGATAGAAGTGGAGAATTGACTGTTGATCTTCTCGAGCTACATTGCACCTTTTAGCACTTAGATCGCTAAGGTGAGTTTATGACGCCCTTTTCCTTTTACTTTGGGCCTGAAAAGCATGTATTGTTGTATACACTATTTATTAAATAAATGATTGTTTGTGTGTATGCCATGTGATTTGGCTGCTTAAATCATTTGACTTAAATTTGCCATGTTGACGGCTGTCGAAAATGTGTATACGTGTCATTTATGAAATGTTGAATGAAATGACTTTGAATTGCCATGTGATGGCTGATTAAAGTGTTTCTTTGTGTTTGACAAACTAAAATGTTGCCCCTATGTAGTTATCACTATTTTGGAACCCTAGTGGTTGTATAGTCAGGCCTAGTTCTTGACTGTCTTGGTTATGGTCCGCACCCACTTGTAGACGGAAATCCTGTGCGAGGCATATTGGCTGATACTGTCGGATGTTGTTTCCCGGCTGTCATATGCTACCGTCGGATGTGGTTCCCGACGGTGTAGTCAAAAATATTGTTGAGGTACGCACCCCAAATTAGAGGGAAATCCTGTGCGAAGCATAGTGGCTGATACTGTCGGACTTGGCTCCCGGCTGTCATATGCTTTAGTCGGACTTAGACCCCGGCTGACTTGTTATAAAATATTATCAGGTGTTGATCCTGATTGTCTTGTTGAAAATAACTACACGTCATTATGTTCTCTTAATGACGACTAAACTTTGGTCAAACATACTGTAAACTCACCAACTATTTCGATAGTTGACCCTCTCAAATTTCATGCTTTTCAGGGAACCAACAGTAAGTAATTGGAAGCGTATATGGCATTTTAGAGCCATGTTTTGAACTTTGGACGTACAATTAGCGTCAGACATCTGAGGACTATCATTTTATTAGTTCCAATTGTACTAGACTGTCCAAATGTTATTATTGTATTTAGTGGGCCCATTTCCAATTGAGGATAGTTTGTATCCGTGTATTGGGGTCCACATCTGAACGATTATACTTGTAATAAACTTGTATTTGGATTAATGGATGTAATCTCTATTTACCTTCCGATTAGTACGCAATTATTTGTTAACCCTGTATTTCCGCTACAACGGGGTGTGACATCCTCTACTAATTGGCGCAGGCATGTTTTATGAACTTTTGTTATTCTTTGCCTTAATTACTGTATTTACTATTATTTAAGAATTATAGTTTGCTTTCTAGTGATAGAGTGATAGACTGTCGGTTTTTTTTGTCTATTGATTATTGGATGATGTTTTTGTTGCTTAGGTGGTTGTAATTCTTATTTTATCAACTTGCATGCTCTTATGTGTAATGTTATTAATTCAATGTACTTGATTAATTGTAATGATGGCAGAACATTCATCGAATTGGGTTTAGTTTCAAACGGGTGAAGTATATTTTTCGGGTAGACAATGTTCTTTGTTTGACTTTCTTGTTTCCATTCCACTACTTTGATAGAAATGTTACAAGGATAAATCCCGTTTTACCCCAAAATATATCAATAATAGGCGTTAATGGATATTGAAGTTGTCATTATCTTGCAGATTGGTGTCATCATTGCCTATTGCTCTCCTGTTGTATCCCAAGAGAAGGTTGCGTTGGTGATTTGAATGAACATCCATTCTTGGTTTTGGTAAGTATAGTTGGTTTTATTGCTTTGGTTTTTTTTGTTATTGATTATTGGATGATGTTTTTGTTGCTTAGGTGGTTGTAATTCTTATTTTATCAACTTGCATGCTCTTATGTGTAATGTTATTAATTCAATGTACTTGATTAATTGTAATGATGGCAGAACATTCATCGAATTGGGTTTAGTTTCAAACGGGTGAAGTATATTTTTCGGGTAGACAATGTTCTTTGTTTGACTTTCTTGTTTCCATTCCACTACTTTGCTAGTTACTCGTAGGTCATAAGTAATGTCAATCGGACTATTGTTCTTGTTTCCATTCCACTACTTTGATAGAAATGTTACAAGGATAAATCCCGTTTTACCCCAAAATATATCAATAATAGGCGTTAATGGATATTGAAGTTGTCATTATCTTGCAGATTGGTGTCATCATTGCCTATTGCTCTCCTGTTGTATCCCAAGAGAAGGTTGCGTTGGTGATTTGAATGAACATCCATTCTTGGTTTTGGTAAGTATAGTTGGTTTTATTGCTTTGGTTTTTTTTGTTATTGAGTCAATCCGGGAAAGAGTATAGAATGGTTGATCACGAGGTGTCGAGGTATCATTATCACTATCAATACACTACAAAAAAAGTGGTCTTCAGGGACTGAATTTTTAGAGACTGATATATCAGTCTCAGATACATAGTATCAGTAACTGAAAAATTAGTTACTAATGTTTTTAAGGACTGATATTTTATTGACTGATTGTGGCAACTAAAAATCAGTCCCTAGTTCATCGCTACTATATTTGAGACTACATTTTAGTTACCAATATATCACCACAATAAAAAATTTTGGAGGGAAATTTGTTGGTAACTGAATATCAGTCGCAACTTAACTCATAATACATGGACAACATAATTAAGACTAAACTTCAGTTACAAACAAGTTTACGCAATAAAAAAGTTTTGGAGGGAAATTTGTTAGTTACTGAATTTCAGTCCCAACTAAACCCTAATACATGGGAAACTTGTTAGACTAAATTTCAGTCCCAACTAAACGCTTAATACATGGTGAAAAACTTGAGACTAAATTTCAGTCCCAACTAAACGCTTAATACATGGTGAAAAACTTGAGACTATATTTCAGTTACAAAAGGTTTGTGCAATAAAACTTTTTAGAGGGAAACTTGTTAGTGACTAAATTTCAGTCCCAACTAAACGCTTAATACATGGTGAAAAACTTGAGACTAAATTTCAGTCCCAACTAAACGCTTAATACATGGTGAAAAACTTGAGACTAAATTTCAGTTACAAAAATGTTTGCACAACCAAAAGTTTTGGAACAAAATTTTTTTGTGACTGAGTTTTAGTCCCAACTAAATCCTTAATACATGAGCAACATGTTAGTGACTAAATTTCAGTCCCAACTAAACGCTTAATACATGGTGAAAAACTTGAGACTGAATTTCAGTCCCAACTAAACCCTAATACATACGCAACATATTTAAGACTATATTTCAGTTACAAAAATGTTGCGCAATAAAAAATTTTAGAGGGAAACTTGCTAGTGACTAAATTTCAGTCCCAACTAAACGCTTAATACATGGTGAAAAACTTGAGACTAAATTTCAGTTACAAAAATGTTTGCACAACCAAAAGTTTTGGAACAAAATTTTTTTGTGACTGAGTTTTAGTCCCAACTAAACGCTTAATACATGGTGAAAAACTTGAGACTAAATTTCAGTTACAAAAATGTTTGCACAACCAAAAGTTTTGGAACAAAATTTTTTTGTGACTGAGTTTTAGTCCCAACTAAATCCTTAATACATGAGCAACATGTTAGTGACTAAATTTCAGTCCCAACTAAACGCTTAATACATGGTGAAAAACTTGAGACTAAATTTCAGTCCCAACTAAACGCTTAATACATGGTGAAAAACTTGAGACTAAATTTCAGTCCCAACTAAACGCTTAATACATGGTGAAAAACTTGAGACTAAATTTCAGTCCCAACTAAACGCTTAATACATGGTGAAAAACTTGAGACTAAATTTCAGTCCCAACTAAACGCTTAATACATGGTGAAAAACTTGAGACTAAATTTCAGTCCCAACTAAACGCTTAATACATGGTGAAAAACTTGAGACTAAATTTCAGTTACAAAATGTCTGCACATAAAAACTTTTGGGGTGTTTTTAATTGGTGAATGACTTGAGTCCCCAATCAAACCTCTAATATATGGACAACATATATATTTCATTGGTGTATTTTATTTCCCTATAGCCACCGCCAAAATACCTGTCTAGGACATGATTCAAACTTTAGACCTCTTATAAAGAACCATGGACCACTTGGTGATGGTTCATTCTAAGAACCATTTAATCATAATCCGCATTCTTGAAATCCAAAATCCAACTCCGTTGATGTCAGTTTCATATGGTTTTCTTTGATGACAGACAGCTTTTTCGGTTCTTTAGTTTGAAAGTAAAGGAAGAAAAAGCTAAAGCAACAATTATTTTGCCATTCTGTAATTTAAAATAAATGAGATATTAAAATTATACTACAGTTATTTATCATACTTTAAGGAGAATTCCAGATACACTAAGTATCAAAAAGTGAGGGAAATACCATAATACTGGATATAATATAGCAAAATATAATTAACATTTGACATGTAATGGATAAATGAAAAAAGAATTGATGCTTTCGTTGTGCACATAAAGTAGTACAACCTAGTAATCATGACTTAAGACAGCAATTAGTCTACATATTAGATTGCTTACATTAGCCGCCACATGTAGAGGCATTATATCTATAATCAAAATCCTGATTTATTATATTGCCAATTAGATCGTTTTTGCAACTGCATGACGTGACTTGAGAAGCATTTGGTGATGGTCGGCGTACAGTGTGATTAAGTAGAAGCAAAAAAGTCAAAAGAGTAAATGCCTCGGCTTGGTGGGCGGTGCCAACTGAAACTGGTACATAAGATAGAAGAGTTGATACGCCTAAAGTCACCTGCAATATGTACGATAAGTTAAGTAGAACACAATACATAAACACAGTAATTCTAACCAAGGTAAACCCTTTTACCCGATATATAAACACAGTTGGGTATAGATCAAAATTGGTTTTAGACCACACTTTTTTCTCTCTATGGTGGGTCTAAACGGACCGAGTAACAACAATTGTTTAGCATATTTGTTATATTGTAGACAATAACCGTATATATATGATTGAAAAATATTACTTAATTAATTGTAAACTTTGTTTAGATTAAAATGGTTTAGGACATTTTACTACAAGCAACACAAGTTTGAATCCTCCATTCGGTTGCATTTTCAGCAACTATTTCATATTATAGCTGCTTGGCCCATCATCAAACAAATAAAACCCAAATTGCCCCATAACTGTATAAATGGGTTTGATATGACAAACAAATACCTGCAAAGCAACCCTCCCTAATGTGCTTCCGATCAAAGAGCGAATAGCTGGATGTGGATAAAGTTTTCTTGTCCAGCAATAGATGCTAAGGTGGCAGTTGCAAGTATACGATGATCATGCTAAAATAAACAAAAAGAATTTAGAATTATACTAGATTATTAGAAGTATCAACATCGGTTAAACCCTACATACCAAAATACTTGATTAACAATCTAACAATCATATGTCATCTTGTTCGGGAAGCTTAATGCATTATCTAAATACAGTATTTTATCTTTTCAGAACGCAGAAGATATAATTAATTATATAGCCAAACTACCTGCACAGTTGCTGTGTTCTCAAAGAAGTTTCGGAGAAGTGGCTTCATACTCAAAACATCTTCTGGGATCCATGAATCACCCATCTTTGTAAATGTATTAAATGCGTGTCCCTGAATGTTTTAACAAATAGCGGTAGCAAAAGACTTTCTGTACCAATTTCAGTTAATCTACTTATGACTGATTTTGACATTCACTTTATAACGAGTTCTCACCTACAACTTCAACCAGTTACCCAACCCACCTATTTTGACACATCTACCAACAACAATATCGTTTTCAATCATGTTTAGCTCACTAAACGTTTACTAAATCAGAGAAAACCTATCCAGACTTGTTTAACCCGAATTTATACTTTGGTTACCTAGCCGTCCATTTTACCTCGTCTACCTTTAGATAAGAAAGTACCTGCATCAATGACTAGAAGACGATCACAGTCCATGACAGTGGGTAATTAGGTATCCTATGAGCTATGCTAACGATAGTATAATCAACAAAGTTGATATCTACCCTGCTCACAAACAAAGACATGTGTTAACGAAAAGTGGGGAGTGTTGACTTTTGAGTATACAACTAGAAGATTACCTGCATCATTATAGCAGCATTTGCATAGTCACAAACACAGCTGAAGCTCGCCCGTAATTCAAACTCTGTAGAAAAACCAGATATGTGCTATTTGGCTAACAATTTACCAAACTCTTTCTATTACAATGTAACATTCCTGCATTCATTCTCAACCATTATGTGAAATCTAAAACCAGAAGAAGATTCACTGTGAAAAAAATGATGCAAGACCTCTCAAATGGCACCCCTTCACATCAGTCATCCGAAAAGACAAACAAGAACACATACAAGTACAGTAATAGCTATCAATTACCCACTAACATTATACTCAGAATGACTCCTCACATCAGCAATCTACCCATTAACAAAGCTAAAAAATAACCAAAAAGAATTTAGAATTATACTAGATTATTAGAAGTATCAACATCGGTTAAACCCTACATACCAAAATACTTGATTAACAATCTAACAATCATATGTCATCTTGTTCGGGAAGCTTAATGCATTATCTAAATACAGTATTTTATCTTTTCAGAACGCAGAAGATATAATTAATTATATAGCCAAACTACCTGCACAGTTGCTGTGTTCTCAAAGAAGTTTCGGAGAAGTGGCTTCATACTCAAAACATCTTCTGGGATCCATGAATCACCCATCTTTGTAAATGTATTAAATGCGTGTCCCTGAATGTTTTAACAAATAGCGGTAGCAAAAGACTTTCTGTACCAATTTCAGTTAATCTACTTATGACTGATTTTGACATTCACTTTATAACGAGTTCTCACCTACAACTTCAACCAGTTACCCAACCCACCTATTTTGACACATCTACCAACAACAATATCGTTTTCAATCATGTTTAGCTCACTAAACGTTTACTAAATCAGAGAAAACCTATCCAGACTTGTTTAACCCGAATTTATACTTTGGTTACCTAGCCGTCCATTTTACCTCGTCTACCTTTAGATAAGAAAGTACCTGCATCAATGACTAGAAGACGATCACAGTCCATGACAGTGGGTAATTAGGTATCCTATGAGCTATGCTAACGATAGTATAATCAACAAAGTTGATATCTACCCTGCTCACAAACAAAGACATGTGTTAACGAAAAGTGGGGAGTGTTGACTTTTGAGTATACAACTAGAAGATTACCTGCATCATTATAGCAGCATTTGCATAGTCACAAACACAGCTGAAGCTCGCCCGTAATTCAAACTCTGTAGAAAAACCAGATATGTGCTATTTGGCTAACAATTTACCAAACTCTTTCTATTACAATGTAACATTCCTGCATTCATTCTCAACCATTATGTGAAATCTAAAACCAGAAGAAGATTCACTGTGAAAAAAATGATGCAAGACCTCTCAAATGGCACCCCTTCACATCAGTCATCCGAAAAGACAAACAAGAACACATACAAGTACAGTAATAGCTATCAATTACCCACTAACATTATACTCAGAATGACTCCTCACATCAGCAATCTACCCATTAACAAAGCTAAAAAATAACCAAAAAATGAACAGGAACATATTAATCCAAAGCATCAAGTATATAGTCAGTTAGAACGACTTGAACACGTCCTTATTCGAAATGAAAACAAATCTAATCTTTGACAAAAACAAATTTACTATAAATGTTGGAACCTTAGTTGCAGTAAGTCTCCAAAATAATTTGATGGCTAAACTTTGAGGTTGTTGTTGCTCCGAGAACGGGTCTTTAGAAATGGGTACATAACCACCAAAAAAATTACAGAACTCTCTCACTTCAGCACCCACCACCAGCTTTAGCTTTAGCTTGGTTGGACCTCAACCCTTACTAGATGAAAAAGTTAAGTTACATGGTATATTAGTACAAGAATAAGACAAGTAGTTAAAAAAAATGAATAACTATTTATCTTAATAAGGTTACCTAATCATCACCGTCCGACTCATCACTTTCAATCTGAAGATTCGAGATATTATTGTCTATCTCATTACTGTCTAAATCATCTAGATTTGAATCCGAATCAAAATCTTCCATATCGTGATCAGAATTTTCTATCTCATCATTAATAAAATCATTTCCAGTATCACGAGAATGCCCAGTATCAACACGTTGAACCATTTCTTCTGGAATGTCTTCACGAAGAAGGTTGACATCTTCTAACAAATTCTCTGCGTTATTGTCATCTGGAATATCCCATAAGTGTCTGTGGTTAATCCTTTCAATCACTTTCCATTGTGAATTTGGTTTAAGTGAATCATTGATATAAAATACTTGTTTGGCTTGATTTGCTAAAATGAAAGGATCTTCCTTATAAACATGTCGGGATGTGTCTATGCTTATGAAGTGAGGTTCATATACCACGTGCTTTTTTCGACGATCAGTGTCAAACCATGTGCATTTGAATAATATAACATGGTAATCTTTTATACATGACAATTCAATTACCTCATCAATATATCCATAATAGTCGTCTTCAATATTATTATGAACTCCTTGGACAGTAACTCCACAATTTTGTGTTCGCCTGCAATCATCTGTTGACTTAACTATATATTTAACTCCGTTCACTATGTATCCCTTGTATAATGACACTCGATGATCTGGAAGGCAAGACACCACATATAACTCCTCGTTAATTTGGGATGGATTTAGGGAATACACCTCGTTAGCCTGATATCAAATTTGTATCATGGTGAAAGTAAATCAAGGCTATATATGATCAGAATGTAAACAATAATAGGTTAAGAACAATAGAATGCAAACATACAAGTATACATATGTCAACAAGCAAATTAAACTTATGGCAAAATCTAATATTAGTATATTGCTATACAATATCACAAAGTAAGTGAATTAAAATTGAGTGTCGTTGGTACCCGTTTTGCAAACCAATCCGGGAATGTCGCTTGTTGCATCTTGGAAAAATCCGACAATTCAGGATGTTGACTTTGTAATGAATTTAAGTGTTCTCTGCCAAGTGAATATAAACTATAAATTTATTGACATATGAAATACATCAATATTATTTCCCGGTGAATCGCGTCCAGGAATTAACAATGTCAACATAAATGAAGCATCTACCATAGACTTCCAAGGAGGCATATTGTATGGTATGATCACAACAGGCCACATACTATACGAAAGACTCATTGCCCCGAAAGGATTGAAACCATCACTTGCAAGCCCCAAACGAACATTTCTAGGATCATTTGCAAAATCAGGAAACAGTGTATCAAAGTGTTTCCATGCCTTTCCGTCTGCCGGATGCCTAAGAACCCCCTCATCTTTGGTTCTGTTTTGATGGTGCCACAACATATCATTAGAAGTGTGCCTTGATGCATATAAGCGCTTAAGTCTACTTGTGATGGGAAAGTAACGCAAGACTTTTACCGGTTTCTTCTTCCCATTACTGTTTTCTTCATAACGACTAGTGTTGCAACGTGGACAATTTTCTAAATCTTTATTTTCTTCCCAAAATAATGCACAATCATATTTACAAGCATGGATAGATTGGTATCCTAGTCCAAGAGTACGTAAATACTTTTTGGCTTGATAATGATTTTTTGGAAAGTTTGCGTCCTTGAAAGCTCGGCTAAATAAATCCAAAATCATATCCATTGCCACATTAGTCATTTTACATGTTACCTTTACATTCATCAGCTCCAGTAAAAATCCCAGTACGGAAAACTCGTCACATTCCGGGTATAGAGGCTTCTCCATATCAACAAATAACTTTTCCACATTTGGATTGTGGTGTTGTTCAGCATCTTCCCTGATGTTTTCTGCTATGTTTCTGTCGCCTGTTGGAAATGCATCATCAAGTAACTCTCTTTCACCATCATCATCTGATTTACTTTCAGTTTGTTCATCATCAAGTAACTCTGTGTCTGATCCGTCTGATTCATAACCAGGCAGATGTTCACCGTGATATAGCCATACTGTTATAACACGATTTTTACCACTGAATTCAATCCATCAATGGCTGATTTGGTGAGTGTATGTTCTTGGTGTTTGTGTGTGTTTTGAGAGAGAATTGTGTGTAACTGTGTGTAAATCTGGGATTAAAGTTGTAAAGTATAAAATGATTATGTCAAGGTTATGATCTCTAAGGTATGAGAGGGCTATTTATAGTCTAACTACTCAATTATGCTAATTGTCACAATTAGCCCCTCAACCTTAGTGATCATTTATCTATGACTTAACAACAAGAAATTCCTCTATTCTAAATTACAATTTATCACTATTTTTGGATTTCTAACATTCTCCCCCTTAGTGATATATTGTAATGAATGAAGTACGTGTTATAATGTCTTGTAGGAATGAATTTGATGAGCCCGGTGGTGAAGACAATTGGGGTGTTGAAACAAGTCTTCAAAGCTTTCTCTTTTGTCTTTGGAGAACTTGATTCAGTCATGGTCTTGGTCTTGAACTTCTTGAAGTTAAATCATGTAAGGATTCTCAATGTTCTTTTAGAACAGAGAATAATGATTGCGAGTGTGTCTTGGATAATAAGGATAATGAAGTCTAACAAATGTGTGTGACTTGAATCTTCGAGAATTGTTGAATCATGAATCAGAGTTGTCTTTTGAAATGCGGAAGGTATGAATCTTGGTTTTGAATGTTTCAATCTTCGATTCTTGAGTGAAATTCAACTTTTCGATTCTCGAATGAATTTCATTTTCTTGAATTAAAGTTTTATGAATATGAACTCTCCCCCTTGATGTATGCATTGGAGTTTCTTGATAAAATATTGTTGTATGACTTGAAGATCTTGAATGAAGTGTGTTTGATGAAGACTCTTCTGAAGCTTTACTTCTTTGACTTGAATCTTCTAACAAATCTTTGATCCTTTTTGAAGCTTTGACCTTTGTCTTATCAACTTGAATACTTTGGAGAGTAAGCAATTGAATGAAGTTTGGATGAAATTCTTATGAAGTAATCATGCTCCCCCTCAATCCATGAGTATACACATTTTGGAGCATCTTTGAACTTTTGAAACATCTTGAGTGAAAATCTTTTCATCTTCGGTTTCATTCTTATCATTGAGATATGCACAAAACAAGTCTCTAACATAGTTCGGTCTGCGGCTTTGCAACCACTAGATTGCTTCAAAGAATATAAATCATGGTTAACACTACCGAAGCATTTGATAACCACAATTTTATCCTTAAAGACTTTTTAGGGAAAACCGAGGTCACTTAGACTTCTTGTTAACTCAATAATCACATAAATGTAATTATGAGACCTACGTTCAACGTTGGAAAAGATGTTAGCATTGGTAGGATTTCCATTCGATCATCGTGGAATATCAATTAAGATATCACTACGAATGTTCCGGCTATATCACCAAGATAAGCAGTTATATCACAAAGATATGACTCGATTGTGTCCTATATAGAAAATGAATAATGATCAAATTAATGACCAAGCAATATAGCTCTAGACACAGTGAACAAATGAAGTCGGGGACTGGAGCAGAATGTCACCCTTTTTCAATATCAACATCTTCCAAAAGAAGAGTCAATAGAAATGTGAAAATCTCCGTGAGAAATGAAACAAGTATTTGTTAAGAAACACTTGAGTGGTTAGGAAAAGATGTGCATTGCTTCACTGGGTCCATGAAGACTTTTTCAATATCAACATCTTCCAAAAGAAGAGTCAATAGAAATGTGAAAATCTCCGTGAGAAATGAAACAAGTATTTGTTAAGAAACACTTGAGTGGTTAGGAAAAGATGTGCATTGCTTCACTGGGTCCATGAAGACTTTTTCAATATCAACATCTTCCAAAAGAAGAGTCAATAGAAATGTGAAAATCTCCGTGAGAAATGAAACAAGTATTTGTTAAGAAACACTTGAGTGGTTAGGAAAAGATGTGCATTGCTTCACTGGGTCCATGAAGACTTTTTCAATATCAACATCTTCCAAAAGAAGAGTCAATAGAAATGTGAAAATCTCCGTGAGAAATGAAACAAGTATTTGTTAAGAAACACTTGAGTGGTTAGGAAAAGATGTGCATTGCTTCACTGGGTCCATGAAGACTTTTTCAATATCAACATCTTCCAAAAGAAGAGTCAATAGAAATGTGAAAATCTCCGTGAGAAATGAAACCGGATAAGAATGATCCGTTTGCATGTTCAAAAATCAAAAGGATTAATGAAATGACCGATTGAAATGTATAACATTTTTCGGATTTCCTATGTATCATTGAGATATGCACAAAACAAGTCTCTAACATAGTTCGGTCTGCGGCTTTGCAACCACTAGATTGCTTCAAAGAATATAAATCATGGTTAACACTACCGAAGCATTTGATAACCACAATTTTATCCTTAAAGACTTTTTAGGGAAAACCGAGGTCACTTAGACTTCTTGTTAACTCAATAATCACATAAATGTAATTATGAGACCTACGTTCAACGTTGGAAAAGATGTTAGCATTGGTAGGATTTCCATTCGATCATCGTGGAATATCAATTAAGATATCACTACGAATGTTCCGGCTATATCACCAAGATAAGCAGTTATATCACAAAGATATGACTCGATTGTGTCCTATATAGAAAATGAATAATGATCAAATTAATGACCAAGCAATATAGCTCTAGACACAGTGAACAAATGAAGTCGGGGACTGGAGCAGAATGTCACCCTTTTTCAATATCAACATCTTCCAAAAGAAGAGTCAATAGAAATGTGAAAATCTCCGTGAGAAATGAAACAAGTATTTGTTAAGAAACACTTGAGTGGTTAGGAAAAGATGTGCATTGCTTCACTGGGTCCATGAAGACTTTTTCAATATCGAGACATCAACAAATGAAATCCGATAGGAACGTGTTTTACCCGGCTTTTTGAGAATTTGGGGAGGGCTTTTGTTTCTTTTAGCCCTTTCTCACATCATATCACCTTAACCTCTCACTTTTCGACTTTACTCCCTCCATCCTATTTGCACGAAAACAACATCACTCAAAATACCCTCACTTTTCGACTTTACTCCCTCCATCCTATTTGCACGAAAACAACATCACTCAAAATACCCTCACTTTCTAAAGAAAGAAGTGAATACTCCGGGGTTAGAATTCATCGGCGATGATAAAATTCATGGAGTAAATTTGAGAAATACTTATCACTCATGTGCAAATTAATCTCCGAACTCCATTTGATTGAAAATCATTGGAAAAACATCAAATGTGTGTATGAAAAAGAATTTGAAACACATTCGAAGTTTTGAAGGTTGTTGAAATCACAAACTCCTCCTTAATCTATGCAAGAATTGAGCAAAAAGTATTCCATAGAAAGGTGGAGCAAAAATTGGTTTTGTGAGATCAACAAAAATTGAGTAAAATCTTTGTTGTGATATTTTCAGAAAAATTTGAGAGTCTATTGTTCACAAAGTTTTGCATCAACAACAATGTTGAGAGGAAGATAGCTAGGGAGTACACAAAGGCGTTCGATCCTTCGCATCTTACAACAACAAGTTGGAAGCAATTAAAACATTTAAGCAAATGAAAATCCAATCAATTGATCAAAATGAGACAACAAGGGAGTACACAAAGGCGTTCGATCCTTTGCATCCCATATCAACAATTGAGAGTTTGAAAACGTTGTTTGAAAAACTTGATTGCTATTACACATACATATTCATATAAGAACACTTGGAAGTACACAAAGGCGTTCGATCCTTCGCATCTTACAACAACAAGTTGGAAGCAATTAAAACATTTAAGCAAATGAAAATCCAATCAATTGTTCAAAATGAGACAACAAGGGAGTACACAAAGGCGTTCGATTCCTTGTTATCTTATATCAATTTATATGTATAATAACAATATCTTAGAATGTAAAAACACTCTAAAAATAAATATATCTTTTAAGAACGGGTTGCACACATAGTATATGCAAGCCACTGAAATAAATATCTTTTTGTTTATTTCTGAAATTTTGCAATTTTGTATTTGGTTTTCTGTTTTTCAAGTTTTGTATTTTGTTTTTCTGGAATGTGTCAAGAATTCCTTCAGATGGAAATAGAATTATGGTTTAAGATTTAACATACCTAGCTTGGAGATAAGAAAGTTAAACCTCTTTTCATCCAATGGTTTTGTGAACAAATCTGCAAGTTGAAAGTCAGTTCCCACAAAGTAGAGCTCGATGTCACCTTTCTCAATATGATCTTTGAGAAAATGATATCTAACGTCAATATGCTTTGATCGAGAGTAGTTTACTGAGTTGACTGCAATGGCAATGGCACTCTGAGAATCACAATAGATAGGGATATGATCATATTTCAGACCATAATCAGTTAGTTGTGTCTTCATCCATAACACCTGAGCACAACAACTAGCCGCAGCCACATATTCAGCTTCAGCCGTTGATAGTGACACGCAATTCTGTTTCTTGGAAGACCAACTCACAATTTTATCACCTAAAAATTGTAGAGTACCGGAAGTGCTCTTGCGATCAAGTTTACAACCAGCATGATTTAGATTGAATCCAGTATCCCTTGGATACCAGAGACCTAAATCGGGTGTACCCTTCAGATAACGAAAGATTCGTTTCACAGCTTGATAATGTAAATCAGTTGGTGCAGCTTGATATCTAGCACACATACATGTTGCAAACATTATATCTGGGCGAGATGCTGTTAGGTACAACAACGAACCAATCATACTTCGATATCTCTTTTGGTCAAATGGTTTCCCATTTGTGTCAGCATTTATGTTTGTTCGAGCAGCCATTGGGGTAGAAATTGAAGAACATGAAGTCATATCAAACTTTTTCAACATGTCATTTATGTATTTACCTTGTGATAAAAAAATACCAGTTGGTAATTGTTTGATTTGAAGACCCAAAAAGTAATTCATTTCCCCAATCATGCTCATTTCAAAATGATTAACCATAAGAGATGAAAAGTTTCGGCAAAATGTTTGACTGGTCGACCCAAAGATAAGGTCATCAACATATATTTGAACAAGTAGAACGTGCTTACCTTGTTTGCGAATGAACAAGGTAGGGTCAATTGTTCCTTTGGTAAATCCACCTCTTAGTAAGAAAGTAGTTAAAGAATCATACCATGCTCGGGGTGCTTGCTTAAGACCATAGAGAGCCTTGTCTAACCTGTAGACATGGTTTGGCCTTTGAGGATCAACAAAACCTTCTGGTTGATCAACGTAAACTTCTTCTTTGAGATCACCATTCAAGAAAGCAGTCTTCACATCCATTTGAAACACAGTAAAGTTTCTGAATGCGGCATAGGCTAAGAATATCCGAATGGCCTCCATTCTTGCAACTGGAGCAAAAGTTTCGTCGAAGTCAACACCAGGTTGTTGGCAATAACCCTTTGCAACAAGTCGAGCTTTATTTCTTACTACCACTCCATTCTCATCCTTTTTGTTTTTGAATATCCACTTAGTTCCGATTGGATCATCTTTTCTAGGATTTGGAACTAATCTCCATACTTTCAGTCTTTCAAATTGTGCGAGTTCATCTTGCATTGCCTTAACCCACTCTGGATCTCGAAGAGCTTCAGATACTGTTTTGGGTTCGATATTGCTAAGAGAAAGTGCAACAAGACACTCATTTACTGAAGTACGAGTAGTTACTCCTGCTTGTGGATCTCCAATAATTTGTTCAGTAGGATGGTATTTCTGCATACGTGTCCACTTGTGATCATGAGGAAGAAGATCTTGTTGTTGAAGATCAACATCATCATCATTAAAGCTTGATGTTTGTTGAGAGATAGAATCATAACTGGGTACAATTCTTTCCTCATAAGCTGGATGATCAAAGTCAAGTGGTACATACACACTTGGAGTGTTCAATGGATTGGTTGTCTGATTTAATTGAGAAGGTTGTTCTTGAACATTCACTTGAGAAGTATTATCCTGAGAGGATGGTGGAGAAGTATCAGTAGAAGAGGATTCTTGCTCTGAGGATCTTGATGAAGATTCATGAATATTGTCAGGAACTGGATCTTTGTTATGAAGAAGTTCATTGGTGTGAATTGGTTCAACGATGACTTGAGGTTCTTGATCATGAATCGGTTTTGAATTGTAGAATTCTTCAAAAAGAATATCTAATTCATCACTTGTAGGAGTTGGAAACTTCTTGAATTTAGAAGCTAAGGTAGAATTCCTTGTAGAAGGACTTGAAGCACTTGGATCATTACTTGTTGGTAGCAAACTTTCTTGCTCAAAAATCATGCCTGACATCTCATCAAACCAAACATTCATTGTTTCTTGAATTGTGTTTGTTCGGCGATTGTAGATTCGGTAGGCAATTGATGTTTTGGAATAACCAACAAAATATCCTTCATCACCTTTCTTCTCGAACTTTCCAAGATTCTCCCGATCATTCAATGTGTAACAAACACACCTAAATATGTGAAAGTAGTTGATGTTGGGTTTGCGTTTGTTAACAACCTCATAAGGAGTCTTTTCGAAACGCTGATTGATAATGGACCGATTCTGAGTGTGACAAGCAGTGTCAACAGTCTCAGCCCACATATTGGATGGTAATTTGGAATACGCAAGCATTGTCCTTGCTGCTTCTACCAGCGATCGATTTCTCCTTTCAACAACACCGTTTTGTTGTGGGGTGCGAACTGCTGAGAATTGATGAGTAATACCTTTGGAGTTGCAGAATTCATCAAAAACAGCATTCTTGAACTCAGTTCTGAGTTGGAAACTTCTTGAATTTAGAAGCTAAGGTAGAATTCCTTGTAGAAGGACTTGAAGCACTTGGATCATTACTTGTTGGTAGCAAACTTTCTTGCTCAAAAATCATGCCTGACATCTCATCAAACCAAACATTCATTGTTTCTTGAATTGTGTTTGTTCGGCGATTGTAGATTCGGTAGGCAATTGATGTTTTGGAATAACCAACAAAATATCCTTCATCACCTTTCTTCTCGAACTTTCCAAGATTCTCCCGATCATTCAATGTGTAACAAACACACCTAAATATGTGAAAGTAGTTGATGTTGGGTTTGCGTTTGTTAACAACCTCATAAGGAGTCTTTTCGAAACGCTGATTGATAATGGACCGATTCTGAGTGTGACAAGCAGTGTCAACAGTCTCAGCCCACATATTGGATGGTAATTTGGAATACGCAAGCATTGTCCTTGCTGCTTCTACCAGCGATCGATTTCTCCTTTCAACAACACCGTTTTGTTGTGGGGTGCGAACTGCTGAGAATTGATGAGTAATACCTTTGGAGTTGCAGAATTCATCAAAAACAGCATTCTTGAACTCAGTTCCGTTATCCGAACGAATGTAACGAACTGGAAGTTGAAGATTTACTTGAGTATTAGTGATGAAATCTATCAACATCTGAGTTGTTTCATCTTTGAATGCAAGGAACTTGACCCAAGTATATCTTGAATAATCATCAATAATAACCAAGATGTATTTCTTCCCATTTCTGCTTTGTACTTTCATCGGCCCACAAAGATCCATGTGAAGCAAATGAAGAGGTGCCAAAGAATTTGGAGATTTCTTCGGTTTATGAGAAGTTCTCTTAATCTTCCCAACAGCACAAGAAGGACAAACATACTCACTTTCATACTTATAGTCAGGTAAGCCTTCAACAAGATGCTTGTTGACTAAAGTATTGATGGTTTGGAAATTCAGATGAGAAAGCCTTCTATGCCATAACCAAGAATTCTTTGAAGTAGCCTTTGAAATGAGACAAATATTATCAGTTGGTTGGTTATCATCAAGATTGACGGTAAAAAGATTATCATCACGATCACCACAAAGAATATCAACTCCATCTAGAGTTTGGACTTTGCAAAGAGATTTTCGAAACAGAACTTGAAGATTGTTATCACAGAATTGTCCAACACTGAACAAGTTGTGACTTAATCCTTCAACATAGTGAACTTTCTTGATGGTAATTCCATTTCGTTCAATGTCTCCATACCCTAAGATGGGTGCGAAATTGTTGTTTCCAAAGCGAACAGTTCCCATGAATCTTTCAACAAAATTCTTGAGCAAAGATTTATTTCCAGTCATGTGCTTCGAACACCCGGAATCGAGTATCCAAACACAGATGGTTATTTCCTGCAATCAACGAAATTTAACCGTTTTTAGGTACCCACTTGAAGACGGGTCCTTTATGGTTAGTTAAAACAGGCAGGTTATATAACTTAGGATATGCATTCAAACATGTTTTCGAATCAACATAAGCATTAACAAGCACATTATCAACAAACACATTTGAATAAAAAGTATGAACATTCACATGAGAGTTAAAGGTAACATGTCTACAAGCATTCATATCAACCATACGAGAATTAAGATTGTTTACAAGCTCACAAGGTCTTGCCTTGGAATTTTCAACATTATTTGACAAAGTAAAATTGTTTTGATTAACAGAAACACCCTTTCTCCTATTGACAGTCTTTTTCCTCCTTCTGTTCTTCTTTTTCTCAACATTCTTTTGTTTACTAGTGATCTTAGGTACTAATGTCTTAGCAACCCATTTAGCACCACTAGTTAAGCTCTTTCCACCTGTTGAATTGAAACTAAGAAGATTAGAGCTAGGAGTTTTAGACATTTTCATCTTTTTGAACTCTTTTGGAGGTGATGAAACTTCTTGCTTCTTTGGTTTATCATGAGAAAACCATCCATATCTATCCCTATATCTAGTTGTACCATTTGATGCATCCTTAGTTAGCAAAACTTTGCTAGACCTAGACACCTTAGGTATAGAACTAGATTGAGAGCTAGATTGAGAAGCATTAGAATAGTCTTTCGGAAGTTTCACTTTGGTGTACTTTGTCTTGTGTGGGGTCTCAGCTTGTTTCTCTTTGACATGTTTCACTGGGGTAGCAACAAAGGTTTCTAACTTAATGGTCTTTGGTTCAGTCTTGACGAGTTTGGTCTTAACTCGTTTCTTTGAGTAATATGAAGTTGGAGCTTTGGACCATGGTTTTTGAGATTCCACTTTTGTTTCCACTTTGATTTTGGTAGATTCAATCTTTTTCTCAGTTTCTGAATCAAAAATATATTCTCCCTCCATGAATTTATCAAAATCAGTCTTTGTGAAATCTTTGGAAAAAGAAAATTTCAATGGAAATTGATTAGTTTCAGATTCATTTGAAAGTTTTGAAAAATCAGGAATCTTGGTGTCCAACTTCACATTATGGGTAGACTCATAATTTAGGTCAACTTGAACTGACACATCTTTGGTTTCACAATAAAATTGAGTAGAAGTATCAACACCTATACTAGCACTAGGCTTAGGGTGAACAACTAACTCATCAACAGTGTTGCATGTGAAAAACCTATAGAAGTACCATATCAAAACTAAACCATGTGCAAGTTCTTCATTAGATAAATTAGATTGCACATAATCATCAGCTATAAATGTAGCAGTATTTTGACAAGTACATTCAAAAAAATCAGTCAAGGTCTGAGTAGAGGTATTGGTTGATGAATCACAAGTAGTTTGGGTAGAATTTTCTACTGAGGCAGTTTGGTCAGTTTGAGTAGAAACATTCTCACAAACTTTCTTAGTATCAACAACAATACATTTATCCTCTGAATTCGGACTTTGAGACTTGAGGTGATTAATAACTTTTTGTTGAGATTCCACCTTTTGTTGTAAACCTTCTATTTGTTTTTCCAAAAATGTGGTTGGAAAGTACATTTTAGTTGGTTTAGGTGAAGTACCGACAGATTCTTGGTTTTGAAAATTTGATTCAATCTCTTCCAATTTGAAAATTGAAGATTCCTTAGTTTTGTATGAATCATTTATTGCATTATAATTAACCAAAAATTCTTGGTTTTGAAAATTTGATTCAATCTCTTCCAATTTGAAAATTGAAGATTCCTTAGTTTTGTATGAATCATTTATTGCATTATAATTAACCAAAAATTCTTGTTTTGGTATTCTCTCAACTTCATCAGTCTCAAATTCATCATTCAATGGACGAATAAATTGTTGTATCATACCAAGTCTTAGAAATTTTTCATCATACAAGGGTTCAATTTCCTCTTTGGCTTTTTGTAATGGTGTGATATTCTCAAATCCCAACCTGAGAAGAAGTTCTGTTTTGTCAATTTTTGACTTGTTGAAATAAGCGGTGAAATTCAAGAAAGGATTTTGTTCAACTTTATATAACTTTTCTTGATAGAAAAGTATATTCTTTTTAAATTCCACAACTTGTTTTTCAAGATTCTCAATTTCAATGTCTTTCAGAAAACAATTATGATTTAAATCAGAAATCTTCCTTTCGAATTCAACATTGTTTGGTTTAGCTTCTTGAAGCTTTTTATTGAGAATATCAACATCCATTTGTCTTGCATTTGCCCGAAGCCATTCATTGGTCTTTTGAATTTCAAGATCTTGATTGGCTTTTTCAAGATCATAAATGGTCTTTTCTAAATTTTGACATTTTTGTAATAACTTAGAATCAGGAGAGACATTCAACTCACATTCTTTAACCAACATCTTATCTTTGTAAGCTTGAAAATCTTGTTTAACAGCATCATATTCAAAAAGTAATTTTGAATGTTCTTCAAGAAGTTTTGTAAATTCACTTTTAGAAAATGAAATGCTATTTGTCAACTTTTTATTTTTGTTGGCTAAAGATTTGATATGAGTTGTTAAATTAGATAAAGCTAATCTACAAGACTCTTTGTCCTTAACCAAAGAAAAAGTAGAGTCGAGATTTACCTCATCATCTGGGTATTCATCATCAGTGCTTTCTTCTTCAAGGACTTTGTTCTTGGCCAACCTTGCCATGTAGCAAACATTAGCGGAAAGATCTTGATCTTCATCATCAGTGAGCAACAGCCATTTGTCATCTTCAGCTAGCAATGTATGTCCTGCTTCAACTTGTTTGGCTAACAGCATCTTCTGCTTGTAATACTCATAGTCCCGCTTTCGAGGTTGTTTGCAATCAACAGCAAAATGTCCAGGAATACCACAATTATAGCACTTTTTGTCTGATGCCTTACCCTTCTCAACAGTTGGTTTCTCATAGGCTTCCTTCTTTTCAGCATACGTTGATCCATTTGCTTCACCTTGCTCATTGCTCCTTGGATGATAGTGTTCCTTCTTGGGAAATGCACTTGTAGAAGAAGTGCGGAGATTGTTGTTTGTTGGCCTCGCTTTGTAAAATTTCCTCTTGAAATGCTTAGTTACCGCGGCAAGAGCTTGATGTAGTTCATCTGAAACACCATCTCTTGTAGCCATCAGATCATCTCCCTCCTCATCAGATGAAGAAACAACCACCATTTGCCTTTTAAGAGCTTCAGAAATCTTCTTCTCAACTATCAATGCCAAAGGATCAAAAGATACAACTTCTGGCATTTTGTTTGATGAAGCTTTGCTTAGGACTTGGTTTTCATTGAGTTTGAAGGATTCATATAGAGTATGAATGGTGAACTTGGTCAGATTTTGATGTTTCTTGATCTGTGTTCCAAAATCTTCCCATTCTGGACCAAGAGCTTTGATGAATTTTATGTTTAGCTCAATCTCTGTTTTCTTGACATTGTTCTTCCTTAGCTCATTTATGACATTGCAGAATCTGTAGTAGACAGCTTCAAGAGATTCATTAGGAAATTTTGCGAAGTTGTCAAACTCAGTCAGAATATTGGTCAATCTTATGGTCGAAGTTACGTCAGCTCCCTCCATCTGTCTAGCCACCTCATCCCATATCTCCTTGGCTGTGTCATAAGAATCAACAGAACCATAGATTTCATCCGGTAGAGCTTTGTATAAGCATGACCTAGCTCTATTATCTGCAGCTGTTCGATCCTTTTGTTCAGCATTCAACAGATCAGGAGTCAGAATAATTGCATCAGTAGTGGGATGGCGATGAACAGCAAGTCCATTAAGGATGGAATCTTTCATCATATGACCATTTGTCTGACTTTCCACATAGTCCATAAATCTTTTCTTCCATAGTCCGTAGGAACCACGGTAGAGAACTGGAGGTCTTGTATCTGAACCCAATGCCAATGCTTCACGAGAAGCCATTTGAGATTGATTTGATTTGAAAAATTGAATTGAATTAAAAATGGAAAATGAAACGATCTTGGTAAGATCAGGAAATGAAACGATCTTGAGTTAACCAGGAAATGAAACGATCTTGTGAATCATAGAAAATGAAACGATCTTGACAAAATCGTTCTGGGTAAGATCGTCTTGAAATTTTTTTTTTTTGAAATTTGGTTAAGTATTGAAAATGAAACGATCTTGAAATGAAACGGTCTTGAAAATGAAACGGTCTTGAAATAAAATGTTTGGAAACAAACGATCTTGGATTAGAATGATGTTGAATTTAAATGATTCAAGAAAATGGAACGATCTTTGTTGAAGATCGTCTTTAGTTCAAAAGAAATGAGACGATCTAGGTGAAGATCGTCTTAGGTTCCAAAGGAATGAAACGATCTTAGGTGAAGATCGTCTTAGGTTTCAAGAAGTGAAACGATCTTGATTGAAGATCGTTTTAGGTTTCTTTCCAAAACTTCTAAGTATTTGAAATGACCCAACCAATCCTTTCGGATTAATTAGCCAGAATCAAACACTATTCACCACACTCTTGTTTAGAACGATCTTGTGAAGATCGTCTAACAAGCCACAAAGCACAAGAATGAAAATTGAGTTTTCAAAGACTAAGACGATCTTGGGAAGATCGTCCTAGTGAAGATCGTTCTGGAGGTCATCTTCTTCATTTCAACAGTTTTCCAGAAAAACTCCATTAACAACTTCAGAAAGCTTCAATAACCTTTGAATTACAGGGAATTAGAACTTGAAATTACTTGCAAACTGTTTGAATTCATGTCCGCAACAAGTTTATGAACAAAATTCAACACAAAACACAACAGATTCAGATCCCTCAAAATTCGCGCCAAAACTCAAAATTCAATCTCGAGATTTAGATTGAATTGGAACTTGAAACTTGACAGGATTATGTTTTTAACAACCACAAATCTAATGGTGAACAAACAATTGTGATTTTATGTGATTTGATGTGTGAATTTTGATGAACCAGACGGTGAAAAGTTCGAACAGAATTTGTGAATTAATTTGATTTTGATGAAATTGTGATTGAATTCAGGTATGGATCGTCATCAGATTGATGTTTTGCTCTGATACCACTTGTTATAACACGATTTTTACCACTGAATTCAATCCATCAATGGCTGATTTGGTGAGTGTGTGTTCTTGGTGTTTGTGTGTGTTTTGAGAGAGAATTGTGTGTAACTGTGTGTAAATCTGGGATTAAAGTTGTAAAGTATAAAATGATTATGTCAAGGTTATGATCTCTAAGGTATGAGAGGGTTATTTATAGTCTAACTACTCAATTATGCTAATTGTCACAATTAGCCCCTCAACCTTAGTGATCATTTATCTATGAATAAACAAAAAGCCCTGACCTTTATGATATAACTATATAAGCTGCTAAAATCTTGCAAAATACAACATTATGTATCTAAACGCACAAAACCCACATCAAATAGCTTTATATCCATATGAATAAACAAAAAGCCCTGACCTTTATGATATAACTATATAAGCTGCTAAAATCTTGCAAAATACAACATTATGTATCTAAACGCACAAAACCCACATCAAATAGCTTTATATCCATATGAATAAACAAAAAGCCCTGACCTTTATGATATAACTATATAAGCTGCTAAAATCTTGCAAAATACAACATTATGTATCTAAACGCACAAAACCCACATCAAATAGCTTTATATCCATATGAATAAACAAAAAGCCCTGACCTTTATGATATAACTATATAAGCTGCTAAAATCTTGCAAAATACAACATTATGTATCTAAACGCACAAAACCCACATCAAATAGCTTTATATCCATATGAATAAACAAAAAGCCCTGACCTTTATGATATAACTATATAAGCTGCTAAAATCTTGCAAAATACAACATTATGTATCTAAACGCACAAAACCCACATCAAATAGCTTTATATCCATATGAATAAACAAAAAGCCCTGACCTTTATGATATAACTATATAAGCTGCTAAAATCTTGCAAAATACAACATTATGTATCTAAACGCACAAAACCCACATCAAATAGCTTTATATCCATATGAATAAACAAAAAGCCCTGACCTTTATGATATAACTATATAAGCTGCTAAAATCTTGCAAAATACAACATTATGTATCTAAACGCACAAAACCCACATCAAATAGCTTTATATCCATATGAATAAACAAAAAGCCCTGACCTTTATGATATAACTATATAAGCTGCTAAAATCTTGCAAAATACAACATTATGTATCTAAACGCACAAAACCCACATCAAATAGCTTTATATCCATATGAATAAACAAAAAGCCCTGACCTTTATGATATAACTATATAAGCTGCTAAAATCTTGCAAAATACAACATTATGTATCTAAACGCACAAAACCCACATCAAATAGCTTTATATCCATATGAATAAACAAAAAGCCCTGACCTTTATGATATAACTATATAAGCTGCTAAAATCTTGCAAAATACAACATTATGTATCTAAACGCACAAAACCCACATCAAATAGCTTTATATCCATATGAATAAACAAAAAGCCCTGACCTTTATGATATAACTATATAAGCTGCTAAAATCTTGCAAAATACAACATTATGTATCTAAACGCACAAAACCCACATCAAATAGCTTTATATCCATATGAATAAACAAAAAGCCCTGACCTTTATGATATAACTACATTCCTAATGAGCATTCTATCGCACAGTTCTGTCCATCTAAGGCAAGTAATCTTATTCACATTTCCAACTATATCTATCAATATAGATGGCAATCCAAAGCACTTTCCAACTATATCTATCAGTCTGCAAGTAAATTCACTTTCCAACTATATCTATCAATATAGATGGCAATCCAAAGCACTTTCCAACTATATCTATCAATATAGATGGCAATCCAAAGCACTTTCCAACTATATCTATCAATATAGATGGCAATCCAAAGCACTTTCCAACTATATCTATCAATATAGATGGCAATCCAAAGCACTTTCCAACTATATCTATCAATATAGATGGCAATCCAAAGCACTTTCCAACTATATCTATCAATATAGATGGCAATCCAAAGCACTTTCCAACTATATCTATCAATATAGATGGCAATCCAAAGCACTTTCCAACTATATCTATCAATATAGATGGCAATCCAAAGCACTTTCCAACTATATCTATCAATATAGATGGCAATCCAAAGCACTTTCCAACTATATCTATCAATATAGATGGCAATCCAAAGCACTTTCCAACTATATCTATCAATATAGATGGCAATCCAAAGCACTTTCCAACTATATCTATCAATATAGATGGCAATCCAAAGCACTTTCCAACTATATCTATCAATATAGATGGCAATCCAAAGCACTTTCCAACTATATCTATCAATATAGATGGCAATCCAAAGCACTTTCCAACTATATCTATCAATATAGATGGCAATCCAAAGCACTTTCCAACTATATCTATCAATATAGATGGCAATCCAAAGCACTTTCCAACTATATCTATCAATATAGATGGCAATCCAAAGCACTTTCCAACTATATCTATCAATATAGATGGCAATCCAAAGCACTTTCCAACTATATCTATCAATATAGATGGCAATCCAAAGCACTTTCCAACTATATCTATCAATATAGATGGCAATCCAAAGCACTTTCCAACTATATCTATCAATATAGATGGCAATCCAAAGCACTTTCCAACTATATCTATCAATATAGATGGCAATCCAAAGCACTTTCCAACTATATCTATCAATATAGATGGCAATCCAAAGCACTTTCCAACTATATCTATCAATATAGATGGCAATCCAAAGCACTTTCCAACTATATCTATCAATATAGATGGCAATCCAAAGCACTTTCCAACTATATCTATCAATATAGATGGCAATCCAAAGCACTTTCCAACTATATCTATCAATATAGATGGCAATCCAAAGCACTTTCCAACTATATCTATCAATATAGATGGCAATCCAAAGCACTTTCCAACTATATCTATCAATATAGATGGCAATCCAAAGCACTTTCCAACTATATCTATCAATATAGATGGCAATCCAAAGCACTTTCCAACTATATCTATCAATATAGATGGCAATCCAAAGCACTTTCCAACTATATCTATCAATATAGATGGCAATCCAAAGCACTTTCCAACTATATCTATCAATATAGATGGCAATCCAAAGCACTTTCCAACTATATCTATCAATATAGATGGCAATCCAAAGCACTTTCCAACTATATCTATCAATATAGATGGCAATCCAAAGCACTTTCCAACTATATCTATCAATATAGATGGCAATCCAAAGCACTTTCCAACTATATCTATCAATATAGATGGCAATCCAAAGCACTTTCCAACTATATCTATCAATATAGATGGCAATCCAAAGCACTTTCCAACTATATCTATCAATATAGATGGCAATCCAAAGCACTTTCCAACTATATCTATCAATATAGATGGCAATCCAAAGCACTTTCCAACTATATCTATCAATATAGATGGCAATCCAAAGCACTTTCCAACTATATCTATCAATATAGATGGCAATCCAAAGCACTTTCCAACTATATCTATCAATATAGATGGCAATCCAAAGCACTTTCCAACTATATCTATCAATATAGATGGCAATCCAAAGCACTTTCCAACTATATCTATCAATATAGATGGCAATCCAAAGCACTTTCCAACTATATCTATCAATATAGATGGCAATCCAAAGCACTTTCCAACTATATCTATCAATATAGATGGCAATCCAAAGCACTTTCCAACTATATCTATCAATATAGATGGCAATCCAAAGCACTTTCCAACTATATCTATCAATATAGATGGCAATCCAAAGCACTTTCCAACTATATCTATCAATATAGATGGCAATCCAAAGCACTTTCCAACTATATCTATCAATATAGATGGCAATCCAAAGCACTTTCCAACTATATCTATCAATATAGATGGCAATCCAAAGCACTTTCCAACTATATCTATCAATATAGATGGCAATCCAAAGCACTTTCCAACTATATCTATCAATATAGATGGTAATCTTATTCATTTCCAACTATATCTATCAATATAGATGGCAATCCAAAGCACTTTCCAACTATATCTATCAGTCTGCTTTCCAAAAAATTTGTTTCCATAAAAAAAAAACCTAAAAAAAAAAAAAAAAAAAAAAAAAAAAAAAAAAAAAAAAAAAAAAAAAAAAAAAAAAAAAAAAAAAAAATGTCATATACACGGGTTTTACAACATTATTAATATAAGAAATAGTATATGAAAAAAAAAATTATACGTTAAATATTGAATGATAAATCAAGTTGGATGGTGTAGCAGGTTTCTTTTATACAAACTCTTCCAGAAAAGCAATATCTTATAATTATATATATATATATATGTCAGATCTCATAAAAAATGATTAAAAAAACTATACATGATTTCCGTCCAACTACAACCGCCGTCACTTCCGGTCAGATTCCGGCCAATCGAGCGACTAGATCATTCTCAAATCTTTAAGGGTTGTTGGATTTTTGATTCCCTACAAATCCATGACGCCAACACATCGAATAGATGAAGGATAATCTGAAAGAAAAAGATTCAAAAGTTCCGGCCAGATTTCATCCAAACTATCACAATCCAATGATTCAAACCTTCAAATTGAAGTTTTTAGATACTTCATTCACAACACAGCAGCATCGTCGTCGATCTTCGGGTGAGTTGGTCTTGGGAAGACCAGTGATGCCTCTTGCCTCCGTATCACTACCCTTTGCCGGAAAAAATGGTTTGCCTTTTTTCTGATTAAGTATACTCCATCGTCGGAAAAATGTGATTAAGTATATTTATGTATATATAGATTTGTTGTTTTCATTGACTTTGGATTTTGCCTTTCGATTTTGTGATATGTTTTCATTGATTTATCTTTTGAGTTTTGATTGTGATACATAGAGATGATGTCATATACACGGGTTTTACAACATTATATATCTAATTACTCCAATCTCTGTTCTTAACTTTGGGATCCTATCTATTTCCCATCACAACAAGCAGCACATTTTTATATTCTAAGTCTTTGTTGAATATAATCACATACCCATAATATATGAAATACAAATACTACTAAAACGAAACAGAAACATGTAATAAACAATATAAATAAAACCAATGATTAATTACCAGTGATATGTTGGACTTTTTATGATCTTTAAAGACACTGAAAGACCCTGATGATTTTTTCCCCAATTATATAAATAAGAGAAGAGTCAACAAGCAAGCAATCAGATTTCAATGTATTTGAGCAAAAAAAATTTGAAGGGTTTGTGTGAAAATATTTGATGGGTTTTATTTGTATTTCAGTTTTGATTATAGTTTGTATTTCAGTTTTGATTATAGTTTGTATTTCAGTTTTGATTATAGTTTGTATTTCAGTTTTGATTATAGTTGCTGATGTTTGAATTAAAATGAAAGATTATATTTTTTTGAGTAAATTACAATTTTCGTCCTGTCGTGGGTCAAAAATTACCGTTTTCATCCTTAGGTTTCATAAATTACCGTTTTAGTCCAAATAGTTTCAAAATACGTTTTCATCCTTAGGTTTCATAAATTACCGTTTTAGTCCTAGTTTGTAAATTACAATTTTCGTCCTGTCGTGGGTCAAAAATTACCGTTTTCATCCTTAGGTTTCATAAATTACCGTTTTAGTCCAAATAAGTTTGTCACGACAACGATATTTTATATATATCCACACATCCATGTATATATATACATATACATTATATATATATATATGTCAGATCTCATAAAAAATGATTAAAAAAACTATACATGATTTCCGTCCAACTACAACCGCCGTCACTTCCGGTCAGATTCCGGCCAATCGAGCGACTAGATCATTCTCAAATCTTTAAGGGTTGTTGGATTTTTGATTCCCTACAAATCCATGACGCCAACACATCGAATAGATGAAGGATAATCTGAAAGAAAAAGATTCAAAAGTTCCGGCCAGATTTCATCCAAACTATCACAATCCAATGATTCAAACCTTCAAATTGAAGTTTTTAGATACTTCATTCACAACACAGCAGCATCGTCGTCGATCTTCGGGTGAGTTGGTCTTGGGAAGACCAGTGATGCCTCTTGCCTCCGTATCACTACCCTTTGCCGGAAAAAATGGTTTGCCTTTTTTCTGATTAAGTATACTCCATCGTCGGAAAAATGTGATTAAGTATATTTATGTATATATAGATTTGTTGTTTTCATTGACTTTGGATTTTGCCTTTCGATTTTGTGATATGTTTTCATTGATTTATCTTTTGAGTTTTGATTGTGATACATAGAGATGATGTCATATACACGGGTTTTACAACATTATTAATATAAGAAATAGTATATGAAAAAAAAAATTATACGTTAAATATTGAATGATAAATCAAGTTGGATGGTGTAGCAGGTTTCTTTTATACAAACTCTTCCAGAAAAGCAATATCTTAAATTTGATTACATAATTGATTGAGTTCTCATTGATGTCTTGTAAGAACAATAAAAGTAGCAGCTAGTTCGTGGGGTTTCAATAATTTTAATTACTAATAACAACAATGATTATTCTAATTATAGTCTGATTACAATAGCTAATAACAATAATATTACAATTAACTTGATTACAGTTAATAATATAAAATAAAATATTGATATAAATATGTAACCTCCCTAACTTTTAGCTATATTTTGTTATTAGATAGACATTATGTAATAAAATATTAATTATTTTTAAATTGGGTTAAAAGTGTAAATTAGTAATGGAAAATCAAAAAGTGTAAATTATTTTTAAATTGGGTTAAAAGTGTAAATTAGTAATGGAAAATCAAAAAGTGTAAATTAATTTAGACATGTGTTGATTTAATTAATTTTGAAAAATTGAGAGTTGTGATTGGTCAATTGAGGTTAAGTCAGTTGTCTTTTATTATATATTAAGATTAAGGATTTTTGTCTATTTTTGGTAGCTTTTTAAGAGTTTTTGTTACTTTTGGAGTATTTTTTTTATATTTATTAGCACAAATATATCTTTATAAGTTATATCTTTATAAGGTAAATCTAAGATTTTTATTAAACATCTATCATGTTATTAAAATTTTAAACTAAAAAATTATTATTAAAACAATATATGTAATTTTACAAGTTATATCTTTATAAGTTATATCTTTATAAGTTATATCTTTATAAGTTATATCTTTATAAGTTATATCTTTATAAGTTATATCTTTATAAGTTATATCTTTATAAGTTATATCTTTATAAGTTATATCTTTATAAGTTATATCTTTATAAGTTATATCTTTATAAGTTATATCTTTATAAGTTATATCTTTATAAGTTATATCTTTATAAGTTATATCTTTATAAGTTATATCTTTATAAGTTATATCTTTATAAGTTATATCTTTATAAGTTATATCTTTTATTATATATTAAGATTGATTTTTGTCTATTTTTGGTAGCTTTTTAAGAGTTTTTGTTACTTTTGGAGTATTTTTTTTATATTTATTAGCACAAATATATCTTTATAAGTTATATCTTTATAAGGTAAATCTAAGATTTTTATTAAACATCTATCATGTTATTAAAATTTTAAACTAAAAAATTATTATTAAAACAATATATGTAATTTTACAATCTACTATCCGTTAACCCACTAATCGTATTTTTTCAAGTCGGGTCCTGATTGTCTTTATGGGTTGTCAGGTTGACCTGCCAACGAAAATACCCTACCAATTGATCCACTTGACTCAAAACAAACCCATTTTACTTACCAACCCACTTGAACAAAAAACAACCCTTTTGACCTATGTGATCACATTCAACCCACTTAATAGTATTATTTAAACTTAATTAACTCAAAAGAAAGCTATTTGACTTTGTCAACTCGCCAATACATGTCAATACATGTATGAATCCGGTTGGCTCAGTCGACACGGGTTTAGTCGGATCCGAGTTGTAATTTTTAGATTTAATCTATAATATAACTAAAAAAGGAGGTTGGGTACACTTGACACCCCTAATCCTCTTTCCTAGGCTTAATTCTCCCTCCTAATTAATCTACCTCTTTTTTTTAGATCTTTTTTCTTTTTCGCTTATTAAATAGATAATTATATTTAAAACTCTATCATAAATCTTTTTCTATCAAAACAAATCCTTTTAAATTTTAAAGATATCTAATATCCTTAAAACTCTTCCAATAAATTATTATATATATAACCTAAGTTTTTATTAATCATTTTGCATTCATATTATTCCTCTTCTTCTTATCTTTAATAAACAAATCAAGTTCAGTAACTTTTTCAACAAAAAAACATACGACTTTTTTTATATCACTTAATTTTGTTTTTGGTATTTTGTTCGTATTTGTTTATTATTTGATATTTTATTGTTATGTTATTGCTATTTATCATCTCTTTTTATTTAGTTTGTTGTCAATTGTAATTTGATTATGATTTCTTCTACTACTATAAAAGGGTTTATTCTTTTAAATTTGTTTTGTTTATAATTTTCACCTGTTTTGTTATTTATCATTTTGATATTTACCTTTAATATATATATATATTTTAAGACTATCCACTAATCGGACGGGACTTATAATAAACTAACTATAGCTTATAAAAAAATTTTGCTTTCAATTTGAAGTTATAAAAATTTGCTTTCAATTTGAAGTTATAAAATAATTGAAAATTAAATATAACTCAAAATTTTGGGTTGATTAACTAAATAAAAATTATAGTATGATTATTGCCGATAAGCATAAATGAATTTAAACGTACTCCTTTTATCATCACTAACCACATCAATTTATAAGACCATATAACATTATCTATCATTAAAAAATTAAACATACGCATAAGGGAAAGCTGCGTACCCTCTATGAAAGTCGGAAAAATCAAGAGGGAACCCTAAAAAATTGAGAGGGAAAAACAAGAGGGAATCCTAAAAATTGAAAGATCTTTAATAGTATTATTTAAACTTAATTAACTCAAAAGAAAGCTATTTGACTTTGTCAACTCGCCAATACATGTCAATACATGTATGAATCCGGTTGGCTCAGTCGACACGGGTTTAGTCAGATCCGAGTTGTAATTTTTAGATTTAATCTATAATATAACTAAAAAAGGAGGTTGGGTACACTTGACACCCCTAATCCTCTTTCCTAGGCTTAATTCTCCCTCCTAATTAATCTACCTCTTTTTTTTAGATCTTTTTTCTTTTTCGCTTATTAAATAGATAATTATATTTAAAACTCTATCATAAATCTTTTTCTATCAAAACAAATCCTTTTAAATTTTAAAGATATCTAATATCCTTAAAACTCTTCCAATAAATTATTATATATATAACCTAAGTTTTTATTAATCATTTTGCATTCATATTATTCCTCTTCTTCTTATCTTTAATAAACAAATCAAGTTCAGTAACTTTTTCAACAAAAAAACATACGACTTTTTTTATATCACTTAATTTTGTTTTTGGTATTTTGTTCGTATTTGTTTATTATTTGATATTTTATTGTTATGTTATTGCTATTTATCATCTCTTTTTATTTAGTTTGTTGTCAATTGTAATTTGATTATGATTTCTTCTACTACTATAAAAGGGTTTATTCTTTTAAATTTGTTTTGTTTATAATTTTCACCTGTTTTGTTATTTATCATTTTGATATTTACCTTTAATATATATATATATTTTAAGACTATCCACTAATCGGACGGGACTTATAATAAACTAACTATAGCTTATAAAAAAATTTTGCTTTCAATTTGAAGTTATAAAATAATTGAAAATTAAATATAACTCAAAATTTTGGGTTGATTAACTAAATAAAAATTATAGTATGATTATTGCCGATAAGCATAAATGAATTTAAACGTACTCCTTTTATCATCACTAACCACATCAATTTATAAGACCATATAACATTATCTATCATTAAAAAATTAAACATACGCATAAGGGAAAGCTGCGTACCCTCTATGAAAGTCGGAAAAATCAAGAGGGAACCCTAAAAAATTGAGAGGGAAAAACAAGAGGGAATCCTAAAAATTGAAAGATCTCAATCAATTAGCATCCATGGATTTCGGGATTTCCTCTTTATTCTCGGTCATTCGCATAGAAAAACCCTTGATTTGCTATTTTATTTCACCACAATTCATCCTTCAACCATCTTTCTTCCAACCGCGATTCAGATTCAATTTGAAGATTACGGTAGTTTCTCCTTCACTTTTACAACAATTTTATTGTGTTTAATTCGTTAGTGTGTCGATTTTGGTTTATGATGGTTCTATGTTGTTACTATTACTTTTGCTATGTTTTTTGCCATGCGGCAGATTAACAACCTATGTATGATCTTATATAAATTACTCTTATTATGATGGTAATAGTAATTATTAAAAAGTTATGACTCACAGTTACTTAGTTGATTAAAAACTTTGTTATGATTTTATTTTAATTACTCTTGTTATGATGAGAATGCGGGTTTTTACTACATTATGTATTTCTGTAAAATGGAATACATGTCGCACATGTTTTATGAGTACACAGATATATGATTTGATGTTACCCCTAAAATGGAAACTGATCGACATATGATTAAAAATGAAACTTAAGAGGGTGAATCTGTATATCAAACTGTGATCATGTAGAATGATACCTCTGGCTTGTGAGTAAGGATTTAGTTGCAGATCTTTTTTCATCTATTGTCACAATGCATGGCCCAATTATTGTTGTTTACTAATTATTATTTTTTAGTTGAGATATAAATAGCAGAATGTGGATATTTATGGTGCTTATGATGGTTACGCCTCTTACAAGAAAGAGAGCTCAAGCAGACTGCCCCATCCTTGATGGAAGCCCAATAGTAAAAAAACCCGCTCGTAAGGGCAATACCCGTTTGTCAAAGACTACACCTAGTGGTAAAGTTCCTTTTTGTTTTTTCTAACTTCTTTCATATTGATAAAGAGTTAAATTTCCAGATTGCTCATCTTACATAGTATGGATATGAATTTATGATTTTAACAATGACATCATTTGTTATATCTTGTATTACCCAAAGAAATATCTTGTATTACCTAAAGTTTTGTTATCCCTTATTCATCATGAACGTTATTAAAGTAAAGAAAAAAATTCGTCCGTCTTAATGGGTGGACTGGTAGTACCCAAAGAAATATCTTGTATTACCCAAAGAAATATCTTGTATTACCCAAAGAAATATCTTGTATTACCCAAAGAAATATCTTGTATTACCCAAAGAAATATCTTGTATTACCCAAAGAAATATCTTGTATTACCCAAAGAAATATCTTGTATTACCCAAAGAAATATCTTGTATTACCCAAAGAAATATCTTGTATTACCCAAAGAAATATCTTGTATTACCCAAAGAAATATCTTGTATTACCCAAAGTTAAATTTCCAGATTGCTCATCTTACATAGTATGGATATGAATTTATGATTTTAACAATGACATCATTTGTTATATCTTGTATTACCCAAAGAAATATCTTGTATTACCTAAAGTTTTGTTATCCCTTTTTCATCATGGACTGGTAGTCTTTTAAAAAAGTCAAACTATTGTTATCATTGATCTTAATATTAGCTTTTTTCGTTTCTTTTTATTTTTAATTTGCCAATTACTAGAAACTGGAATGTTTAATTTTCATTATATTATTTATAGTTTCAGTTAAACTTGCATGCTATATAAGGTTAGGAACTGCAGTCGATCTTTGATTATCAATTCTGATTCAATGTATTTACAGAATCATGTATGCAGTTCATAAGAGATGGAACATGCAATTAGTATATCTTACTCGTACACCACATTCTAATAGGTTTCACAAGTTCTATTTTATACATGTAAATTTCCATAAGGATCTATCTTCTTATTGTTTTGCTCTTTGGCTATTTCAATTAGTTTCTGTAGATGCACCTATTCTTCGTACTGTTATTGCTGAAGACCCACCGCTTGGAGAAGCAAGCAATGCGGAGTCCGCCCCTATTGAAGAACCAAATAATGATCCAGTCGCACCCATTCAGCCAAATGCACAAGAAGTTGCTGGTCAACTTCCCGAAGAATCTGTTAAGGAACCTAAAAAACGCAAGCAAAATACAAACAAAAAGTTAATAAAGACTTTAGAAGTTTTGCCTAATGGTACCAAAGTTTCCTTGAACATGGCTAAAGGCACAAAGGCCTTCGTTGGGCCTTCAGCAACAAAATTTGCGACTGAATGTGGAATCATTATTCGCAATGTTTGTTCAATGGAGTATCATAGATGGGACTCAATTCCGCAAGCTCATAAAACTTTGATGTATGAAAAATTACAAGTAAGTTGTGTATATTTTCAATTTCAATGTAAAGTTTTAAGTTTTGTTACTTGCTACAGTTTCAGTTCTACTACTAAGATATGTATGATATCCAGGGAAAGTTCGAGTTGATACGAACAGATTTGAAATTTATGGACTATGTGGATGCTCGGCTACGTGAACATTGGAAACGCTACCGAGGTGAATTGAGTAGGCACTGGAAGAGTGTTGGAGGGAAAAACAATCCTGAATTGGCAAGACAAAAAATAAAACCTGGTTGTCGTGCAGATAACTGGAATCACATGTGCAAATATTGGGAGCTGGAAAAAACCCGGGTAAGTGTGCTAACTTTATCTTACAAATCAAAATACATATGCTTTAACTTCTTTTTTTTTTCATTTTACAAACCATAATATATTTTCAATGTTTGATTTTCTAGAATTATAGTGATAAGATGGAAGGTAACAGACAAAAAAAAATTAATATAAGCAGGGGGGGCTCTCGTTCGATAGCCAATCTTGTACACTCAATGGTATGGTCTACACTTTTCATTGAAGCAATTTACTATCAGTTAAATTGTACATGTTTGTGCCTACATGAAAAAGTGTATTGCTAGTTTGTGCGGTCCTTTGAAATTTGCTACTAATCCATATTGGTACTTTTTTCCGGGGGTTAGTCTGTTAGGGTGAAGATTAGTTTGCCAGTAATGTAGTGAAGCTAAGATTGGTGCTTGATTTAGGTTCTTGTATTTCCCGGTTTAGGTGTAGTTTTCTGCTTGCTGATACTATTTCGTTCTACTAGTTTTGTTAGTTGATCTATCTGCTTGGTTTTTCTATATTGAGTAGTACAACTCGTTTGGTCTTGGTCTATAAATGAAACACTTTTAGCAGTATGTTTGTAAATCAAACCAATTCATAATGTGTTACCTGATAGATGAAGCGGATAATTAAGCATAAAACTGAACCTCGGCAATAAGAAGGCTATAAATTTTGAATGTTTGTGATTTGAATGTTCTATATAATCTTGCAATGGAGACTGAATTAAATGTTATATTGTTTTGCAATGGAGACTAAATTAATCTGTTTTTTATGCAATGGAGACTGAATTAAATGTTATATTTATTGCAATGGAGACTAAATTAATCTGTTTTTTATGCAATGGAGACTGAATTAAATGTTATATTTATTGCAATGGAGACTAAATTAATCTGTTTTTTATGCAATGGAGACTGAATTAAATGTTATATTGTATTGCAATGGAGACTAAATTAATCTGTTTTTTATGCAATGGAGACTGAATTAAATGTTATATTTATTGCAATGGAGACTAAATTAATCTGTTTTTTATGCAATGGAGACTGAATTAAATGTTATATTTATTGCAATGGAGACTAAATTAATCTGTTTTTTATGCAATGGAGACTGAATTAAATGTTATATTGTATTGCAATGGAGACTAAATTCATCTGTTTTTTATGCTAATGAGTAATCTAAATTATATTTATTGCAATGGAGACTGAATTAAATGTTATATTGTATTGCAATGGAGACTAAATTATCTGTTTTTTATGCAATGGAGACTGAATTAAATGTTATATTGTATTGCAATGGAGACTAAATTCAATCTGTTTTTTATGCAATGGAGACTGAATTAAATGTTATATTTATTGCAATGGAGACTAAATTAATCTGTTTTTTATGCAATGGAGACTGAATTAAATGTTATATTTATTGCAATGGAGACTAAATTAATCTGTTTTTTATGCAATGGAGACTGAATTAAATGTTATATTTATTGCAATGGAGACTAAATTAATCTGTTTTTTATGCAATGGAGACTGAATTAAATGTTATATTGTATTGCAATGGAGACTAAATTCAATCTGTTTTTTATGCAATGGAGACTGAATTAAATGTTATATTTATTGCAATGGAGACTAAATTAATCTGTTTTTTATGCAATGGAGACTGAATTAAATGTTATATTGTATTGCAATGGAGACTAAATTCATCTGTTTTTTAGCTAATGAGTTATAATTAAATTATATTTATTGCAATGGAGACTGAATTAAATGTTATATTGTATTGCAATGGAGACTAAATTAATCTGTTTTTTATGCAATGGAGACTAATTAAATGTTTATTTATGCAATGGAGACTAATTAAATGTTTATTTATGCAATGGAGACTAATTAAATGTTTATTTATGCAATGGAGACTAATTAAATGTTTATTTATGCAATGGAGACTAAATTAAATCTGTTTATTTATGCAATGGAGACTGAATTAAATGTTATATTTATTGCAATGGAGACTGAATTAAATGTTATATTGTATTGCAATGGAGACTAAATTCATCTGTTTTTTAGACTAATGAGACTAATTAAATGTTTATTTATGCAATGGAGACTAATTAAATGTTTATTTATGCAATGGAGACTAATTAAATGTTTATTTATGCAATGGAGACTAATTAAATGTTTATTTATGCAATGGAGACTAAATTAAATCTGTTTATTTATGCATTTGGAGTAATCTATTATATATTGCAATGGAGACTGAATTAAATGTTATATTGTATTGCAATGGAGACTAAATTATCTGTTTTTTATGCAATGGAGACTGAATTAAATGTTATATTGTATTGCAATGGAGACTAAATTAATCTGTTTTTTATGCAATGGAGACTGAATTAAATGTTATATTGTATTGCAATGGAGACTAAATTAATCTGTTTTTTATGCAATGGAGACTGAATTAAATGTTATATTTATTGCAATGGAGACTAAATTAATCTGTTTTTTATGCAATGGAGACTGAATTAAATGTTATATTTATTGCAATGGAGACTAAATTAATCTGTTTTTTATGCAATGGAGACTGAATTAAATGTTATATTGTATTGCAATGGAGACTAAATTCATCTGTTTTTTAGACTAATAGTTAGTCTTAAAAACCGTTTATTTTTATGCTTTGGAGTTCTATATAATCTTGCAATGGAGACTGAATTAAATGTTATATTGTATTGCAATGGAGACTAAATTCATCTGTTTTTTAGACTAATAGTTAGTCTTAAAAACCGTTTATTTAAGACTAAATTTTAGTCTCTAAAGATAATAGTTTAAGGACTAAAATCGTTCGATTCTGGGACTATTAATTAGTTTTTAAAACCTTTTATTGCATACTGATTCGAAACTAAATTTTAGTCTCTAAAGATAATAGTTTAAGGACTAAAATCGTTCGATTCTGGGACTATTAATTAGTTTTTAAAACCTTTTATTGCATACTGATTCGAAACTAAATTTTAGTCTCTAAAAGATAATAGTTTAAGGACTAAAATCGTTCGATTCTGGGACTATTAATTAGTTTTTAAAACCTTTTATTGCATACTGATTCGAAACTAAATTTTAGTCTCTAAAGATAATAGTTTAAGGACTAAAATCGTTCGATTCTGGGACTATTAATTAGTTTTTAAAACCTTTTATTGCATACTGATTCGAAACTAAATTTTAGTCTCTAAAGATAATAGTTTAAGGACTAAAATCGTTCGATTCTGGGACTATTAATTAGTTTTTAAAACCTTTTATTGCATACTGATTCGAAACTAAATTTTAGTCTCTAAAGATAATAGTTTAAGGACTAAAATCGTTCGATTCTGGGACTATTAATTAGTTTTTAAAACCTTTTATTGCATACTGATTCGAAACTAAATTTTAGTCTCTAAAAGAAGTAAAATAAGGACTGAAATAACATGGTAACGGTCTATAGAAATAAGGACTGAATTTTTTTATTTGGAGACTGATCTCTTGTCCTTATTGGTTCGATACAAGAAGGACTGATTTTCAGTTGATAACCTCACTTTCCGTAACTAAGCTCTAGTAACTGATTAGTAACTAGCAAAATCAGTCTTTGTTAGGCCATCGGTAACTGATCATGTTGTATTGGAGACTGATTTTTCAGTCTCTGAAAGCCTGTTTTTTTGTAGTGATATCCTTATATTCGATCTTTTATGGCTATTTTAGATGTGACACTACTTGAAGAAAAACGTAATGCTACTTGAAACAAATTTGGTGATCTACTTCAATCAGTTATAGGTTTAAAAATATGGCCATTGTTAATTCTGTGTAATTTATTAGCTTGTTTGTGAATCATAGAAAAATGTAGATATTTTCACATATCAGTGTGTAAATTTTTATAACTTTTGATCATTGGCGATGCTGGCTATGTTGCTACTTATTCGGGTTTAACTTTCATTTGCATATTCCATATTGATTCAAACACGTATTGTTGAAACATGGACTGATATCAATACAAAATGTGAAGTAGGAAAGGCCATCATTGTTTTAAAAGGTTGTTTAGATCTTTGAGTTTTATCTAAGTTTTTGCATTAAATTGCAATAGCATTAGCTACAAGTTAAGAAAAGCAGTGGTCATACAATCCCAATATTTGAAAATGTCAAAGACAAATAATAATTCGAAATCTTCACTGCCATGCCCTGAAAATAAAATGGCTTGCTCGAGATGCACAGAGATCTGTTTGGGCTGTTAGTATGATACAAACTAGACATATTAACTTTAGAATTAGGATTGGTTCGTTAATTCAAAATGCAAATATGTTTGCACCAGGTGGTTTTTCCATTTATGTTTCTATAATATTACTTCAATAGTTCATATTGTAAATATTAGATAAATGCTAGCTTTTGGGCATTTATATTTCCATGCCTTATGTATTATATGTGGTGCTATTTTGCAGATACGATGAACCATTTATGCCGACCAAATTGTTTTTTTCTATTGGCGATTCAGCCATTCAGGGATCAGTTTGTGGTGATGACAAACGTTGAACAATGGATTAATTATGCAGAATATGTGAAAATCATGAACATTGTTGCTCAATATTAATTCGGGGTCATGCTCATCTTTTACATCATCTTTTCAGATGACATGAGTGGGCAGAGGAACATATGCATATACAAAGATATGGCCTTTCAACACCATCAGTAAGTTCCTCATGTCTCCTGCATAACTAGTGCTAGTATCTCTTCGTTTGTTATCTTAATTATGTGGTCGGCATCTCTTATTTCTCATGTTACCCAAAAAAATGAACTGAATAAGTGTATCCTAACTATTAGATCTCACAGATTGGGCAGGTTGCTTGGGACATTAGATATCAATTTTTATCTAGTTTTCTTTCTTTTTTATATTTTTTAATAATAATTAGTTAAGGTTTTAAATATGCATAAATTGTAAAGTTATGGATAAAATGATTTACGAGGTTGTGGTTGCGGGCATTAAAATCTAAAAGTATGGTTTTCTGCTTCAGACCACCTTTAACCTACTTTCTCTTATTTCGCTACATTTTTTTTTGATGTTAATGATTCCTCATGGTTTCGGCATTTACCTCTTGAGCGTGTGGGCATACGTGTTATCACTTTTGTTATGCAGGTTTGCGTGATCCGCTCTTATTAGATGAGACAAAATTCCACCTGGGGTCCTATTGGCAGGTGTTCTTGGAGCCGGAGGCTTTGACGTAATATATGCAGTAGCTCACAATATGTTTTGGCCTTGCTGGTAAGAGAGGATCCCCATGGTGTTTCAATAGAGAATATGATCCCCAGACCAATCAAATTGCATCAAGTATTTCTTCAATTTCTTTGTATGAAATGACATATGTTATTTAGTCTATTTATCAAAGAGTAATAGGATGTCCCTGTGTTGTATTTCGCTTAAATATTGTAACAAATTGATAAGATAGTTAACTTATGAATACTTTTTCCATAACATACTTTGGGTCTGTTTGATACAACAATATGATTTAGTGCTTAATGGATTTAGTAAGGAAGATTTAAAAGTTTTATTTCAACTTGGTCATGAATATATAGTTAACCAAATTACCATCTGACAAGTGTGTTCAAAATCTAAGTGACAGACAATATCGAATCCCCAAAATAAAAAACAGCCAACACTACTTTACAACTCCAAATATGAATTGTTATAATACAACTCCGACGAATAAGAGTTCCATTACGTACTTCAAATATAGCCTAGTGGTTGGCACCTCAGCCTGTGACTTTCATGTCACAGGTTCGAGTCCCCATTTGGGATATTTGAGGGACACCTCCCAAGTCCTCCTATGAAGGGATAAGAACCCCGGTTCGAATCCTGGAGGGGGCAAGGTTTACCCCAATTTAAGTGTCGTGCCTTATGGCGGCTTAGTTGGGGGTTTCCCTCCCCTTAGTGGTTCCCTGAACACTTGTAACGGCCCATGGTCAACATCTCGTTGTCTAGGGTACGTGCAAGGCTTCACCATTTACGGTGAGGTTTCCCCGATGTCGTGTTCCGACTGAATGTTCAAAAAAAAAAAAAAAAAAAAAAAAAAAAAAGAGTTCCATTACACTGATGTTATTATGACTTAATTACAAAGTGTCATATCAAGTTATGTTATAATACGACTTTAACAATAAGGGTCCTATTACACTGATGTGTTATGACTTAAATACCAAGTGTTATTAAGTTATGTTATAACGACTCTAACAAATAAGGGTCCTATTATACTGACTTTTATGACTGAAATTCTAATTGTCCTATTAGGTTATGTTATAATAGGACCCCCATGATCAAGTGTCCTTATTACATTACCACATAATAAGACATCAACTACTAAACGTTCTATAATGTACATTATTAGGATCCAAATTTTAAGCGTCCTATTAAGTTATATGATAATAGGACCCCAAACATTCGTCCGCTTGATTACATAGTGTTTTAGGACACCAGTTTATTTGTGTATATTATAATAAGATCCTAAACAGTCATTGGTCCTATTAGATAGCTTTTTAGGACACTTTATTAATAGCATCCTACACAAAGGGTCCTAAAAACCCCATTTTGTTGTAGTAACCACGTCACCCATTACACAAACACACGAAAATGGCTAACCACGCCTCCCAAACAAGTTCAAGATATGGAGACACCCTCAATATCTTGAACACCAATGTCCCTAAGTGAATCTTAAAATTAAGAATCCCCTTCTTAATTTTAATCCCCTCCAAAAATCAATTCAGTCCCACATATCATTTTTTCAATGCAGGAATAAGTGGAGACTGACAATAATTAAAGATACTGCAAGCTAGGGATCATAGCCTACAAGTGGAGTCTTAATTGTGCATAAAAGGTGCATGTATCTTACTATTTAATTAATGCATTGATTAGATTATTTACTATTTAAGTAGTCGAATAAGTCAAGATTAATTATTAACTGACACACGACATCATCTAGATATTAGTCATTTACCATTTTTACCCTTGATAACAGTTTTGGTTTTCAAGTTCAAAATAAAATGGATCAAAAGAAAAACTTCATTACTTCAAAATATATTTACATAAAACTACTCGAAAACAGTTTTTTACAACCATGATCGATCACTCCGGATCAATCTCTCCTCTCCTAAACATTGTTGTTCTACATTACACTACCCCTATCGATTCAGATTCCTGACAATCAAAAGAGTCTAAAAATATGGGCTCTGGCCTTTTCATCATATCCTTCATCACCCATACAACATAAAAACACCTACAGAAGAACTTCTCAGTAAACTGAAGGATTTATTTCCCTCAGCCTTTCCAGGATTGACTTTGTTCGAAACAACTCTTCTCTCGCATTTTTAAGTTCTTCCTGTGTAGTGCCAAGTTCAATACAAAGATCTCTCAAGGCAATGTTCAGAACTCTGATCTTGGCTTCTAAACCAGTCTTGACTTCCAAACCCATTTCTCTCTCTGTCTCGACAGATTCTTTGTAAGATGTAAAGTCCCTCACACGATGGTTTAACCCACGAGTGTAAAATACAAGACAAGTATGAACTAGAATCGGACTAGTATTACTTCAATATAAATATGCAAGTATATAAACAAAGTAATAAATGACTTAAGCAATATTTAAACAAGTAAATAAATGGTGGAACACAAATGTAGTTTTCAAGTGTATTTTCTTTATTGATGTATAAACAAAATACAAGATCGTTGCGGAATCTAGATATTACACGTATGTAAGTATCTAAACAATCTTTGAATTACAAGTGATCTATACTTGTTAAATAAACTCCTTTGATCGATATACTTAGAGTTGTGAAGTATAACTGTTTAGATCGAGAGTATTTAAGCAAGTTCACCAATTTGCTAAAAAAGTAATTTTCTCAAAGAAATGACTTTGTATTTATAGGCAACAAAATTCACCAGTGAATTTTGTGCCGTACAAATATGGTTGTCATACATTTAATGATCCGACAAGAACATTAAATGTATTGGATAAGGAATAAGGATAAAGTCACATCAAATGCAAGTGTATCCTTTTATCCAACCACCTTAACACACGTATATTCTTTGGTAAAGAACAAGTGGATTGTTCTTTGGAAAGTGTGTAAAGGCAAAAGTCAATCCTCGATATCAGTGTTCAGACTTGTAGGGTCTAGAACACTAACAATCCTCCAGTGTGCAGATCTGGTAAGACTTCCAGTGGACTCCGCCATTTGTCAGTCTTCTTTATTCTTCCTTCAGTCTTTGACTTCAGTCAGAACGTCTTCAGTAGAGTAGATCTGGACTTGGGTGAAGTCCAGTGAGCTAATCTGGAGAATACTCCAGATTTCCTTTACAAGTATTTGCTCACTGGTCTTCCATTATTTCTGGACAAATCTTTAGAGGGACTCCAGATTCCAAGTCTGGAGTAGGTCAGATACTGGACAGATCTTCAGTAAGGCTCCAGTAGTCGAGTCTGGAGCGAGTCCAGTAAATCTGGACCTAACAAATTCCCCCTATTTGTTTAGAAATAATGCAAGTGTTTTCAGGCTTATAGATATACAAATTTGTATGTCTGGAAAACACTTAGTCGATTTAAGTCTAAAAAAAATCTAAGTTACTGGAAAACACTTTATAGATCATGAGTGTTTTCAGTTTCATCTTTTAGGTTCTAACTTAGACTAAATCTAATCATTTACTTATAAAAAAAATAAAAAATTGCAACTATTATTACTATCATCAACTGGAAAATAGTTACAACTTTCTTTAAACGAATAAATACAATAAGTACATGATAAAAGATTCAGGCCCTTTTTCTTGATGAATGCCCTGGTGCATCTTCAGTAGCCTTCCTCTTTGGTGATGGAGATGATGGAACAGACACTGGTGGTCTCAAACCCAACACAACTTCCATTTGTTGTATTCTACTCCAGACCTTTTGAACTCTCTTAATAAAAGCCTTAACATCTGGAGATAGATCAGTTTTACCTTTAAAAGTCAATCCTATCTCCTTCAGTTCAGTCCATCCAAAAGCTTGGACTGTTGTATCTTTCCTTTCATCTTTAAAGTTACCCTCCCTGGTCAACTTTACATGAAATCTGGTCATTCCTTGATGATTTTCAGCCAACTTGATTTCAGAATCAACAATCTTTCTAGTATTGGCCCTGAAATTCATCATTTGATCATACTGTGCCTTCTGCTTTGCCATCTGGACCATATATTCAGTTTCCTTGGATACACCACTCTGTTGTCCTTCAGTGGACTGGTGTTGTTGGCGATTTATTCTCAGAGAGGTATCCAGGGGAATGAACGTGCTCACATCAGCATCCTTTATTGCCTTGAGTTGTTTGGCAGTAAGCTTTGGCAGACGTACTCTACTTCCAGAGCAGCAGCATTTTTCCTTATCTTTCTCTGGAGGCTCACCAGTTCCTCCTTTCTCTGCCTTATCAACTCTGGAATAGTAACACCATAAATTAACGAGTCATATACCTGCTCTTCTTCAGCGTAGAACGAGCGTACATGAACATCATTCAATGCATCTAGACATTGATAAACTCTGGGATCCTCTTTCATCCTCTTGAACACTTCAATATTAATGCCTAACCTTCCAGCATTGTATGAGTCCAGAGTCCCATGAGTAGCCATATCCCTATGATGGGCCAGCAGTTCTTCTCTTTGATTTTTCTTGAAGATCTCAATCATGATGCATTGTTGTTCTAACTTTCTAGCAGTTTCATCATCAGCATCTTCAGTTTGTTCTTCTTCTTCACCAGATACCACTTTTTCTTTTCCTTTCACAGCCTTCAGTGTAGTTGGGATATCTGGGAAGGATTCAAATTGGGGCTCACTGGCCTCAGTACCAGTAGCTTCTTCAGTTAGCCCGGCTTCAGTGCCATATGCTCTTTGTGCTGCTCTTTGAGCCAATTCTTTCAATGTCATCTGGTCTATTTGGTCACCAGATGATGGAACTGATGATTTTTCCCCCTTGGAATGATCACCAGTCCTGGACTTGAGATCATTCCACAATTCTTCCATCATATGCCTGTCCAGAGAACCAAAGGTTCTTCCAGTTGCTGGACTTGCATCAGCTACCATCTTTTTGAGTGCCTGGACTTCCTTTTGCATATTTTCAAATTCTTTTGGCAAGTCCTTTGGCAGCTCAACCTCTATCATCTTCACAACTTCTGGAAACATAACATCCTGAAATGATCTAAGGACAGATCCAGATATTTCTTTAGTGATCTCTTTCAGCATATCACCCCTAAACTTTCTAACAACTTCATCACTAAGGGTGCTGACAATATTATCCTGATCTAATGTTGGCCTGCTCTCCAGTGCACCAACTCTTGTAACCAGCTTCTCAATCTCTTCTTTCAGACCTGCCAGTGGTTGTACAACCTTACTTTCCACTGCAGTCTGAACAGAACTGACAATCTTCTCTTCCAAACCCTGGACTGCCACTTTGATGTTCTCAGAATTACGATTGGTGGCCAGTACCAGTTCATCTAACTTATCAAATACCAACTTCTCATTCCCAGCAAATAGGTTCATTTCTGACGCTAAATTGTTTGACAATATTGATTTGAAGTCAGAAATAACCTGGGAAGAGCTCTGAAGTGATCTCTCCAGGTCCGCCACCTTACTAAGAAGGCCTTGGACCTCGGTAGAAGATGAAGTGGAGAGACCACTGGGCGGTTCCAGATGAGATGTCAATCTGGTCATTACTGGTACTTGTGCCCAGACCTCTTCAGTTTCCACATCTTCAGCATTAACAACTGAAGAGTCTGGCACACCTTGTTCAGTTGGGTTTACTGGGGTTTCGATAGGTGGAGGTTGAGATTGTGAAGGTTGAATGAAAGGGGTGAAGTATTGAGTGGATTGAGGAATAGAAGGTGGTGGAGGTGGTGGCATACTTGATTCTGGTGGTGGTTGAGTTAATTCTGAAGATGGTGGTGGTGGCATTTCTGTTTCTGGTGGAGGTAGGGTTGCTTCTGGTGGAGGTGGTGGCATTTCTGGTAGGCTTGCAGCTTGCTCAACATCTTCACCCAAAAAGTTCATGTCTACATCAAAATTCTGGCCTTCTGAAATGGGAGAATCAGCCCCATCCCAAAACATATCACCAATATCACCAGCAGATGTACCAGCCTGATCTCCAGCCTGAACATTTAAATCAATCTGAGCCTCATGCTCATCAGACTGGACACCCTGTTCTACTTGCACAACCTGCTCCCCAACCTGTTCATCAAACTGGGCCAGATTTTCCATCTGTTCATCAAACTGCCCAACACCTTCTATATTTTCAACTTGTTCAACATTCTCCTCTTCAATAATGGGAGACCCATCCAGATCCATGACATCACCAACCTGTCTTGTTGGGTTCACCTGGACTCCACCTCTCATTAGGCGCCTACTTGATCTAGGTCGTTTGATGAGATCAACAATTTCTGGTTGCTCACCTTCTTCTGGAGCAACTTGCCTTAATGGTTGTACCATTTCAACAACCTGGATATCTTGGTCACCAGGATGTTCTTCAACAACTTGAACCCTACCTGGTGCCTCTGCCTGTACCCTTTGAAATGTCAACATTGCTGGAGGAATCTCTACCTCTCCAGTTCTTGATTGAAGGTTATTCAAGTCCCTCATAAACTCACTCACTGAGAAATGAGTAGTGTCATAATCGTACTGGGCTCCTAGGGCACTTCTAAACATAAGGGAAAGAAAACGAATGAATGGAACATGGGGTTTTCTCCCTTTAGCTTTCAGTCTATCCACCAAATCATTGAACAAAATTTGAGCGAAGTCTACTCTTATCCCAAACCACAAACAGTAGGCAATCTGGAGCTGGGTTTGATTTATCTGATCAAGACCCCCAGAACTACCTCCCAGACATTCAACCAAATGAGTGAAGAAGAATCTCCACGAGTCTGTCAACCTACTCATATATATAGTGCCTTTCCTCAACAACTGGCCATGATCATCAACAATTTCTGTGTGCCCCATCAACCTGCACACTTCCCTGAAATTAATGCCAGAGGGAAGTTCGATGGGCAACTCATCTTGGTCAAGATAGTTCAACTGTAAAACATGCCTGAGTAAACCCACCGAAAAACTTAAAGGTCTGGTACCTCCCCTAAGAGTATAAGAAATTGATGAGGTTTCTTCATTATAAAAGGCGGAGTACCAGAATTCACATAAATAATCATGGTACATTCTCCCTGGATTTAGGGTTAATGCACCATACAAAGGGCATGAGAGAAAGAACGTATTCAATCTCCCAATGATAGATTGAGCAGGATGAGAACTGGAAAGTTTGGCCATCCAGTTATTCATATTGTTTCGAATAGCTCTGGCCTCAAGAGTAATGTGTCTGGGTTTAGTGACATTATCAACCGGAGCATATTCGGTAGATAAAATATTTCCTGGTGCCATTTATGATTGATAGAGAGGAAGATGAAATTGAATGAATTTAAGGTTTATGAAGAAGAATTTAATGAATTTGCAGTTAATATGAGAGATTTAATGATTGGAAAAGAAATGAAGGAATGAAGAATTGAATGAAGGAATTTTAGGATTTGGGAGTAAATGTTCGAAGTAAAAGTAAAGTGAAAGTGAAAATGGGTATATATAGGGGAAACAATGTGGAACTCAAACGATTTGATTTGAAATTATCAAATTAAGTTTTTGATCGGGTTTGAGATCCGCATTAATTACATCACATCACACATAAATGCATGACGGTTTACAGCCCACAAAATAGTAACAACTTGTACTTTTTGTTTTCCCAAGGTAAAAAGACCATCATTGCGTTGAAAAAGTTTACATGCCACGTAGGATTTATAAGATAAATATCTTTGAAAAAGTTTGCATGCACGTAGGATTTATAAGATAAATATCTTTGAAAAAGTTTGCATGCCACGTAGGATTTATAAGATAAATATCTTTGAAAAAGTTTGCATACGTAGGATTTATAAGATAAATATTTTGAAAAAGTTTGCATGCCACGTAGGATTTATAAGATAAATATCTTTGAAAAAGTTTGCATACGTGGCATAAAGATAAATATTTGAAAAAGTTTACATGCCACGTAGGATTTATAAGATAAATATCTTTGAAAAAGTTTGCATACGTGGCACACACAATGACCAAGTATTTAAAAAATATTGTTACTCAATTCAGTTCATCTGGAGGTTGACTAAACACTCCAGTATCACTGGTGGATTAGTCCAGTGAAGCATGTACTGATGGTACACTGGAGGGACACTCCAGTAAAGTACCAGTGAAAACCATTTTGAAAGACTGGTAACTTCAAACATGCACGTCAACTAATACAGACAAATGAGAGGGACACATTTACAAGGAGACAAAAGTCAACTCAAACACGCACTTCAATCTGTCCAGTTACCAGTGAGAGGGACATATTTACAAAGCACCAGTAATATTTTCTGGACAATTCGTCCAGTAAGAAATTTTGTCCAGTGAGAAAATAAATTAATAAATTCCCTTTGAACTTTAAACATTTTTAAGAAAAATATATCTTTCAAAGTCTTCCCCCCTGGAATGTTGATCCAGAAATAAATTAATAAATTCCTTTTGAACTTTAAACATTTTTAAGAAAAATATATCTTTCAAAGTCTTCCCCCCTGGAATGTTGATCCAGAAATAAATTTATGAATCTTTAAATCAAAGATCCTTAGTAGTACACAATGGCGTTCAATACTAAGGTTCCAGATTTAAGGGTTTAACATTCCCAACTCACCAACAAGATATTCAAAAGTTTTGACATCCAGTGGTTTCGTAAAAATTTCAGCGAGTTGTTTGTCAGTGGGGATAAAATGGAGTTCAATGTTTCCTTTCACAACATTATCACGAATGAAGTGATTCCTGAGATCAATGTGCTTGGTTTTGGAGTGCATGACTGGATTGTTTGAGATAGCAATGGCACTGGTATTATCACAAAAGATTGGAGTCTTTGAATACTTAATACCATAATCAAGCAACTGGTTCTTCATCCAGAGTATCTGAGCACAACAACTGGCTGCAGACACGTATTCAGCTTCAGCAGTGGACAATGAAACTGAAGTTTGCTTTTTACTGGTCCAACTGACCAGTTTGCCACCAACGAAATGACATCCACCAGTAGTGGATTTCCTGTCTATCTTACAACCTGCATGATCTGAATCTGAATAACCCATTAGATCCATGCCTGAGCCTTTGGGATACCAAAGACCTAGACTGGGGACACCTTTAAGGTACTTCAGTATGCGTTTTACAGCGAGCATATGAGATTCCTTTGGATTAGACTGATATCTGGCACATAAACATGTTGAAAAACATAATATCTGGTCTACTGGCCGTTAAATACATCAGTGAACCAACCATGCCTCTATAGACAGTGGTGTTCACTGGTTTACCATCTGGATCAGAGTCCAGTGTCAGTGGTGCAGAAATTGGAGTGGGTTTAGATGGTGAAGAGTTCATATCATATTTCTTTAAAAGATCTCTAACATATTTTTCCTGATTAATAAAGATGCCATCTTTGTTTTGTTTAATCTGGAGTCCAAGAAAATATGTTAATTCACCCATCAAACTCATTTCATATTCAGTTGACATTATTTTCGAAAATTTCTTGCACATGTTTTCATCAGTAGACCCAAAAATAATATCATCAACATAAATTTGTACCAGTAACAGATTACCTTTCTCATGAAGAATGAACAAGGTATTGTCAATTGCACCTCGTTTAAAACCATTTTTCAACAAATGTTTAGTTAGAGTATCATACCAGGCACGTGGGGCTTGTCTGAGGCCATACAGCGCTTTGTCCAGACGATATACCCAATGTGGATGCTTTTTATCAACGAAACCTGGAGGTTGTCTGACGTACACTTCTTCTTCAAGCTTTCCATTCAAGAAGGCACTCTTTACATCCATCTGGTAGACCTTGAACTGATGATGAGCAGCGAATGCTAAGAATATTCTGATCGCTTCAAGTCTAGCCACTGGAGCAAATGATTCATCAAAGTCGATATCTGACTGGCAGTAGCCTTGTGCTACCAGTCTGGCCTTGTTTTTGATTACGTGGCCATCTTCATCTACTTTGTTCCTGAAGACCCATCTTGTTCCAATTGGTTCTTTCTTTCCAACTGGGAAAGGAACCAGATACCAGACCTTGTTCCTTTCAAACTGGTGAAGCTCTTCTTGCATAGCAGTCACCCAGCTTGGATCTTCCATAGCCTCGTCAATTTTCTTTGGTTCTATCAAAGATAGAAAACTAACGTATAAGCATTGATTACTGGAGGCTCTTCTGGTCTGAACTCCACGACTGGAGTCACCTATGATCTGATCAATAGGGTGAGCTTTTGTCCATCTGGAAAACTGACCAGGATTGTTACTGACAACAATATCAGTGCAAGAATTCAGTTGAGTCTCCTCTGGAGTTGCTTCTGGAGGAGGATCTTGCCAGACTACTTCAGTATCTTCATCTGAGTCATTTAGATCACGATTTGCATCATGAAATTCTTCATTTGAAGGCATTTCCTGGAGTACTGGTTCAGTTTCAACTGGGACTGATACTGGGGGAGTAGTACGTACATCTGAACCAATATTAATTTCAGAGGGTAGTTTGAAAATAATACAAGATCAAGTTGCAAATCAAAAGGCAGAGTATGATGCAAAACTTGCTGCTTTTGAACTCAGACTGTTGGCTTTAGAATCTTGCCGACCGGCCTCGGTTCCTTCTCGTCGGGATGATCCTGATTCTGATGATCACCCCGAGGGGGAGAACCAAGGAGAAGGTCAAGCCAATATTGAAAATACATCGGCAAGTGTTGAAGTAAATGTTGGAGATGTGGTAATGGAAGAAAGAGCACAGGGTGAGAATGTTGAAAGTTCTAGATTTCAAACCCAAGTTGATGCTGCTATTCTTGATCTAGTAACTGAAGCAGTTAACAAAGCAGTTGCTCAAATGTTTGAAGATGCTGCTGAAGAAATCTTGGATGAAGATGAGGTGATGGAAGAACGAACAGAGATTGAAAATGTTGAAAATATTGAAGATGATGCAAATGATGCTTTGAATGATGAGATTGAAAGAAGGTTAGTAGAAGCTTTTGGAGATGATTCTGATATGGATGATAATGATGAAGGAATTGAAGTTGTTGATGATGATGAAGAGTTTGTGAATGAAGATGATGTTGTTGAATATGCTGAAGATGATGCAGATGTTGAAGCGTTGAAAGATAATGTAACGTTTGATGAACCAGAGATTGTTGAGAATCCAACAAATGTAGAAGTTGTTGAAGAACCTGTGTTTGAAGAATTTGCAGATTTAGATTATTTTGAAACAGGTCCTTCAAGCAGAGTAGAAGTTGGAGAATCATCTGCGCGTGCTAGCTCAACTCCTCAACGTTATAATTTTGAAGATTTCAACAATTTCGATGAACTCAGAAAGACTCCAGAAGCTGCAAGTCAGAATTTCCAGAAATCTACTTACAAGCAGGTTTTGCGAGAGGCAATCACATCCGAGGAAGTCCTCCCTGATTACTTTCCAACTGAGCTAACTGAAGAACAATTAAACTTTATTAATCGGGGATACTTCTTGAGGGATAGAGAAAGAATGGTTGCTCTCGGCATTAAACCTAAAGAAGCAGCAAAGAAATCAAGATATCTGGAAGAAAGGGCTTACCCAATCTTTTGTGGAGCTACAAAGGTAACTAAAACCAAAAGACCTGAACTGGAATCAATGTACAAGTTTAAGGAAGCCAGGCAAATCGAAGAATATACAGAGCTTCTTAAACTTACAAAACAATATAACCCAAAGTTGCTGAAAGAACAGAGAGATCATAAGATTTTGGTGCTGATCAGAGTGATCTTGATTAAGAGAGTTTCTATTTCTATTCCATGTAATGCACGAAACCAAGAAGTCAACATGGATGTTGATGATAGGGGTTTGGGTGCAGAGCACGTCGACGATATGGTTATTGACAACCAAGAAGACGTTGCTGATGACATTGGGGGAGATGTCAACCAAGGAAAAGGAGGAAACGGGGATGATGATGGAGATGATGACATGGATGATGGTCCAGATAATGTTGCTGGCAGAGTACCCATAGGTCAAGGTGTTGGTAGTACTTATGCAGCAGTGGATCTCCCCATGGCCGAAGCTGATTCCCGGCCAGTTGTAGAAAAAGATTATCCCTCTGGGTTGGGGCTTAGTCTTAAAAAAAAGAGACAGAGTCAGGACGAAGGGGTGTCTAATGCAAATAAGTCTTGGGGCTCATTGCGGAGACATATTCTTCTGAGGTGGAAGAGACGAGACAAAATTTGGACGATCCAGAACCAAGCGTTCAAGAGCCTGCGCAGAACTTAAACGAAGAAATGACTGAAGGGCCTCTCCATTACGAGGATAGAGGTAAAGGATTGATGATTGCACCTTTCTCAAGTTTAGCAGCACCATCAACTCCTCAAGTTCATGTCAATCCGCCTGTCATTAAACCAGCTGTAGTATCACTGGTTTGCGCTGAAGATGACCAGTCACCTCCAAAGGTAATCAGACTTTTGGGAATCAAGATTGGAGATAGACCAGTCTTGATGACTGCAAGGCCTCGCAGCTCTACAATCACACCAATCATGTCTTCGTCAACGACTCCACCGTCTACAACAAGACCATTGATAAACGCTTAATTAACATGATTTTAATGTGCAAAAAGGGAATATTTTGTGAGTGTTAATAGACGATTAGGGGTACCTTTACGTTTGTTAGTGATTTCAGGCTACAGGTTGCGATTTGGAGTTAAGTGGATCAAAAACGAGTCAAGAAAGCAAATATGGAAAACTCCAAAACTGGAGCACCGTCTTGGACGGTGGAACCCAGCGTCTGGGACGTTGGGCCGTATTTGGCCACTGGACGTTTGAGGGGCGTAAAGGAGGAACCCATATATTTGGGCGACCGTCTGGTACGGTGACACCCACCATCTGGGACGGTGGGCCATAAGTCTTGAACATCTGGAACGTTGATGAGGCGTAAAGGAACCTGAAGCATTTTCTACTACCGTCTGACACGCCAAGGATCACCGTCTGGGATGGTGGTCGGCTTCACCTGTTTCCGAATTTTGTGGAAAAATATAATTTTTAGTTTATATTACTTTCAAATACGAACTTTAAAGTTACCATTCAGATATTACACACACAATAGCAGTTCCAGAAGTTCTTAACACCCCAAAATCATCATCATATCACAATTCCATGGAGATTAAAGTCTTAATTGAAGAATCAATGACGAAGATACTAGTCTAATTTCCTTTTGATCATTCTTATGTGACCAATTATGTAAGACAATTGTATTCAACCTTTCTTATGTTCAAGTTGGATGACATGTTTAATTCTTCTTTAGTGTTTTGCATCTAATGTTGTTTGGATTATTTGAATGATTACATGTTTATGACTTGAATGAATTTCATCTATCTTTTGATTTCAAATTCTTGTTAATCAATGATTATTGAATGAATCTCTTATGAACTTGTAATCTAGTTAATGAATGGATAATTTAGTTGTGTCAATTCCTCGGTTTTCATTATCGTGAATCATCACAACCTAATCAATTAATTCTTAGCATTCATTTAATCCAAACATTATAACGAATCATGTCTATGTGATTTCCAATGAATATAAGTTAGGTTATACATTTGAAAGCATAATTAGAAGCATTAGAATGATCTCCCTTTTTATTATTGAATTATTGTGTTAAGTTTACAATTAATTTTAGTTTAATCAACTCAATCAATCAAATCGATTTTAAGTTTATGCCTAGTTTAATTAACTTGTCAAATTGTTTAACATTTTCCATAGATTCCTTGAGGATACGATACACTATTTACCCGTACTAATTATTGGTATTTAGTTTTATTTTTGATCGGTCCAACGACATCGATCAACCATCAGTGACTTCTTCACAGCAAGGAGCTGCTCAGACTAACAAGGAACGAGTATCCAAGTTAGCTGGTGATATCCAAAGGATGAGAGCTCTAGTTGCAAGCTTGTCTGACAAGCTTAGAGGAAAAGAAGAGTCACACCGAAGAGATGCTGACCTCGTAAGACAAAGTCACCTAGAAGCAACAATCAATTCAGTCAATGGTATTATTGACTCAATTGGGTGCACCACAAACTATTGAAAGGTCAAGCTAATCATCTCGAGAGCTTAGGTAAGAGGTCTGCTGAGCTGCATAACAAGATCAAAAATATTGAATCTCAGGGGGAGAAGTCTGGCTGCAAGGATGACGCTCTCAAACATCATCAAAGGGATGATGAGGATGAGGATCCAAGTGGTTATAGACAGCAGGAGGAGATTTAGAGATTTCCGACCTTAAACGTCAATGCAGCTCAGGGGGAGCAGAGTCAACAAGGTCAACCTGTCCAAGCTGCTGACACATCTGATGCTCCTTCATCTAATCCACCGGTTGTAGAGGAAAGGGGCTGGTATCCAGGAACAACCGACTGAAGGAGTAGGAGTCGGCATTCAGTCAGAAGAACTCTCAAATGGTTTGAGAGTTTCTTGGGAACAAGCAAAAGTTTGCTTGTTCAGAAGAACTCTCAAATGGTTTGAGAGTTTCTTGGGAACAAGCAAAAGTTTGCTTGTTCAGAAGAACTCTCAAATGGTTTGAGAGTTTCTTGGGAACAAGCAAAAGTTTGCTTGTTCAGAAGAACTCTCAAATGGTTTGAGAGTTTCTTGGGAACAAGCAAAAGTTTGCTTGTTCAGAAGAACTCTCAAATGGTTTGAGAGTTTCTTGGGAACAAGCAAAAGTTTGCTTGTTCAGAAGAACTCTCAAATGGTTTGAGAGTTTCTTGGGAACAAGCAAAAGTTTGCTTGTTCAGAAGAACTCTCAAATGGTTTGAGAGTTTCTTGGGAACAAGCAAAAGTTTGCTTGTTCAGAAGAACTCTCAAATGGTTTGAGAGTTTCTTGGGAACAAGCAAAAGTTTGCTTGTTCAGAAGAACTCTCAAATGGTTTGAGAGTTTCTTGGGAACAAGCAAAAGTTTGCTTGTTCAGAAGAACTCTCAAATGGTTTGAGAGTTTCTTGGGAACAAGCAAAAGTTTGCTTGTTCAGAAGAACTCTCAAATGGTTTGAGAGTTTCTTGGGAACAAGCAAAAGTTTGCTTGTTCAGAAGAACTCTCAAATGGTTTGAGAGTTTCTTGGGAACAAGCAAAAGTTTGCTTGTTCAGAAGAACTCTCAAATGGTTTGAGAGTTTCTTGGGAACAAGCAAAAGTTTGCTTGTTCAGAAGAACTCTCAAATGGTTTGAGAGTTTCTTGGGAACAAGCAAAAGTTTGCTTGTTCAGAAGAACTCTCAAATGGTTTGAGAGTTTCTTGGGAACAAGCAAAAGTTTGCTTGTTCAGAAGAACTCTCAAATGGTTTGAGAGTTTCTTGGGAACAAGCAAAAGTTTGCTTGTTCAGAAGAACTCTCAAATGGTTTGAGAGTTTCTTGGGAACAAGCAAAAGTTTGCTTGTTCAGAAGAACTCTCAAATGGTTTGAGAGTTTCTTGGGAACAAGCAAAAGTTTGCTTGTTCAGAAGAACTCTCAAATGGTTTGAGAGTTTCTTGGGAACAAGCAAAAGTTTGCTTGTTCAGAAGAACTCTCAAATGGTTTGAGAGTTTCTTGGGAACAAGCAAAAGTTTGCTTGTTCAGAAGAACTCTCAAATGGTTTGAGAGTTTCTTGGGAACAAGCAAAAGTTTGCTTGTTCAGAAGAACTCTCAAATGGTTTGAGAGTTTCTTGGGAACAAGCAAAAGTTTGCTTGTTCAGAAGAACTCTCAAATGGTTTGAGAGTTTCTTGGGAACAAGCAAAAGTTTGCTTGTTCAGAAGAACTCTCAAATGGTTTGAGAGTTTCTTGGGAACAAGCAAAAGTTTGCTTGTTCAGAAGAACTCTCAAATGGTTTGAGAGTTTCTTGGGAACAAGCAAAAGTTTGCTTGTTCAGAAGAACTCTCAAATGGTTTGAGAGTTTCTTGGGAACAAGCAAAAGTTTGCTTGTTCAGAAGAACTCTCAAATGGTTTGAGAGTTTCTTGGGAACAAGCAAAAGTTTGCTTGTTCAGAAGAACTCTCAAATGGTTTGAGAGTTTCTTGGGAACAAGCAAAAGTTTGCTTGTTCAGAAGAACTCTCAAATGGTTTGAGAGTTTCTTGGGAACAAGCAAAAGTTTGCTTGTTCAGAAGAACTCTCAAATGGTTTGAGAGTTTCTTGGGAACAAGCAAAAGTTTGCTTGTTCAGAAGAACTCTCAAATGGTTTGAGAGTTTCTTGGGAACAAGCAAAAGTTTGCTTGTTCAGAAGAACTCTCAAATGGTTTGAGAGTTTCTTGGGAACAAGCAAAAGTTTGCTTGTTCAGAAGAACTCTCAAATGGTTTGAGAGTTTCTTGGGAACAAGCAAAAGTTTGCTTGTTCAGAAGAACACTCAAATGGTTTGAGAGTTTCTTGGGAACAAGCAAAAGTTTGCTTGTTCAGAAGAACTCTCAAATGGTTTGAGAGTTTCTTGGGAACAAGCAAAAGTTTGCTTGTTCAGAAGAACTCTCAAACAGTTTGTGTGTTCAGGGAAACACACAAACATGCCAAACCCTAATGGGCTTGGGCCGTCAAGGAAACACGCAAACCCATAGGGTTTTGCGTGTTCCTGGCCTTGCCTATATATATGGGTGTGTGTTTATGCGTGTTCCAACAAGAGTGTAGAGAGAGAAACGAGCAAATCTTGAGAGAGAAACTACTAGAGCTAAGAACACACAAATCTAGTAGATCTTGAGGGTGCTACTCGTCTCACGCACGAACCGCAAAACACACACCCGGTTTGGTTGGCTTGTAGACTTAGGTTACCAAGTGGGTATAATTTGTCCGGAAAGCCACCTCACTATAATAACCAAATACGGGTGTTTATGTTCACGCAAAGATATATATATATATATATATATATATATATATATATATATATATATATATATATATATCATATATAAAAAGGTAGATATAAAAACTGTGGGTTATCTCGAGGGATTCCGCACCTCGACATATCCTTAGTCAATCTTGTTTCGACGGTCCGACAAATGAGGTCGACCCGTAGGGACTTATAAAAGTGCATATGCGGCGCATGGATAGAGGATGCGGCGCATATCGGGCATCGAATTTTCTTAAGCTGGAGAATATGCGGCACACAAGCATTATATGCGGCGCATATCGGGCAGTTGCATTTTTGGAAAGTTGGAAATATGCGGCGCATGGATCTTTGGTGCAACGCATATTTGGAGTCGGTGCAAAACCCTTTTGAAAAACACTATAAATACAAGACCAAAACCTTACCATTCGAATATCTTTTTCTTCCAGTCGATTTGAGGGTTTCTTGAGGCAATATTCAGCAGCTTATTCGTTCTCCAAGATCTTTAGGTTGCTCGAGAGTTTCAAGGCATTCAAACATCGATTTATTTAGCTTTTCATTGTCTTTCACACTTTGGTACAAGATGTTTACTCATACTTTTGCTATTTGTGTTTCGTTTATGATTATGTCTAGCTAAATACTTCATCATCTACTGAGATGAAGTGACACAATGAATAATGGTTGCATAATCTTTTGAATTCAAGTTGATTGTTTAAACATTTTGTTGTGATCTCAATATATTAAGTTCTTGTTTCTTATTTATTGTTTTGTTGATAATACATGAACGGTTTAGTGGTATCTAAGTTGGGATTGTGTTGTTCTAGTTGATTTGTTAGAATCAATAGGTGTTAATTCATGGTAGTGAGTTAATAAACAACAATAGATAATAGAATTTAATGTGTTGACGGTTTGGTATAATTGGTAGACAAGATTGTTTAACAATAACAAAACAAATTAGTCAATTAGGTAGATCTTTATAGATTCGGGGGTAACCGGGTTTAAGAGATTGAATCAATTGGTTGATAGGTTCGGATAGGGTAATAAGCTAGGAGCGCTACTAGTGAGTTCTTTGTCTTGACCTAGTTATTAAATCAACGTATTTGAATTGGGTTTAATTTAAATGCAACCAAAGTAAATTGTGTCATGGAGTCAAAGTAGATGATCTTTTAATTAATCTTGATAAACAAATTCCCTTTTCGATTAATTCTTCAGAATTACTAATTTTAAAATATTTTAACAATTTTCAAATCCAACGTGACGGGAGTCCTTAAAATCCAAAGCTTTTCTAAATTACATTAAACTCGCTTGCTCTTAATCAGTCTCTGTGGATCGACCTGGACTTACCTTGAAGCTATATTGCATACGAACGGGTTCACTGCCCAGTGTGTAGTAGCCAGTTCTAGGGTATTTCTTGTTTTTAAATCACTACCACAAAACTGGCGTATTCCCACGGCCAAATCCGTGGGAAATCTGTGGGAAATGGTCGTTTTCCCACAGATTTTCCACGGATTGTTGTAACACCTCAATATTTTAAGGTAATAGAAAATTGACCCTTATCGTAGTTTTGGCATTAAATTAATTTCCTAGTATTTTGTTTTGAGATAAGGGGTTAATTTAGTTGGAACTTTAGTGGCTAGCGGTTATAATACCCACTTAAATTAAAAAGAAAACGTGGCATGTAAGGGGTATGCCCAGCCACATTGTTTTGGTGACTCATATTTCACTATCTTATTCCCTCTCAAATTCTTGTTCTCTCAAATTCTTCTACAATCTTCCATTTACACAAAATTAATATATGAAATTCACCCCTAAATTCTTCTATCTAATTGAAGAACTAAGAAACTAATTGAGAGATTGTGGTGGCCTTGTGGGGGTTCGAATTTAGCAAGAAGAAAAGGAAGGAAAATGGATTTAAATTTGTTAGGTCCAGTTTACTGATAAACTGGAGATGTTAGTGCACGTTTTGGTGCACAATTTGTGTCCGATGCATCTCAATTAAAGGGCTGTTACTTTACAGAGATTATCCAGACAACAGGACAAACTCGTGTGAACAGTACCACGAGTTTGGACAAACTCGTGTGAACAGTACCACGAGTTTGGACAAACTCGTGTGAACAGTAACACGAGTTTGGCCAATCACGTGTTACTGTAGCACGTGTTTGGTCCACGAGTTTGGACAAACTCGTGTGAACAGTACCACGAGTTTGGACAAACTCGTGTGAACAGTACCACGAGTTTGGACAAACTCGTGTGAACAGTACCACGAGTTTGGACAAACTCGTGTGAACAGTACCACGAGTTTGGACAAACTCGTGTGAACAGTACCACGAGTTTGGACAAACTCGTGTGAACAGTACCACGAGTTTGGACAAACTCGTGTGAACAGTACCACGAGTTTGGACAAACTCGTGTGAACAGTACCACGAGTTTGGACAAACTCGTGTGAACAGTACCACGAGTTTGGACAAACTCGTGTGAACAGTACCACGAGTTTGGACAAACTCGTGTGAACAGTACCACGAGTTTGGACAAACTCGTGTGAACAGTACCACGAGTTTGGACAAACTCGTGTGAACAGTACCACGAGTTTGGACAAACTCGTGTGAACAGTACCACGAGTTTGGACAAACTCGTGTGAACAGTACCACGAGTTTGGACAAACTCGTGTGAACAGTACCACGAGTTTGGACAAACTCGTGTGAACAGTACCACGAGTTTGGACAAACTCGTGTGAACAGTACCACGAGTTTGGACAAACTCGTGTGAACAGTACCACGAGTTTGGACAAACTCGTGTGAACAGTACCACGAGTTTGGACAAACTCGTGTGAACAGTACCACGAGTTTGGACAAACTCGTGTGAACAGTACCACGAGTTTGGACAAACTCGTGTGAACAGTACCACGAGTTTGGACAAACTCGTGTGAACAGTACCACGAGTTTGGACAAACTCGTGTGAACAGTACCACGAGTTTGGACAAACTCGTGTGAACAGTACCACGAGTTTGGACAAACTCGTGTGAACAGTACCACGAGTTTGGACAAACTCGTGTGAACAGTTCCACGAGTTTGGACAAACTCGTGTGAACAGTACCACGAGTTTGGACAAACTCGTGTGAACAGTACCACGAGTTTGGACAAACTCGTGTGAACAGTAACCACGAGTTTGGACAAACTCGTGTGAACAGTACCACGAGTTTGGACAAACTCGTGTGAACAGTAACACGAGTTTGGACAAACTCGTGTGAACAGTAACATGAGTTTGGGCGAAGAGCAGATATTCAAGTGTGTGGTGCTATATGTGCGTCAAGAATGGGAGATATTTAAAACCTAAGATGGGCTAGATTTCAGAATTTTGCAGAGAAAAGGGGGAGATAAAAAATTTCAGATTTCTGAGTAAAATTCTGTGCTACTTGAGAGACAAACCAAGATCTGTGTTTAGATGATGGTGTGCTTAATGTGAAATATGCTCAAGTATCAAATAGATAGCAGTTGTGGAAACTTTGTCGAAATATTAAGAGCAACGAAGTTGGTCATCTGTTGTTAAGTAATTGAAGATTGAACCTATTTATATTCCAAGAATAGAGATGATTATCAGGCGATCATTTATTGTGATTGAGAGATTAAAGATCTTTATATTTGGTGGTGTATACAACTGAAGGGGAGATCTGATAGGAAAGACTTCGGGTGGTTGGTGGAATTGTGAAGGTACAAGACAAAGTCAGATGCTGCTATTTGAGACAGGATTTATGGTACTGCAGTTTGTGATTCAAGCTACAGAGTTTCTTATTTTTGTGAGAGCTGATTGATTTGATGCTGATTGTTGGAAATTCAACTTCTCTATTATATGCCGGTTAAGCAAGTCGAGGAATGTCTCGAGCAAAGTTCCAAGCAGGAAGAAGATTGCATATGTTTAATTCGGAGATGGCTACTGTTGAGGGGGAGAACTACAATGAGATGTGTTAGGTTAGTTGGTTGTCACAGAGATACAGAGATTTTGGAGTTTGAAGATCAGAATGTTGTGTCAGAAGATCGAGTCTTAACAAAAGAAGACCCGGTATCATTAGTTAAGGGGGAGTTTGCTTTTGCAGGTTTTCGATTGCTAATGATTATCGGTGAATGAATTGAGTGCATCGGTCAAGGGGGAGACTGTTAGTGCACGTTTTGGTACACAATTTGTGTCCGATGCATCTCAATTAAAGGGCTGTTACTTTACAGAGATTATCCAGACAACAGGACAAACTCGTGTGAACAGTACCACGAGTTTGGACAAACTCGTGTGAACAGTACCACGAGTTTGGACAAACTCGTGTGAACAGTAACACGAGTTTGGCCAATCACGTGTTACTGTAGCACGTGTTTGGTCCACGAGTTTGAAGCCCAGCCCATTTCTAGCCTATATATAGTGTTCTTAGGTTTCGGTTTTAGAAAATGATTAGGGTCTAGACAGAGGTCATTCACGGCAGGCTGAGGTATGCGCAAACCTCAGTCCGTAAGTCCACCATATTATTCGATTATCAAGAGTCGTCTCGTTGATTGTAATCCGTAATCATCGTAGATGTATTGTAAACGGATTTATTCATTGTAATCATTCGACTAATGATAAAGGAATTCTGTTTTTATCTCCTGTTCTTATTGATTTCGTGTTTGTTTCATTCAATTACCTCAATAACGATTATGTTTGGATTCCGCACTTACATAGTCGTAGGAATCTCGAATCGATCGGTCCCCTGCACTTTCAGGAGAGTCTCCAGCTGCACCTGGAGACCTGAAGAATTGTCCAGAAATATTTGAAGTCCAGTTGCAAGTTTACAAATAATGCAACTGAAGACTTCCTCCAGTTGAGATCTGATCATACATCTGAAGACATTCCAGTTGAAGTCGAAGACATCAAGTGGAAGATAGAAAATATTCATGGCAGCGAAGCCCAGTGGATGTTTTACCCAGATCAAGACTGGAGAGCATCAGTGTAAAGTACTTACAAATCTTTACACTGATTACGAGGAAAACCTTTTTACTTTATGTACTATTAACCGGACAATAGCAATTGTCTTTGTTTAAAGTATAAAAGTGCATAAAGTAGGTTGGATAAAGTGACTTTATGTCTTACTTTATCAAGCATTTTCAAGGAATTAAATGTGCTTCCTTAGATGCTCACAACCATATTTGTACGGCAAAGTTGACATCCCAATGTCAACCTTTGCCTATAAATAGAGGTCTTTGCACAACCAAGAAACAACTTTGCATATTTGACATTTGCATATTCTTGGTGAACTTGTGCAATATTCTCTCAATCACAAAAAGGAACATTTCACAACTTTAAGTGTTTCGATTGTTTAGAGAATTTCCAAGTATTAGATCAATTGTATTTCATAGGTTGTTAGGATATTTACAATTCTTGTATTATCTTGGTTCCGCAACAACCTTGTATTTTATTTAAAGTTAATAAATAAAATACATTTGAAAAATACAAACTGTCAGTTCCAATTTACTTTACAAGTATTTACTTATTGCATTGTCATTTACTTATTTACTTTGTCACCTTTATAAGTATTCCTCCAGTTAACCTGGTATACTACTTACTGCAACTGGTCACGTCCAGATACAGTAAGTGTATTGCAAAGTTATCTCACCATCGACATAGAGGTGTCTTCAGTGGTACCATATCTTGAGTTGGGACTTATAAAATTGTTTTATATTTCCTTTGTGGTAAGAATTCTCCCTAATTGTTGAGTTATAAAATTAGGGTTCTTGTTTAATGGAATTAGGGTTTTTGTTATTTTGTGGATTTTAGAAATGAACCCTAATGGAATTAAAAGGGGGAAATTTGGGGTTAATGTAAATGAAGTTTTTATGATAAAACCCCATAGTGATAAACCTTATGTTTTAGGGTGTTTGGCTAGAATTATGTTATGAAAATTATTATGAAAATTGTGATGAATTGTTTTGAGTAGCCAAACACCATAATGATAGAGTTCATGGTGAATTTAGTTAGATGATTGTGAAAGAGTTGACTTTGTAGAACTCATAGATATACATTGCAAAATGTGTAGGTGGTGAAGACCATCTTGTTAAGCCTAATAGTCATATAGTGGCAAATAGCCAAGTTTAAGGTGAGTGTATATGCATATGATCATGTTCTAGTTATTAGAGGTCATAGGTGGGTAAATTCCTATGACCCATATGTTTGTTGAATATGAAGACTAGTAGGTGGGTAAATTCCTACTAGTCAAAATGTTGATTTAATGAATGAAAGCTAGTAGGTGGGTAAATTCCTACTCGCATAATGTGATTTTGATTATGAGAGCTAGTAGGTGGGTAAATTCCTACTAGCCAATTTGATTGTGTGAGCTAGTAGGAATTTACCCACCTACTAGCATAATCCATGGCCATGTAGAAAGTGATTTGTGTTGATTTATGTTTATGATTGTGATGAATGAAATGGCTATCAAAAGATAGGCTATAAATGATGTTTGATGTATTTGGCAACTTGATTATGATCATATGTATATGCATTCACTAAACATTGTTTACGTTTTAGTTGTTTAACCTTTTTATATGAGTTGGTAGTAGCCAAAAGAAGAATTTGATCAATTGAAAGAGATTGAAGTGGAATTGGGATTGAAGGTATTTTGGCCAAGTAATGAAGTTTGGCAACTTGGGTAAATTTGGTAGATAATCCCTTTGACTATTATGGCTCTTGATACAAGTCTTTTTGGATAAATATGTTTTCTTGGTATGTAATTTCTGCAAATATGTCATAGTTTGGGTCATTGGATTTCATAATGTTGTCATGATGAAGTAAATTAGGTTGTTGGTTTGGTTAATGACCCGTTTTGTTGCACTTTGGTGCTTTTGGTCAAACAATGGATGTAAGTATCATATATCATGTCAAATACTTGTTTGAAATCTGAAATGTAGTGTCATGAAGCTTGGAATTGAGTTTGGAAAGATTACAAGTTTAGTCAAGTGTCAAATTGGGTCATTTTGTTGTTCAGCCCCAAATATGTGGCACGTACAGAAAAGGTATGTGACACATTTTAGGTTCTGTTCGGATTTGGGTCATTTCTGTGGCACATACACTATGGATGTGGCACATGGAAAACTGAAAGTCAGAATATGTGGCACATGCAATTTTGCATGTGGCACATATTTGCTTCTGTTCTGATTTTAACTCAAAAAAGTGGCACATGCATATAAGCATGTGGCACACCTGGGTAAAATAAATAATAATAAAAAAATTCTTATAACTTTTATATTATTATAAATGGAGTTTGGTCGTTACAATTATGGCCGACGTTAAAAGGGGTGTGGGAAATATTTTCCCACGGCCACCTAATATTTCCCACAAGTATAAATTTGCGGGAAATATTCCCACGACAATACTAACAGATTTCCTACGGATTTTCAACGAAATTTTTTTATATTTTTCCCACGGATTTTATCTTCCCACCAATTTTCCATGGATTTTATTTCCCATGAATTTACCACGACCATTGTTTCCCATAGATTTCCCACGAATTTATTTGGAGTGTATCACACAAATTTTCATCGAATTTTTCCTATAGATTTCCCACGGATTTTTTAATATTGCTTTCCACAAATTTCAACAAATTAATTCAATACCAAAAAGCTATTCCCACTCTTTTTTTTCTAATCCATATTAAAAAACACCTTTATAATAAAAAACATTAAACACGGTTAAAAAAAATAAAATAGAAAACATTAAAATAAATACCAAAAATGATTTAAGTTAAGATGAAACTCAAAACAAATATTTATTAGTTAATTTATCATAATTCATACAACATTACAATTACTACGAATAACATCACTACAAAATATATATAGAATCAAAATCTAATAAAATCTCATCCTAGATCGATGTATCTACAAACACTAACTGGTATTTCTTCCCTGTCAATCCATCACATTAATCATTATTTCAGATGTGAAATAGAAGAAAAAACATGGAACCAAATAACTATTAAAATCCTAAATTAGATACAATGAAATACAAACATTAATAAAGCAAAAAGGGGTTGGAATTACATCAACAAATAACAAGCTTGGTGCCCTGGATGTTGTCACACAGCACGACATGTGGTATCTAATGAAGCTTCCTCGCGATGGTCAGAATGAAATTCTCAGATTTTGATGAATTCAAAGGGGTATTATAAACTCGAGTTTGAAATAATCAAAAGATGTTCAAGATGTCAAGAACTCAAAAGGATGGATGATTGATTATTTTGAGTTGATTGCATAACAAGTCCCTGTGGTTTACATAAATTCGTGGTTTACATCCTTACAAGTTTTTTTTAGTGTTTTTCATCCCTGTTTCAAGTTTTATTAGCAAATTACATCCTTTTCATTAACGCCATTAGTTTCTTTTCGTTAACATGCTGCACGTGCCCCACATGTGAGGGCTTTTTCATCTTTTGCTTCCTCACATGGACGTTTTATGCAACTTGGTGTGCAAACCACAGGGATGTTTATGCAAATAACTTCTTTATCTTTTTTTCTTTTTCCATTTTTTTACTTTTTAAGGATTATTACTTGTAAATGTAACTAACTATGACTAAATGTGTTGGTGCATGTTTCTCGGTGACAAGAGCATTCTAGATGTGTGATGTATATTTATATATATTCAAGTCTTGTAATTTATCTTGTAATTACCGTTTGTCAATAATATTACCTTGGCATATATTGTTGATCATATTGGGATCCTTTTATGTTTATATGTTTGTTTATTATTTATGTTTTGCCGGTACTTGACATAAATGTAGACATTACATGTAAAGAGTAATTAAGTTAATATTGTTTCTACGTTTAACAGAAGTTGAAATATTAACTTAATGTACTTCCAAAGGGAAGTTAAGTTAATGTTGTTTCTGCTTATTAACAGCAGGAGAAACATTAACTTAATATATACTTCCAATTGGTAATATAAACAATGTTGTTTCTGCGTTTTATAGCAGTAGAAACATGGACTCAAATATTCCTAAGTGTCATTTGAGAGTTCTTGGGAACAAGCAAAAGTTTGCTTGTTTAGAAGAACACTCAAATGGTTTGAGAGTTCTTGGGAACAAGCAAAAGTTTGCTTGTTTAGAAGAACACTCAAATGGTTTGAGAGTTCTTGGGAACAAGCAAAAGTTTGCTTGTTCAGAAGAACTCTCAAACAGTTTGTGTGTTCAGGGAAATACGCAAACAGGCCAAATCCTAATGGGCTTTATGGGCCTGGCATGGAAACACTCAAACCCATAGGGTTTTGAGTGTTCCTGGCCCTTGCCTATAAATAGGGGTGTGTGTTTGTGTGTTCACAACAAGAGTGTAGAGAGAGAAACGAGCAAAACCTAGAGAGAGAAACTAAGAACACGCATAGTTGATCTTGTGGGTGTTACTCGACTCACGCACGAACCGCAAAACACACACCCGGTTTGGTTGGCTTGTAGACTTAGATTACCACGTTGGTTGGTAAGGTTTGTCCGGAGAGCCGCCTCACTATATTAACCAAATACGAGTGTTTATGTTCACGCAAAGATATATATATATATATATATATATATATATCATAAAAGCTAGATATAAAAACCGTGGGTTATCTCGAGGAATTCCGCACCTCGACATATCCTTAAGTCAATCTTGGTTCGATAGAAGAATAAGACCCGAGGGACTTACAACTGGTATCAGAGCCATAGGTTTTTATACCTTGGTTCGAGATTGATTACGGTTTTGGGTATCCCGCTTTTGCATTTTCTTAGGAAAGGAATAGTTTTCGGGTTCGTTTGAAAGAAAGGTTCAAACTTGATGCCAAAATAAGACTTATCTCTTTCCTAAAACTGTTTTCTCAAGGTTTCATTGATCAAGTAACAATATCAGGTTCTAGATCTAATAAAGATTGAAAAAATAGCCGTTTTGCGTGTTCTTGGTACTGTACCTTTTGCGCGTTTCTGGTACTTTACCATTTACGTGTTTCAGTACACTTCAGATCTGCGTGATTTTCAAACAGTTTGCGTGTTCTAGTGGTTTGCGTGTTCTGTTTGAGAGTTCTTATGTTTTGAGTGTTTCTGTGGTTTGCGTGTTTCTTACACTTTTGCTCGTTTCATTTGAGTGTTCCCATTTGCGTGTTTTTGTGTACTTGTGTGTTTATAAGTTGAACCACATACACAATGGAAGCAAACTATCTTAGCCAATTGATACTAATGGACCATGAGACCGGTAAGGGTAATTCACCACCCAAGCTTATGATCATTGACCAATACTTTTCTTGGAAAGGTCGATTTGAATCCTTTATGCAATTCACGGATATTAGAATGTGGACTTGTATGACTGAAGGATATAGTGCCCCAACATATGAGGACAGTGGTGTTAACAAAGTATATGCTTACCAAGATATGACTGAATCTAATAAAAAATTGTATGAGGTAGAGAAAAAGGCCCTATCATGTTTAAAAATGTCATTGCCACAAGAAATATTACATTTATTTAATGGATTCAATACATCAAAAGAACTTTGGTTAGCATTAAAGAATCATTGTGAAGGGGATGAAACACTTAAAAAGAATCGTAGAGACCTTTTAAAGCATCAGTATAATGTATTGTTATGTCCAGTTTGACTGGACCCACTCCAGACTTAGAGACTGGAGTGTCACTGAAGATTTGTCCAGAAATAATAGAAGACCAGTAAGCATCTCACTTGTATAGGAAATCTGGAGTTCACCAGATTTCAGCTTACTGGACTTCACTCCAGTCCAGATCGATCCTACTGAAGACATTCTTACTAAAGTCAAAGCCTGAAGTATGAAGAAAGAAGACTGACAAGCAGTGGAGCCCATTGATAGTCTTACCAGATCTCCTGATTGGAGCTTTGTCAGTGTTCTAGACCTTACAAGTCTGAACACTGATTATGAGGAATTGACTTTTGCCTTTACATGCTTTTATCCGGACAATCTATTTGTCCTTTGTTAAAAGTATGACGCGCGTGTAAAGGTGGTTGGTTAAAAGGTTGACAAGTCACATCAATGTGACTTTATCCTTGTACTTTAACCAATGCATTTAAGGAATTAAAGTTGTTTCCTTAAATGCATGCAACCATATTTGTACGGCATAATAAATTCACTGTTGAATTTATTTTGCCTATAAATACCAAGTCATTTCCCTCGTCCAATTTACTTTTTGCAAAATTGGTGAACTTGCCTAAATACTCTCGATCGCAAAAAGGAATACTTCACAACTTTAAGTATTTTGATCCAAGGAGATTATTTAGCAAGTATAGATCATGTGAGTCCCTTAAGTTCGATGGTTAACTCAAGAATGTGTAAATACAACAAGTCTAATAATCACTAGAAAAGGACTAGTATTACTTAAATATAAATGCAAGTATATAAATAAAGTAATACAAGACTTAAAGCAATAAACAAATAAAGTGAGACATTATGTATGTTTAATGGGTATTTCATTTATTGATGTTTAAATAAAATACAAGGTTGTTGCGGAATCAAGATAACACAATTAAGTGTGTATCCTAACAACCTATGAGTTACAATATGATCTATATTTGTCAAATAACTCTTTAGGATCGAGATACTTAAAGTTGTGAAGTATCCCTGTTTAAGATCGAGAGTATTTGGACAAATTCACTTAAATGCAAAATGAATGCTTAAAAGTATTTTTTGTCAAGGAAATGACTTTGTATTTATAGGCAACAAAATTCACCAGTGAATTTTGTGCCGTACAAATATGGTTGGATGCATTTAATGATCCGACAAGATCATTAAATGCTTTGGATAAAGAATAAGGATAAAGTCACATCAAGTGCAAGTGTATCCTTATATCTAACCACCTTAACACACGTATACTTTGTTAAAGAACAAGTGGATTGTTCTTTGGAAAGTGTGTAAAGGCAAAAGTCAATTCTCGATATTAGTGTTCAGACTTGCAGGATCTTGAACACCAACAATCCTCCAGTGTGCAGATCTGGTAAGACTTCTAGTGGACTCCGCCATTTGTCAGTCTTCTTTATTCTTCCTTCAGTCTTTGACTTCAGTCAGAATGTCTTCAGTAGAGTAGATCTGGACTGGGGTGAAGTCCAGTGAGCTAATCTGGAGAATACTCCAGATTTCCTATACAAGTATATGCTCACTGATCTTCAATTATTTCTGGACAAATCTTCATATGGGAACTCCAGTTTCCAAGTCTGGAGTAGGTCCAGTAGAGAAACGTTTTCTGGTCAGATCTTCAGTGAGGCTCCAGTAGTCGGGTCTGGAGCGAGACCAGCAAAACAAGTTTTCTTAACAAACCTAAATAAGGTTCCAGTAGTCCAGTCTGGAGCCAGTCCAATAAGTCTGGACTAAATCTGGACCTAACAAATTCCCCCTATTTGTTTAGAAATAATGCAAGTGTTTTCAGACTTATAGATATACAAATTTGTATGCCTGGAAAACACTTGGTCGATTTAAGTCTAAAAAATCTAAGTTACTGGAAAACACTTTATAGATCATGAGTGTTTTCAGTTTCATCTTTTAAGTTCTAACTTAGACTAAATCTGGTCATTTACTTATAAAAAATAAAAAATTGCAACTATATTAACTTTCATCAAAAGAAAAATAATTACAACTTTCATAAGTCACTAATTACAATAAGTATAATGATAAGAGTTTAGGCCCTTCTTCTCGATGTCCTTTCTGGAGCATCTTCAGTAGCCTTCCTCTTTGGAGATGGAGATGATGGAACAGACACTGGTGGTCTCAGACCCAACACAGCTTTCATTTCTTGAATTCTCTTCCAGACCTTCTCAATCCTCTTCATAAAGGCCTTCACATCTGGAGAGAGATCAGTCTTACCTTTAAAGGTCAATCCTATCTCCTTTAGTTCAGTCCATCCAAAAGCTTGGACTGACGTATCCTTCCTTTCATCTGTAAAGTTACCCTCTCTGGTCAACTTCACATTGAATCTGGTCATACCTTGATGATTTTCAGTCAACTTGATTTCAGCATTAACAATCTTTCTGGCATTGGCTCTGAATTTCATCATATCATCAAATTTCGCCTTCTGCTTAGCCAAGTGAACCATTTCTTCAGTATCCCTGGATACACCACTCTGTTGTCCTTCAGTGGACTGGTGTTCTTGTCTATTTATTCTCAGAGTAGTATCCAGAGGAATAAAGGTGCTAAGATCACCATCTTTTATTGCTTTCACTTGCTTGGCAGTAAGCTTTGGTAGACCAGTCATCCTTTTCCTGTATTCCAACTCCAGAGCACCAGCATTTCTTCTTATCTTTTTCTGGAGGCTTACCAGCTCCTCCTTTCTTTGTCTGATCAACTCTGGAATTGTAACACCATATATCAATGAGTCATATACCTGTTCTTCTTCAGCATATAACGAGCGTATATGGACATCATTCAGTGCATCAAGACACTGATGAACTCTGGGATCCTCTTTCATCCTTTTAAATACTTCAATATTTACGCCTAACCTGCCAGCGTTGTAGGAGTCCAGAGTACCCATTGTTGCCATATCCCTAAGATGGGCCAGCAGTTCATCTTTTTGATTCTTCTTGAAAATTTCGATCATAATGCACTGTTGTTGTAACTTCCTTGATGTTTCATTGTCAACGTCTTCAGACTGCTCTTCAGTCTGCTCTTCCTCTTCACCAGGCACAACCTTTTCTTTTCCTTTAACAGATTTCAATGTAGTAGGAATGTCTGGGAAGGATTCAAACTGGGGCTCACTGGCTTCAGTACCAGTAGCCTCTTCCAAAGTTCTCTGGGCTAAACGTGCACTGGCATCAACACCAGTCACTTGTTTTCTTTGAACCACGCTTTCAGTAGCGACTGCCCTTACAACCTCTTTCTTCTTCCTTGTTAACCCTTCTTGGTCACCAGTTGATGGAACTGATGATTTTTCCCCATTGGAATGATCTCTAGTCCTGGACTTTAGATCGTTCCACAATTCTTCCATCATATGCCTGTCCAGAGAACCATAAGTTCTTCCCTGTTCTGGCATGGAATCAGTCAAACCTTGCTTCAGTGCCAGCACTTCCTTCTTTATGTTTTTAATCTCTTCTGGCAAGTGCTTTGGCAGCTCAACCTCAATCGCTTTCACAACTTCTGGCAACAAACTTTCTTGAATAGATCGAAGGACAGATCCAGAAATCTCTTCAGTGATTTCTTTAAGCATACTGGATCTGAACTCCCTTGTACATTCTTCACTTATTGTTTTTGCAATAACAGTCTGATCAAGAATGGGTCGGTCTTCCAGTGAGGAAACCCTTGTAACCAGTTTCTCAACCTCTTCTTTAAGACCTGCCAGAGGTTGTACAACCTTACTTTCCACTGAAGTCTCAACAGAACTAACAATCTTTCCTTCCAACCCTTGTACTGCCACCCTTATATTTTGAGAATTTATATTTGTGGCCAGTACCAGCTCATCCAGTTTCTCGAAAACTAGCTTCTCATTGCCAGCAAATGTATTCATTTCAGAAGCTAAGTTGTTTGATAACAAAGATTTGAAATCAGAGACAACCTGGGATGATGACTGGAGTGATCTCTCCAGGTCCGCCACCTTACTAAGAAGGCCTTGGACCTCGGCTGAAGAAGAAGTGGAGAGACCACTGGGTTATTCCAGATGAGAAGTCAATCTGGTCATCATAGGTACTTGTGCCCAGTCCTCTTCAGTTTCAACATTTGAGACTGGCACACTTTGTTCAGTTGGGTTTACTGGGGTTTCAACTGGTGGTGGTTGAGTTTGTGAAGGTTGAATGAATGGTGTGAAGTATGGATTTGATTGAGGAATTGATGGTGGTGGTGGTGGTGGCATGGTGGTGGTGTTGGTTCTGAAGATGGTGGTGGTGGCTTCGGTGGTGGTGGTGGTGGTGGCATGGTGGTGGTGGTGGTGGTGGTGGTGGTGGTGGTGGTGGTGGTGGTGGTGGTGGTGGTGGTGGTGGTGGTGGTGGTGGTGGTGGTGGTGGTGGTGGTGGTGGTGGTGGTGGTGGTGGTGGTGGTGGTGGTGGTGGTGGTGGTGGTGGTGGTGGTGGTGGTGGTGGTGGTGTTCGGTGTTCAGTTGGGTTTACTGGGGTTTCAACTGGTGGTGGTTGAGTTTGTGAAGGTTGAATGAATGGTGTGAAGTATGGATTTGATTGAGGAATTGATGGTGGTGGTGGTGGTGGCATGGTGGTGGTGGTGTTGGTTGGTGGTGGTGGGGTTTCAACTGGTGGTGGTTGAGTTTGTGAAGGTTGAATGAATGGTGTGAAGTATGGATTTGATTGAGGAATTGATGGTGGTGGTGGTGGTGGTGTTTGTGGTGGTGGTGGTGGTGGTTCTGGTGGTGGTGGTGTTGGTTCTGAAGATGGTGGTGGTGGCATTTCGGTTTCTGGTGTAGGAATATTTGTTTCTGGTGGAGGTGTAGGCATCTCTGGTTGACTGTCGATCTGTACAACTTCTTCACCCAGAAAGTCCATATTTACATCAAAATTCTGACCTCCAGACATAGGAGAGTCAGCCTCATCCCAAAACGATTCACCAACAACATCAACCTGTGCACCAGCCTCAACATTAAGATCAATTTGTTCTTCAGTCTGAACAGCCTGGACTTCAGTATCCACTCTCTGTTCAGATTGTACACCAGCTTCAATATTCTCCTCTTCAAAAATGGGAGATCCATCAACATTCATGACATCACCTGGATGTCTGGAAGGATTCACTTGCATACCTCCTCTCATCAGACGCCTGGAAGTTCTTGGCCGTCTGGAGGACTCAATATTTTCTGGTCCACCAACTGGAGCCACTTGTCTAATGGGTTGAACCATTTCTACAATTTCAACATCTTCGCTACCAGCAGGTACTTCAACAACTTGGACCCTGCCTGGTGCCACATTTTCTTCAACCCTTTGAAATGTCAACATGGCTTGAGGAATATCCACCTCACCATCTCTGGACCTTAAGTTGGTCAGATCTCTCATGTACTCACTCATAGAGAAATGAGTGGTTTCAAAGTCATACTGGGCTCCAAGGGCGTTCTTAAATATGATTGAGAGAAAACGAATGTATGGTACAAAGGGCTTTCTACCTTTCGCCTTTATACGCTCCACCAGATCATCAAAAAATATTTGAGCAAAATCAACCCTTAGCCCAAACCACAAACAGTAGGCAATCTGGAGGTGGGTTTGATTGATCTGGTCTAACCCTCCAGAACTACCTCCAAGGCACTCGACAATGTGTGTGAAGAAATATCTCCACGAATCCGTCAGACTGCTCATATAAATAGTCCCTTTCCTTAGCAACTGACCATGCTCATCAACTATCTCAGTATGCCCCATCAATCTGCATACCTCTCTGAAGTTTATACCAGTAGGGAGTGGCATTGCCAACTCATTCTCATCCAGATAGTTTAACTGAAGAGCTGCTCTGAGAGAATGTACTGTAAGAGTCAAGGGTCTGGTCCCTTGCTCAAGAGAATAAACAATACATGAATTTGCTTCATTGTATTCAGCTGTGTACCAGAATTCACATAGATAATCGTGATACATCTTTTCTGGGTTTAAAGTTAAAGCACCATACAATGGACATGAGAGAAAAAAGGTATTTAATCTCCCAATGATTGATTGTGGATCATGGACACTGGATAGCGAGAGTTTTGCCATCCAGTTATTCATATTCATTCTGACAGCCTTAGCTTCAAGAGTGATATGAGGTGCTCTAACGACATCTGCAGCTGGAATATATTCAGCAGATAGAAGATTTCTTGGTGAGTTTGATTGTCTAGGAGCCATTGGATTGATAAATGAAGATGAAATTGAATGATTTTAAGGTTTATGATGAAGAATTTAATGAAATGCAGTTAATATAAGAGTTATATGATTGGAAAATGAATGAAGAATTTGAAGAATTGAATGAAGGAATTTTAGATTTGGGAGTAAATGTTCGAAGTAAATGAAATTGAAAGTGAAAGTGGGTATTTATAGGAGAGAGAATGTGGAACTCAAACGATTAATTTGAAATTATCAAATACAATTTTTGATCGATTTTTGAGATCCGCATTAATTACATCACATCACACATAAATGCATGATGGTTTACAGCCCACAAAACAGTAACAACTTGTACTTTTGGTTTTCCCAAGGTAAAAAGACCATCATTGCATTGAAAAATTTACTTGCCACGTAGGATAAAAAATATCTCCAAAAAAATCTTTAAAAAGGTTTGCTTACATGGCACACACAAGGATCAAGTATTAAAAATTATTGTGACTCAATTCAGTCCATCTGGAGGTTGACTAGACACTCCAGTATCACTGGTGGATTAGTCCAGTGAAGTATGTACTGATGGTACACTGGAGGGACGCTCCAGTAAAGTACCAGTGAAAACCATTTTGAAAGACTGGTAACCTTAAACTTGCACGTCAACTAATACAGACAAATGAGAGGGACACATTTACAAGAAGACAAAAAGTCAACTCAAACACGCACTTCAATCTGTCCAGTTACCAGTGAGAGGGACACATTTACAAAGCACCAGTAATATTTTCTGGACAGTTCGTCTAGTAAGAAAATTTTGTCCAGTGAGAAAATAAATTAATAAATTCCCTTTGAACTTTAAACATTTTAAAGAAAAATATATCTTTCAAAGTCTTCCCTGGAATGTTGATTCAGAAATAAATTTATGAATCTTTAAATCAAAGATCCTTAGTAGTACACAATGGCGTTCAATACTAAGGTTCCAGATTTAAGGGTTTAACATTCCCAACTCACCAACAAGATATTCAAAAGTTTTGACATCCAGTGGTTTCGTAAAAATGTCAGCGAGTTGTTTGTCAGTGGGGATAAAATGGAGTTCAATGTTTCCTTTCACAATATTATCACGAATGAAGTGATACCTTAGATCAATGTGCTTGGTTCTGGAGTGCATGACTGGATTGTTTGAGATAGCGATGGCACTGGTATTATCACAAAAGATTGGAGTTTTTGAATATTTAATACCATAATCAAGCAACTGGTTCTTCATCCAGAGTATCTGAGCACAACAACTGGCTGCAGACACGTATTCAGCTTCAGCAGTGGATAATGAAACTGAAGTTTGCTTCTTACTGGTCCAGCTGACCAGTTTGCCACCTAGGAAATGACATCCACCAGTTGTGGATTTCCTATCTATCTTACAACCTGCATGATCTGAATCTGAATAACCCATTAGATCCATGCCTGAGCCTTTGGGGTACCAAAGACCTAGACTGGGGACACCTTTAAGGTACTTCAGTATGCGCTTTACAGCGAGCATATGAGATTCCTTTGGATTAGACTGATATCTGGCACATAAACATGTTGAAAACATAATATCTGGTCTACTGGCCGTTAAATACATCAGTGAACCAACCATGCCTCTATAGACAGTGGTGTTCACTGGTTTGCCATCTGGATCAGAGTCCAGTGTCAATGGTGCAGAAATTGGAGTTGGTTTAGATGGGGAAGAGTTCATATCATATTTCTTTAAAAGATCTCTAACATATTTCTCCTGATTAATAAAAATGCCATCTTTATTTTGTTTAATCTGGAGTCCAAGAAAATATGTTAATTCACCCATCAGACTCATTTCATATTCAGTGGACATGATTTTTGAAAATTTCTTGCACATGTTTTCATCAGTAGACCCAAAAATAATATCATCAACATAAATTTGTACCAGTAATAGATTACCTTTCTCATGAAGAATGAACAAGGTATTGTCAATTGCACCTCGTTTAAAACCATTTTTCAACAAATGTTTAGTCAGAGTATCATACCAGGCACGTGGGGCTTGTCTGAGGCCATAAAGCGCTTTGTCCAGACGATATACCCAATGTGGATGCTTTTCATCAACGAAACCTGGAGGTTGTCTGACGTAAACTTCTTCTTCAAGCTTTCCATTCAAGAAAGCACTCTTTACATCCATCTGGTAGACTTTGAACTGATGATTAGCAGCGAATGCTAAGAAAATTCTGATCGCTTCAAGTCTAGCCACTGGAGCAAATGATTCATCAAAGTCGACATCTGACTGGCAGTAGCCTTGTGCTACCAGTCTGGCCTTGTTTCTGATTACGTGGCCATCTTCATCTACTTTGTTTCTGAAGACCCATCTTGTTCCAATTGGTTCTTTCTTTCCAACTGGGAAAGGAACCAGATACCAGACCTTGTTCCTTTCAAACTGGTGAAGCTCTTCTTGTATAGCAGTCACCCAGTTTGGATCTTCCAGAGCCTCGTCAATCTTCTTTGGTTCCATCAAAGAGAGAAAACTTACGTATAAGCATTGATTACTGGAGGCTCTTCTGGTCTGAACTCCACGACTGGAGTCACCTATGATCTGATCAATAGGGTGAGCTTTTGTCCATCTGGAGTATTGACCAGGATTGTTACTGACAATAATATCAGTGCAAGAATTCAGTTGAGTCTCCTCTGGAGTTGCTTCTGGAGGAGGATCTTGCCAGATTACTTCAATATCTTCATCTGAGTTATTTAAATCACGATTTGCATCATGAAATTCTTCATTTGAAGGCATTTCCTGGAGTATTGGTTCAGTATGAAATTCTTCACCAGAAGACATTTCTGGTATATTCTCAACTGACACTGATACTGGGGGAGTAGTACGCACATCTGAACCAATATTAATTTTAGAGGGTAGTTTGAAATTAATAGAAGGATAGAATGGAGTACTACTGGAGAGTTTCTTTTTCTGAACAGGTTCTAGATCAGGATGACTGGAAGCTGTGTCTGGTGAATCTTCATTTTTGTCGTTTATTGGATCAGATTCACAAAAGACAATTGGAGTTACTGGGGGAGTATCAAGGATTGGCTTCTTGTTGATTGAGGCATTTGTTTCATCAAATGTGACATGAATTGACTCATGGACCTTCTCCAGTCTCTTGTTGTAGATTCTGAAGGCCTTGCGAATGGCTGAATAGCCTAAGAAATACCCTTCATCAGCCTTGGCATCAAATTTGCCTAGCTGACTGGAGTCGTTCAGGATGTAAACTGGACATCCAAAAACGTGAAAATAACCAATGTATGGTTTTCTATTTCTTAAGACTTCATAGGCTGTCTTTTTGTGTCTTTTGATGTACACTGATCGATTCTGGGTGTGGCAAGCAGTTGCAATTGCTTCCGCCCAGAAACTGGTAGACAGACCAGATTCAGCAAGCATACTCCTGGCAGCTTCTATCAGCGTTCGATTTTTTTTTTCAACCACTCCATTTAGTTCTGGGGAGCGGGCTGATGAGAAATTCTGGGAGATGCCAGTGTCAGTACAGAATGACTCCAGAGTTGCATTCTGGAATTTTGTTCCATTGTCACTTCTTAACTGACACACTTTTTGACTGTACTCCACAACCATCATTTCCAAAAGTAATGGAGGGTCCATCAGAAATGGTGAACTCCTCCAGTAGGGTCTTACATCCAGTCATAGTCCTGCCAGCTGCACTGTCAAGATACCAGATATACTTCTTTCGATCGCCCTACACATACACCAGATATTGATCAGTTAGATTTGGGAACCCATCGACTGATGGGTTCACTGGACCCTCCCTTATAGGTCCCTGGGGCAATCTGGTCTAGTTCACTTTCTTCAACAGTAGTTTTTGTTGAAAACACTACTGGAGTTGATAGTTTTGAAACCTTTTTCTTTTTCTCAACTGGAGAAATAAATTTGTCTGTCTTAGTAAAAGGTTTTATATTTTGTCTAGGGCCAGATGAAGTACCCTCAATAAAGTTTAATCTTGCATTAAAACTTTGTGATTGACGAGTCAGAATTTGAATCTGGCTCTCTAACCTGGACAAAATATTTTCTTCAGATGATACCTTAGCCTTTCCAGTTGTAGACTTAGGTAGGGGATTGGTCTGAGGCAAAGGTTTATTCTGCTTAACCTTTTTAACTGGAGCAGTCATCTGGACAGCTCCAGTCTTAACCTCTGGGTATTGAACTGGGGAAAAGTTGGTCTTAGGAGTAACAGGTTTATCATAAACAGTGGTTGGCCTTAACTCCTCTGGTAATCGATCGATTACTGGTATTAATGATGCTACATTTGTATTTCCATCTAAATATGCACGTTTTTGAGCAGGAAATTGTTTTACTGAAGTATCATATGGCTTTTTGGTTTCTAGCCATGACTTAATAACCAGTTTTTCTTTCTCTAAAATGATCTCAAGATCTTGTTTTTCTTGGATCAATTGTTCAGTTACCAGAACTTGGGCTTGAAATGCCAGTTCAATGTCTTGAAGATCTTTTAATTTTGACTTTAATGCATTTATTTCAGAAGAATCTGTTTCTAGACCATTTACACAATCAGATCTAAGAGTTTCTACAAAGATTAAATCAGAATTTAAAGCTTCAGCAATGTCCAGTTTTAGTTCTTGGTCAGTTGCACAATCATAATCACTAACCTTTTTAATAACAATGTCCACCCATCGTCCAGATGTGACATCTTCCTTCACCAGGTGCTCTTCATCTGCCAGAGCCATGTAACAGCAATCTCTTTCTTCTTCTTCATCAACAGATGAGTCATCAGAAGGAACCCACTTCTCTTCAGTCGTTGCAATCATGCACTTATTATTGGTTTCAATTTGTTGTGCCATGAGAGCAATTTGGGCCTTAAGCTTTTTATATTTCATTTTATAGCTATCATCAGGCTTATTATTAGAAGAGAATGGACCAGGCTTGGATGCAAACTGGTTGGACCTGCACTCTTTCATGAAATGACCCTTTTTGCCACACTTAAAGCATGTCAAATTAGTCTTGTCAGTGGAAGAACTGGATGCAAATTGTCCAGATGGCCTATTTGCTCTTGCTTTGAAACGGTTAAACGTTTTAGCAATCATTGCAATAAGGTCATCATCTTCAGTTTCATCACAACAGTCTGAAGAGACTTGACTGGATTCTCCAGAATCCATGAGTTCAGACACCATCTTCTTCATAGAAAATACATTCTCAGAAGATATCAGTGCTGTACCTTGTGTTTCAGTATGACTGATCACATTAGAACTACTGGAGGCATGGTTAAAGGCATCTTGTTCTGCAACCACTCTCTGGGCTTGATTTTCTTCAGTGTACCTGAAAGCTCCATATAGAGTTGAGAGAGTGTGTGTGTGCAGAGTTTTTCCTTGTCGTAAGACCAGGATCATATGAGACCATTTGGTGGGTAGAATGTCACAAAATTTCTCCAGAAGTATATCCTTGTCCTTCTCAACCCCAAGACCTCTCAATTGGTTTATGATACTCATAAATCTGGTGTAAGTACCAGTGAGAGACTCGTTAGGTTGAGCAAAAATGACTCATACCTCTTGTTTAAGGAGACCTTTCTGGTGACAATGGTGTCATCTCCTCCTTCATGTTGGTTTAAAAGATCATCCCACATGGTTTTAGCACTAGGAAAAAGAACTAGTGTGGGAATTAGGGTTTCTGGAACAGCCCCGAGGATCATGTTTTTGAGAAGGGTGTCTAGATTCACCAATCTCCTCTCCTCTTCAGACCAGTGTTCCTCCCTCTTTTCCCTTCCCCTTCTAGATCCAGAAGGATCAAGAAGTGGATTGAGAGGTGATGTTGGTACATAAGGTCCTTCGTTTAAAATTTTCATCATATTCCTCTCAATACCAGTGACATGCAAAACCATCCTAGCCTTCCACGTACCAAATTCATCACTGTTCCCACTGAATTTAGGAACAGGATTATTTGAGTAGTGCACATGCACGTGTGGAGAAGCAGGAGTAGGAGGAGGAGGTGGTGGATTAGTGTTATTGACAATTGGTGGTTCATTTTGATCATTAATATTTGCATTAGGATCAGGACCAAGATTAAAACCTTGTGTATTTTCTTGGTTAGCCATCAAGAAACAGATCTAGGCAATGTTTAGCCTTCCTGCTCTGATACCAAATGTGAGTCCCTTAAGTTCGATGGTTAACTCAAGAATGTGTAAATACAACAAGTCTAATAATCACTAGAAAAGGACTAGTATTACTTAAATATAAATGCAAGTATATAAATAAAGTAATACAAGACTTAAAGCAATAAACAAATAAAGTGAGACATTATGTATGTTTCATGGGTATTTCATTTATTGATGTTTAAATAAAATACAAGGTTGTTGCGGAATCAAGATAACACAATTAAGTGTGTATCCTAACAACCTATGAGTTACAATATGATCTATATTTGTCAAATAACTCTTTAGGATCGAGATACTTAAAGTTGTGAAGTATCCCTGTTTAAGATCGAGAGTATTTGGACAAATTCACTTAAATGCAAAATGAATGCTTAAAAGTATTTTTTGTCAAGGAAATGACTTTGTATTTATAGGCAACAAAATTCACCAGTGAATTTTGTGCCGTACAAATATGGTTGGATGCATTTAATGATCCGACAAGATCATTAAATGCTTTGGATAAAGAATAAGGATAAAGTCACATCAAGTGCAAGTGTATCCTTATATCCAACCACCTTAACACACGTATACTTTGTTAAAGAACAAGTGGATTGTTCTTTGGAAAGTGTGTAAAGGCAAAAGTCAATTCTCGATATTAGTGTTCAGACTTGCAGGATCTTGAACACCAACAATCCTCCAGTGTGCAGATCTGGTAAGACTTCTAGTGGACTCCGCCATTTGTCAGTCTTCTTTATTCTTCCTTCAGTCTTTGACTTCGGTCAGAATGTCTTCAGTAGAGTAGATCTGGACTGGGGTGAAGTCCAGTGAGCTAATCTGGAGAATACTCCAGATTTCCTATACAAGTATATGCTCACTGATCTTCAATTATTTCTGGACAAATCTTCATATGGGAACTCCAGTTTCCAAGTCTGGAGTAGGTCCAGTAGAGAAACGTTTTCTGGTCAGATCTTCAGTGAGGCTCCAGTAGTCGGGTCTGGAGCGAGACCAGCAAAACAAGTTTTCTTAACAAACCTAAATAAGGTTCCAGTAGTCCAGTCTGGAGCCAGTCCAATAAGTCTGGACTAAATCTGGACCTAACAGATCATTTGTAATTCATAGATTGTTAGGATATTTACACTTGTGTAATATCTTGGTTCCGCAACAATCTTGTATTTTGTTTAACATCAATAAATAGAATACACTTGAAAATTACATTGTGTTCCACCTTTACATTATTTATTGCTTTAAGTCTTGTATTACTTTATTTATATACTTGCATTTATATTTAAGTAATACTAGTCCAATCTAGTGCATACTTGACTTGTTGTATTTTACACTAGTGGGTTAAACCATCAAGTGAGGTACTTTACAATTGGTATCAGAGACAGAAGACTAACATATTTGCCTAGATCTGTTTTCTTGATGGCCAACCCATAAAAAAACTCAAGGTAATCCTGATCCTAATGAACCACCACCCGCTGTCAATAATAATCCTCCACCTCCTTCTCCACATGTGCATGTGCACTACTCAAACACTCCTGTTCCTAAATTCAATGGGAACACTGATGAATTTGGTACGTGGAAAGCTAGGATGATATTACATGTTACTGGTATTGAGAGGAATATGATGAAAATTTTAAATGAAGGACCCTATGTTCCTAGACTACCTATCAACCCACTTCTAGATCCAACTGGATCTAGATCTGGAAGGGAAAAGAGGGAGGAACACTGGTCTGAAGAGGAGAGGAGATTGGTAAATTTAGATACCATTCTCAAAAACATGATCCTCGGGGCTGTTCCAGAAACCCTAATTCCCACACTAGTTCTTTATCCCAGTGCTAAATCCATGTGGGATGAACTGGTGAACCAGTATGAAGGAGGTGATGACACTATTGTCACCAGAAAGGTCTCCTTAAACAAGAAATATGAGTCATTTTTTGCTCTCCCCAATGAGTCTCTCACTGGCACTTACACCAGATTTATGAACATTATTAGCCAGTTGAGAGGACTGGGGGTTGAGAAAGACAAGGATATACTTATGGAGAAATTTTGTGATATTTTACCCACCAAATGGTCTCACATGGTCCTGGTCTTAAGACAAGGTAAAACTCTACATTCTCATACTCTATCAACCCTATATGGAGCCTTCAGATTTACTGAAGAAAATCAAGCTCAAAGAGTTGAGGCAGAAAAAGATGCTTTAAATCATGCTTCCAATAGTTCCACAGTGGTCAGTCATATTGAATCACCTTATGCTGCATTAATATCTTTCGAGAATGTATTTTCTATGAAGAAGATGATGTCTGAACTAATGGATTTTGGAGTAACTAATAATATCTCTCCAGACTGTGATGAATCTGACAATGATGACCTGGTTGCTATGATTGCTAAAACGTTTAACCGTTTTAAAGCAAGAGCAAATAAGCCCAGTGGACAACATGCATCCAGTACTTCTACTGATAAGACTAATCTGACATGCTTTAAGTGTGGCAGAAAAGGTCATTTCATGAAGGAATGCAAGTCCAGTCAGTTTGTATCCCAGTCTGGTCCATCTATTTTTTATCAAAAGCCTGATGATAGCTACAAGTTAAAGTACAAAAAGCTTAAGGCACAAATTGCTCTCATGTCACAACAAATGGACAATAATAAATGCATGATTGCAACTAATGAAGAAAATTGGGTTCCCTTTGATGATTCATCAGTTGATGAAGAAGAGGAAAGAGATTGTTGTTTCATGGCTCTGACAGACCAAGAGCATCTGGTGAAGGAAGATGTCACATCTGGAAGATGGGTGGATATAGTAATCAAAAAAGTCAGTGATTATGATCTTGAAACTGATCCTGAACTAAAATTGGACATTGCTGAAGCTCTTAACTCTGATTTAATTTTTGTTGAAACTGTAAGATCTGACAGTCTAAATGGTTTAGAAACAAATTCTTCTGAAATTCCAGTTTTGAAATCAAAATTAAAAGAACTTCAAGATATTGAACTGGCTTTTCAAGCACAAGTCTTGGTAACTGAACAACTGGTTCAAGAAAAACATGACCTGGAAATTATTTTAGAAAAAGAAAAACAGGTTATTAAATCATGGCTGGAAACCAGAAAGCCATATGATGCTGGAGTAAATCAATTTCCATGTAATATCCCATAAAATTAAAACACTATAAATAAAATAATATATAAGACATATATTTATGGGAAAACCATTTGTAGTTGAAGAAGTACCATATATTCTAAGTTTAATTTATTTTATACTAAGTAGTTATTGTTAAAAAAATAATAATAATAAAATAAAATAAAATAACATAAACTTAAAAACTAGTTATTAGTAACAATGAATTGAGTGTACTGTACGCGGGTTAAGGATGATATTGTTAGAATTATAAATGTAGTAGTTGATTTGTGTACTTTATATTGTTTTATACTTAGAATGTAAACATGTTAATATGGAAGGGGGTATAGTGTAAATTGCTCTTATGTATATAAACCCCCTCCATAATGTAATTTGTAACCTTTCACCCCATAATACTATCTAATCTTTCCCTGACATCTCTCTACTCTCTCTCTACTTTCTCTCACTAGAAACCTCCATTAACACACACTAAAACACACACTAAAGCTCGAATTATACATATAACAGTTGGTATCAGAGCACAATCAGCGTATCTGAACGATCCAAAAGCTTATTACAAGCTTGATTTGTGCTTTATTTTGGTATTTTTTGAGTTTTTCTGAAACAGTTATATGCCGAGATAACTGTTCGAGTTATTTCTGCAATTTGAGTGTGTTTTGGTTAAAATTTTGTTCACCAATCGATTCATTGATAGTAATTCATCATTCAGTATCAATTTCAGACTTCAATTTCAACTTTTGATCATGTTTTGATCGAGCTCGGCAAACAGAGGTTTCCTTGGGATTTGAATTGAGTGGAAATTGGTTAAAATTTTGTTCAAGGATTTGTTCGCGATCCAATTCTGAACATTTTGATACAATTTTCAAGTTTTAATTCGCAAAAATGAGTGAGAATTTGAAGATTTTGTGTGAGCTCGGCATTTGAGTGTTTGGCTGAACGAAGAAGACGACTGGAAGCCGACTATTTTGTCTTTTAGTGTATTCTCGTTCAATTTAGTGTATTCTCGTGTTTGCAGAGGTCGTTGGCTAAGTGTTGGACGAATAGTGAGATTTGCAGAGATATAAGCTCGGCAAATCATCATTTCAAGAAAAATTTTCTAAGTGTTGGACGAAGAGTGTGATTTGCAGAGATATAAGCTCGGCAAATCATTAATTCAAGGAAATTTTTCTAAGTGTTTGACTATTTGTTCCATTTGCAGAGATCTAAGCTCGGCAAACACTAAGTTCAACTCTGGTGTGACTAAGTCATTTTGATTTGGTTCATTTGCAGAGATTTAAGCTCGGCAAATACGTGGTTTTGAGAATTTTGGTTGTTTGCAGAGATATTATCTCGGCAAACACAGTGTTCAGCCTAACTCGTCTAAGTGTTGGAGATCAAGTTGGAATTTGAGCTATTTGTCGAGTTCTAAGCTCGGCATCTAGTAGGAATTGAAGTTTGGTCAAGGATTCTCGTATTTGAGACTAAGTGAAAGTACCATTTGCCGAGATCTAAGCTCGGCAAATCATAATTCAAGGAAATTTTCTAAGTGTTTGACTATTTGTTCCATTTGCAGAGATCTAAGCTCGGCAAACACTAAGTTCAACTCTGGTGTGACTAAGTCATTTTGATTTGGTTCATTTGCAGAGATTTAAGCTCGGCAAATACGTGGTTTTGAGAATTTTGGTTGTTTGCAGAGATATTATCTCGGCAAACACAGTGTTCAGCCTAACTCGTCTAAGTGTTGGAGATCAAGTTGGAATTTGAGCTATTTGTCGAGTTCTAAGCTCGGCATCTAGTAGGAATTGAAGTTTGGTCAAGGATTCTCGTATTTGAGACTAAGTGAAAGTACCATTTGCCGAGATCTAAGCTCGGCAAATCAACATATTTTGTGAAAGTTGATTGAAAATCATTTTTGATCAACATTCTTTCCTGGTGCAAAGTTTTGAGATTTTCAAAAATTTTTCCTTCATTTGCCGAGATCTAAGCTCGGCATCCTTCACAATTCAGAAAATTCAAATTTTTTTTAAGTTTTTTTTTCATACATCTTTAGTTGAACAATATGTCTTCAAGAGAAGCATTGGCTCTTGGTTCTGAAGGAAGACCACCTGTCTTGTTTAGAGGATCTTATCCTCAATGGAAGAAAAGATTTTTGAACTAGATAGACAGGCAGAAGAATGGAAAACTGCTAAGAAAATCATACAAAGAAGGTCCTGAAATTCCAAAGAACCCAGTGAATGGAGAAGTGTTACCTGAAGAGAGTTGGAACACAGATCAAAGAAGCAGAGTTGAGGCTGACCAAAGTGCAATTGCCTTTCTTTATCAAGCACTTCCTGATGACATTTACTGCAATGTGGATTCCTATGAAACAGGAAAAGACATTTGGGATGAAGTGGAGAAGCAGATGGAGGGATTAGATGTATCCAACACCATTAGGTTGTCGACTGTTTTGAACATGTATGAAACATTCAAACAACAAAAAGGTGAACCACTGAATGAGGTATACATCAGATTCTGCAATGTCATCAATGAGCTGAGAAAGAATGATGTGAAGAGAACCAATATGGAACTCAACATCAAATTCATCAAAAATCTGGAAGAAGAATGGCAAGTGTATGGAACCCAACTAAACCAACAATCAGACTTTGGGAAACTCACCATTCACACCCTGTTTGAAAAACTGCAACTAAATGTTGAGGATGTGAAGAGAATTCAAAAGAAGAAAGAAGAGGTTGTACATTCTGATCCATTAGCTTTAGTTGCTGAAAAGAAAACTTCAAGATTGTCAAGACACAGTTTTGTTGAAGATCAAACTGATTCTGATTCAAGTGAGATGAGTGATTCTGATCTTGATGAGAAACAGAAACAGATGTACAAAGAACTCGCTTATTTCACTAAGGCTTTCAAGAAGAAATTCTTCAAGAAGAAACCAACAAACAATCAGCTTAGAACTTCATCAGTCTCTTCGTATGCCAAAAATGCGAATGTTCCTAAGTTTGATCAGAAGAAAGAGTTTGTTGGAGGTGAGAAGAAATATGAAAATCAGAAGAAGTTTGAAAAGAAGGTAATGGAAAGAAGGAATGAAGACAAAAAGTGCTATAACTGTGGCCTTACTGGACATTTTGCAATTAATTGTACCAAACCTCGACAAAAGAACTCTGAGTACTACAAGTACAAACTTTTGCTGGCAAGACAAGAGGAAAGCGGAATTGCTCTTCTCGCTAAAGATGACAAATGGTTACATCTTTCCGATGAGGAGACAGACGAACTTGCAGCAAATGTGTGCTTCATGACAAAGATCAAGAAGTCGAAGGAGTTGGAGGAAGATGATGAAAGTTCTTCTGAAGTCAAGGATGAGGTAATATCTTTTCCCAAATCTGTGTTGAAACATTATATGGATATGGCTGAGACAGCAAGAAAAGATTGCAGGGAGTTGAGTAAAAAGAATCTAAAATTAAAGAAAGATTTAGAGGACAACGAAAAAGATTTTCAAATCAAAATTGATACATTTCAAAAAGAATTTGAGAATTTGAAATCTGAAAAAGCAGCAGTCTCGTTTACTCAAAACTCCAAACTGCATCTTGAGAAACAAGAACTTGAGACCAAAGTTCTTGAACTGAACAAGACTGTCAGACAACTTCAGGTTGAAAAGACCAATGAGATGTTTCGAGCAAATGCTTTGGCTGAAGACATTGAGTCTTTGAATGTCAAGATGAAAGAATCTATCCCTGATGTGACGGAATTTGAAAACAAAATTTCTGACCTAAAATATGAATGTTGTATCAAAGATTCTCTTAAACAAAAACTTGATAAAGAAAATGATGAGCTGAAAGCTGAAATTAAGTCTTATCAAGAAAAGTTGTATAAGATCAATCATTCATATCAACAAGTCTATTTAAACAGGCCCAGAAATTCAGAAACAATTTTCACATCAGGGTTGGGTTATATAAATCCAAAATGTTTGCTCGAAGCACAAAAAGAAGTCCCAACGTTATACAATGAATCTTATTTGAGATGTGGGATGACCGACCAATTTGTGAGACCGACTGATAGTGATTATGAGGCTAATGATTTTCTAGAAAAGGGTGCAAAAGTCTATTTTAACTATGAGTTAATGGACGAGTCATATGATTTCTTCGCTAACTCTACACATGAAACAATCAAAGAAAATCATGAGGCTATCATACCAGAAATTCTTGAGTGTTTCACTGAAAAACCTTTGGATGATTCTATTCCTATTCCAAAACCTGAAAATTTGAGACCTTATGTTCCACAAATAGTTTTGGAAAAGGTAATAGAGGATTTGAAAAAGTCACTTGATGAAAAGCAATCTTTGATAGTCAATCTACAGACTCAAAATCACTTGATCAGTGACCAACCCAAGTTAGATTCCAAAGTTTGTGATCCATCTGGATGCTCTGTGAATTCTATGTGTGAAAGTATAAATGCTTCTGTGCAAACTAAGAAAGAATCACAGATTTTTGATAAGTACAAAATTGATTTTGATCGGAAGTTTTCTGAATCATTTGAAAAAATAAATGAAAAGATTTTATCCATGAAAAAGAAAACCAAAGTGTTTGAAAAGAATCATCCAATTCATGTTCCAAATTTGAGTGTAGACATAAAGAAAGTTGTTCATGTCTCTGTTCAAACTGATGTTGATTTAGATGATATTCATGATGTTGATGATTATTTTTTCCCAATTACCTCTGAAATTGAGACTTTCACCAAGTTTTCTGAAGGAACTCAAACTTACTTGAATGAAATTGATGCTTTCAAACAAAAGTTTGAAAAAGAAAGAAAACAGAGATTAAATGTGCTAAAGGAACTTAATGATTTAAAAGTTGAATCCCAACTTCAGAAAATAGCACTTCAATTTCATAAAGAAAATGAAAAAGCATCAATTTCACTCAAGCGAAGTCCAAGACCGATAAAGAAAAGTGAAGTAAGTGTGAAGTTGGAAACTGATGAAATGTCAACATTTTTGGAAAACAATCATGATTATGATCCTGAGTTTGAAAAAAATTTTGTTAAAAAGGAAGAAAAACTTGATTTTAATCTAAAGAAGATTCCAAAGTCACACTCTTCACAATATTCAAGACCAAAGACCACCCAACAATCAAAGTCCAACCCATTACCAAAGAATGTTTCAAGACCAAAGACTGAACCAATACCCAAGACTGTTTCAAAACCAAATAACAAACCAATACCAAAGACTGTTGCAAAACCCAAGACCAACCAATCACCTAAGAACATTTCAAGTCTAAATCCAAAGAAAGGTCCCAATGTCCCAATAAAATCGAAGACTTCTAGGAAAAAACAGATATACAAGGTCAAATCTAAATCTGAGTCTCAAAAAGAAGTCAAAACAAGCAGTGGTCAGAAGATTGTTAAAATTGAATCTTTCTCATTAGGTAACAAACAACCTCAGCAGGTTAGGTATTCTAGTTTCCCTAGGTACTCTCAGAAGAATCCTAAGTGCACTTTACATAGGGTTAGAGATACTGTTACAGGCATGACTAAATACAAAGATCAGTATGGATGGTTGTCACCTAATAACATTAAGAAAGTGAATAAGACCACAGAAACCATCAAGAAGAAACCTGTTCAGAACATAACTGCTAAATTAGTATCTAACTCTAAGAATGTTCGTGTTTCAGGTGACTTGTGCTTGAAAAGTAGCAGTAAATGGATTCCAAAAGATAAATTCTTGCATGCTACTAGAAAAGTTAAAATTGATGGAAACACTACCCATGTTAAACAAGTGTGGATTGTCCGTCGATCAACTACATTAGATAATGCTTCTACATCTAGGACTAGTCCTGCTTGTATCAAAACATGTGTATAACCCTTTACATTTTGTTTGTTTGTAATTCGTATTTGTACTTTAAACAATTATGTGTGCTTGTTTGTTATTTGAATAAATTGTTTGTTTGCGTGTTATTTTGCTTGTTTGTTTAATGTGTACTTGCATGTTATCCCTCTAACCTGCAAGGACCCAATCTACATGGGTACCTAAACCATATTCCCTGTCCTTGCAGGAATTTCTCATTTGTGTATGGTATGTCGACTCGGGATGTTCTCGACATATGACTGGAAACAAGTCAATTCTTTCGAACTTTGTTGAAAAGTTTATGGGAACCGTCAGATTCGGAAATGATCATATCGCTCCTATTCTTGGTTATGGAGACATTGTCAAAAATGGAGTCACTATCAAGAGAGTTTCCTATGTTGAAGGACTTGGACACAATCTCTTTAGTGTTGGTCAATTCTGTGACAATGATCTTCAAGTATTATTTAGGAGATATGAATGCAAAGTGCAGACTGAAGATGGTGTGGATATTCTGACTGGAACAAGAGACAATAATTTGTTCACAATTGATCTCAACAACATCCCATCCAACTCTTCAGAAATTTGTCTTCTTTCGAAAGCAACTGCACAAAACTCTTGGTTATGGCATCGCCGTCTTTCTCATCTTAACTTTCAAACGATTAATACACTCGTGGATAAACAACTTATTGAAGGTCTTCCGGATTACAAGTATGAAAGTGATCATGTTTGTCCAGCTTATGCAATTGGGAAGATGAAGAAAGCTTCACACAAACCAAAGAAGCACCTAAGTACAGAAGGTCCTTTGCACCTTATTCACATGGATTTGTGTGGCCCAATGAAAGTTCAAAGTATCCATGGAAAGCTATACATTCTAGTGATTGTAGATGATTATTCTCGTTACACTTGGGTATTCTTTCTTCATGCAAAGAGTGATACTCCGCAAGTGATTATTGATTTTATCAAGAAGACCCAAATCAATCTAAAATCATCTGTTAGAATTGTTCGCTCCGATAATGGCACTGAATTCAAGAATTCAATGATTGATTCTTTCTTCAAGTCCATGGGTATTACTCATCAATTTTCCGCTGCCAGAACACCTCAACAGAATGGAGTAGTTGAACGTCGAAATCGAACTCTTGTTGAAGCAGCTAGAACTATGCTTGCCTATTCGAAGTTGCCACCGAATTTATGGGCTGAAGCTGTTGCTACTGCTTGTTTTACACAAAACAGATCCATAATAAACAAGAGGTTTGATAAAACTCCGTATGAGGTGATCAACAAAAGAAAGCCCAATGTGAACTTCTTGCACATTTTTGGATGTGTATGTTATGTTCTCAATGATCAAGACAATCTGGGCAAATTTGAACCAAAAGGCGATGAGGCATATTTCATCGGTTACTCAAGAGAATCCATTGCATATCGTGTATATAACCGAAGAACCAAGAGAATCGAAGAGAGTATGAATGTCAAATTTGATGAACTCTCAGGAATGGTTCTTGAACAACACAGTTCAAGACCCGAACTTCAAAGTCCACAAGCTTCCGTAACTAAGATTGCATCAAATGTCAAATCATTCTCAACTCCGACTTCACAAGATTTGGATATCTTGTTTGACGAATTTTTCCAAGTTTCAAAGAAAGTTTCTGAATCTGATGAGATTTTAAATGAACCATCAAGTTCAAATTCGAAAGAAATGGATCCCAATGAGTCTTCACCATCACAATCATCAGATGATTGTTCATCATCTGATTCTCCTCCACCTACTGATTATTCAGAGTTGCATACTCAACCTCATGTTATCTCTCAAGTCACAAATCCATTAACCAATCCAGCAGATTATGATCAAGATAACTTTGTTGAACCAATTGCTACTTCACTTGAACAATTGACAGAACAACATACTCCTGATTTTATTGATTCTGAAGAATCTGGTGATCCAATTGACCCAATTCCTCACACAACTAAATGGACTAGAGCTCATCCAATTTCTCAAGTCATTGGAAATCCAACAATCGGAGTTCAGACAAGATCCGCTTCTGCGAATGAATGTCTGTTTGTGAATTTTCTGAGCATTGTTGAACCAAAGACAGTGAATGAAGCTCTCAGTTGTCCAGATTGGGTGAAAGCTATGCAGGAGGAACTGAATCAATTTGAACGACTTGAGGTGTGGAAATTGGTTCCCAATCCTTACAAGAACAAGGAGCCAATTAAAACCAAGTGGATCTTCAAGAATAAAAAGGATGAAACTGGAGTTGTTGTACGCAACAAAGCACGATTGGTTGCAAAGGGATATTGCCAACAAGATGGAATTGACTACGATGAGACATTCACACCAGTTGCACGAATTGAGGCTATTCGGATGTTTCTTGCCTATGCTGCCTACAAGAACTTCACCGTCTATCAGATGGATGTTAAAACTGCCTTCTTAAATGGAATTCTAAAAGAAGAAGTGTACGTTGAACAACCAGAAGGTTTTGTGAGTTCCAAACATCCAGACTACGTTTACAGGTTAGACAAGGCATTATATGGTCTGAAACAAGCGCCTCGTGCATGGTATGATGCTCTATCCTCTTATCTTGTGAAATCTGGCTTTAGCAAAGGTTCGATTGACACTACCTTGTTTATCAAACGACAAGGGAGTGATATCATTCTAATCTAGATCTATGTTGACGACATAATTTTCGGGTCAACTAAACCTAAATACTGCAAGAATTTTTCAGCTTTAATGATCAAGAAATTTGAAATGAGCATGATGGGTGAATTAAACTTTTTCCTTGGTCTTCAAGTAAAACAGTTGTCAAATGGTACTTTTATCTGTCAATCTAAGTACATTTTAGACATGTTGAAAAAGTTTGATTTGATGGATTGTCAAACAATTGGAACACCCATGGAAGCTCGAACAAAGATTAATGCTGACTTAACTGGAAAATCTTTTGATCAAAAGAAATATCGCAGTATCATAGGGTCTCTCATGTATTTAACTGCAAGTCGCCCGGATATTATGTTTGCCACACGCATGTGTGCCAGGTACCAGGCCAATCCCAAGGAAAGTCATTTCCAGGCCGTTAAACGGATTTTCCGATACCTGAAAGGCACAGTGAACCTTGGTCTCTGGTATCCTAGGGATACTGGGTTTCAATTGGTTGCATACTCGGATGCTGACCATGCAGGTTGTAAGCTTGATCGAAAGAGTACCTCTGGGAGTGTACAGTTTCTTGGGGATAGATTAGTCAGTTGGTCTTCAAAGAAACAAAACTGTGTATCCACATCTACTGCAGAAGCTGAATACGTTGCTGCAGCAAGCTGTTGTTCACAGGTTCTTTGGATGAAGACACAGTTGACTGATTATGGATTTCAGTTCAACAGGATTCCCATATACTGTGACTCTAAGAGTGCAATTGCTATTTCTTGCAATCCTGTACAGCACACAAAGAACAAGCACATAGATGTTCGGTACCATTTTCTTAAAGATCATGTCGAAAAAGGTAACATCGAACTCTATTTTGTCCCAACAGACTACCAACTTGCAGACCTTTTCACCAAGCCGTTGGATGAAAACAGGTTCAATTTTCTGAAAACCAAGTTGGGAATGCTTGATTTACAAACTTAAATGCTTAAATGCCATGTATTCTATGTTCATTTTCTGTTTCAAACATTGATGTGTTTTACTTAGTATTGCATGCAATGTTTGAGGGGGAGAAAAAGGGTAGAATGCATGATTTTAGGGGGAGTTTGTAAATCTAGTATAGTCTAATATGCTTAATTTGAGGGGGAGTGTGCAAATGCATGTGAATATTTGTTTGCATGTTTGTTAATTTTGTTTGATGTTTGTTTGTTTTAATTTTCTTTTATGTGTGTTTGCTTTTAAAACTGAAAAATCAAATACAAAATTAGAAAATCCAAAAAAAAAAAAAAATGTTTATAATTTTTTTTTATTCTGTTTTATTTTTTTGTTACTTGTTATTATTATTTTGTTATATTTTTTTTGGTATTTTATTTCTGTTATTAGATAGGTTTCAGCCCAAAACCATTATGAGCCCAAAATGATGCTTAAGCCCAAAACATTTGAGCCCAACTGCCATGTCAAGCCCAAGACTTGATTTGATTCGGGTTGACACGCGGGTCACACCCAGACCCGCGACCCGGATTTGAATGATTAATAGAAAATGGGCGGGTTATTCTAATCACTTTCAAAAAAAAATTTTTACAAAATATCTTAATCTTTCTCTCAAACCGATCAAAAACATCACATCAATCAATCAAAATTTTATTTGTTTCATAATAATCCAAGTGGGTGTAAACTGGGGATCACATTTGTAGCCTAAATCATCATCAATCTTCATTCGATCATTAGTTTAAAGGTATGATCTCTTATCTTCATTGTGCATACTAGGTGTTTGATGATATGCCAATATGAATTGTAATGATCGTTTTTGGACTTTGTGATGTTATGATGTATGTTTTGGTGATTTTAGATGCATGCTTAGGATTAATACATGTTGTTTTGATTGATATGACTACTTTTGTTTACTTTTAATTGATTTTCTGGGCGGTTTACTTAAAGGGCTGGGTATTTGTGATGAATGTTTGAAGATTTGGCCCGTTTGCAGAGCTCCCAGCTCGGCAAACACCATGTTTGTTCATCTTGGCCTTCAAATCTTCATTCTACCTGGATTTACATGATGTATAAGTCTTAACAAGTTTCTCATTGAAAATGCCATTTGCAGAGCTCCAAGCTCGGCAAATGCATGTTTTTATATCAATTTTCAAAACCTTGTTTTCTCACTTAAAATTTACAAGTGTTTCTGAAACCATCATTTGCAGAGCTCCCAGCTCGGCAAATGCATGTGTTTCTGGTCATCATTATACAAGAAATTTTGTCTAAGGTTTGAAATAGCCATTTGCAGAGCTCCCAGCTCGGCAAATGCATGCTTTACTTGTATGTGATCATCAAGAAATTTCTTTAAGTACTGAAAAGGCCATTTGCAGAGCTCCCAGCTCGGCAAATGAAAGATTTTTAAAATAATGTTAACTTTGTGTCATTTGCAGAGCTCCCAGCTCGGCAAATGAAAGATTTTTGAAAATGTTGTTATAATCTAAGTCTTTGTGTCATTTGCAGAGCTCCCAGCTCGGCAAATGCACATATTTTTCTTTGAAAAACATCCTTTATACTTTGATAACATACTTGTTATTCAAATCAAAGGATTTTTCATATATCAATTTGAAGCTTAGTCTGAATTGCCTATTTGCCGAGATATAAGCTCGGCATTTACGAGGATTGACTTCAAATACTAAATGATTTGCTTACTTGCTGGTCGCTGATCTCATTCCTCGCATTTGCCGAGATCCAGCTCGGCAAATGAAAGATTTTTGAAAATGTTGTTATAATCTAAGTCTTTGTGTCATTTGCAGAGCTCCCAGCTCGGCAAATGCATGCTTTACTTGTATGTGATCATCAAGAAATTTCTTTAAGTACTGAAAAGGCCATTTGCAGAGCTCCCAGCTCGGCAAATGCACATTTTTTTTTAAAAAAAGTTTGTTTTTTTTTCATTTCTTTTCTATTTTGTTTTCAATCTTGTTTGTTTATAAATTGTCTAAGTGTATGTATGTATGTGTGTAAATTTTTTTTCTTTCTATATAGTTTTTCATAAGTGTTAGGATAAGAAACAAGGTATCGAACGCCTTTGTGTACTACCTTCGCTGTCTTATCTTTAATACTTATGAGATTCTATATGTCATTGGAAATCTGGAATTGAAAGGAAATTGAAGAGCTTGATTTGCTTGCATTTTCATTGTAGCACCTTCTTGAAACATCACCATCTTATTGTATCTTTATTGATTTTCTGAAAAAAATAAACTGACCAAAAACAAAATTTTGACCAGACAATTATTTTAGAAAATAACAAATACACACAACTACTTTAACAAATACAATGACATATAGAATCTCATAAGTATTAAAGATAAGACAGCGAAGGTAGTACACAAAGGCGTTCGATACCTTGTTTCTTATCCTAACACTTATGAAAAACTATATAGAAAGAAAAAAATTTACACACATACATACATACACTTAGACAATTTATAAACAAACAAGATTGAAAACAAAATAGAAAAGAAATAAAAAAAAAACAAACTTTTTTTAAAAAAAAATTGTGCATTTGCCGAGCTTAGATCTCGGCAAATGACATGTTCAGTCAAGAATTTTGCCCAGACAAATAACAAGGATGAAAATTGGTTTTGGGCACAAGATTTGATAAAAACATATGATTTGCCGAGTTAATATCTCGGCAAATGCGAGTAATGAGATCAGCGACCAGCAAGTAAGCAAATCATTTAGTATTTGAAGTCAATCCTCGTAAATGCCGAGCTTATATCTCGGCAAATAAGCAATTCAGACTAAACTTCAATTTGATATATGAAAAATCCTTTGATTTGAATAACAAGAATGTTATCAAAGTTTAAAGGATGTTTTTCAAAGAAAAATATGTGCATTTGCCGAGCTGGGAGCTCTGCAAATGACCTTTTCAGTACTTAAAGAAATTTTGAGGGAATCAAATTCAAGTTCATTTGCCGAGCTGGGAGCTCTGCAAATGACACAAAGTTAACATTATTTTAAAATCTTTCATTTGCCGAGCTGGGAGCTCTGCAAATGGCCTTTTCACTACTTAAAAAAAATTTCTTGATGATCACAAACAAGTAAAGCATGCATTTGCCGAGCTGGGAGCTCTGCAAATGGCTATTTCAACCTTTGAAAAATTTGTGTAACAAGATTACCAAAAACATATGCATTTGCCGAGCTGGGAGCTCTGCAAATGATGGTTTCAGAAAAACACTTGTAAATTTTAAGTGACAAAACAAGTTTTTGAAAATTGATATAAAACATGCATTTGCCGAGCTTGGAGCTCTGCAAATGGCATTTTGAATGATAAACTTGTTGAGTTAAACAACATGTAAATCCAGTTAATATGAAGATTTGAAGGCCAAGATGAACAAACATGGTGTTTGCCGAGCTGGGAGCTCTGCAAACGGGCCAAATCTTCAAACATTCATCACAAATACCCAGCCCTTTAAGTAAACCGCCCAGAAAATCAATTAAAAGTAAACAAAAGTAGTCATATCAATCAAAACAACATGTATTAATCCTAAGCATGCATCTAAAATCACCAAAACATACATCATAACATCACAAAGTCAAAAACGATCATTACAGTTCATATTGGCATATCATCAAACACCTAGTATGCACAATGAAGATAAGAGATCATACCTTTAAACTAATGATCGAATGAAGATTGATGATGATTTAGGCTACAAATGTTATCCCCAGTTTACACCCACTTGGATTATTATGAAACAAATAAAATTTTGATTGATTGATGTGATGTTTTTGATCGGTTTGAGAGAAAGATTAAGATATTTTGTAAAAATTTTTTTTTGAAAGTGATTAGAATAACCCGCCCATTTTCTATTAATCATTCAAATCCGGGTCGCGGGTCTGGGTGTGACCCGCGTGTCAACCCGAATCCAAACAAGTCTTGGGCTTACAATTCAGTTGGTCTCAAATTGGTTTTGGGCTTAAACCACATTTTGGGCTCATAAGTTTTGGGCTGAAACCATCTAATAAAGAAATAAAATACCAAAAAAAATATAACAAAATAATAATAACATAACAAAAAAATAAAACAGAATAAAAAAAATAAAAAATCTTTTTATCATTTTTTTTATATTTTCTAATTTTGTATTTGATTTTTTCAGTTTTAAAAAAAACACACATAAAAAAATTAAACAAAAAAATAAACAAAAACAAAACAAACAATTATTCACATGCATTTGCACACTCCCCCTCAAATTAAGCATATATACTAAGATTACAAACTCCCCCTAAAATCATGCATTCTACCCTTTTTCTCCCCCTCAAACATTGCATGCAATACTAAGTAAAACACATCAATGTTTGAAACAGAAAATGAACATAGAATACATGGCATTTAAGCATTTAAGTTTGTAAATCAAGCATTCCCAACTTGGTTTTCAGAAAATTGAACCTGTTTTCATCCAAAGGCTTGGTGAAAAGGTCTGCAAGTTGGTAGTCTGTTGGGACAAAATAGAGTTCGATGTTACCTTTCTCGGCATGATCTTTAAGAAAATGGTACCGAACATCTATGTGCTTGGTCTTTGTGTGCTGTACAGGATTGCAGAAATAGCAATTGCACTCTTAGAGTCACAGTATATGGGAATCCTGTTGAACTGAAATCCATAATCAGTCAATTGTGTCTTCATCCAAAGAACTTGTGAACAACAGCTTGCTGCAGCAACGTATTCAGCTTCTGCAGTAGATGTGGATACACAGTTTTGTTTCTTTGAAGACCAACTGACTAATCTATCCCCAAGAAACTGTACACTCCCAGAGTACTCTTTCGATCAAGCTTACAACCTGCATGGTCAGCATCCGAATATGCAATTAACTGAAACCCGGTATCCCTTGGATACCAGAGACCAAGGTTCACTGTGCCTTTCAGGTATCGGAAAATCCGTTTAACGGCCTGGAAATGACTTCCTGGGATTGGCCTGGTACCTGGCACACATGCATGTGGCGAACATAATATCCGGGCGACTTGCAGTCAAATACATGAGTGACCCTATCATACTGCGATATTTCTTTTGATCAAAAGATTTTCCAGTTAAGTCAGCATTAATCTTTGTTCGAGCTTCCATGGGTGTTCCAATTGTTTGACAATCCATCATATCAAACTTTTTCAACATGTCAAGAATGTACTTAGATTGACAATAAAAGTACCATTTGACAACTGTTTTACTTGAAGACCAAGGAAAAAGTTTAATTCACCCATCATGCTCATTTCAAATTTCTTGATCATTAAAGCTGAAAAATTCTTGCAGTATTTAGGTTTAGTTGACCCGAAAATTATGTCGTCAACATAGATCTGGATTAGAATGATGTCACTCCCTTGTCGTTTGATAAACAAGGTAGTGTCAATCGAACCTTTGCTAAAACCAGATTTCACAAGATAAGAGGATAGAGCATCATACCATGCACGAGGCGCTTGTTTCAGACCATATAATGCCTTGTCTAACCTGTAAACGTAGTCTGGATGTTTGGAACTCACAAAACCTTCTTGGTTGTTCAACGTACACTTCTTCTTTGAGAATTCCATTTAAGAAGGCAGTTTTAACATCCATCTGGTAGACTGTGAAGTTCTTGTAGGCAGCATAGGCAAGAAACATCAGAATAGCCTCAATTCGTGCAACTGGTGCGAATGTCTCATCGTAGTCAATTCCATCTTGTTGGCAATATCCCTTTGCAACCAATCGTGCTTTGTTGTACAACAACTCCAGTTTCATCCTTTTTGTTCTTGAAGATCCATTTGGTTTTAATTGGCTCCTTTTTCTTGTAAGGATTGGGAACCAATTTCCACACCTCAAGCCGTTCAAATTGATTCAGTTCCTCCTGCATAGCTTTCACCCAATCTGGACAACTTAGAGCTTAATTCACTGTCTTTGGTTCAACAATACTCAGAAAATTCACAAACAGACATTCATTCGCGAGAAGCGGATCTTGTCTGAACTCCAGTTGTTGGATTTCCAATGACTTGAGAGATCGGATGAGCTCTAGTCCATTTGGTTGTGTGAGGAATTGGGTCAATTGGATCACCAGATTCTTCAGAATCAATAAAATCAGGAGTATGTTGTTCTGTCAATTGTTCAAGTGAAGTAGCAATTGGTTCAACAAAGTTATCTTGATCATAATCTTCTGGATTGGTTAATGGATTTGTGACTTGAGAGATAACATGAGGTTGAGTATGCAACTCTGAATAATCAGTAGGTGGAGGAGAATCAGATGATGAACTAACATCTGATGATTGTGATGGTGAAGACTCATTTGGATCCATCTCTTTCGAATTTGAACTTGATGGTTCATTTGAATTCGCATCAGATTCAGACACTTTCTTAGGAACGTGGAAAAATTCTTCAAACAAGATATCCAAATCTTGTGAAGTCGGAGTAGGAGAATGATTTGACATTTGATGCAATCTTAGTTACGGAAGCTTGTGGACTTTGAAGTTCGGGTCTTGAACTGTGTTGTTCAAGAACCATTCCTGAGAGTTCATCAAATTTGACATTCATACTTTCTTCGATTCTCTTGGTTCTTCGGTTATATACACGATATGCAATGGATTCTCTTGAATAACCGATGAAATATGCCTCATCGCCTTTTGGTTCAAATTTGCCCAGATTATCTCGATCATTGAGAACATAACATACACATCCAAAAATGTGCAAGAAGTTCACATTGGGCTTTCTTTTGTTGATCACCTCATACGGAGTTTTATCAAACCTCTTGTTTATTATGGATCTGTTTTGTGTAAAACAAGCAGTAGCAACAGCTTCAGCCCATAAATTCGGTGGCAACTTCGAATAGGCAAGCATTGTTCTAGCTGCTTCAACAAGAGTTCGATTTCGACGTTCAACTACTCCATTCTGTTGAGGTGTCCTGGCAGCGGAAAATTGATGAGTAATACCCATGGACTTGAAGAAAGAATCAATCATTGAATTCTTGAATTCAGTGCCATTGTCTGAGCGAACAATTCTAACAGATGATTTTAGATTGATTTGGGTCTTCTTGATAAAATCAATAATCACTTGCGGAGTATCACTCTTTGCATGAAGAAAGAATACCCAAGTATAACGAGAATAATCATCTACAATCACTAGAATGTATCGCTTCCCATGGATACTTTGAACCTTCATTGGGCCACACAAATCCATATGAATAAGGTGCAAAGGACCTTCTGTACTTAGGTGCTTCTTTGGTTTGTGTGAAGCTTTCTTCATCTTCCCAATTGCATAAGCTGGACAAACATGATCACTTTCATACTTGTAATCCGGAAGACCTTCAACAAGTTGTTTATCCACGAGTGTATTAATCGTTTGAAAGTTAAGATGAGAAAGACGGCGATGCCATAACCAAGAGTTTTGTGCAGTTGCTTTCGAAAGAAGACAAATATCTGAAGAATTGGATGGATGTTGTTGAGATCAATTGTGAACAAATTATTGTCTCTTGTTCCAGTCAGAATATTCACACCATCTTCAGTCTGCACTTTGCATTCATATCTCCTAAATAATACTTGAAGATCATTGTCACAAAATTGACCAACACTAAGAGATTGTGTCCAAGTCCTTCAACGTAGGAAACTCTCTTGATAGTGACTCCATTTTTGACAATGTCTCCATAACCAAGAATAGGAGCGATATGATCATTTCTGAATCTGACGGTTCCCATAAACTTTTCAACAAAGTTCGAAAGAATTGATTTGGTTCAGTCATATGGCGAGAACATCCCGAGTCGACATACCATACACAAATGAGAAATTCCTGCAAGGACAGGGAATATGGTTTAGGTACCCATGTAGATTGGGTCCTTGCAGGTTAGAGGGATAACATGCAAGTACACATTAAAAAATAAACATCAAGCAAAATAACACGCAAACAAACAATTTATTCAAATAACAAACAAGCACACATAATTGTTCAAAATACAAATACGAATTACAAGCAAAAAATGTAAAGGTTTATACACAGGTTTTGATACAAGCAGGACTAGTCCTAGATGTATAGCATTATCTAATGTATTGATCTACGGATAATCCACACTTGTTTGACATGGGTAGTGTTTCCATCAATTTTAACTTTTCTAGTAGCATGCAAGAATTTATCTTTTGGAATCCATTTACTGCTACTTTTCAAGCACAAGTCACCTGAAACACGAACATTCTTAGAGTTAGATACTAATTTAGCAGTTATGTTCTGAACAGGTTTCTTCTTGATGGTTTCTGTGGTCTTATTCTCTTTCTTAATGTTATTAGGTGACAACCATCCATACTGGTCTTTGTATTTAGTCATGCCTGTAACAGTATCTCTAACCCTATGTAAAGTGCACTTAGGATTCTTCTGAAAGTACCTAGGAAAACTAGAATACCTAAGCTGAGGTTGTTTGTTACCTAATGAAAGAATTCATTCTTAACAATCTTTGGACCACTGCTTGTTTTGACTTCTTTTTGAGACTCAGATTTAGATTTGACCTTGTATATCTGTTTTTTCCTAGAAGTCTTCGATTTTATTGGGACATTGGGACCTTTCTTTGGATTTAGACTTGAAATGTTCTTAGGTGATTGGTTGGTCTTGGGTTTTGCAACAGTCTTTGGTATTGGTTTGTTATTTGGTTTTGAAACAGTCTTGGGTATTGGTTCAGTCTTTGGTCTTAAAACATTCTTTGGTAATGGGTTGGACTTTGATTGTTGGGTGGTCTTTGGTCTTTGGAACTATTGTGAAGAGTGTGACTTTGGAATCTTCTTTAGATTAAAATCAAGTTTTTCTTCCTTTTTAACAAAATGTTTTTCAAACTCAGGATCAAAATCATGATTGTTTTCCAAAAATGTTGACATTTCATCGGTTTCCAACTTCACACTGACTTCACTTTTCTTTATTGGTCTTGGACTTCGCTTGAGTGAAATTGATGCTTTTCGTTTTCTTTATGAAATTGAAGTGCTATTTTCTGAAGTTGGGATTCAACTTTTAAATCATTAAGTTCCTTTAGCACATTTAATCTCTGTTTTCTTTCTTTTTCAAACTTTTGTTTGAAAGCATCAATTTCATTCAAGTAAGATTGAGTTCCTTCAGAAAACTTGGTGAAAGTCTCAATTTCAGAGGTAATTGGGAAAAAATAATCATCAATATCATGAACATCATCTAAATCACCATCAGTTTGAACAGAGACATGAACAACTTTCTTTATGTCTACACTCAAATTTGGAACATGAATTGGATGATTCTTTTCAAACACTTTGGTTTTCTTTTTCATGGATAAAATCTTTTCATTTATTTTTTCAAATGATTCAGAAAACTTCCGATCAAAATCAATTTTGTACTTATCAAAAATCTGTGATTCTTTCTTAGTTTGCACAGAAGCATTTATACTTTCACACATAGAATTCACAGAGCATCCAGATGGATCACAAACTTTGGAATCTAACTTGGGTTGGTCACTGATCAAGTGATTTTGAGTCTGTAGATTGACTATCAAAGATTGCTTTTCATCAAGTGACTTTTTCAAATCTTCTATTACCTTTTCCAAAACTATTTGTGGAACATAAGGTCTCAAATTTTCAGGTTTTGGAATAGGAATAGAATCATCCAAAGGTTTTTCAGTGAAACACTCAAGAATTTCTGGTATGATAGCCTCATGATTTTCTTTGATTGTTTCATGTGTAGAGTTAGCGAAGAAATCATATGACTCGTCCATTAACTCATAGTTAAAATAGACTTTTGCACCCTTTTCTAGAAAATCATTAGCCTCATAATCACTATCAGTCGGTCTCACAAATTGGTCGGTCATCCCACATCTCAAATAAGATTCATTGTATAACGTTGGGACTTCTTTTTGTGCTTCGAGCAAACATTTTGGATTTATATAACCCAACCCTGATGTGAAAATTGTTTCTGAATTTCTGGGCCTGTTTAAATAGACTTGTTGATATGAACGATTGATCTTATACAACTTTTCTTGATAAGACTTAATTTCAGCTTTCAGCTCATCATTTTCTTTATCAAGTTTTTGTTTAAGAGAATCTTTTATACAACACTCATATTTTAGGTCAGAAATTTTGTTTTCAAATTCCGTCAAATCAGGGATAGATTCTTTCATCTTGACATTCAAAGACTCAATGTCTTCAGCCAAAGCATTTGCTCGAAACATCTCATTGGTCTTTTCAACTTGAAGTTGTCTGACAGTCTTGCTCAGTTCAAGAACTTTGGTCTCAAGTTCTTGTTTCTCAAGATGCAGTTTGGAGTTTGAGTAAAAGAGACTGCTGCTTTTTCAGATTTCAAATATTCAAATTTTTGAAGCAAATCAAATTTACTTTGAAAATCTTTTTCTTTGTCTTCCAATTCTTTCTTTAATTTTAAATTCTTTTTACTCAACTCCCTGCAATCTTTTCTTGCTGTTTCACTCATATCCATATAGTGTTTTAACACTGATTTGGGAAAAGAGATTACCTCATCCTCTACTTCAGAAGAACTTTCATCATTTTCCTCCAACTCCTTTGACTTCTTGATCTTTGTCATGAAGCACACATTTGCTGCAAGTTCGTCTGTCTCCTCATCGGAAAGATGTAACCATTTGTCATCTTCAGCGAGAAGAGCAATTCCGCTTTCCTCTTGTCTTGCCAGCAAAAGTTTGTACTTGTAGTACTCGGAGTTCTTCTGTCGAGGTTTAGTGCAATTTATTGCAAAATGTCCGGTAAGACCACAGTTATAGCACTTCTTGTCTTCATTCCTTTTCTCCATTACCTTCTTCTCAAACTTCTTCTGATTGTCATACTTCTTCTCACCACCACCAAAATCTTTCTTCTGATCAAACTTAGGAGCATTCGCATTTTTAGCATACGAAGAGACTGATGAAGTCCTAAGCTGATTGTTTGTTGGTTTCTTCTTGAAGAATTTCTTCTTGAAAGCCTTAGTGAAATAAGCGAGTTCTTTGTACATCTGTTTTGTTTCTCATCCAGATCAGAATCACTCATCTCACTTGAATCAGAATCAGTTTGATCTTCAACAAAACTGTGTCTTGACAATCTTGAAGTTTTCTTTTCAGCAACTAAAGCTAATGGATCAGAATGTACAACCTCTTCTTTCTTCTTTTGAATTCTCTTCACATCCTCAACATTTAGTTGCAGTTTTTCAAACAGGGTGTGAATGGTGAGTTTCCCAAAGTCTGATTGTTGGTTGAGTTGGGTTCCATACACTTGCCATTCTTCTTCCAGATTTTTGATGAATTTGATGTTAAGTTCCATATTGGTTCTCTTAACATCATTTTTTCTCAGCTCATTGATGACATTGCAGAATCTGATGTATACCTCATTCAATGGTTCACCTTTTTGTTGTTTGAATGTTTCATACATGTTCAAAACAGTCGACAACCTAATGGTGTTTGATACATCTGATCCTTCCATCTGCTTCTCCACTTCATCCCAAATGTCTTTTCCTGTTTCATAGGAATCCACATTGCAGTAAATGTCATCAGGAAGTGCTTGATAAAGAAAGGCAATTGCACTTTGGTCAGCCTCAACTCTGTTCTTTGATCTGTGTTCCAACTCTCTTCTGGTAAAATTTCTCCATTGACTGGGTTCTTTGGAATTTCAGGACCTTCTTTGTATGATTTCCTTAGCAGTTTTCCATTCTTTTGCCTGTCTATCCAGTTCAAAAATATCTTCTTCCATTGAGGATAAGATCCTCTAAACAAGACAGGTGGTCTTCCTTCAGAACCAAGAGCCAATGCTTCCCTTGAAGACATAATGTTCAATAAAAGATGTATGAAAAAGACTTAAAAAAAATTTGAATTTTCTGAATTGTGAAGGATGCCGAGCTTAGATCTCGGCAAATGAAGGAAAAATTTTGAAAATCTCAAAACTTTGCACCAGGAAAGAATGTTGATCAAAAATGATTTTCAATCAACTTTCACAAAATATGTTGATTTGCCGAGCTTAGATCTCGGCAAATGGTACTTTCACTTAGTCTCAAATGCGAGAATCCTTGACCAAACTTCAATTCCTACTAGATGCCGAGCTTAGAACTCGACAAATAGCTCAAATTCCAACTTGATCTCCAACACTTAGACGAGTTAGGCTGAACACTGTGTTTGCCGAGATAATATCTCTGCAAACAACCAAAATTCTCAAAACCACGTATTTGCCGAGCTTAGATCTCTGCAAATGAACCAAATCAATATGACTTAGTCACACCAGAGTTGAACTTAGTGTTTGCCGAGCTTAGATCTCTGCAAATGGAACAAATCGTCCAACACTTAGAAAAATTTTCTTGAAATGGTGATTTGCCGAGCTTAGATCTCTGCAAATGGCAAGTTCGTCAAACACTTAGAAAATTTTTCTTGAAATGATGATTTGCCGAGCTTATATCTCTGCAAATCTCACTATTCGTCCAACACTTAGCCAACGACCTCTGCAAACACGAGAATACACTAAATTGAACGAGAATACACTAAAGGACAAAATAGTCGGTTCCAGTCGTCTTCTTCGTTCAGCCAAACACTCAAATGCCGAGCTCACACAAAAACTTCAAATTCTCACTCATTTTTGCGAATTAAAACTTGAAAATTGTATCAAAATGTTCAGAATTGGATCGCGAACAAATCCTTGAACAAAATTTTAACCAATTTCCACTCAATTCAAATCCCAAGGAAACCTCTGTTTGCCGAGCTCGATCAAAACATGATCAAAAGTTGAAATTGAAGTCTGAAATTGATACTGAATGATGATTTACTATCAATGAATCGATTGGTGAACAAAATTTTAACCAAAACACACTCAAATTGCAGAAATAACTCGAACAGTTATCTCGGCATATAACTGTTTCAGAAAAACTCAAAAAATACCAAAATAAAGCACAAATCAAGCTTGTAATAAGCTTTTGGATCGTTCAGATACGCTGATTGTGCTCTGATACCAATTGTTAATGTATAATTCGAGCTTTAGTGTGTGTTTTAGTGTGTGTTAATGGAGGTTTCTAGTGAGAGAAAGTAGAGAGAGAGTAGAGAGATGTCAGGGAAAGATTAGATAGTATTATGGGGTGAAAGGTTACAAATTACATTATGGAGGGGGTTTATATACATAAGAGCAATTTACACTATACCCCCTTCCATATTAACATGTTTACATTCTAAGTATAAAACAATATAAAGTACACAAATCAACTACTACATTTATAATTCTAACAATATCATCCTTAACCCGCGTACAGTACACTCAATTCATTGTTACTAATAACTAGTTTTTAAGTTTATGTTATTTTATTTTATTTATTATTATTTTTTTAACAATAACTACTTAGTATAAAATAAATTAAACTTAGAATATATGGTACTTCTTCAACTACAAATGGTTTTCCCATAAATATATGTCTTATATATTATTTTATTTATAGTGTTTTAATTTTATGGGATATTACAATTTTCACCAAGCATCATATGGCTTTCTGGTTTCTAGCCATGATTTAATAACCAGTTTTTCTTTTTCTAAAATGATTTCAAGATCTTGTTTTTCTTGAATCAGTTGTTCAGTTACCAGAACTTTTGCTTGAAAAGCCAGTTCAATATCTTGAAGTTCTTTTAATTTTGATTTTAAATGAATTTCAGAAGAATTTGTTTCTAAACCATTAGACTGTCAGATCTACAGTTTCAACAAAAATTAAATCAGAGTTAAGAGCTTCAGCAATGTCCAATTTTAGTTCAGGATCAGTTTCAAGATCATAATCACTGACTTTTTTGATTACTATATCCACCCATCTTCCAGATGTGACATCTTCCTTCACCAGATGCTCTTGGTCTGCCAGAGCCATGAAACAACAATCTCTTTCCTTCTTCATCAACTGATGAATCATCAGAGGGAACCCATGCTTCTTCAGTAGTTGCAATCATGCATTTATTATTTTCTATTTGTTGGGACATGAGAGCAATTTGAGCCTTAAGCTTTTTGTATTTTAACTTGTAGCTATCATCAGGCTTTTGATAAGAAATAGATGGACCAGACTGGGATACAAACTGACTGGACTTGCACTCCTTCATGAAATGACCTTTTCTGCCACACTTAAAGCATGTCAGATTGGTCTTATCAGTAGAAGTACTGGATGCATGTTGTCCACTGGGCTTATTTGCTCTTGCTTTAAAACGGTTAAACGTTTTAGCAATCATAGCAACAGGTCATCACTGTCAGTTTCATCACAGTCTGGAGAGATATCATTAGTGACTCCAGAATCCATTAGTTCAGACATCATCTTCTTCATAGAAAATACATTCTCGAAAGATATTAATGCAGCATAAGGTGATTCAATATGACTGACCACTGTGGAACTATTGGAAGCATGATTTAAAGCATCTTTTTCTGCCTCAACTCTTTGAGCTTGATTTTCTTCAGTAAATCTGAAGGCTCCATATAGGGTTGATAGAGTATGAGAATGCAGAGTTTTACCTTGTCTTAAGACCAGGATCATGTGAGACCATTTGGTGGGTAAAATATCACAAAATTTCTCCATAAGTATATCCTTGTCTTTCTCAACCCCCAGTCCTCTCAACTGGCTAATAATGTTCATAAATCTGGTGTAAGTGCCAGTGAGAGACTCATTGGGGAGAGCAAAAAATGACTCATACTTCTTGTTTAAGAAGACCTTTCTGGTGACAATAGTGTCATCACCTCCTTCATACTGGTTCACCAGTTCATCCCACATGGTTTTAGCACTGAGGAAAAAGAACTAGTGTGGGAATTAGGGTTTCTGGAACAGCCCCGAGGATCATGTTTTTGAGAATGGTATCTAAATTTACCAATCTCCTCTCCTCTTCAGACCAATGTTCCTCCCTCTTTTCCCTTCCACATCTAGATCCAGAAGGATCAAGAAGGGGATTGAGAGGTGATGTTGGTATATATGGACCTTCATTTAAAATTTTCATAATATTCCTCTCAATACCAGTGACATGCAACACCATCCTAGCCTTCCACGTACCAAATTCATCACTGTTCCCACTGAATTTAGGAACAGGATTATTTGAGTAGTGCACATGCACATGTGGAGAAGGAGGTGGAGGATTATTATTGACAGCGGGTGGTGGTTCATTAGGATCAGGATTACCTTGAGTTTTTTTATGGGTTGGCCATCAAGAAAACAGATCTAGGCAAATA
>CM067172.1:79578839-79580785 GCA_034093135.1 Erigeron breviscapus | reverse complement strand
CTTAACACCCCAAAATCATCATCATATCACAATTCCATGGAGATTAAAGTCTTAATTGAAGAATCAATGACGAAGATACTAGTCTAATTTCCTTTTGATCATTCTTATGTGACCAATTATGTAAGACAATTGTATTCAACCTTTCTTATGTTCAAGTTGGATGACATGTTTAATTCTTCTTTAGTGTTTTGCATCTAATGTTGTTTGGATTATTTGAATGATTACATGTTTATGACTTGAATGAATTTCATCTATCTTTTGATTTCAAATTCTTGTTAATCAATGATTATTGAAAGAATCTCTTATGAACTTGTAATCTAGTTAATGAATGGATAATTTAGTTGTGTCAATTCCTCGGTTTTCATTATCGTGAATCATCACAACCTAATCAATTAATTCTTAGCATTCATTTAATCCAAACATTATAACGAATCATGTCTATGTGATTTCCAATGAATATAAGTTAGGTTATACATTTGAAAGCATAATTAGAAGCATTAGAATGATCTCCCTTTTTATTATTGAATTATTGTGTTAAGTTTACAATTAATTTTAGTTTAATCAACTCAATCAATCAAATCGATTTTAAGTTTATGCCTAGTTTAATTAACTTGTCAAATTGTTTAACATTTTCCATAGATTCCTTGAGGATACGATACACTATTTACCCGTACTAATTATTGGTATTTAGTTTTATTTTTGATCGGTCCAACGACATCGATCAACCATCAGTGACTTCTTCACAGCAAGGAGCTGCTCAGACTAACAAGGAACGAGTATCCAAGTTAGCTGGTGATATCCAAAGGATGAGAGCTCTAGTTGCAAGCTTGTCTGACAAGCTTAGAGGAAAAGAAGAGTCACACCGAAGAGATGCTGACCTCGTAAGACAAAGTCACCTAGAAGCAACAATCAATTCAGTCAATGGTATTATTGACTCAATTGGGTGCACCACAAACTATTGAAAGGTCAAGCTAATCATCTCGAGAGCTTAGGTAAGAGGTCTGCTGAGCTGCATAACAAGATCAAAAATATTGAATCTCAGGGGGAGAAGTCTGGCTGCAAGGATGACGCTCTCAAACATCATCAAAGGGATGATGAGGATGAGGATCCAAGTGGTTATAGACAGCAGGAGGAGATTTAGAGATTTCCGACCTTAAACGTCAATGCAGCTCAGGGGGAGCAGAGTCAACAAGGTCAACCTGTCCAAGCTGCTGACACATCTGATGCTCCTTCATCTAATCCACCGGTTGTAGAGGAAAGGGGCTGGTATCCAGGAACAACCGACTGAAGGAGTAGGAGTCGGCATTCAGGTCAGACCAACTATTGAGGAAGAAGTTGGGAGTGAACTCCTGGACGACGTTGCTGCGTACTTCAATTTTGATGAGTATGGGAGCGTGTTTGAAGATCCGTTAGAATCTTCAGCTCAAGACAAGTGTTCATATCTTGATGCAATACTTGATCTACTTGATCCAAAAGTAAATGGATCAAATGAGCCATCACTACAAGCAACCATTACAGGGGGCAAGGTTGGGGTATACAATCACTCAAAGTTAGGCTCTAATCGGAAGCTAGGTACTGCTGAGGTGATTGAAAAGAAGAGCAGGAGTCCAGTGGATGCAACACCTGAAGTTCCTGATGACAGGGTTTTGGCCAACACTTAGGAAGACAAACGAATACTTGAAGGTCACACCTAGATGCTGGTGTCAAGGGGGAGACTGTTGGTGCATGTTTCTCGGTGACAAAAGCATTCTAGATGTGTCATGTATTTTATATTCAAGTCTTGTAATTTATCTTGTTAAATTACCGTTTGTCAATGAAATTACCTTGGCATATATTGTTGATCATATTGGGATCCTTTTATATATGTTTATATGTTTGTTTATTATTTATGTTTTGTAGGTACTTGACATGAATGTAGACATTACATGTAAAGAGTAATTAAGTTA
>CM067172.1:79543839-79573839 GCA_034093135.1 Erigeron breviscapus | reverse complement strand
CTGATAGGAAAGACTTCGGGTGGTTGGTGGAATTGTGAAGGTACAAGACAAAGTCAGATGCTGCTATTTGAGACAGGATTTATGGTACTGCAGTTTGTGATTCAAGCTACAGAGTTTCTTATTTTTGTGAGAGCTGATTGATTTGATGCTGATTGTTGGAAATTCAACTTCTCTATTATATGCCGGTTAAGCAAGTCGAGGAATGTCTCGAGCAAAGTTCCAAGCAGGAAGAAGATTGCATATGTTTAATTCGGAGATGGCTACTGTTGAGGGGGAGAACTACAATGAGATGTGTTAGGTTAGTTGGTTGTCACAGAGATACAGAGATTTTGGAGTTTGAAGATCAGAATGTTGTGTCAGAAGATCGAGTCTTAACAAAAGAAGACCCGGTATCATTAGTTAAGGGGGAGTTTGCTTTTGCAGGTTTTCGATTGCTAATGATTATCGGTGAATGAATTGAGTGCATCGGTCAAGGGGGAGACTGTTAGTGCACGTTTTGGTACACAATTTGTGTCCGATGCATCTCAATTAAAGGGCTGTTACTTTACAGAGATTATCCAGACAACAGGACAAACTCGTGTGAACAGTTCCACGAGTTTGGACAAACTCGTGTGAACAGTACCACGAGTTTGGACAAACTCGTGTGAATAGTAACACGAGTTTGGCCAATCACGTGTTACTGTAGCACGTGTTTGGTCCACGAGTTTGAAGCCCAGCCCATTTCTAGCCTATATATAGTGTTCTTAGGTTTCGGTTTTAGAAAATGATTAGGGTCTAGACAGAGGTCATTCACGGCAGGCTGAGGTATGCGCAAACCTCAGTCCGTAAGTCCACCATATTATTCGATTATCAAGAGTCGTCTCGTTGATTGTAATCCGTAATCATCGTAGATGTATTGTAAACGGATTTATTCATTGTAATCATTCGACTAATGATAAAGGAATTCTGTTTTTATCTCCTGTTCTTATTGATTTCGTGTTTGTTTCATTCAATTACCTCAATAACGATTATGTTTGGATTCCGCACTTACATAGTCGTAGGAATCTCGAATCGATCGGTCCCCTGCACTTTCAGGAGAGTCTCCAGCTGCACCTGGAGACCTGAAGAATTGTCCAGAAATATTTGAAGTCCAGTTGCAAGTTTACAAATAATGCAACTGAAGACTTCCTCCAGTTGAGATCTGATCATACATCTGAAGACATTCCAGTTGAAGTCGAAGACATCAAGTGGAAGATAGAAAATATTCATGGCAGCGAAGCCCAGTGGATGTTTTACCCAGATCAAGACTGGAGAGCATCAGTGTAAAGTACTTACAAATCTTTACACTGATTACGAGGAAAACCTTTTTACTTTATGTACTATTAACCGGACAATAGCAATTGTCTTTGTTTAAAGTATAAAAGTGCATAAAGTAGGTTGGATAAAGTGACTTTATGTCTTACTTTATCAAGCATTTTCAAGGAATTAAATGTGCTTCCTTAGATGCTCACAACCATATTTGTACGGCAAAGTTGACATCCCAATGTCAACCTTTGCCTATAAATAGAGGTCTTTGCACAACCAAGAAACAACTTTGCATATTTGACATTTGCATATTCTTGGTGAACTTGTGCAATATTCTCTCAATCACAAAAAGGAACATTTCACAACTTTAAGTGTTTCGATTGTTTAGAGAATTTCCAAGTATTAGATCAATTGTATTTCATAGGTTGTTAGGATATTTACAATTCTTGTATTATCTTGGTTCCGCAACAACCTTGTATTTTATTTAAAGTTAATAAATAAAATACATTTGAAAAATACAAACTGTCAGTTCCAATTTACTTTACAAGTATTTACTTATTGCATTGTCATTTACTTATTTACTTTGTCACCTTTATAAGTATTCCTCCAGTTAACCTGGTATACTACTTACTGCAACTGGTCACGTCCAGATACAGTAAGTGTATTGCAAAGTTATCTCACCATCGACATAGAGGTGTCTTCAGTGGTACCATATCTTGAGTTGGGACTTATAAAATTGTTTTATATTTCCTTTGTGGTAAGAATTCTCCCTAATTGTTGAGTTATAAAATTAGGGTTCTTGTTTAATGGAATTAGGGTTTTTGTTATTTTGTGGATTTTAGAAATGAACCCTAATGGAATTAAAAGGGGGAAATTTGGGGTTAATGTAAATGAAGTTTTTATGATAAAACCCCATAGTGATAAACCTTATGTTTTAGGGTGTTTGGCTAGAATTATGTTATGAAAATTATTATGAAAATTGTGATGAATTGTTTTGAGTAGCCAAACACCATAATGATAGAGTTCATGGTGAATTTAGTTAGATGATTGTGAAAGAGTTGACTTTGTAGAACTCATAGATATACATTGCAAAATGTGTAGGTGGTGAAGACCATCTTGTTAAGCCTAATAGTCATATAGTGGCAAATAGCCAAGTTTAAGGTGAGTGTATATGCATATGATCATGTTCTAGTTATTAGAGGTCATAGGTGGGTAAATTCCTATGACCCATATGTTTGTTGAATATGAAGACTAGTAGGTGGGTAAATTCCTACTAGTCAAAATGTTGATTTAATGAATGAAAGCTAGTAGGTGGGTAAAGTCCTACTCGCATAATGTGATTTTGATTATGAGAGCTAGTAGGTGGGTAAATTCCTACTAGCCAATTTGATTGTGTGAGCTAGTAGGAATTTACCCACCTACTAGCATAATCCATGGCCATGTAGAAAGTGATTTGTGTTGATTTATGTTTATGATTGTGATGAATGAAATGGCTATCAAAAGATAGGCTATAAATGATGTTTGATGTATTTGGCAACTTGATTATGATCATATGTATATGCATTCACTAAACATTGTTTACGTTTTAGTTGTTTAACCTTTTTATATGAGTTGGTAGTAGCCAAAAGAAGAATTTGATCAATTGAAAGAGATTGAAGTGGAATTGGGATTGAAGGTATTTTGGCCAAGTAATGAAGTTTGGCAACTTGGGTAAATTTGGTAGATAATCCCTTTGACTATTATGGCTCTTGATACAAGTCTTTTTGGATAAATATGTTTTCTTGGTATGTAATTTCTGCAAATATGTCATAGTTTGGGTCATTGGATTTCATAATGTTGTCATGATGAAGTAAATTAGGTTGTTGGTTTGGTTAATGACCCGTTTTGTTGCACTTTGGTGCTTTTGGTCAAACAATGGATGTAAGTATCATATATCATGTCAAATACTTGTTTGAAATCTGAAATGTAGTGTCATGAAGCTTGGAATTGAGTTTGGAAAGATTACAAGTTTAGTCAAGTGTCAAATTGGGTCATTTTGTTGTTCAGCCCCAAATATGTGGCACGTACAGAAAAGGTATGTGACACATTTTAGGTTCTGTTCGGATTTGGGTCATTTCTGTGGCACATACACTATGGATGTGGCACATGGAAAACTGAAAGTCAGAATATGTGGCACATGCAATTTTGCATGTGGCACATATTTGCTTCTGTTCTGATTTTAACTCAAAAAAGTGGCACATGCATATAAGCATGTGGCACACCTGGGTAAAATAAATAATAATAAAAAAATTCTTATAACTTTTATATTATTATAAATGGAGTTTGGTCGTTACAATTATGGCCGACGTTAAAAGGGGTGTGGGAAATATTTTCCCACGGCCACCTAATATTTCCCACAAGTATAAATTTGCGGGAAATATTCCCACGACAATACTAACAGATTTCCTACGGATTTTCAACGAAATTTTTTTATATTTTTCCCACGGATTTTATCTTCCCACCAATTTTCCACGGATTTTATTTCCCATGAATTTCCCACGACCATTGTTTCCCATAGATTTCCCACGAATTTATTTGGAGTGTATCACACAAATTTTCATCGAATTTTTCCTATAGATTTCCCACGGATTTTTTAATATTGCTTTCCACAAATTTCAACAAATTAATTCAATACCAAAAAGCTATTCCCACTCTTTTTTTTCTAATCCATATTAAAAAACACCTTTATAATAAAAAACATTAAACACGGTTAAAAAAAATAAAATAGAAAACATTAAAATAAATACCAAAAATGATTTAAGTTAAGATGAAACTCAAAACAAATATTTATTAGTTAATTTATCATAATTCATACAACATTACAATTACTACGAATAACATCACTACAAAATATATATAGAATCAAAATCTAATAAAATCTCATCCTAGATCGATGTATCTACAAACACTAACTGGTATTTCTTCCCTGTCAATCCATCACATTAATCATTATTTCAGATGTGAAATAGAAGAAAAAACATGGAACCAAATAACTATTAAAATCCTAAATTAGATACAATGAAATACAAACATTAATAAAGCAAAAAGGGGTTGGAATTACATCAACAAATAACAAGCTTGGTGCCCTGGATGTTGTCACACAGCACGACATGTGGTATCTAATGAAGCTTCCTCGCGATGGTCAGAATGAAATTCTCAGATTTTGATGAATTCAAAGGGGTATTATAAACTCGAGTTTGAAATAATCAAAAGATGTTCAAGATGTCAAGAACTCAAAAGGATGGATGATTGATTATTTTGAGTTGATTGCATAACAAGTCCCTGTGGTTTACATAAATTCGTGGTTTACATCCTTACAAGTTTTTTTTAGTGTTTTTCATCCCTGTTTCAAGTTTTATTAGCAAATTACATCCTTTTCATTAACGCCATTAGTTTCTTTTCGTTAACATGCTGCACGTGCCCCACATGTGAGGGCTTTTTCATCTTTTGCTTCCTCACATGGACGTTTTATGCAACTTGGTGTGCAAACCACAGGGATGTTTATGCAAATAACTTCTTTATCTTTTTTTCTTTTTCCATTTTTTTACTTTTTAAGGATTATTACTTGTAAATGTAACTAACTATGACTAAATGTGTTGGTGCATGTTTCTCGGTGACAAGAGCATTCTAGATGTGTGATGTATATTTATATATATTCAAGTCTTGTAATTTATCTTGTAATTACCGTTTGTCAATAATATTACCTTGGCATATATTGTTGATCATATTGGGATCCTTTTATGTTTATATGTTTGTTTATTATTTATGTTTTGCAGGTACTTGACATAAATGTAGACATTACATGTAAAGAGTAATTAAGTTAATATTGTTTCTACGTTTAACAGAAGTTGAAATATTAACTTAATGTACTTCCAAAGGGAAGTTAAGTTAATGTTGTTTCTGCTTATTAACAGCAGGAGAAACATTAACTTAATATATACTTCCAATTGGTAATATAAACAATGTTGTTTCTGCGTTTTATAGCAGTAGAAACATGGACTCAAATATTCCTAAGTGTCATTTGGGAGTTCTTGGGAACAAGCAAAAGTTTGCTTGTTTAGAAGAACACTCAAATGATTTGAGAGTTCTTGGGAACAAGCAAAAGTTTGCTTGTTCAGAAGAACACTCAAATGGTTTGAGAGTTTCTTGGGAACAAGCAAAAGTTTGCTTGTTCAGAAGAACTCTCAAACAGTTTGTGTGTTCAGGGAAATACACAAACAGGCCAAATCCTAATGGGCTTTATGGGCCTGGCATGGAAACACTCAAACCCATAGGGTTTTGAGTGTTCCTGGCCCTTGCCTATAAATAGGGGTGTGTGTTTGTGTGTTCACAACAAGAGTGTAGAGAGAGAAACGAGCAAAACCTAGAGATAGAAACTAAGAACACGCATAGTTGATCTTGTGGGTGTTACTCGACTCACGCACGAACCGCAAACACACACCCGGTTTGGTTGGCTTGTAGACTTAGATTACCACGTTGGTTGGTAAGGTTTGTCCGGAGAGCCGCCTCACTATATTAACCAAATACGAGTGTTTATGTTCATGCAAAGATATATATATATATACATAATAATATATATATATATATATATATATATATCATAAAAGCTAGATATAAAAACCGTGGGTTATCTCGAGGAATTCCGCACCTCGACATATCCTTAAGTCAATCTTGGTTCGATAGAAGAATAAGACCCGAGGGACTTACAACTGGTATCAGAGCCATAGGTTTTTATACCTTGGTTCGAGATTGATTACGGTTTTGGGTATCCCGCTTTTGCATTTTCTTAGGAAAGGAATAGTTTTCGGGTTCGTTTGAAAGAAAGGTTCAAACTTGATGCCAAAATAAGACTTATCTCTTTCCTAAAACTGTTTTCTCAAGGTTTCATTGATCAAGTAACAATATCAGGTTCTAGATCTAATAAAGATTGAAAAAATAGCCGTTTTGCGTGTTCTTGGTACTGTACCTTTTGCGCGTTTCTGGTACTTTACCATTTACGTGTTTCAGTACACTTCAGATCTGCGTGATTTTCAAACAGTTTGCGTGTTCTAGTGGTTTGCGTGTTCTGTTTGAGAGTTCTTATGTTTTGAGTGTTTCTGTGGTTTGCGTGTTTCTTACACTTTTGCTCGTTTCATTTGAGTGTTCCCATTTGCGTGTTCTTGTGTACTTGCGTGTTTATAAGTTGAACCACATACACAATGGCAGCAAACTATCTTAGCCAATTGATACTAATGGACCATGAGACGGTAAGGGTAATTCACCACCCAAGCTTATGATCATTGACCAATACTTTTCTTGGAAAGGTCGATTCGAATCCTTTATGCAATTCACGGATATTAGAATGTGGACTTGTATGACTGAAGGATATAGTGCCCCAACATATGAGGACAGTGGTGTTAACAAAGTATATGCTTATCCAAGATATGACTGAATCTAATAAAAAATTGTATGAGGCAGAGAAAAAGGCACTATCATGTTTAAAAATGTCATTGCCACAAGAAATATTACATTTATTTAATGGATTCAATACATCAAAAGAACTTTGGTTAGCATTAAAGAATCATTGTGAAGGGGATGAAACACTTAAAAAGAATCGTAGAGACCTTTTAAAGCATCAGTATAATGTATTGTTATGTCCAGTTTGACTGGACCCACTCCAGACTTAGAGACTGGAGTGTCACTGAAGATTTGTCCAGAAATAATAGAAGACCAGTAAGCATCTCACTTGTATAGGAAATCTGGAGTTCACCAGATTTCAGCTTACTGGACTTCACTCCAGTCCAGATCGATCCTACTGAAGACATTCTTACTGAAGTCAAAGACTGAAGTTAGAAGAAAGAAGACTGACAAGCAGTGGAGCCCATTGATAGTCTTACCAGATCTCCTGATTGGAGCTTTGTCAGTGTTCTAGACCTTACAAGTCTGAACACTGATTATGAGGAATTGACTTTTGCCTTTACATGCTTTTATCCGGACAATCTATTTGTCCTTTGTTAAAAGTATGACGCGCGTGTAAAGGTGGTTGGTTAAAAGGTTGACAAGTCACATCAATGTGACTTTATCTTGTACTTTAACCAATGCATTTAAGGAATTAAAGTTGTTTCCTTAAATGCATGCAACCATATTTGTACGGCATAATAAATTCACTGTTGAATTTATTTGCCTATAAATACCAAGTCATTTCCCTCGTCCAATTTACTTTTTGCAAAATTGGTGAACTTGCCTAAATACTCTCGATCGCAAAAAGGAATACTTCACAACTTTAAGTATTTTGATCCAAGGAGATTATTTAGCAAGTATAGATCATGTGAGTCCCTTAAGTTCGATGGTTAACTCAAGAATGTGTAAATACAACAAGTCTAATAATCACTAGAAAAGGACTAGTATTACTTAAATATAAATGCAAGTATATAAATAAAGTAATACAAGACTTAAAGCAATAAACAAATAAAGTGGACATTATGTATGTTTCATGGGTATTTCATTTATTGATGTTTAAATAAAATACAAGGTTGTTGCGGAATCAAGATAACACAATTAAGTGTGTATCCTTACAACCTATGAGTTACAATATGATCTATATTTGTCAAATAACTCTTTAGGATCGAGATACTTAAAGTTGTGAAGTATCCCTGTTTAAGATCGAGAGTATTTGGACAAATTCACTTAAATGCAAAATGAATGCTTAAAAGTATTTTTTGTCAAGGAAATGACTTTGTATTTATAGGCAACAAAATTCACCAGTGAATTTTGTGCCGTACAAATATGGTTGGATGCATTTAATGATCCGACAAGATCATTAAATGCTTTGGATAAAGAATAAGGATAAAGTCACATCAAGTGCAAGTGTATCCTTATATCTAACCACCTTAACACACGTATACTTTGTTAAAGAACAAGTGGATTGTTCTTTGGAAAGTGTGTAAAGGCAAAAGTCAATCCTCGATATTAGTGTTCAGACTTGCAGGATCTTGAACACTAACAATCCTCCAGTGTGCAGATCTGGTAAGACTTCCAGTGGACTCCGCCATTTGTCAGTCTTCTTTATTCTTTCTTCAGTCTTTGACTTCAGTCAGAATGTCTTCAGTAGAGTAGATCTGGACTGGGGTGAAGTCAGTGAGCTAATCTGGAGAATACTCCAGATTTCCTATACAAGTATATGCTCACTGATCTTCAATTATTTCTGGACAAATCTTCATATGGGAACTCCAGTTTCCAAGTCTGGAGTAGGTCCAGTAGAGAAACGTTTTCTGGTCAGATCTTCAGTGAGGCTCCAGTAGTCGGGTCTGGAGCGAGACCAGCAAAACAAGTTTTCTTAACAAACCTAAATAAGGTTCCAGTAGTCCAGTCTGGAGCCAGTCCAATAAGTCTGGACTAAATTTGGACCTAACAAATTCCCCCTATTTGTTTAGAAATAATGCAAGTGTTTTCAGACTTATAGATATACAAATTTGTATGCCTGGAAAACACTTGGTCGATTTAAGTCTAAAAATCTAAGTTACTGGAAAACACTTTATAGATCATGAGTGTTTTCAGTTTCATCTTTTAAGTTCTAACTTAGACTAAATCTGGTCATTTACTTATAAAAAATAAAAAATTGCAACTATATTAACTTTCATCAAAAGAAAAATAATTACAACTTTCATAAGTCACTAATTACAATAAGTATAATGATAAGAGTTTAGGCCCTTCTTCTCGATGTCCTTTCTGGAGCATCTTCAGTAGCCTTCCTCTTTGGAGATGGAGATGATGGAACAGACACTGGTGGTCTCAGACCCAACACAGCTTCCATTTCTTGAATTCTCTTCCAGACCTTCTCAATCCTCTTCATAAAGGCCTTCACATCTGGAGAGAGATCAGTCTTACCTTTAAAGGTCAATCCTATCTCCTTTAGTTCAGTCCATCCAAAAGCTTGGACTGACGTATCCTTCCTTTCATCTGTAAAGTTACCCTCTCTGGTCAACTTCACATTGAATCTGGTCATTCCTTGATGATTTTCAGCCAACTTGATTTCAGCATTAACAATCTTTCTGGCATTGGCTCTGAATTTCATCATATCATCAAATTTCGCCTTCTGCTTAGCCAAGTGAACCATTTCTTCAGTATCCCTGGATACACCACTCTGTTGTCCTTCAGTGGACTGGTGTTCTTGTCTATTTATTCTCAGAGTAGTATCCAGAGGAATAAAGGTGCTAAGATCACCATCTTTTATTGCTTTCACTTGCTTGGCAGTAAGCTTTGGTAGACCAGTCATCCTTTTCCTGTATTCCAACTCCAGAGCACCAGCATTTCTTCTTATCTTTTTCTGGAGGCTTACCAGCTCCTTCTTTCTTTGTCTGATCAACTCTGGAATTGTAACACCATATATCAATGAGTCATATACCTGTTCTTCTTCAGCATAGAACGAGCGTATATGGACATCATTCAGTGCATCAAGACACTGATGAACTCTGGGATCCTCTTTCATCCTTTTAAATACTTCAATATTTACGCCTAACCTGCCAGCGTTGTAGGAGTCCAGAGTACCCATTGTTGCCATATCCCTATGATGGGCCAGCAGTTCATCTTTTTGATTCTTCTTGAAAATTTCGATCATAATGCACTGTTGTTGTAACTTCCTTGATGTTTCATTGTCAACGTCTTCAGACTGCTCTTCAGTCTGCTCTTCCTCTTCACCAGGCACAACCTTTTCTTTTCCTTTAACAGATTTCAATGTAGTAGGAATGTCTGGGAAGGATTCAAACTGGGGCTCACTGGCTTCAGTACCAGTAGCCTCTTCCAAAGTTCTCTGGGCTAAACGTGCACTGGCATCAACACCAGTCACTTGTTTTCTTTGAACCACGCTTTCAGTAGCGACTGCCCTTACAACCTCTTTCTTCTTCCTTGTTAACCCTTCTTGGTCACCAGTTGATGGAACTGATGATTTTTCCCCATTGGAATGATCTCTAGTCCTGGACTTAGATCATTCCACAATTCTTCCATCATATGCCTGTCCAGAGAACCATAAGTTCTTCCCTGTTCTGGCATGGAATCAGTCAAACCTTGCTTCAGTGCCAGCACTTCCTTCTTTATGTTTTTAATCTCTTTGGCAAGTCCTTTGGCAGCTCAACCTCAATCATTTTCACAACTTCTGGCAACAAACTTTCTTGAATAGATCGAAGGACAGATCCAGAAATCTCTTCAGTGATTTCTTTAAGCATACTGGATTTGAACTCCCTTGTACATTCTTCACTTATTGTTCTTGCAATAACAGTCTGATCAAGAATGGGTCGGTCTTCCAGTGAGGAAACCCTTGTAACCAGTTTCTCAACCTCTTCTTTAAGACCTGCCAGAGGTTGTACAACCTTACTTTCCACTGCAGTCTCAACAGAACTAACAATCTTCTCTTCCAACCCTTGTACTGCCACCCTTATATTTTGAGAATTGAGATTTGTGGCCAGTACCAGCTCATCCAGTTTCTCGAAAACTAGCTTCTCATTGCCAGCAAATGTATTCATTTCAGAAGCTAAGTTGTTTGATAACAAAGATTTGAAATCAAGAGACAACCTGGGATGATGACTGGAGTGATCTCTCCAGGTCCGCCACCTTAACCTTACTAAGAAGGCCTTGGACCTCGGCTGAAGAAGAAGTGGAGAGACCACTGGGTGTTCCAGATGAGAAGTCAATCTGGTCATCATAGGTACTTGTGCCCAGTCCTCTTCAGTTTCAACATTTGAGACTGGCACACTTTGTTCAGTTGGGTTTACTGGGGTTTCAACTGGTGGTGGTTGAGTTTGTGAAGGTTGAATGAATGGTGTGAAGTATGGATTTGATTGAGGAATTGATGGTGGTGGTGGTGGTGGCATGTTTGTTTGAGGTGGTGGCATTTCTGGTGGTGGTGTTGGTTCTGAAGATGGTGGTGGTGGCATTTCGGTTTCTGGTGTAGGAATATTTGTTTCTGGTGGAGGTGTAGGCATCTCTGGTTGACTGTCGATCTGTACAACTTCTTCACCCAGAAAGTCCATATTTACATCAAAATTCTGACCTCCAGACATAGGAGAGTCAGCCTCATCCCAAAACGATTCACCAACAACATCAACCTGTGCACCAGCCTCAACATTAAGATCAATTTGTTCTTCAGTCTGAACAGCCTGGACTTCAGTATCCACTCTCTGTTCTGATTGTACACCAGCTTCAATATTCTCCTCTTCAAAAATGGGAGATCCATCAACATTCATGACATCACCTGGATGTCTGGAAGGATTCACTTGCATACCTCCTCTCATCAGACGCCTGGAAGTTCTTGGCCGTCTGGAGGACTCAATATTTTCTGGTCCACCAACTGGAGCCACTTGTCTAATGGGTTGAACCATTTCTACAATTTCAACATCTTCGCTACCAGCAGGTACTTCAACAACTTGGACCCTGCCTGGTGCCACATTTTCTTCAACCCTTTGAAATGTCAACATGGCTTGAGGAATATCCACCTCACCATCTCTGGACCTTAAGTTGGTCAGATCTCTCATGTACTCACTCATAGAGAAATGAGTGGTTTCAAAGTCATACTGGGCTCCAAGGGCGTTCTTAAATATGATTGAGAGAAAACGAATGTATGGTACAAAGGGCTTTCTACCTTTCGCCTTTATACGCTCCACCAGATCATCAAAAAATATTTGAGCAAAATCAACCCTTAGCCCAAACCACAAACAGTAGGCAATCTGGAGGTGGGTTTGATTGATCTGGTCTAACCCTCCAGAACTACCTCCAAGGCACTCGACAATGTGTGTGAAGAAATATCTCCACGAATCCGTCAGTCTGCTCATATAAATAGTCCCTTTCCTTAGCAACTGACCATGCTCATCAACTATCTCAGTATGCCCCATCAATCTGCATACCTCTCTGAAGTTTATACCAGTAGGGAGTGGCATTGCCAACTCATTCTCATCCAGATAGTTTAACTGAAGAGCTGCTCTGAGAGAATGTACTGTAAGAGTCAAGGGTCTGGTCCCTTGCTCAAGAGAATAAACAATACATGAATTTGCTTCATTGTATTCAGCTGTGTACCAGAATTCACATAGATAATCGTGATACATCTTTTCTGGGTTTAAAGTTAAAGCACCATACAATGGACATGAGAGAAAAAAGGTATTTAGTCTCCTAATGATTGATTGTGGATCATGGACACTGGATAGCGAGAGTTTTGCCATCCAGTTATTCATATTCATTCTGACAGCCTTAGCTTCAAGAGTGATATGAGGTGCTCTAACGACATCTGCAGCTGGAATATATTCAGCAGATAGAAGATTTCTTGGTGAGTTTGATTGTCTAGGAGCCATTGGATTGATAAATGAAGATGAAATTGAATGAATTTAAGGTTTATGATGAAGAATTTAATGAATAGCAGTTAATATAAGAGTTATATGATTGGAAAATGAATGAAGAATTTGAAGAATTGAATGAAGGAATTTTAGATTTGGGAGTAAATGTTCGAAGTAAATGAAATTGAAAGTGAAAGTGGGTATTTATAGGAGAGAGAATGTGGAACTCAAACGATTAATTTGAAATTATCAAATACAATTTTTGATCGATTTTTGAGATCCGCATTAATTACATCACATCACACATAAATGCATGACGGTTTACAGCCCACAAAACAGTAACAACTTGTACTTTTGGTTTTCCCAAGGTAAAAAGACCATCATTGCATTGAAAAATTTACTTGCCACGTAGGATAAAAAATATCTCCAAAAAAATCTTTAAAAAGGTTTGCTTACATGGCACACACAAGGATCAAGTATTAAAAATTATTGTGACTCAATTCAGTCCATCTGGAGGTTGACTAGACACTCCAGTATCACTGGTGGATTAGTCCAGTGAAGTATGTACTGATGGTACACTGGAGGGACGCTCCAGTAAAGTACCAGTGAAAACCATTTTGAAAGACTGGTAACCTTAAACTTGCACGTCAACTAATACAGACAAATGAGAGGGACACATTTACAAGAAGACAAAAAGTCAACTCAAACACGCACTTCAATCTGTCCAGTTACCAGTGAGAGGGACACATTTACAAAGCACCAGTAATATTTTCTGGACAGTTCGTCCAGTAAGAAAATTTTGTCCAGTGAGAAAATAAATTAATAAATTCCCTTTGAACTTTAAACATTTTTAAGAAAAATATATCTTTCAAAGTCTTCCCTGGAATGTTGATCAGAAATAAATTTATGAATCTTTAAATCAAAGATCCTTAGTAGTACACAATGGCGTTCAATACTAAGGTTCCAGATTTAAGGGTTTAACATTCCCAACTCACCAACAAGATATTCAAAAGTTTTGACATCCAGTGGTTTCGTAAAAATGTCAGCGAGTTGTTTGTCAGTGGGGATAAAATGGAGTTCAATGTTTCCTTTCACAATATTATCACGAATGAAGTGATACCTTAGATCAATGTGCTTGGTTCTGGAGTGCATGACTGGATTGTTTGAGATAGCGATGGCACTGGTATTATCACAAAAGATTGGAGTTTTTGAATATTTAATACCATAATCAAGCAACTGGTTCTTCATCCAGAGTATCTGAGCACAACAACTGGCTGCAGACACATATTCAGCTTCAGCAGTGGATAATGAAACTGAAGTTTGCTTCTTACTGGTCCAGCTGACCAGTTTGCCACCTAGGAAATGACATCCACCAGTTGTGGATTTCCTATCTATCTTACAACCTGCATGATCTGAATCTGAATAACCCATTAGATCCATGCCTGAGCCTTTGGGGTACCAAAGACCTAGACTGGGGACACCTTTAAGGTACTTCAGTATGCGCTTTACAGCGAGCATATGAGATTCCTTTGGATTAGACTGATATCTGGCACATAAACATGTTGAAAACATAATATCTGGTCTACTGGCCGTTAAATACATCAGTGAACCAACCATGCCTCTATAGACAGTGGTGTTCACTGGTTTGCCATCTGGATCAGAGTCCAGTGTCAATGGTGCAGAAATTGGAGTTGGTTTAGATGGGGAAGAGTTCATATCATATTTCTTTAAAAGATCTCTAACATATTTCTCCTGATTAATAAAAATGCCATCTTTATTTTGTTTAATCTGGAGTCCAAGAAAATATGTTAATTCACCCATCAGACTCATTTCATATTCAGTGGACATGATTTTTGAAAATTTCTTGCACATGTTTTCATCAGTAGACCCAAAAATAATATCATCAACATAAATTTGTACCAGTAATAGATTACCTTTCTCATGAAGAATGAACAAGGTATTGTCAATTGCACCTCGTTTAAAACCATTTTTCAACAAATGTTTAGTCAGAGTATCATACCAGGCACGTGGGGCTTGTCTGAGGCCATATAGCGCTTTGTCCAGACGATATACCCAATGTGGATGCTTTTCATCAACGAAACCTGGAGGTTGTCTGACGTAAACTTCTTCTTCAAGCTTTCCATTCAAGAAAGCACTCTTTACATCCATCTGGTAGACTTTGAACTGATGATTAGCAGCGAATGCTAAGAAAATTCTGATCGCTTCAAGTCTAGCCACTGGAGCAAATGATTCATCAAAGTCGACATCTGACTGGCAGTAGCCTTGTGCTACCAGTCTGGCCTTGTTTCTGATTACGTGGCCATCTTCATCTACTTTGTTTCTGAAGACCCATCTTGTTCCAATTGGTTCTTTCTTTCCAACTGGGAAAGGAACCAGATACCAGACCTTGTTCCTTTCAAACTGGTGAAGCTCTTCTTGCATAGCAGTCACCCAGTTTGGATCTTCCAGAGCCTCGTCAATCTTCTTTGGTTCCATCAAAGAGAGAAAACTTACGTATAAGCATTGATTACTGGAGGCTCTTCTGGTCTGAACTCCACGACTGGAGTCACCTATGATCTGATCAATAGGGTGAGCTTTTGTCCATCTGGAGTATTGACCAGGATTGTTACTGACAACAATATCAGTGCAAGAATTCAGTTGAGTCTCCTCTGGAGTTGCTTCTGGAGGAGGATCTTGCCAGATTACTTCAGTATCTTCATCTGAGTCATTTAAATCACGATTTGCATCATGAAATTCTTCATTTGAAGGCATTTCCTGGAGTATTGGTTCAGTATGAAATTCTTCACCAGAAGACATTTCTGGTATATTCTCAACTGACACTGATACTGGGGGAGTAGTACGCACATCTGAACCAATATTAATTTCAGAGGGTAGTTTGAAATTAATAGAAGGATAGAATGGAGTACTACTGGAGAGTTTCTTTTTCTGAACAGGTTCCAGATCAGGATGACTGGAAGCTGTGTCTGGTGAATCTTCATTTTTGTCGTTTATTGGATCAGATTCACAAAAGACAATTGGAGTTACTGGGGGAGTATCAAGGATTGGCTTCTTGTTGATTGAGGCATTTGTTTCATCAAATGTGACATGAATTGACTCATGGACCTTCTCCAGTCTCTTGTTGTAGATTCTGAAGGCCTTGCGAATGGCTGAATAGCCTAAGAAATACCCTTCATCAGCCTTGGCATCAAATTTGCCTAGCTGACTGGAGTCGTTCAGGATGTAAACTGGACATCCAAAAACGTGAAAATAACCAATGTATGGTTTTCTATTTCTTAAGACTTCATAGGCTGTCTTTTTGTGTCTTTTGATGTACACTGATCGATTCTGGGTGTGGCAAGCAGTTGCAATTGCTTCCGCCCAGAAACTGGTAGACAGACCAGATTCAGCAAGCATACTCCTGGCAGCTTCTATCAGCGTTCGATTTTTTTTTCAACCACTCCATTTAGTTCTGGGGAGCGGGCTGATGAGAAATTCTGGGAGATGCCAGTGTCAGTACAGAATGACTCCAGAGTTGCATTCTGGAATTCTGTTCCATTGTCACTTCTTAACTGACACACTTTTTGACTGTACTCCACAACCATCATTTCCAAAAGTAATGGAGGGTCCATCAGAAATGGTGAACTCCTCCAGTAGGGTCTTACATCCAGTCATAGTCCTGCCAGCTGCACTGTCAAGATACCAGATATACTTCTTTCGATCGCCCTACACATACACCAGATATTGATCAGTTAGATTTGGGAACCCATCGACTGATGGGTTCACTGGACCCTCCCTTATAGGTCCCTGGGGCAATCTGGTCTAGTTCACTTTCTTCAACAGTAGTTTTTGTTGAAAACACTACTGGAGTTGATAGTTTTGAAACCTTTTTCTTTTTCTCAACTGGAGAAATAAATTTGTCTGTCTTAGTAAAAGGTTTTATATTTTGTCTAGGGCCAGATGAAGTACCCTCAATAAAGTTTAATCTTGCATTAAAACTTTGTGATTGACGAGTCAGAATTTGAATCTGGCTCTCTAACCTGGACAAAATATTTTCTTCAGATGATACCTTAGCCTTTCCAGTTGTAGACTTAGGTAGGGGATTGGTCTGAGGCAAAGGTTTATTCTGCTTAACCTTTTTAACTGGAGCAGTCATCTGGACAGCTCCAGTCTTAACCTCTGGGTATTGAACTGGGGAAAAGTTGGTCTTAGGAGTAACAGGTTTATCATAAACAGTGGTTGGCCTTAACTCCTCTGGTAATCGATCGATTACTGGTATTAATGATGCTACATTTGTATTTCCATCTAAATATGCACGTTTTTGAGCAGGAAATTGTTTTACTGAAGTATCATATGGCTTTTTGGTTTCTAGCCATGACTTAATAACCAGTTTTTCTTTCTCTAAAATGATCTCAAGATCTTGTTTTTCTTGGATCAATTGTTCAGTTACCAGAACTTGGGCTTGAAATGCCAGTTCAATGTCTTGAAGATCTTTTAATTTTGACTTTAATGCATTTATTTCAGAAGAATCTGTTTCTAGACCATTTACACAATCAGATCTAACAGTTTCTACAAAGATTAAATCAGAATTTAAAGCTTCAGCAATGTCCAGTTTTAGTTCTTGGTCAGTTGCACAATCATAATCACTAACCTTTTTAATAACAATGTCCACCCATCGTCCAGATGTGACATCTTCCTTCACCAGGTGCTCTTCATCTGCCAGAGCCATGTAACAGCAATCTCTTTCTTCTTCTTCATCAACAGATGAGTCATCAGAAGGAACCCACTTCTCTTCAGTCGTTGCAATCATGCACTTATTATTGGTTTCAATTTGTTGTGCCATGAGAGCAATTTGGGCCTTAAGCTTTTTATATTTCATTTTATAGCTATCATCAGGCTTATTATTAGAAGAGAATGGACCAGGCTTGGATGCAAACTGGTTGGACCTGCACTCTTTCATGAAATGACCCTTTTTGCCACACTTAAAGCATGTCAAATTAGTCTTGTCAGTGGAAGAACTGGATGCAAATTGTCCAGATGGCCTATTTGCTCTTGCTTTGAAACGGTTAAACGTTTTAGCAATCATTGCAATAAGGTCGTCATCTTCAGTTTCATCACAACAGTCTGGAGAGACTTGACTGGATTCTCCAGAATCCATGAGTTCAGACACCATCTTCTTCATAGAAAATACATTCTCAGAAGATATCAGTGCTGTACCTTGTGGTTCAGTATGACTGATCACATTAGAACTACTAGAGGCATGGTTAAAGGCATCTTGTTCTGCAACCACTCTCTGGGCTTGATTTTCTTCAGTGTACCTGAAAGCTCCATATAGAGTTGAGAGAGTGTGTGTGTGCAGAGTTTTTCCTTGTCGTAAGACCAGGATCATATGAGACCATTTGGTGGGTAGAATGTCACAAAATTTCTCCAGAAGTATATCCTTGTCCTTCTCAACCCCAAGACCTCTCAATTGGTTTATGATACTCATAAATCTGGTGTAAGTACCAGTGAGAGACTCGTTAGGTTGAGCAAAAAATGACTCATACCTCTTGTTCAAGGAGACCTTTCTGGTGACAATGGTGTCATCTCCTCCTTCATGTTGGTTTAAAAGTCATCCCACATGGTTTTAGCACTAGGAAAAAGAACTAGTGTGGGAATTAGGGTTTCTGGAACAGCCCCGAGGATCATGTTTTTGAGAAGGGTGTCTAGATTCACCAATCTCCTCTCCTCTTCAGACCAGTGTTCCTCCCTCTTTTCCCTTCCCCTTCTAGATCCAGAAGGATCAAGAAGTGGATTGAGAGGTGATGTTGGTACATAAGGTCCTTCGTTTAAAATTTTCATCATATTCCTCTCAATACCAGTGACATGCAAAACCATCCTAGCCTTCCACGTACAAATTCATCACTGTTCCCACTGAATTTAGGAACAGGATTATTTGAGTAGTGCACATGCACGTGTGGAGAAGCAGGAGTAGGAGGAGGAGGTGGTGGATTAGTGTTATTGACAATTGGTGGTTCATTTTGATCATTAATATTTGCATTAGGATCAGGACCAAGATTAAAACCTTGTGTATTTTCTTGGTTAGCCATCAAGAAACAGATCTAGGCAATGTTTAGCCTTCCTGCTCTGATACCAAATGTGAGTCCCTTAAGTTCGATGGTTAACTCAAGAATGTGTAAATACAACAAGTCTAATAATCACTAGAAAAGGACTAGTATTACTTAAATATAAATGCAAGTATATAAATAAAGTAATACAAGACTTAAAGCAATAAACAAATAAAGTGAGACATTATGTATGTTTCATGGGTATTTCATTTATTGATGTTTAAATAAATACAAGGTTGTTGCGGAATCAAGATAACACAATTAAGTGTGTATCCTAACAACCTATGAGTTACAATATGATCTATATTTGTCAAATAACTCTTTAGGATCGAGATACTTAAAGTTGTGAAGTATCCCTGTTTAAGATCGAGAGTATTTGGACAAATTCACTTAAATGCAAAATGAATGCTTAAAAGTATTTTTTGTCAAGGAAATGACTTTGTATTTATAGGCAACAAAATTCACCAGTGAATTTTGTGCCGTACAAATATGGTTGGATGCATTTAATGATCCGACAAGATCATTAAATGCTTTGGATAAAGAATAAGGATAAAGTCACATCAAGTGCAAGTGTATCCTTATATCCAACCACCTTAACACACGTATACTTTTGTTAAAGAACAAGTGGATTGTTCTTTGGAAAGTGTGTAAAGGCAAAAGTCAATTCTCGATATTAGTGTTCAGACTTGCAGGATCTTGAACACCAACAATCCTCCAGTGTGCAGATCTGGTAAGACTTCTAGTGGACTCCGCCATTTGTCAGTCTTCTTTATTCTTCCTTCAGTCTTTGACTTCGGTCAGAATGTCTTCAGTAGAGTAGATCTGGACTGGGGTGAAGTCCAGTGAGCTAATCTGGAGAATACTCCAGATTTCCTATACAAGTATATGCTCACTGATCTTCAATTATTTCTGGACAAATCTTCATATGGGAACTCCAGTTTCCAAGTCTGGAGTAGGTCCAGTAGAGAAACGTTTTCTGGTCAGATCTTCAGTGAGGCTCCAGTAGTCGGGTCTGGAGCGAGACCAGCAAAACAAGTTTTCTTAACAAACCTAAATAAGGTTCCAGTAGTCCAGTCTGGAGCCAGTCCAATAAGTCTGGACTAAATCTGGACCTAACAGATCATTTGTAATTCATAGATTGTTAGGATATTTACACTTGTGTAATATCTTGGTTCCGCAACAATCTTGTATTTTGTTTAACATCAATAAATAGAATACACTTGAAAATTACATTGTGTTCCACCTTTACATTATTTATTGCTTTAAGTCTTGTATTACTTTATTTATATACTTGCATTTATATTTAAGTAATACTAGTCCAATCTAGTGCATACTTGACTTGTTGTATTTTACACTAGTGGGTTAAACCATCAAGTGAGGTACTTTACAATTGGTATCAGAGACAGAAGACTAACATATTTGCCTAGATCTGTTTTCTTGATGGCCAACCCATAAAAAAACTCAAGGTAATCCTGATCCTAATGAACCACCACCCGCTGTCAATAATAATCCTCCACCTCCTTCTCCACATGTGCATGTGCACTACTCAAACACTCCTGTTCCTAAATTCAATGGGAACACTGATGAATTTGGTACGTGGAAAGCTAGGATGATATTACATGTTACTGGTATTGAGAGGAATATGATGAAAATTTTAAATGAAGGACCCTATGTTCCTAGACTACCTATCAACCCACTTCTAGATCCAACTGGATCTAGATCTGGAAGGGAAAAGAGGGAGGAACACTGGTCTGAAGAGGAGAGGAGATTGGTAAATTTAGATACCATTCTCAAAAACATGATCCTCGGGGCTGTTCCAGAAACCCTAATTCCCACACTAGTTCTTTATCCCAGTGCTAAATCCATGTGGGATGAACTGGTGAACCAGTATGAAGGAGGTGATGACACTATTGTCACCAGAAAGGTCTCCTTAAACAAGAAATATGAGTCATTTTTTGCTCTCCCCAATGAGTCTCTCACTGGTACTTACACCAGATTTATGAGCATTATTAACCAGTTGAGAGGACTGGGGGTTGAGAAAGACAAGGATATACTTATGGAGAAATTTTGTGATATTTTACCCACCAAATGGTCTCACATGGTCCTGGTCTTAAGACAAGGTAAAACTCTACATTCTCATACTCTATCAACCCTATATGGAGCCTTCAGATTTACTGAAGAAAATCAAGCTCAAAGAGTTGAGGCAGAAAAAGATGCTTTAAATCATGCTTCCAATAGTTCCACAGTGGTCAGTCATATTGAATCACCTTATGCTGCATTAATATCTTTCGAGAATGTATTTTCTATGAAGAAGATGATGTCTGAACTAATGGATTTTGGAGTAACTAATAATATCTCTCCAGACTGTGATGAATCTGACAATGATGACCTGGTTGCAATGATTGCTAAAACGTTTAACCGTTTCAAAGCAAGAGCAAATATGCCCAGTGGACAACATGCATCCAGTACTTCTACTGATAAGACTAATCTGACATGCTTTAAGTGTGGCAGAAAAGGTCATTTCATGAAGGAATGCAAGTCCAGTCAGTTTGTATCCCAGTCTGGTCCATCTATTTTTTATCAAAAGCCTGATGATAGCTACAAGTTAAAGTACAAAAAGCTTAAGGCACAAATTGCTCTCATGTCACAACAAATGGACAATAATAAATGCATGATTGCAACTAATGAAGAAAATTGGGTTCCCTTTGATGATTCATCAGTTGATGAAGAAGAGGAAAGAGATTGTTGTTTCATGGCTCTGACAGACCAAGAGCATCTGGTGAAGGAAGATGTCACATCTGGAAGATGGGTGGATATAGTAATCAAAAAGGTCAGTGATTATGATCTTGAAACTGATCCTGAACTAAAATTGGACATTGCTGAAGCTCTTAACTCTGATTTAATTTTTGTTGAAACTGTAAGATCTGACAGTCTAAATGGTTTAGAAACAAATTCTTCTGAAATTCCAGTTTTGAAATCAAAATTAAAAGAACTTCAAGATATTGAACTGGCTTTTCAAGCACAAGTCTTGGCAACTGAACAACTAGTTCAAGAAAAATATGACCTGGAAATTATTTTAGAAAAAGAAAAACAGGTTATTAAATCATGGCTGGAAACCAGAAAGCCATATGATGCTGGAGTAAATCAATTTCCATGTAAATATCCCATAAAATTAAAACACTATAAATAAGATAATATGTAAAACATAAATTTTAAGGGGTTAATTAACAATAATTAAATAAATAAAATAAAATAAAATAAAATAAAATAAAAAAAAAATAAAAAATAAAATAAAATAAAATAAAAATAATAATAATAAAATAAAATAAAATAACATAAACTTAAAAACTAGTTATTAGTAACAATGAATTGAGTGTACTGTACGCGGGTTAAGGATGATATTGTTAGAATTATAAATGTAGTAGTTGATTTGTGTACTTTATATTGTTTTATACTTAGAATGTAAACATGTTAATATGGAAGGGGGCATAGTGTAAATTGCTCTTATGTATATAAACCCCCTCCATAATGTAATTTGTAACCTTTCACCCCATAATACTATCTAATCTTTCCCTGACATCTCTCTACTCTCTCTCTACTTTCTCTCACTAGAAACCTCCATTAACACACACTAAAACACACACTAAAGCTCGAATTATACATATAACAGTTGGTATCAGAGCACAATCAGCGTATCTGAACGATCCAAAAGCTTATTACAAGCTTGATTTGTGCTTTATTTTGGTATTTTTTGAGTTTTTCTGAAACAGTTATATGCCGAGATAACTGTTCGAGTTATTTCTGCAATTTGAGTGTGTTTTGGTTAAAATTTTGTTCACCAATCGATTCATTGATAGTAATTCATCATTCAGTATCAATTTCAGACTTCAATTTCAACTTTTGATCATGTTTTGATCGAGCTCGGCAAACAGAGGTTTCCTTGGGATTTGAATTGAGTGGAAATTGGTTAAAATTTTGTTCAAGGATTTGTTCGCGATCCAATTCTGAACATTTTGATACAATTTTCAAGTTTTAATTCGCAAAAATGAGTGAGAATTTGAAGATTTTGTGTGAGCTCGGCATTTGAGTGTTTGGCTGAACGAAGAAGACGACTGGAAGCCGACTATTTTGTCCTTTAGTGTATTCTCGTGTTTGCAGAGGTATAAGCTCGGCAAATCATTATTTCAAGAAAATTTTTCTAAGTGTTGGACTATTTGTTTCATTTGCAGAGATCTAAGCTCGGCAAACACTAAGTTCAACTCTGGTGTGACTAAGTCATTTTGATTTGGTTCATTTGCAGAGATCTAAGCTCGGCAAACACTAAGTTCAACTCTGGTGTGACTAAGTCATTTTGATTTGGTTCATTTGCAGAGATCTAAGCTCGGCAAACACTAAGTTCAACTCTGGTGTGACTAAGTCATTTTGATTTGGTTCATTTGCAGAGATCTAAGCTCGGCAAACACTAAGTTCAACTCTGGTGTGACTAAGTCATTTTGATTTGGTTCATTTGCAGAGATCTAAGCTCGGCAAACACTAAGTTCAACTCTGGTGTGACTAAGTCATTTTGATTTGGTTCATTTGCAGAGATCTAAGCTCGGCAAACACTAAGTTCAACTCTGGTGTGACTAAGTCATTTTGATTTGGTTCATTTGCAGAGATCTAAGCTCGGCAAACACTAAGTTCAACTCTGGTGTGACTAAGTCATTTTGATTTGGTTCATTTGCAGAGATCTAAGCTCGGCAAACACTAAGTTCAACTCTGGTGTGACTAAGTCATTTTGATTTGGTTCATTTGCAGAGATCTAAGCTCGGCAAACACTAAGTTCAACTCTGGTGTGACTAAGTCATTTTGATTTGGTTCATTTGCAGAGATCTAAGCTCGGCAAATCATCATTCAGTATCAATTTCAGACTTCAATTTCAACTTTTGATCATGTTTTGATCGAGCTCGGCAAACAGAGGTTTCCTTGGGATTTGAATTGAGTGGAAATTGGTTAAAATTTTGTTCAAGGATTTGTTCGCGATCCAATTCTGAACATTTTGATACAATTTTCAAGTTTTAATTCGCAAAAATGAGTGAGAATTTGAAGATTTTGTGTGAGCTCGGCATTTGAGTGTTTGGCTGAACGAAGAAGACGACTGGAAGCCGACTATTTTGTCCTTTAGTGTATTCTCGTTCAATTTAGTGTATTCTCGTGTTTGCAGAGGTCGTTGGCTAAGTGTTGGACGAATAGTGAGATTTGCAGAGATATAAGCTCGGCAAATCATCATTTCAAGAAAAATTTTCTAAGTGTTGGACGAATAGTGAGATTTGCAGAGATATAAGCTCGGCAAACACTAAGTTCAACTCTGGTGTGACTAAGTCATTTTGATTTGGTTCATTTGCAGAGATTTAAGCTCGGCAAATACGTGGTTTTGAGAATTTTGGTTGTTTGCAGAGATATTATCTCGGCAAACACTAAGTTCAACTCTGGTGTGACTAAGTCATTTTGATTTGGTTCATTTGCAGAGATCTAAGCTCGGCAAACACTAAGTTCAACTCTGGTGTGACTAAGTCATTTTGATTTGGTTCATTTGCAGAGATCTAAGCTCGGCAAACACTAAGTTCAACTCTGGTGTGACTAAGTCATTTTGATTTGGTTCATTTGCAGAGATCTAAGCTCGGCAAATCAACATATTTTGTGAAAGTTGATTGAAAATCATTTTTGATCAACATTCTTTCCTGGTGCAAAGTTTTGAGATTTTCAAAATTTTTCCTTCATTTGCCGAGATCTAAGCTCGGCATCCTTCACAATTCAGAAAATTCAAATTTTTTTTAAGTTTTTTTTTCATACATCTTTAGTTGAACATTATGTCTTCAAGAGAAGCATTGGCTCTTGGTTCTGAAGGAAGACCACCTGTCTTGTTTAGAGGATCTTATCCTCAATGGAAGAAAAGATTTTTGAACTGGATAGACAGGCAGAAGAATGGAAAACTGCTAAGAAAATCATACAAAGAAGGTCCTGAAATTCCAAAGAACCCAGTGAATGGAGAGGTGTTACCTGAAGAGAGTTGGAACACAGATCAAAGAAGCAGAGTTGAGGCTGACCAAAGTGCAATTGCCTTTCTTTATCAAGCACTTCCTGATGACATTTACTGCAATGTGGATTCCTATGAAACAGGAAAAGACATTTGGGATGAAGTGGAGAAGCAGATGGAGGGATCAGATGTATCAAACACCATTAGGTTGTCGACTGTTTTGAACATGTATGAAACATTCAAACAACAAAAAGGTGAACCACTGAATGAGGTATACATCAGATTCTGCAACGTCATCAATGAGCTGAGAAAGAATGATGTGAAGAGAACCAATATGGAACTCAACATCAAATTCATCAAAAATCTGGAAGAAGAATGGCAAGTGTATGGAACCCAACTAAACCAACAATCAGACTTTGGGAAACTCACCATTCACACCCTGTTTGAAAAACTGCAACTAAATGTTGAGGATGTGAAGAGAATTCAAAAGAAGAAAGAAGAGGTTGTACATTCTGATCCATTAGCTTTAGTTGCTGAAAAGAAAACTTCAAGATTGTCAAGACACAGTTTTGTTGAAGATCAAACTGATTCTGATTCAAGTGAGATGAGTGATTCTGATCTTGATGAGAAACAGAAACAGATGTACAAAGAACTCGCTTATTTCACTAAGGCTTTCAAGAAGAAATTCTTCAAGAAGAAACCAACAAACAATCAGCTTAGAACTTCATCAGTCTCTTCGTATGCCAAAAATGCGAATGTTCCTAAGTTTGATCAGAAGAAAGAGTTTGTTGGAGGTGAGAAGAAATATGAAAATCAGAAGAAGTTTGAAAAGAAGGTAATGGAAAGAAGGAATGAAGACAAAAAGTGCTATAACTGTGGCCTTACTGGACATTTTGCAATTAATTGTACCAAACCTCGACAAAAGAACTCTGAGTACTACAAGTACAAACTTTTGCTGGCAAGACAAGAGGAAAGCGGAATTGCTCTTCTCGCTAAAGATGACAAATGGTTACATCTTTCCGATGAGGAGACAGACGAACTTGCAGCAAATGTGTGCTTCATGACAAAGATCAAGAAGTCGAAGGAGTTGGAGGAAGATGATGAAAGTTCTTCTGAAGTCGAGGATGAGGTAATATCTTTTCCCAAATCTGTGTTGAAACATTATATGGATATGGCTGAGACAGCAAGAAAAGATTGCAGGGAGTTGAGTAAAAAGAATCTAAAATTAAAGAAAGATTTAGAGGACAACGAAAAAGATTTTCAAATCAAAATTGATACATTTCAAAAAGAATTTGAGAATTTGAAATCTGAAAAAGCAGCAGTCTCGTTTACTCAAAACTCCAAACTGCATCTTGAGAAACAAGAACTTGAGACCAAAGTTCTTGAACTGAACAAGACTGTCAGACAACTTCAGGTTGAAAAGACCAATGAGATGTTTCGAGCAAATGCTTTGGCTGAAGACATTGAGTCTTTGAATGTCAAGATGAAAGAATCTATCCCTGATGTGACGGAATTTGAAAACAAAATTTCTGACCTAAAATATGAATGTTGTATCAAAGATTCTCTTAAACAAAAACTTGATAAAGAAAATGATGAGCTGAAAGCTGAAATTAAGTCTTATCAAGAAAAGTTGTATAAGATCAATCGTTCATATCAACAAGTCTATTTAAACAGGCCCAGAAATTCAGAAACAATTTTCACATCAGGGTTGGGTTATAATAATCCAAAATGTTTGCTCGAAGCACAAAAAGAAGTCCCAACGTTATACAATGAATCTTATTTGAGATGTGGGATGACCGACCAATTTGTGAGACCGACTGATAGTGATTATGAGGCTGATGATTTTCTAGAAAAGGGTGCAAAAGTCTATTTTAACTATGAGTTAATGGACGAGTCATATGATTTCTTCGCTAACTCTACACATGAAACAATCAAAGAAAATCATGAGGCTATCATACCAGAAATTCTTGAGTGTTTCACTGAAAAACCTTTGGATGATTCTATTCCTATTCCAAAACCTGAAAATTTGAGACCTTATGTTCCACAAATAGTTTTGGAAAAGGTAATAGAGGATTTGAAAAAGTCACTTGATGAAAAGCAATCTTTGATAGTCAATCTACAGACTCAAAATCACTTGATCAGTGACCAACCCAAGTTAGATTCCAAAGTTTGTGATCCATCTGGATGCTCTGTGAATTCTATGTGTGAAAGTATAAATGCTTCTGTGCAAACTAAGAAAGAATCACAGATTTTTGATAAGTACAAAATTGATTTTGATCGGAAGTTTTCTGAATCATTTGAAAAAATAAATGAAAAGATTTTATCCATGAAAAAGAAAACCAAAGTGTTTGAAAAGAATCATCCAATTCATGTTCCAAATTTGAGTGTAGACATAAAGAAAGTTGTTCATGTCTCTGTTCAAACTGATGTTGATTTAGATGATATTCATGATGTTGATGATTATTTTTTCCCAATTACCTCTGAAATTGAGACTTTCACCAAGTTTTCTGAAGGAACTCAATCTTACTTGAATGAAATTGATGCTTTCAAACAAAAGTTTGAAAAAGAAAGAAAACAGAGATTAAATGTGCTAAAGGAACTTAATGATTTAAAAGTTGAATCCCAACTTCAGAAAATAGCACTTCAATTTCATAAAGAAAATGAAAAAGCATCAATTTCACTCAAGCGAAGTCCAAGACCGATAAAGAAAAGTGAAGTAAGTGTGAAGTTGGAAACTGATGAAATGTCAACATTTTTGGAAAACAATCATGATTATGATCCTGAGTTTGAAAAACATTTTGTTAAAAAGGAAGAAAAACTTGATTTTAATCTAAAGAAGATTCCAAAGTCACACTCTTCACAATCTTCAAGACCAAAGACCACCCAACAATCAAAGTCCAACCCATTACCAAAGAATGTTTCAAGACCAAAGACTGAACCAATACCCAAGACTGTTTCAAAACCAAATAACAAACCAATACCAAAGACTGTTGCAAAACCCAAGACCAACCAATCACCTAAGAACATTTCAAGTCTAAATCCAAAGAAAGGTCCCAATGTCCCAATAAAATCGAAGACTTCTAGGCAAAAACAGATGTACAAGGTCAAATCTAAATCTGAGTCTCAAAAAGAAGTCAAAACAAGCAGTGGTCAGAAGATTGTTAAAATTGAATCTTTCTCATTAGGTAACAAACAACCTCAGCAGGTTAGGTATTCTAGTTTCCCTAGGTACTCTCAGAAGAATCCTAAGTGCACTTTACATAGGGTTAGAGATACTGTTACAGGCATGACTAAATACAAAGATCAGTATGGATGGTTGTCACCTAATAACATTAAGAAAGTGAATAAGACCACAGAAACCATCAAGAAGAAACCTGTTCAGAACATAACTGCTAAATTAGTATCTAACTCTAAGAATGTTCGTGTTTCAGGTGACTTGTGCATGAAAAGTAGCAGTAAATGGATTCCAAAAGATAAATTCTTGCATGCTACTAGAAAAGTTAAACTTGATGGAAACACTACCCATGTTAAACAAGTGTGGATTGTCCGTCGATCAACTACATTAGATAATGCTTCTACATCTAGGACTAGTCCTGCTTGTATCAAAACATGTGTATAACCCTTTACATTTTGTTTGTTTGTAATTCGTATTTGTACTTTAAACAATTATGTGTGCTTGTTTGTTATTTGAATAAATTGTTTGTTTGCGTGTTATTTTGCTTGTTTGTTTAATGTGTACTTGCATGTTATCCCTCTAACCTGCAAGGACCCAATCTACATGGGTACCTAAACCATATTCCCTGTCCTTGCAGGAATTTCTCATTTGTGTATGGTATGTCGACTCGGGATGTTCTCGCCATATGACTGGAAACAAGTCAATTCTTTCGAACTTTGTTGAAAAGTTTATGGGAACCGTCAGATTCGGAAATGATCATATCGCTCCTATTCTTGGTTATGGAGACATTGTCAAAAATGGAGTCACTATCAAGAGAGTTTCCTATGTTGAAGGACTTGGACACAATCTCTTTAGTGTTGGTCAATTCTGTGACAATGATCTTCAAGTATTATTTAGGAGATATGAATGCAAAGTGCAGACTGAAGATGGTGTGGATATTCTGACTGGAACAAGAGACAATAATTTGTTCACAATTGATCTCAACAACATCCCATCCAACTCTTCAGAGATTTGTCTTCTTTCGAAAGCAACTGCACAAAACTCTTGGTTATGGCATCGCCGTCTTTCTCATCTTAACTTTCAAACGATTAATACACTCGTGGATAAACAACTTGTTGAAGGTCTTCCGGACTACAAGTATGAAAGTGATCATGTTTGTCCAGCTTGTGCAATTGGGAAGATGAAGAAAGCTTCACACAAACCAAAGAAGCACCTAAGTACAGAAGGTCCTTTGCACCTTATTCACATGGATTTGTGTGGCCCAATGAAAGTTCAAAGTATCCATGGAAAGCGATACATTCTAGTGATTGTAGATGATTATTCTCGTTACACTTGGGTATTCTTTCTTCATGCAAAGAGTGATACTCCGCAAGTGATTATTGATTTCATCAAGAAGACCCAAATCAATCTCAAATCATCTGTTAGAATTGTTCGCTCAGACAATGGCACTGAATTCAAGAATTCAATGATTGATTCTTTCTTCAAGTCCATGGGTATTACTCATCAATTTTCGCTGCCAGAACACCTCAACAGAATGGAGTAGTTGAACGTCGAAATCGAACTCTTGTTGAAGCAGCTAGAACTATGCTTGCCTATTCGAAGTTGCCACCGAATTTATGGGCTGAAGCTGTTGCTACTGCTTGTTTTACACAAAACAGATCCATAATAAACAAGAGGTTTGATAAAACTCCGTATGAGGTGATCAACAAAAGAAAGCCCAATGTGAACTTCTTGCACATTTTTGGATGTGTATGTTATGTTCTCAATGATCGAGACAATCTGGGCAAATTTGAACCAAAAGGCGATGAGGCATATTTCATCGGTTACTCAAGAGAATCCATTGCATATCGTGTATATAACCGAAGAACCAAGAGAATCGAAGAGAGTATGAATGTCAAATTTGATGAACTCTCAGGAATGGTTCTTGAACAACACAGTTCAAGACCCGAACTTCAAAGTCCACAAGCTTCCGTAACTAAGATTGCATCAAATGTCAAATCATTCTCAACTCCGACTTCACAAGATTTGGATATCTTGTTTGAAGAATTTTTCCAAGTTTCAAAGAAAGTTTCTGAATCTGATGAG
>CM067172.1:79511113-79542839 GCA_034093135.1 Erigeron breviscapus | reverse complement strand
TAATAATAATAATAATAATAATAATAATAATAATAATAATAATAATAATAATAATAATAATAATAATAATAATAATAATAATAATAATAATAATAATAATAATAATAATAATAATAATAATAATAATAATAATAATAATAATAATAATAATAAAATAATAGACTTTGAATAATAAAGTAGGACACTTCTAATGGGACGGAGGGAGTAATAATAATAATAATAATAATAATAATAACTAATAATAATAATAATAATAATAATAATAAACATTGTTACGTACAACAATAGTAATACTCTGTAAATAACATGCCATCGTAGGTTATTTACACACAATAAAAGGTAATTAATCAATAATAATCAACACGAGTATATTGTTATAGCAATAAATTTACATGTCAGCGTAGGTTAGTTACACAAAATAGAAGGTCATTTAAGTTTGCGAATTTACAAACCAATTATTTCGTTTAGAGAACGGTTTTTAAGTTGAATAAATGGTCGTTAAAAACGGTTGAACCAGTCAATGCAACCGTATTCACCAGTCAAACTTAATTATGTATCAACTAGATAAACACAACTTTAATATGATTTCTAAACAAATTGTAAAACAAGTATTAAAGTAAAATAAATAGGACAAGATCTTGACCCTTTGATCATGGTTAAAATGATGCACGAAGATTCACGAAGCAATTGATACACGATGATTTTCATGATGCACGGTGATTTTCAGTGAAGAGAAACCTATTGTTTTAATTTAATAGTTGTTTTATTTTACCTAAAATCTTTAAAACAATGCTACTAGATAAAAAAAACAACAACGTTGCAGATTAAATGGTTAACATCTTTGTCTCTGGAGACAGAGATCAATGTTCCAACTTCATGCCATGCAAGACTGGAGGTGTTTTTCTATCTTTGATAAAACCTGAAAACAGTCTCTCTATACCGTCGTGGTAAGAGTAAACTGTCTATATCTCAACCTCCCCATACACCGTCATTCAAAATCCAAGTAAAGGTAAACATGAGAAAGATGGTGCTAGAAGGTCAGTGGACATTAGTGCTAACAATGAATCTGTAGGTACCGATAAAAAGGTAGATACAAACAAAAAGTTCAAGGTCCTCTCTTGCTTTGCTTGTCATGAAAAGGGTCATGTTTATAGTGTATGTCCAAATAGACCTCGAAGATCAAGTTCTCCTTCAAAGGTTTCCACCTCGGAAGGAAAAAGGGGGTTGGGTAATGATAAACAGGTTGATGAGGCTAAAGTTCAATCTTCTCAAAAACCGTTTACTATACCTCAACGACGTGAATCTCCACTGAAAGGTTCATCAGGAAATGTTCATAGGAATTCAAATCGTTTTCAAACACCTCCACGACCTGATCGTTCTGCTCCTAGAAATCAAAATTCATTCTATGACCAAGTTCATTCGAGTGTTCGACCTTCTTATGGCCCTCATTCTCCCAGACCTTCTCCGACGAGAGGTCAGAAGTCTCCTCCAGCGAGAAGACGAGACGAGAATCATGTCTCACCCACGGCTTCCAGCAATGGGTATTGGACTGAACTGATTCTAAGGGATGAGAAGGGTCGACCCAAACCTCAGAAGGTTTGGGTCCCCAATGAAAACTAATTTTCTCATTTTATGTGCAGGGAGTTCCTAGGAAACCAATCCATTTATGGTACCTTGACAGTGGATGCTCCAGGCATATGACAGGGGACAGGAAACTCTTGTCCAATTATACTGGTATAAATGGGTCGTACGTTAGTTTTGCTGGATCCAAGGGCGGCAACATCACCGGTCAGGAGATGTCGTCAATGGACAACTTACTCTAGAAAGAGTAAACTATGTGGAACAACTTACTCATAATCTAATGAGTGTCTCACAGATCTGTGACAAGGGCAACAATGTTCATTTCACAGAAAAGGAGGCATTCATCTTGAAGCCGGGTTTCGTTATTCCACCAGAATGGATATTGCTCAGAGCTCCTAGGAAGAGAGACATCTATGGCTTAGTTTTAGGTGTTGATAATCCAACGGAGCCCCTCTGTTTGTTGAGCAAAGCAAATGAGTCTGAATCTCTCCTCTGGCATCGTAGGATGGGACATATCAACTTTCGGAAGATGAATGAACTTGTTAGTCTTGGATTAGTTGAAGGTGTTCCAGTTAAGAAGTTTGGGATGGAAGATAAATGTGTACCGTGTTTGAAAGGTAAGCAACACAAGAATCCTCACAAACCAAAGGTGCACAACACTATATCCAAACCATTCGAACTACTTCATATGGATCTCTTTGGTCCTGTGAACGTAAGAAGCATTGGAGGGATGTTCTACTGTTTGGTGATCACTGATGATTACTCAAGGTACTCATGGGTATTTTTCTTGAAGACAAAGGACGAGACCGCAAACCGGTTTATGGATTTTGTTAGACAAGTTGAGAATGTCCATGAAATTAAAGTTAAGAGAATCAGGAGTGACAATGGCACTGAGTTCAAGAATAATACTCTTACGGTTTTTTGCTTGACCAAGGGTATTCAACATCAATTCAGTGCACCGCATGAGCCACAACAGAATGGAGTAGCTGAAAGGAAAAACAGGACATTGATAGAAACGGCTAGGACGATGCTTGCTGATTCAGGGCTTCCTGTTACTTTCTGGGGGGAGGCAGTGAATACAGCTTGTCACATTTTAAATCGGGTTTTAACAGTTAAACGGTTTAAGAAAACCTGTTATGAACTTTGCACAACACAAAGCCCAATTTGCAAAATGTTGAGCCTTTTGGTGTTCCTTGTACTTTTCTTAAAGTTCTTCCTCAGGGAAAATTTGATCCTAAATCTGAGGAGGGTTTCTTTTTAGGCTATATACCTAGTACACCAATTCGGCGTGTGTACAATCAGAAAACTGGCAAAGTTAATTTTGGTACAAATGTGGTAATTGTCAGTCATAAACCTGCTGTACACATTGGTCCTGCTAATGACTTCGATTATGATGGTGTCTTTACCTCTTTTCGTGGTCCTGTTTCTTTTTCAGGCGTTCCGATTGTGGAAGATGTAGTTACTCTACATGATCCATTTGAAGGTGGGTACCTGTTTCTTCTCCTGTTTCTTCACCATTCATTAAGCCTGCTTCTAAATCTAGAGAATCAAGTGGATCCAAAGAAGCAGATTCTACCTTAGAGACTGCTCCTAAAGATCCTACTGATCCTTTACATATACCTCTACCTGATACTCCCTTCTATGATACTGATGACACGGAAGGTGAAAATCAGGAGGAGCCTAAAACTCCAGAGCAACATGTGCAGACTAACTTGGGAAATGATCTTACAGTCGATACGACTCCTCAAACAAGAGTCAACAAGGATCATCCAGTAGAGCAAATCATTGGTGATGCTTCTGCCTCTGTTCGCACGAGAAATCAGAATAGGAAAAATTTGTCAAGTATGTTTGCTGAAATTAAGGATACTGGGGCAATTACTTGGTACTTGTACTTTTGCTTCATCTCTCAGATAGAGCCTAAAAATGTTGGAATGGCTCTTAAAGATCCGTCATGGGTTGAGGCGATGCAAGAAGAATTGGCTCAGTTTAGAAAGCTTGATGTATGGAAGTTAGTTGACTTACCTCCGGGTGAATCTCCTTTATCAACGCGATGGGTTTTTCGTTGTAAAAAGGATGACAAAGGTGTAGTCACTCGCAATAAGGCTCGGTTGGTGGTTAGAGGATTTGAGCAACAAGAAGGCTTCGATTACGATGAGACATTTGCACCAGTAGCTAGACTTGAAGCTATTCGATTATTTCTGGCATTTGCTAGTTATAAAGGTATAAAGGTGTATCAACTTGACGTAAAGAGTGCCTTTTTGTATGGGGAAATAAGAGAAGAAGTGTATGTAGATCAACCTCCGGGGTTTGAGGATCCAGACTTCCCTAATAGAGTATATCGTCTTGATAAGGCTCTATATGGTTTACATCAGGCTCCTCGGTCATGGTATGAAAAACTGTCTACTCATCTGCATGAAAATGGTTTTACTAGAGGTTCTATGACAGCACGTTGTTTATCAAATGGAAAGGGAAGGACTACTTGCTCGTACAGGTTTACGTCGATGATATTATCTTTGGTTCATCTGATGAGACTATGTGCAAGGAATTTGAGCATAGCATGAAGGCTAAGTTCGAAATGAGTGCTATGGGGGAATTAACTTTTTTCCTTGGACTACAGGTGGATCAACTGAAGGATGGGTTCTTTATTCATCAGACCAAGTATGTTCAAGATCTTCTTACTAGGTTTCGAATGACTGATGCTAAAGATGCAATTACTCCCATTCAGACTAATCATGGGCTGTGTCCTGATAAAACTAATGATCCAGACGTCGATGCAACTCAATATCGGGCTATCATTGGTTCTTTGATGTATCTGACGGCTTCACGTCCAGACATTACCTTTGCTGTTTGTATGTGTGCTAGATATCAGGCTAATCCGAAAGAGTCACATTTGAAAGCTGCGAAAAGGATTCTTCGTTATGTGAAGGCCAAGCCTCGTCTAGGGCTTTGGTATCCCATGCATGGTTCCTTTGAATTCAAAGCTTATACTGATTCGGATTATGGTGGCTGCAGTTCGGATAGGAAATCAACGTCAGGTGGATGTCAGCTTTTAGGGGGGAGAATTATATCGTGGCAGTGCAAGAAGCAGACATCTGTTGCACAGTCTACCTGTGAAGCAGAGTACATAGCTGCTGGTCAATGCTGTTCTCAGGTACTTTGGATACAGCAACAATTGCGCGACTATGGTATGGATATCTCTGACTCTCCTATTTGTATCGATAATAAGTCTGCCATAGATATTACTAAGAATCCGAAAAACTTTAAAGTCACCAAGCACATAGATATAAAGCATCACTTTTTACGTGACTGTTTTGAGAAAAAGCTTATTCATTTAGAAAAGGTTATTACTGATGATAACCTTGCTGATTTATACACTAAAGCTTTTGATAGACCTCGTCATGAGTTGTTATATCAACTCAATGGTATGAAGAATGCCGAGTAGTTTCTCTCAAAGAACTTAAATTTTCTTTTCGAGTCTTAGTAGTTTAAGTCGTATATAGATAGTGTCAAAAAAAAAAAAATAAAAATAAAAATAAAAATAAAAATAAAAATAAAAATAAAAATAAAATTACTGCACTACATGATTAGACGTGAAGATACTTTAGCTTTTAAGCCTACTTAATTGTACTTTAAAATGCTCAGTTCAGTGATACCATTATATGATGTATCGATAGGCACAAAGTACCAAGGTTTCCTTATAATCTGAACTTAAATGTATACAATGTTCTTATGGGAAACGTATTCAGATATATGGCTGAGAATACTTGTTCTTAAAATAGGCAAGTCTTTAAATCTTATGAAAGATCTTGCATTATAATTATGTATATTTGGTCTTTATAAAGAAGGTCTCGGATACATATATGTGTATGTATTGCTTTTTCGGATGTATATTTGTGACAAGATATACAAATATCAAATAAATCTGTTGAAAATATGAAGCTAATGTGGCCTTTGAGATTCGAACAAGTAAGTCCTTGGGGTGTCTTTGTATACCCAGCCTACCTAAAGTTTCCAACTTGGGATAGGTTGTCAGAAAGTTCGCTACACGGGTCTCATAGAAAGTCACGGGTTTTCATAAGTGCTTTAAAATAAAATTAATGTCACAAATATGCAAGTACTTGGCATTATGCAATGTTAAGTATATTTCCGTACGTGAGTCAAGTTAAGTCGCTTTGCGCGTGAGGAATCACCGACCTGTCACCGCTGACTTGATTCTTAAAGACCTTCTCACTTTAATTACCAAATGTCTTAATCTTAGTGCTTGTTTCGATTGTGAGAGTGTATCTGAACATGGGGCACATAAGTTCGCAAACTAAACTTGTGGCATGAGTAACTTACTAGGTTACATGGTGACTGTCCTTGGCTCAAGTAATACGAAAGTGCCACAAACCAAAAAGGAGACTGGACGTACCGAGTGTTTAAGAGGACAAACATATTGGTAATCGTTTTTGGATCACTGTTCATAACTAATAATAAGAGAATTATTTCTCGCTAGTAGGCTTATGTAAATGCTAATCTGATCTGATCAGCAGTACCCTAGTCACATGTAAATAATGAATAAATTAAGATAACTATTGTGTATAGACTAGTTTATTATTCTGTAATTTTTATTCTAATTTATTTTTCGATTTTATTGAGTCAAAATAAGTATTTTCATAAGTTCTTATTGCACGAGAGATTCTACTTAAATTCTGTTGAGTATATGTTTTGTTGAATTCATTCATTTGAATTCTTGATGAGGTTAAGTGATTAGTTCAAAAGAAGATTTTCTGATATGGACATTAATTTGTTAAAGTTAGAAAATGATCTTTTAAATCTTATGTGACAAGTCAATGTTATTTGAAATCTCACAAGTTTCAGTTTTTACAAGTTATGAATCTAATTGATAACTTGGTGACCTTTTACGGTTTGACAATGGAATGACCTCCCTTGATCTTTTATTAGAATCTTGAGTATTTCGTAATTGTTAATCCTAATTTTGTGTATTTTCACTTGATTCTCGGCTTTTTATTTCGATTTTTGTTGAAATAAGTGATTCAGGTATATTATCTACTATCGTCATTCACTAATCCCCAATTCTTGATTCTTGTTTTTGCCCAAATTTTACATGAACTCAATCGGTTTTAAGTATATTTCCGTACGTGAGTCAAGTTAAGTCGCTTTGCGCGTGAGGAATCACCGACCTGTCACCGCTGACTTGATTCTTAAAGACCTTCTCACTTTAATTACCAAATGTCTTAATCTTAGTGCTTGTTTCGATTGTGAGAGTGTATCTGAACATGGGGCACATAAGTTCGCAAACTAAACTTGTGGCATGAGTAACTTACTAGGTTACATGGTGACTGTCCTTGGCTCAAGTAATACGAAAGTGCCACAAACCAAAAAGGAGACTGGACGTACCGAGTGTTTAAGAGGACAAACATATTGGTAATCGTTTTTGGATCACTGTTCATAACTAATAATAAGAGAATTATTTCTCGCTAGTAGGCTTATGTAAATGCTAATCTGATCTGATCAGCAGTACCCTAGTCACATGTAAATAATGAATAAATTAAGATAACTATTGTGTATAGACTAGTTTATTATTCTGTAATTTTTATTCTAATTTATTTTTCGATTTTATTGAGTCAAAATAAGTATTTTCATAAGTTCTTATTGCACGAGAGATTCTACTTAAATTCTGTTGAGTATATGTTTTGTTGAATTCATTCATTTGAATTCTTGATGAGGTTAAGTGATTAGTTCAAAAGAAGATTTTCTGATATGGACATTAATTTGTTAAAGTTAGAAAATGATCTTTTAAATCTTATGTGACAAGTCAATGTTATTTGAAATCTCACAAGTTTCAGTTTTTACAAGTTATGAATCTAATTGATAACTTGGTGACCTTTTACGGTTTGACAATGGAATGACCTCCCTTGATCTTTTATTAGAATCTTGAGTATTTCGTAATTGTTAATCCTAATTTTGTGTATTTTCACTTGAATTTTCTGCATTACTGTGCCTTTGCTCTTGTTGCGTTAATGAGTTTTTTGGTAAGTGTGCAGTGTTCAGGTTAAGAAGATAAAGTTGGAGTGCTGATCTTTGTTGCAATACAGTGTTATTCACACTGATGATGTCGTGGAGACAAGATTTTTGGTGTGAAGTGACAATGTTGTGATGCAGATATGAGCACGCGAAAGAAGAATACTTGAACTTGTCTTTGGAGTATTTATTTACTTCACAATTCATGTATTTAGTGAAAATAATCAGTGTTGATACTTATTTCTTTTGGTTTTCGTACCTTGTTTTATGACATGATTTCGGAAACTTTACAAAGTTCTTCATTGGATTTTTGGACTATTCATTGTTTGTTTGTTTTGTAGACGGCTTCTCATATGGGACTTAAGTGTTTCACGATGGTTTGCCGTCAAGCATCTCAATGATTAGAGAAATGTTCTCCGTATCATGGTCATGATTGGTAATGTTGTTAATATGTCAATTGATTATTTTCAGGTTTGTTGAAATAAGTGATTCAGGTATATTATCTACTATCGTCATTCACTAATCCCCAATTCTTGATTCTTGTTTTTGCCCAAATTTTACATGAACTCAATCGGTTTTAAGTTATATTTTAGGTTCTAGGGTTTAATTTCGTTTTTGATTTTAAATCCATTGGATCCTTAATTCGTTTGTAAAATACTTACATTATGATGATGATTTTAGATGGTGGTACTTCTTGGTACAAGGCATGAACAGGTTGCTTTTAACGAGTTGTTGCTATGAACAGGATTAGGTCAAAGGGTCGAATCGTGGAAAGTTTCGTGATGAAGAATCTTGAAAAATTTTCTAAGTACAATGTTGTTCTTACGAAGATAGTCTTTAACTTCGTTTGGACTTGTTCATCAGAAAATTGAACTTATTTTCGTCACATCTAATTTCGTTTTATTTCATGATTATAATGTTTGTAAAATACTTACATTATGATGATGATTTTAGATGGTGGTACTTCTTGGTACAAGGCATGAACAGGTTGCTTTTAACGAGTTGTTGCTATGAACAGGATTAGGTCAAAGGGTCGAATCGTGGAAAGTTTCGTGATGAAGAATCTTGAAAAATTTTCTAAGTACAATGTTGTTCTTACGAAGATAGTCTTTAACTTCGTTTGGACTTGTTCATCAGAAAATTGAACTTATTTTCGTCACATCTAATTTCGTTTTATTTTAATTCATTGGATTTAATGTTTGTAAAATACTTACATTATGATGATGATTTTAGATGGTGGTACTTCTTGGTACAAGGCATGAACAGGTTGCTTTTAACGAGTTGTTGCTATGAACAGGATTAGGTCAAAGGGTCGAATCGTGGAAAGTTTCGTGATGAAGAATCTTGAAAAATTTTCTAAGTACAATGTTGTTCTTACGAAGATAGTCTTTAACTTCGTTTGGACTTGTTCATCAGAAAATTGAACTTATTTTCGTCACATCTAATTTCGTTTTTGATTTTAATGCTGCGATGCTTCGTGAAATTCTGCATTTGGGTGACGAATCAGACGAAGCAGTAGAATTAGCTTATGATTTTGACCTAATTCGTAGGTGTTTTCAAAGAATGGGATATGTTGGTCAAATAAAGCTTCCTTTTGACAAAAGTGGATTTCAAGGACGTTGGAGATATCTTGCTTACGTTTTGTTAGTTAGTCTGAGCAATCGTAAGGCTGGATTTGATCAGCTTTCTGCTCAGATTTCTTCGCAGATGGTTGCCTTGGTCTATAATCGACCTTATCCGTTTTCAACATACTTCTATCATGCGTTTATTGGTCAAATCAATGCCAAAGCGAAAAATAGGTTTCTCTTATATCCTCGCTTTGTTATGGCAATCGTTAGACACTTTTGTCCTAACTTGATATTTGATCAAGGTCCTCGATATGCACCACATGCTTGGCCATTACGTTTATTTGCTGATTTAGAAGCTAACACTAGAAATGTGGCTGGTCTTAATGATCCACCACTGTTTGGTTATTTAATTAATCCAAATTATCGATCTCGTTTTGCGGATGATATTCTGATCATCAGGATGATGAGAGTTCAGATGACAGTTCTGATGGTGATTCTGATGACTCTGATAGTGGGAATGATGGTGGTGATGATGTTGTTGAAGCAGACACAGATGAATATGATAGTGTCGCTGCTGATTCTGGTAATGAGCATCGAACTAAGATGGCTCATGATGTACCTGCTGTTTCAGGAAGTGATCATTCATATCACTTCTCTCGAGAAGATGTACCTGGTGCTTTACGCCGAGAGCGTCGGAGTAAGGCATGTCATTCTTCACCGGTTCTTTCTGATACGGATCAATCCGTTCATGATGAACATGTTACTCAAGAAGAAGTTAATCTGGATGAGGATGTTGGTACTGAACAAGAAGCTGTACTTGATTATCAAGAAGAATTGGAACATAGATATATGCCATCAAGTCCATTTCATGAAGGTACAAGTACTGTTGGATTGAAGAGGACACTGGCTGCTCCTCTTACTTATCGCAGAGCTAAGCGTGCACACATTTTTGAGACTACTTCAGTATCTACAGCTGCTGCTGCTATTCCTGCTGTCTCTACAGCACCGGTTGCTTCTGTTGCCGGTAGTATACCGTTGCGTCCACTGTTGCCTCCTGCTATACCAATATTGCCCAGATTGCCTACTTTTCCTCCTATTCCTTCAGATTACTCCCTAGTTAGGCGTATCGATGTTCTTCAGGCTCGTGTTGATACGTTAGAGTCTGATCTTACGAATGTTCGAGGTACTTTGACCTTTTTAATTAACTAGGTCAAGAATCAAGGGGGAGATGTTCCTGAAGAAGTTTGCAGATTATCAGCAGTTCAGCCAAGACGTCAGAATGATGATGATGATGCTGATAATGCTGGTAATAGGAGTGATTCTCGCCCAGTTTCTGACAAAGGAAAAGGGGTTGAGACTCAGGGGGAGACAGGAAGAGATACTACCCAGACTGGTACTTCTGGTGCGGGTGGATCAAGTGCTCCTCGAGAGACTGAAGTTATTGAAGCACTTGACTCAGGTAATTCTTCGAAATCGATTGATTATTTAAGTGATGATCAAGTTGAAGCTGAAACTGAACGATTAAAGCGTGAAGTTAAGGAAAAATTTGGACATGACTATAATACCGAAGAAAATGCTTTTCATTCTGTATTTGATAACTTATTAGATAAACAGCAAGAAGCAGAAACTGAAAGAGGAAAAGAATTACAGATTCAAAGGCAAACGGCCTTGGAATCTGATTCTGATTCAACTTATGATTTTGATAAAGATTGATAAAGTGTATATTAGGTTACATGTAATAAGTTTACGACATGTGAATGTAATCTATCTTATTTCAATGCAATTATATTTCATCTCTATTATTATTATTATTATCATGATTATTCATTTTATTCTGGTGTTCATTTTGTGTAATCTTAATAGATGATACAGATGATGCAGAATTACTCTTTGATGGTGATGAACTTGAGGAAGGTGAGTTTGTTCCTGAACCGGATATAAACATATTCAAGAAGCCTTATGGGTTTGATGATGTTTGGGACTCAACTTCTGAAGATCCATTTTTAGAAGAAAGAAAAGAGTTAGAGATTAAGAGGAAAGAAGTTAAGGAAAGAATGCTTCAAGCTTCAATTAGTAGTTCTGCTAAAGTTTTAAACTTTGTGGTATATGCTAAGATTGATGATGCATTGATTCCTTTTCACTGGGAAATCAACTTGACAAGACCTTTTGATCCAAATGATTATCCTGTACCTCTCAGAGAAGATGATCCACTACATGAGATTGATCGACTTGTGCCTGGGCAAAGAATTAATGAATATATAGTCACATGGGATACTATGAAGCCCATCATGTATTGGACTCACATCTCAGATAAAGATGCTGCAAAATATAAGACAATAATCTGGAGTTGGTTCTATGATGAAGAACTGAAGCTGTTTGTTCTTAAAAGACCAGAAGGTTGTCAGTATCTAGCATGGCGTGAGAGACATTTCAGAAGTTTGTGTGAAGAAGACTTACATGAACTTGGAAATAACAGGATTATCAATCCAAGTGGTTATGGTCTTGCAGATGTGGTTGGTAAGAACTTTCACGAAGATTTCAAGTTGAGATTGAATATGAAAGACTCTGAAAAATCAAAGTTTCATATTGAACCAAGACGAAAGAAGAAGGTGGTTAAGCCAGATAAAAATGTTGAGTATATTCAACGTGATATCAAATGTATGATCAAAGTCCCTGCTAAGAAATGGGCACAAGATGTCTTGGATAAGATGGATAATTGGGAGGAGATTGATCGAATTGTGCCTGGGCAAAGAATTAATGAATATATAGTCACATGGGATACTATGAAGCCCATCATGTATTGGACTCACATCTCAGATAAAGATGCTGCAAAATATAAGACAATAATCTGGAGTTGGTTCTATGATGAAGAACTGAAGCTGTTTGTTCTTAAAAGACCAGAAGGTTGTCAGTATCTAGCATGGCGTGAGAGTCATTTCAGAAGTTTGTGTGAAGAAGACTTACATGAACTTGGAAATAACAGGATTATCAATCCAAGTGGTTATGGTCTTGCAGATGTGGTTGGTAAGAACTTTCACGAAGATTTCAAGTTGAGATTGAATATGAAAGACTCTGAAAAATCAAAGTTTCATATTGAACCAAGACGAAAGAAGAAGGTGGTTAAGCCAGATAAAAATGTTGAGTATATTCAACGTGATATCAAATGTATGATCAAAGTCCCTGCTAAGAAATGGGCACAAGATGTCTTGGATAAGATGGATAATTGGGAGATTGATCGAAATTCTGGTGAAGCCAAGATGTATGCGGACTCGAAGAAGAAGATATTGTTGAGAAGAATGTATGATCCAATGCAGTTGGTTAACTTCTCAAGAAATGATCAGAGAAAATTATACGATACTGAATGCTCATTTTTACCATTTTGGAAGAATGAAGAAGATCGATATCGTAAGATTCTTCAAGTCTGCTTACATGAAAATATCCATGCAAATAGCAAACGATTGTTATTTGATGGATGATGAAGACTTTTTGAAGACTGAAGAAATCGAAGATGCTGCTGTCAAGGGGGAGTTTGTTGATGCATGTTGATGTGACAACAGCAACTTAGATTTGATTAGTCTTTTAGATTAAGACATTATGTTGTTTTATGTCTTATTCATTTATATGTAATTGATAGATTATGGACTTCGTGTTTTAGTAATGATCGATTACATGTTTTGGTGTTATTTATATGTTTATATATGATGTTTGTTATGTATGTTATACAAGTACAAACATAATATATGTTAGGTTTCTTGTACATAAAGTACTTGGAAATAACTAAGCATAGATGTTGATGGTATTTAGTACTAACGAAGATAATCTTCGTTAGGAACTAACGAAGATAATCTTCGTTATATGGACTGGGTTGCTAAGTTCGTAAGAACAAAGCCCAGCAGGCCCAATATCGATTTGAAACATATATAAACGAATGGAAACCCTAAATTGAGGTTTCCAGTTCAGATTTCACACACCAAAGGCGACTAAGTTCGTTTCTAGCATATAGAAAACGAAGATAGATCACATAAGGCCGATTATATTGATATAATTAGCAATATATTTGATAACTAATCAAACTAGTTATCTCGTGAGGATTCCGCACTCACGACATAACAATAGACGATCTCGAGAGCGATCTGCAGCTATCGAGGGACTCACAGGCCGGAGCAATCTAAAACGAGTCAAGTCATTATAAGTAAACGGCTTCATGGGCTTCCAAGTCAAGTTACAAGCCGCATTAGCCCTGTCATTTGCACAATCAAAGAACTTAGCCTTTTTTGTGATAAAATGGTCACACACTAGATCCGCATCTCTCGTTCCTCGGGTGCCCATGTGCTTGGCCAAGACATCTGGGGCACAAGCTGTCTTATACGGGGCACCATCATCAAAGAACCTAAGCAACCAAAGATCTTCCAAGTAAACTTTGTCCAACTGATTAGAACGTATTTAAGTGTGTTAGAAATCCAAAAATAGTGATAAATTGTAATTAAGATTAGAAGACATTCTTGTTGTTAAGTCATAGATAGATGATTACTAAGGTTGAGGGGCTAATTGTGATAATTAGCATAGTTGTATTGTTAGACTATAAATAGCCCTCATACCTTAGAAATCAGAAGCTGATCATAACAAACACACAAATTAATCCCAAGCTTTCAGTTTATTCGATCTTTCTCTCTCAAAACACACACACACACACCAAGAACACACACTAGAAAACCGCCATTGTTGAATCGAATTCAGAGCTAAAATCGTGTTATAACAAGTGGTATCAGAGCGAAACATCAATCTGATGACGATCCATAACTGAATTTGATCACAATTTCATCGAAATCAAGTTTAATCTCAAAATTCTGTTCGTAATATCACACATACTGGTTCTTCAAAATTCACACATCAAATCTCATAAAATCACAGTTGTTTGTTCATCAATAGATTCGTGGCTATTGATAACATAATCTTGTCAATTTTCAAGTTCCAATTCAATCCAAATCTCGAGATTGAATTTTGAGTTTTGGCGCGTAATTTCAGGGATTTGAATCTGTTGTGTTTTGTGTTGAATTTTGTTCATAATCGTGTTGCGGACGTGAATTGAAACAGTTTGGAAGTGATTTCGTGATCTAACTCCCAGAAATTCTTAAGAAATCGAAGTTTTAAAAACTTGTCAATGGAGTTTTTCTGGAAATGTGTTCAGATGAAGAAGATAACCAAGACGATCTGCCTAAGATCGTTTTAGTTCAGTGCTTTGTGGTTTGTTAAGACGATCCTAACAAGATCGTTTTAGTAAAGAAGTGTGTTGTGGAAGTGTTGATTCTGGCTAATTAATCCAAAAGGATTGGTTTGGTCGTTTCATACACTGAGAAGTTTTGAAGAAAGAAAACAAGACGATCTTCATACCAAGATCGTCTCATTCTCAATTCAATCAAGATCGTTTCATTCTTTCAATCAAGATCGTTTCATTCTCATTCAATCAAGATCGTTTCATTTTCATACTTAGCCAATTTCACCAAAATTTCCAAGACGATCTTCAATCAAGATCGTCCCAGTTCTTCAAAACCGTTTCATTTTAATACTTAGCCAAATTTCACCAAAAAGTTCCAAGACGATCTTCATTCAAGATCGTCCCAGTTTTCAAGACCGTTTCATTTCTTATACTTAATCAAATTTTCTTCAAGATTTCCAAGACGATCTTACTCAAAGACAATCTCACCCAGAACGATTCAGTCAAGATCGTTTCATTCTCAATTCAATCAAGATCGTTTCATTCTCAATTCAATCAAGATCGTTTCATTCTCAATTCAATCAAGATCGTTTCATTCTCAATTCAATCAAGATCGTTTCATTCTCAATTCAATCAAGATCGTTTCATTCTCAATTCAATCAAGATCGTTTCATTCTCAATTCAATCAAGATCGTTTCATTCTCAATTCAATCAAGATCGTTTCATTCTCAATTCAATCAAGATCGTTTCATTCTCTTCAATCAAGATCGTTTCATTTGCTCAATTCAAATCAATCTCAAATGGCTTCTCGTGAAGCATTGGCATTAGGTTCTGATACAAGACCTCCAGTTCTCTACCGTGGTTCTTACGGACTATGGAAGAAACGATTCATGGACTATGTGGAAAGTCAAACAAATGGTCATATGATGAAAGAATCCATTCTGAAAGGACTTGCTGTTCATCGCCATCCCACTACTGATGCAGTTATTACAACTCATGAACTTTTGAATGCTGAGCAAAAGGATCGAACAGCTGCAGATAACAGAGCAAGGTCATGTTTATACAGAGCTCTACCGGATGAAATCTATGGGTCTGTTGATTCCTATGATACAGCAAAAGAGATATGGGATGAGGTGGCAAGACAGATGGAAGGAGCTGACGTGACTTCGACAATCAGATTGACCAACATTTTGACTGAGTTTGACAACTTCTCCAAAATGCCAAATGAATCTCTTGAGGCAGTTTACTACAGATTCTGCAATGTCATCAATGAACTGAGGAAGAACAATGTCAAAAAGACTGAGATTGAGTTAAACATCAAGTTCATCAAAGCACTTGGTCAAGAATGGGAAGAATTTGGAACCCAAATCAAGCAACATCAAAACCTGACCAAGTTCACCATTCATACTCTATATGAATCCTTCAAGCTCAATGAAAACCAAGTCCTGAACAAAGCTTCATCGAACAAAATGCCGGAAGTTGTATCTTCTGATCCTTTGGCATTGATCGTTGAGAAGAAGATTTCTGAAGTCCTTAAAAGGCAAATGGTGGTTGTTTCTTCGTCAGATGAGGAGGGAGATGATGTGATGGCTACAAGAGATGGTGTATCAGACGAACTATATCAAGCTCTTGCCGCAGTAACTAAGCATTTCAAGAAGAGATTTTATAAAGCGAGGCCAACAAACAACAATCTCCGCACTTCTTCAACAAGTGCATTTCCCAAGAAGGAACACTATCATCCAAGGAGCAATGATCAAAGTGAAGCTACTGGTTCAAGGTATGGTGATAAGAAGGAAGCATATGAGAAACAAGCAGTTGAAAAGGGGAAGACATCAGACAAAAGGTGCTACAATTGTGGAATTCCTGGACATTTTGCTGTTGATTGCAAACAACCCAAGAAGCGGAACTATGAGTACTACAAACAGAAGATGCTATTAGCCAAACAAGTTGAAGCAGGACATGCATTGCTTGCTGAAGATGACAAATGGCTATTGCTCACTGATGATGAAGATCAAGATCTCTCCGCTAATGTTTGCTACATGGCGAGATTGGCCAAGAACAAAGTCCTTGAAGCAGAAAGCACTGATGATGAGTACCCAGATGATGAGGTAAATCTCGACTCTACTTTTTCTTTGATTAAGGACAAAGAGTCTTGTAGATTAGCTTTATCTAAATTAACAAATCATATCAATTCTTTAGCCAACAAAAACAAAAATTGAAAAATAGTATTTCATTTTCAAAAAGTGAATTTTCAAATCTTCTTGAAGAACACTCAAAATTACTTTTTGAACATGATACTATTAAACAAGATTTTCAAGCATACAAAGAAAAAATGTTGGTTAAAGAATGTGAGATGAATGTCACTCCTGATTCTAAATTATTACAAAGATGTCAAAACCTTGAGAAGACCATTCATGATCTTGAAAAAGCCAATCAAGATCTTGAAATTCAAAAGACCAATGAATGGCTTCGGGCAAATGCGAGACAAATGGACGTTGATATTCTCAATAAGAAGCTACAAGAAGCCAAACCAAACAATGTTGAACTCGAAAGGAAGATTTCTGATTTAAATCATAATTGTTTTCTCTAAAGGCATTGAAATTGAGAATCTTGAAAAACAAGTTGAGGAATTTAAAAAGAATATACTTTTCTATCAAGAAAAGTTATATAAAGTTGAACAAAATCCTCTCTTGAATTTCACTGCCTATTTCAACAAGTCAAAAATTGACAAAACAGAACTTCTTCTCGGGTTGGGATTTGAGAATATCACACCATTAAAAAAGGCCAAAGAGGAAATCGAACCCCTGTATGATGAAAAATTTCTTCGCCTTGGTATGATACAACAATTTATTCGTCCATTAGATGACGAATTTGAGACTGATGAAGTTGAGAGAATACCTAATCAAGATTTTTTGGTTAATTATGATGCAATCAATGATTCATACAAAACAAAACAATCTTCAATTTTCAAATTGGAAGAAATTGAATCAAATTTTCAAAACCAAGAATCTGTTAGTACTTCACCTAAATCAACTAAAATGTATTTTCCAACCACATTTTTGGAAAAGCAAATAGAAGATTTACAACAGAAGGTGGAATCTCAACAAACAGTTATCAATCATCTCAAGTCTCAAAGTCCGAATCTAGAGGATAAATGTATTGTTGTTAATACTAAGAAAGTTTGTGAGAATGTTTCTACTCAAACTGACCAAAGTGCATCCGTAGAAAATTCTACCCAAACTACTTGTGATTCATCTACCAATATCTCCACTCAGACCTTGACTGATTCTCTTGAATGTACTTGTCAAAATACTGCTACTTTTATAGCTGATGATTGTGTGCAATCTGATCTTTCTGATGAAGAACTTGCACATAGTTTAGTTTTGATATGGTACTTCTATAGGTTTTTCACATGCAACGCTGTTGATGAGTTAGTTGTTCACCCTAAGCCTAGTGTTAGTATAGGTGTTGATACGTCTACTCAATTTTCTTGTGAGACCAAAGATGTGTCAGTTCAAGTTAACCTAATTTCTGAGACTACCCATAATGTGAAGTTGGACACCAAGATTCCTGATTTCTCAACATTTTCAAATAAATCTAAAATTAATCAATCTCCATTGAAATTTTCTTTTTCAAAAGATTTCACGAAAGTTGATTTTGATAAATTCATGGAGGGAGAATATATTTTTGATTCAGAAACTGAGAAAAAGATTGAATCTACCAAAATCAAAGTGGAAACAGAAATGGAATCTCAAAAACCATCGTCCAAAGCTCCAACTTCATATTACTCAAAGAAACGAGTTAAGACCAAACTCGTCAAGACCGAACCAAAGACCATTGCTACACCTGTGAAACATGTCAAAAAGGAACAAGCTGAAACCCCACACACAACAAAGTACACCAAAGTGAAACTTCCGAAAGACTATCCTAATGCTTCTAAATCTAGCTCTCAATCTAGCTTTAAACCTAAGGTGTCTAAGTCTAGCTCAAATTTGCTAACTAAGGATGCATCTAATGGTTCAACTAGATATAGGGATAGATATGGATGGTTTTCTCATGATAAGCCAAAGAAGCAAGAAGTTTCCTCACCACCAAAAGATTCCAAAAAGATGAAAGTTTTTAAAACTCCTCGTTCTAATCTTTGTAGCTTCAATTCAACAGGTGGAAAGAGCTTAAGTAGTGATGCTAAATGGGTTGCTAAGTCATTAGTACCTAAGATCACTAGTAATCAGAAAGAGGTTGAGAAAAAGAAGAAAAGAAGGAGGAGAAAAGCTGTTAATCGGTGGAAAGGTGTTCCTGTTAAACAAAACAATTCTGATCTGTCAATAAATGTTGAATGTGCCAAGGCAAGGCCTTGTGAGCTTGTAAACAATTTTAATTCCTGTGTGGTGGAGATGAATGCTTGTAGACATGTTACTTTTAATTCTTGTGTGAATGTTCGTACATTTTATTCAAATATGTTTGTTGATAATATGCTTGCCGATGCTTATGTTGATTCAATAACATGTTTGAATGCGCATCCTAAGTTATATACCCTGCCTGTTTTATCTAACCAAAAAGGACCCGTCTTCAAGTGGGTACCTAAAAACGGTTAAATTTCTTTGATTGTAGGAAATAACCATCTGTGTTTGGATACTCGATTCCGGGTGTTCGAAGCACATGACTGGAAATAAATCTTTGCTGAAGAATTTTGTTGAAAGATTCATGGGAACTGTTCGCTTTGGAAACAACAATTTCGCTCCTATCTTAGGTTATGGGGACATTGAACGAAATGGGATTATAATCAAGAAAGTTCACTATGTTGAAGGTTTAAGTCACAACTTGTTCAGTGTTGGACAATTCTGTGATAACAATCTTCAAGTTCTTTTTCGAAAATCTCTTTGCAAAGTCCAAACCTTAGATGGAGTTGATATTCTTTGTGGCGATCGTGACGATAACCTTTTTACCGTCAATCTCGATGATAACCAACCAACCGATAATATTTGTCTCATTTCAAAGGCTACCTCGAAGAATTCTTGGTTATGGCATAGAAGGCTCTCTCATCTGAATTTCCAAACAATCAATACTTTAGTCAATAAGCATCTTGTTGAAGGCTTACCTGACTATAAGTATGAAAGTGAGCATGTCTGTCCTTCTTGTGCTGTTGGGAAAATTAAGAGAGTTTCTCATAAACCGAAGAAATCTCCAAATTCTTTAGCACCTCTTCATTTGCTTCACATGGATCTTTGTGGGCCAATGAAAGTACAAAGCCGAAATGGGAAGAAATACATCCTGGTTATTGTTGATGATTATTCAAGATATACTTGGGTTAAGTTCCTAGCATCCAAAGATGAAACAACTCAGATGTTGATAGATTTCATCACCATTACTCAAGTAAATCTTCAACTTCCAGTTCGTTACATCCGTTCGGATAACGGTACTGAATTCAAGAATGCTGTTTTTGATGAATTCTGCAAATCCAAAGGTATTACTCATCAATTCTCAGCAGTTCGCACCCCACAACAAAACGGTGTTGTTGAAAGGAGAAATCGATCGCTGGTGGAAGCAGCAAGGACAATGCTTGCTTATTCCAAATTGCCATCCAATATGTGGGCTGAAGCTGTTGACACTGCTTGTCACACTCAGAATCGGTCCATTATCAATCAGCGGTTCGAAAAGACTCCTTATGAGGTTGTTAACAAACGGAAACCCAACATCAACTACTTTCACATATTTGGGTGTGTTTGTTACACATTGAATGATCGGGAGAATCTTGGAAAGTTCGAGAAGAAAGGTGATGAAGGATACTTTGTTGGTTATTCCAAAACATCAATTGCCTACCGAATCTACAATCGCCGAACAAACACAATTCAAGAAACAATGAATGTGTGGTTTGATGAGATGTCAGGCATGATTTTTGAGCAAGAAAGCTTGCTTCCAACAAGTATGGATTCAAGTGCTTCAAGTCCTTCTACAAGGAATTCTACCTTAGCTTCTAAATTCAAGAAGTTTCCAACTCCAACCAGTGATGAATTAGATATTCTTTTTGAAGAATTCTATAATTCAAAACCGGTTCATGATCAAGAACCTCAAATCATCGTTGAACCAATTCCAAACAATGAACCTCTTCATAACCACGATCCAGTTCCTAACAACACTCATGAATCAGCATCAAGTTCTTCTGAGCAAAGATCATCTTCAAATAATTCTATTCTATCATCCTCTCCTGAGAATCCTTCTCAAGTGAATGTTCAAGAACAACCTTCTCAATTCACTCAGACAACTAATCCCCTGAACACTCCGAATGTGTATGTGCCACTTGACTTTGATCATCCAGCATATGAGGAAAGAGTTATACCAAGTTATGACTCTATCTCTCAACAAAACTCAAGTTTCAATGATGATGATGTTGATCTTCATGAACAAGATCCGCTTCCTCATGCTCACAAGTGGACACGTATGCAGAAAGACCATCCTACTGATCAGATAATTGGAGATCCACAAGCAGGAGTAACTACTCGTACCTCAGTAAATGAGTGTCTTGTTGCACTTTCTCTTAGCAATATTGAACCCAAAACGGTATCTGAAGCTCTTCAAGATCCAGAGTGGGTTAAGGCAATGCAAGATGAACTCGCTCAATTTGAAAGACTGAAGGTATGGAGGTTAGTTCCAAATCCTAGAAAAGCTGATCCAATCGGAACGAAGTGGATATTCAAAAACAAAAAGGATGAGAATGGAGTGGTAGTAAGGAATAAAGCTTGACTTGTTGCAAAGGGTTATTGCCAACAACCTGGTGTTGATTTCGACGAAACTTTTGCTCCAGTAGCAAGAATGGAGGCCATTCGAATTTTCTTAGCTTATGCCGCATTCCGAAACTTCACTGTGTTTCAAATGGATGTGAAAACTGCTTTTCTGAATGGTGACCTCAAAGAAGAAGTTTACGTTGATCAACCTGAAGGATTTGTTGATCCTCAAAGACCAAACCATGTCTACAGGTTAGACAAGGCCCTCTATGGTCTTAAGCAAGCACCCCGAGCATGGTATGATTCCTTAACTACTTTCTTACTTAAAGGTGGATTTACCAAAGACATAATTGACCCTACCCTGTTCATTCGCAAACAAGGTAAGCATGTTCTACTAGTTCAAATATATGTTGATGACATTATATTTGGGTCGACCAGTCAAACATTTTGCCGAAACTTTTCATCTCTAATGGTCAATCATTTTGAAATGAGCATGATTGGGGAAATGAATTACTTTTTGGGTCTTCAAATCAAACAATTACCAACTGGTATTTTTATCTCACAAGGTAAATACATAAATGACATGTTGAAAAAGTTTGATATGACTTCATGTTCTTCAATTTCTACCCCAATGGCTGCTCGAACAACCATTAATACTGATACAAATGGGAAACCATTCGACCAAAAGAGATATAGAAGTATGATTGGTTCATTGTTGTACCTAACAGCATCTCGCCCAGATATAATGTTTGCAACATGTATGTGTGCTAGATATCAAGCTGCTCCAACCGATTTACATTATCAAGCTGTGAAACGAATCTTTCGTTATCTGAAGGGTACACCCGATTTAGGTCTCTGGTATCCAAGGGATACTGGATTCAATCTAACTGCTTATTCAGATGCAGATCATGCAGGTTGTAAACTTGATCGCAAGAGCACTTCCGGTACTTTACAATTTTTAGGAGACAAAATTGTGAGTTGGTCTTCCAAGAAACAGAATTGTGTTTCACTATCAACGGCTGAAGCAGAATATGTGGCTGCAGCTAGTTGTTGTGCTCAAGTTTTATGGATGAAGACACAACTGACTGATTATGGTCTGACATATGATCATATTCCTATCTATTGTGATTCTCAGAGTGCTATTGCCATTGCAGTCAACTCAGTAAACCACTCTCGATCAAAGCATATTGATGTTAGATATCATTTTCTCAAAGATCATATTGAGAAAGGTGACATCGAACTCTACTTTGTGGGAACTGAATTTCAACTTGCAGATTTGTTCACAAAACCGTTGGACGAAAAGAGGTTTAATTTTCTGATCTCCAAGCTTGGTATGTTAAATCTTAAACCTTAATTCTTTTTCATTTGAAGGAATTCTTGAAACATTTCAGAAAACAAAATACAAAATTGAAAAATTACAAAAAAAAATTAACAAAAAGATTTTTTTTAATGGTTTGCATATACTATGTGTGCAACCCGTTTTTAAAAGATATATTTATTTTAATGGCTTGCATATACTATGTATGTAACCCGTTCTTAAATGATATATTTATTTTTAAACGCATTGTTATTATACATATAAATTGATATAAGAAAACAAGGAATCGAACGCCTTTGTGTACTTCCAAGTATTCTTATATGAATATGTATGTGTAATAGCAATCAAATTTTTTCCCAAACAAACTTTTCAAACTCTCAATTAGTAATATGGGAAACGAAGGATCGAACGCCTTTGTGTACTCCCTTGTTCTCTCATATTGTACTAATTGATTGGATTTACATTTTTCTTAAATTTTTTAATTGCCTCCAACATGTTGTTGTAAGATGCGACGGATTGAACGCCTTTGTGTACTCCCTAGCTATCTTACTATCAACATTGTTGTTGAAGCAAAACTTTGTGTTTCTTTTTGATTTCGCAAAAACAATTTTTGCTCCACCTTTCTATGAAAACCATTTTTGATATATCCTTGCATAGATTAAGGAGGAGTTTGTGATTTCAAAAATTCTCAAACTTCAAATGTGTTTCAAACCTTTTCATTCACACATTTGATGTTTTTTTTCCAATGATTTTTAATCAAATGGAGTTCGGTGATTAGTTTGCACAATGAGCGATAGGTATTTCTCAAAATTTACTCCATGAATTTCATCATCGCCGATGAGTTCTAACCCCGGAGTATTCACTTCTTTGATTAGATAGTGAGGGTATTTTGAGTGATGTTGATTTCGTGCAACTAGAATGGAGGGAGTAAAGTCGAAAAGTGAGAGGTTAAGGTGATTTGTTGTGAGAAAAGGGATAAAAGAAATGATACCCTTCCCAAAATTCTCAAAAGACGGGTAAAACACATTTCTATCAGATGTCATTGGTTGATATCTTGATATTGAAGAAGTCTTCATGGACCCAGTGAAGCAATGCACATCTTTACCTAACCACTCAAGTGTTTCTTAACAAATACTTGTTTTATTCTCACGGAGACTTTCACACTTCTATTGACTCTTCTTTTGGAAGATGTTGATATTGAAAAAGGGCGACATTCTGCTCCAGTCCCCGACTTCATTTGATCACGATGTGTCTAGAGCTAATTTGATTGATCATTGATTTGATCTCTTCATTCTTTTAGGACACACTAGCGTCATGTCTTTGTGATATAATTGCTTATCTTTGTGATATAGCCGGAACATTCGTAGTGATATCTGCATGATATTCCACGATGATCGAATGGAAATCCTACCAATGCTAACATCTTTTCCAACGTTGAACGTAGGTCTCATAATTACATTTATGTGATTATTGAGCTAACGAGAAATCTAAGTGACCTCGGTTTTCCCTAAAAGTCTTTAAGGATAAAATTGTGGTTATCAAATGCTTCGGTAGTGTTAACCATGATTTATATTCTTTGAAGCAATCTAGTGGTTGAAAAGCCGCAGACCGAACTATGTTAGAGACTTGTTTTGTACATATCTCAATGATACATAGGAAATCCGAAAAAAATGTTATACATTTCTATCGGTCATTTCATTAATCCTTTTGATTTTTGAACATGCAAACGGATCATTCTTATCCGGTTTCATTTCTCTTCACACAAACACAGAAACTACCAACACCATGATATAATGTTTGTCCCAACAACTTCAATCTTACATTTTAGTCACCCATAGGATTTCTTGGGTTGGGTTACTAGTTTGGGTTGATGTTTTGATGGTTGACATTTCTCCATGTCTTCTTATTCCTTGTGACACTTAATCAATCACATTTGTGCATAATGACATTGATTCCCATTTTTGTCATTATGAGGGGGAGAAAAAATTATGATTGATTCATAGTCTTTGTCATCTGAGCTTTTGCTTCGGAAATGAATTTGGTATTGTCTTCAAATGATACCATCTTTCTATCCTTTTCCAAGGCATAGTTAGTGATAGAAATGGAATGAGAGTCTATGTTGAGAAATTTTTTATTGGGTGTTTCAAATGGGAAAAGGCTTATCAAAGTTTGTGTATAGGGAGAGAAAATTGTTCATGATAAGTCAATAGTTTCAGATTTTCACTAGACTTTAGTTGATTAAGATTTTGATTTCAAAAAGGGGAATCTGAATTGACTTTAGAGATAAGAATGAAACCGAAGATGAAAAGATTTTCACTCAAGACACTTCAACAATTCAAAGATGCTCCAAAAGATGTATACTCATGGATTGAGGGGGAGCTTGATTAATTCATAAGAATTTCATCTTAAACTTCATTCAATTGCTAACTCTCCAAAGTGTTCGAGTTGATGTGACAAAGATCAAAGCTTCAAAAAGGTTGAAAGATTTGTTAAAAGATTCAAGTCAAAGAAGTAAAGCTTCAAACGAGTCTTCATCAAACACACTTCATTCAAGATCTTCAAGTCATACAACAACATTTTATCGAGAAACTCCAATGCATAAATCAAGGGGGAGAGTTCATATTCATGAAACTTCATTTCAAGAAGATGAGATTCGTTCAAGAATTAAAACTGAAGAATCGAAAAGTTGAATTTCACTCAAGAATCAAAGATTGAAGAATCAAAACCAAGATTCATCTCTTCTGCATTTCAAAAGACAACTCTGATTCATGATTCATCAATTCTCAAAGATTCAAGCCAAACATGCTTTCATCATTCTCTGTTCAAAAAGAACATTGAGAATCTTCATATGATTTAACTTCAAGAAGTCCAAGATCAAGACTGAATCAAGTTCTCCAAAGACAAATGAAAAAGCTTTGAAGACTTGTTTCAACATCCCAATTGTCTTCACCACCGGGCTCATCAATTTCATTCCTTCAAGACAAGATAACACGTACTTCATTCATTACAATAAATCACTAAGGGGGAGAATGTTAGAAATCCAAAAATAGTGATAAATTGTAATTAAGATTAGAAGACATTCTTGTTGTTAAGTCATAGATAGATGATTACTAAGGTTGAGGGGCTAATTGTGATAATTAGCATAGTTGTATTGTTAGACTATAATAGCCCTCATACCTTAGAAATCATAACACTGGACATAACAAACACACAAATTAATTCCAAGCTTTCAGTTTATTCGATCTTTCTCTCTCAAAACACACACACACACACACACACCAAGAACACACACTAGCAAACCACCATTGTTGAATCGAATTCAGAGCTAAAATCGTGTTATAACACGCTGGACAAAGAAAAATCCCAACATCTTATGAAAGATCCTCAAAATGGGTGATAGAATAGTATTCACCCCACTAGCCGAGGACCAAGTCTTTCCCCCAGATATCCTAGTATAGTAATCCCCCTGATCACCTTCAGCTGCAGAAAACCCCTGACTGTTCCTAGTCGCATGAAACAATAAACTCTTGAATGCAGAATCATTCTCCAACATCTCACTAGTATACATACCAGTGCACACACCAAACTCAGCAATGGAAAGCGACCTCTGCTTTCCCCCACACCTAAAGAATATCACTTTATCATAAAAAATGCTTTTAGCCGAATCATTATCCTTCACATAAATGGTGGAATAAACCTCTAAGCACCACTCTCTACAAATGTCTTCCCGATTAAGGAAGATATCAGCCCACATATTAAACTGAACTTCAATGGGGTTACCATGCACGTCGCTAGATGGTGCTTTGAGACACATCATCCTATTAATATCTGTACAGATGAGTAAATGATCAAGCATCACAGGTTCCATATACCTTGGTAGTTCAATGTCTTTATGAATAATCTTTGCTAGCCGGTTGGTGTAGATGACTTTCTCTTCAGGCGTAGCCCGTGGCCATTTTAGCCAAGCATGTGGCTCGGGCCTCATATCACGTGCTTCATCACTTGGTTCAGGTGGTACGTTTGAAGGTCCCACATTAGGCTCGGATGAAGTCGAAGTCTTATTTGATCCCCTTGAAGCTCGGACACCTGTTGTTGGTTCCTACACACAAGAAAACAAACGAACAAACCAATTATCAATAAAATTGTATCCTATATCCATGTAAGACAATGAGACAAGTCTGGTTAGGCATCAACTATGACGCAGCTTAATCGCTGCGTCGCATCACAACTCTCGACAGTAAAACTGCGGCGTAGTCTCTAACTGCGTCGCATTAAGGAACAACCGGACTGCGTCGCAGTCACATAAATGCGGCGCAGTGAGGAGAGTTCTGGGCAAAACCGAAACCATCATCAAAAATTTCAAACTCACCTAACAAGTACTTAGGGTTTATCAAATATCAAGCAAACCTATGTATTCCCCAAGTTATTTCGATTAAAACATGAATAGATGAGAGTAATCACAAATTAATCAAAATCTAACCAACCCTCTCCATTATTAAGCAAGATTTATATCAAATTCGAACATGGACAATGAAATTAAGCATAATCTTAGAGGAATTCGAATTTAATAATAGAACATTTAAGAAAAATCAGATAAATGAAATAATGAGAAGATACTAACCTTTCCTGTTCTAGTCATGGTGATTATTGATAAAGAAAAGATTAGAAATCAAAGAAAATATGAAGAAGGAGATGGTATGGGTCGGCTGAATTATTGGGAGAGAAAGAGGAGCAAGTGAAATTTAGTAAAGGGAAAAGTGAAAATAACCCTAGCCTCTTATTTTGTTGACCCGATCTGGAATAGACCGCGGCGCAGTCCACACCCACACTGCATCGCAGTGTGATTTAAATGATATTATTTTATTATTTTTTTGATTTTCGATTTTTTGAAAAACAATTAAAACGATGCGTCGCATCATATAGGCTGCGTCGCATTTATTGTGACGAGATTTTGGCTGCGGGACATCAAGAGCAGTGCGTCGCACCATAACAAACCAACTGCGGTGTAGTTTTATCCACTACGTTGCATCTTTATTCTCGTCGGGCAGACTACGGCGCAGTAATAAGACTGCGTCGCATCTGACCTCCCCCCCACACTTACCTTTACGTTACACTTGAAATGACTTACCGTAACACGTGGGACAGCCTTCAAACCTGCAAATCTCGTCAAAAACACTTTAAAAACTGAAAGGTAGACAATTTTATTGGAAACAAGAAACACGGGTTGCCTCCCGAGAAGCGCTAAGGTTATTTACGAGTCGTTAGCTCGACTCCAAGACCTTCTTTTATTGATCCATTTCGAAGAATGGAAGCTCGTCAAAGACGACTCCCACATCTTCCTCTTCTTCACTGTAAAGCTTCAACCTCTGACCATTAACAATAAAAGTAGCTCCATCCGATTTAAACAATTCAACATAACCAGACGGATAAACATGTTTGATCACAAAAGGGCCGGTCCACCTAGAAGTCAACTTGGGTTGCTTAAACTTGTACTTTGAAAGGAACAATAACACTTTATCACCGGCTTCAAAATCCTTCTTCCTAAGCCTACGGTCATGCCAAACTTTGGTTCGTTCCTTATAAAGTCTAGAATTATCATAAACATGCAACCTAAGTTCGTCTAGCTCATTTAATTGCAACGATCTCAATTCACCGGCCTCAACTAGGTCCATATTACAATTTCTGAGCGCCCAATAGGCTTTATGCTCAATTTCCATAGGAAGGTGACAAGTCTTGCCATAAAGCAACTGGTATGGAGTAGTCCCAATCGGTGTCTTGTAGGCGGTCCTGAACGCCCATAGAGCATCATCAAGCTTGGTAGACCATGACTTTGGGTTGTCTCCTACGGTTTTCTCAAGAATTCTCTTCAATGCCCGGTTAGTATTTTAAACTTGGCCACTCGTTTGCGGGTGGTATGAGGTTGAAAAACGGTGGTTGACACCGTACCTCTTAAGCACCTTAGCGAGTTGGTGATTCGCGAAATGGCTTCCGCGGTCACTTATTAAGGCCTTGGGCACACCAAACCTACAGAAAAGCTGTTTCAAAAATTGAATGAAAACACGTGCATCATTCGTTGGCAATGCTTTAGCCTCGCCCCACTTGGAAACATAATCGACAGCAACAAGGATATACAAATTCTTATTGGACGGAAGAAAAGGTCCCATAAAATCTATGCCCCAAACATCAAAAACTTCACATACCTGAATGTAGTTCTGAGGCATTTCATCACGTTTAGAAATTGTACCTTGTCTTTGACACACATCACAAACCTCCACCAAGGTTTGCCCCTCCTTGAAAATGGTTGGCCAATAAAATCCAGCATCATACACTTTCTTTCCGGTAACAGACGGTCCATAATGACCACCGGTTGGCCCATAGTGACATTCATCAAGAATCTTTCGGGTTTCTCCTCCCGACACGCACCTCCTTATCATGCCATCTGCACAGACTCTAAACAAAAATGGATCTTCTCAAAAGTAATGTTTTATCTTAGAAAAGAATTTCTTCTTTTGTTGAGATGACATTTCTTTAGGAATCACATCTGCATAAAGAAAGTTAGCAATGTCGGCATACCACGGTTCTTCCTCAACTTCAACCTGCATCAAATACTCATCAGGAAAAGCATCATTAATATCATGCTCCTTTAACTCCTCAAGGTGAGGGTTTTCGAGCCTACTTAAGTGGTCGACTGCCACATTTTCAGCCCCACTTTTTGTCCTTTATCTCGATGTCGAATTCTTGCAAAAGCAAGACCCAACGGATGAGACGGGGCTTGGCATCTTGTTTGGAAAACAAGTACCTAAGGGCAGAATGGTTCGTATAAACAATGGTCTTATTAATAACCAAGTAGGGTCGAAATTTATCAAAAGCATACACAACGGCCAACAATTCTTTTTCAGTCACGGTATAATTTTGTTGAGCCGGGTTGAGAGTCTTGCTAGCATAAGAAATGGGACGAAAATGTTTGTCATCCCTTTGGCCTAAAACGGCCCCTAAGGCAAAATCACTAGCATCACACATTAATTCAAGTGGTAAGGACCAATCGGGTGAAAACATAATAGGAGCATTAGTTAATTTGTCCTTAAGAAGATTAAATGCATGAAGACACACACTATCAAAGTTAAAAGGGACATCTTTTTCCAACAACTTGGTCATGGGTCGGGTGATTTTTGAAAAATCTTTTATGAACCGACGATAAAACCCGGCATGACCCAAAAAGCTTCTTACCGATTTAACATTAGTGGGAGGAGGTAGTTTAGCTATGACATCAACTTTTGCTTTATCAACCTCAAGTCCCGCTTTAGAAACTTTGTGTCCCAACACAATCCCTTCCTTTACCATGAAGTGACATTTTTCCCAATTTAAAACCAAATGTGCCCTTTAACACCTTTCCAACATTTTATCAAGACTATCTAGACAACTCTCAAAAGAACTTCCAAATACATAAAAGTCATCCATGAAGACTTCCATGGAAGTTTCAATCATATCTTGAAAAATAGCAATCATGCATCTCTGAAAGGTCCCGGGGGCATTGCAAAGACCAAAAGGCATTCTCCTATAGGCATAAGTACCAAAGGGACAAGTGAATGTGGTCTTTTCTTGGTCATTCGGGTCAATGGGTATTTGGAAATAACCCGAAAACCCATCCAAGAAGCAAAAGTACTCGTTTCCGGCAAGCCGTTCGAGCATTTGGTCGATGAATGGCAAAGGAAAATGGTCTTTACGGGTGGCGTCATTCAACTTCCGATAATCAATGCAAACCCGCCATCCCGTGACAGTTCGAGTGGGAACTAACTCATTTTTCTCATTTAAAACAACAGTCATCCCACCCTTTTCCGGTACACAGTGTACCGAACTCACCCAAGGACTATCCGAAATGGGGAATATGATTCCCGCATCTAACAACTTGATGATTTCCTTTTTCACAACTTCTTTCATATTCGGGTTTAGCCTACGTTGTCTTTGCACTACCGGTTTGACATTATCAATAAAATTAATGGTGTGCTTACAAAATTCAGGACTTATACCCGGTATATCGGAAGTTTTCCAAGCAAAGGCCTTTTTATGGGCCTTTAGGACAGTCATGAGTCTAGATTTCTCATCCTCCAACAATGAGGACGAGATAACAACGGGTAAAAGAGATGTACCTTCGAGATAAGCATACTCAAGATGATCCGGCAAAGGCTTGAGCTCCAAGTCGGTAGGAGGGTTCTCAACCGATGTCAACACCCGTGTGCTTCCATCCGCCGTGATCTTTTCGAAGGTTTCATCTTCCGGTGGAGTTGTATCAATACTTAAAGCCAAAATCTCTTCAATTTGATCATTGGTGATTGCATCACCATTTGCAATTTCGGCTTCAACAACTCTATTTGCTCCTGTTACTTCTTTCATTTCCAAGTCCAAAGCATCATCTATCACCTCAATACGAAAACAAGTATCATCAGAAGAATATGGATGCTTTAATGCTCTATCAACCTTAAAAACAATCCGGTCATCACCAACCCCTAAGGAAATCTCCTTGTCCTTAACCCGGATGATAGCATCCGCGGTATTAAGGAATGGGCGGACAAGAATTAGAGGCACCTTAGCGTCCTCTTCCATTTCTAGGACAACAAAGTCGACCAGAAACACAATATGTCCTACTTTAATCCACATATTCTCCGCTATCCCCATGAGATATTGGAAGGAGCGGTCAGCGAGCCTAATGCTCATTCGGGTAGGGCTCAACTCACCCAAGGCCAACTTGGTATAAACAGAATAAGGCATTAAATTAATACTGGCCCCAAGATCGGCCAAAGCATCACAATCATAAGAACCAAAAGAACAAGCAATAAGAAAACTCCCTAGATCTTCCGACTTGGGAGGGATTTGGTTCTTGATTATTGCTGAGCTCTACACACTAAGAATGGTAGCCTTTGCCTCCTCCATTTTTCCTTTATCACTGATGAGCTCCTTGAGGAACTTGGCGTAATTTGGCATACCTGCAATAAGATCAACTAAAGGAACAGTTATGCTCACCGACTTGATCAAATCAATGAACTTCTTGTAATGCTCCTTAATCTTCTCTTTCCTCAAACATTGAGGAAATGGGATCTTCGGCTGATAAGGCTTCACGTCCGGTTTCTCAGCTGGTTTGGATGGAACGGTCAGTGTCTGCACGGCTGGGTTCGCTCCATCTCAATCTCATCATCCACCGCCTCCTCGTCTTCATGTACCTGCACAACTGGGGTAACATCATCAGGTAAAGGATTAGCTGAGTTATAAGTATTACCTGCTCGAGTTGTGATGGCATTAACAC
>CM067172.1:79425238-79510113 GCA_034093135.1 Erigeron breviscapus | reverse complement strand
TTGATTGTTTGTGGTTCGGGATAAGAGTGGACTTCGCTCAAATTTTGTTCAATGATTTGGTGGATAGACTGAAAGCAAAAGGGAGAAAACCACACGTTCCATTTATTCGTTTTCTTTCCCTTATGTTTAGAAGTGCTCTAGGAATGAGTACGATTATGATACTACTCATTTCTCAGTAAGTGAGTTTTTGAGGGACCTAAACAACCTTCAATCAAGAGATGGTGAGGTAGATATTCCTCAGTCCATGCTCTCATTTCAAAGGGTGGAAGAGATTGTGGCACCAGGTAGAGTACAAGTTGTTGGAAGCCCTGGTGAAGACCAAGATGTTCAGGTTGTCGAGATGGTACAACCTATAAGGCAAGTGGCTCCAGTAGAAAGTGTGCAACCGAATGTTGAGCTTTCCAGGCAACCCAGATCACATAGGCGTCTGATGCGAGGTGGAGTCCAGGTAAATCCATCAACCCATCCTGGTGATATAATGAATGTTGATGGATCTCCTATCTTTGAAGAGGAGAATATTGATTCTTTTGTACAAATTGAACAGAGAGTGGATACTGAAGTCCAGGCTGTTATACAAGAAGAGGTTATTGAAGAAGTAGAAGATTTTCAGATTGAAGAACATGCTTCTGATGAGCAAGAGGCTCCACTGGACTTAAATGTTGAAGCTGGTGAACAAGGAAATGTACAGTCTGGTGAACAGACAGTTGGGAATGTTCCAGAATGGGATGATATTGACTCCCCAATGTCTGAAGGATTCGATGTGAACTTAAATTTTCTGGGTGAAGAAGTACAAGAAGAAGAAATACCAACACCTACACCAGAAATGCCACCACCACCCCACCACCACCACCTTCAATTCCAGAAAACACCCAATACTTCAATCCAGCAACCACTCAACCTTCTGAATCTCAACCTCCTCCTCGTGCGCTGGAGTCACCAGTTGCAACGTCTGAAGCTGCAACTGAAGAGGACTGGGCACAAGTACCAGTAATGACCAGATTGACTTCTCATCTGGAACATCCCAGTGGTCTCTCCACTTCTTCTTCAACCAAGGTCCAAGGCCTTCTTAGTAAGGTGGCGGACCTGGAGAGATCACTCCAGTCATCATCCCAGGTTGTCTCTGATTTCAAATCTTTGTTATCAAACAACTTAGCTTCTGAAATGAATACATTTGCTGGCAATGAGAAGCTAGTTTTCGAGAAACTGGATGAGCTGGTACTGGCCACAAATATCAATTCTCAAAATATAAGGGTGGCAGTACAGGGGTTTGAAGAAAGGATTGTAAATTCTGTTCAGACTGCAGTGGATAGTCAAATTGTTCAACCACTGGCAGGTCTGAAAGAAGAGATAGAGAAGTTGGTTACAAGGGTTTCCTCACTGGAAGGAAGACCCATTCTTGATCAGACTGTTATTGCAAGAACAATAAGTGAAGAATGTACAAGGGAGTTCAGATCCAGTATGCTTAAAGAAATCACTGAAGAGATTTCTGGATCTGTCCTTCGATCTATTCAAGAAAGTTTGTTGCCAAAAGTTGTGAAAATGATTGAGGTTGAGCTGCCAAAGGACTTGCCAAAAGAAGTTGAAAATATGAAAAAGGAAGTCCAGGAACTCAAGAAGATTATGGCTGATGCAAATCCAGAGACTGGAAGAACTTATGGTTCTATGGACAGGCATATGATGGAAGCTTTATGGAATGATCTAAAGTCCAGGACTAGAGATCCTTCCAAGGGGGAAAAATCGACTGTTCCATCATCTGGTGTCCAAGAAGGTTTGATCAGAAAGAGGAAAGAAGATATTGTTAGGGCTGTTGCAACTGAAAGTGTTGTGCAAAGAAGACAAGTGACTGGTACTGATGCCAGTGCACGATTAGCCCAGAGAGCACTCGGTACTGAAGCTGTTGTGCAGACAGAAGAGGCTACTGGTACTGAAGCCAGTGAGCCCCAGTTTGAATCCTTCCCAGATATTCCAACTACACTGAAGGCTGTTAAAGGAAAAGAAAAAGTGGTGTCTGGTGAAGAGGAAGAGCAAATTGAAGATGTTGATAATGAGACTTCAAGGAAGTTACAACAACAATGCATTATGATTGAAATTTTCAAGAATAATCAAAGAGATGAACTGCTGGCCCATCACAGGGATATGGCAACAATGGGTACTCTGGACTCCTACAATGCTGGCAGGTTAGGCATTAATATTGAAGTGTTTAAAAGGATGAAGGATGACCCTAGAGTTCATCAGTGTCTTGATGCATTGAATGATGTTCATATACGCTCGTTCTACACTGAAGAAGAACAGGTATATGATTCTTTGATTTATGGTGTTACCATTCCAGAGTTGATCAGGCAAAGAAAGGAGGAGCTGGTAAGCCTCCAGAAAAAGATTAGAAAAAATGCTGGTGCTCTGGAGTTGGAGTATAGAAAAAGATTGACTGGTCTGCCAAAGCTCACTGCCAAACAAGTTAAGGCAATAAAAGATGCTGATTGTAAGCACCTTCATTCCTCTGGATACTACTCTGAGAATAAATCGCCAAGAACTCCAGTCCACTGAAGGACAACAGAGTGGTATATCTAAGGAAACTGAAGAAATGGTTCAGATGGCAAAGCAGAAAGCAAAGTATGATGATATGATGAATTTCAGGGCCAATGCCAGAAAGATTGTTGATGCTGAAGTTAAATTGGCAGAAAATCATCAAGGAATGACCAGATTCAATGTAAAGTTGACCAGAGAGGGTAACTTTACAGATGAAAGGAAGGATACTTCAGTCCAAGCTTTTGGATGGACTGAACTGAAGGAGATTGGAATGACCTTTAAAGGTAAAACTGATTTGTCTCCAGATGTTAAGGCCTTTATGAAGAGGATTGAGAAGGTCTGGAAAAGAATATAACAAATGGAAGCTGTGTTGGGTCTGAGACCACCAGTGTCTGTTCCATCATCTCCATCTCCAAAGAGGAAGGCCACTGAAGATGCACCAGGGCAGCCATCAAAAAGAAGGGCCTGAATCTTTTAATCATGTACTTATTATAATTAATTGTCTTATGAAAGTTGTAACTATTTTCCAGTTGATGTTAGTAATAATAGTTGCAATTTTTAATTTCATATAAGTAAATGATCAGATTTAGTCTAAGTTAGAACTTAAATGATGAAACTGAAACACTCATGATCTATAAAGTGTTCTCCAGTAACTTAGATTTTTTAGACTTAAATCGACTAAGTGTTTCCCAGACATACAAATTTGTATATCTATAAGTCTGAAAACACTTGCATTATTTCTAAACAAATAGGGGGAATTTGTTAGGTCCAGATTTACTAGACTCGCTCCAGACTCGACTACTGGAGCTTACTGAAGATCTATCCAGAATCTGACCTACTCCAGACTTGGGATCTGGAGTCCTTCTAAAGATTTGTCCAGAAATAATGGAAGACTAGTGAGCAAATACTTGTATAGGAAATCTGGAGTATTCTCCAGATGAGCTCACTGGTCTTCACCCCAGTCCAGATCAACTCTACTGAAGACATTCTGACTGAAGTCAAAGACTGAAGCCTGAAGAAAGAAGACTTATCAAATGGCGGAGTCCACTGGAAAGTCTTACCAGATCTGTACACTGGAGGATTGTCAGTGTTCTAGACCTTACAAGTCTGAACACTGATATTGAGGATTGACTTTAAGCCTTTACACACTTTCCAAAGAACAACCCACTTGTTCTTTACCAAAGTATACGTGTGTTAAGGTGGTTGGATAAAAGGATACACTTGCACTTGATGTGATTTTATCCTTATTCTTTATCCAATGCATTTAATGTTCTTGTCGGTTCATTAAATGCATCCAACCATATTTGTACGGCACAAAATTCACTGGTGAATTTTGTTGCCTATAAATACAAAGTCATTTCTTTGAGAAAATCACTTTTTAGCAAATTGGTGAACTTGCTTAAATACTCTCGATCTAAACAACTATACTTCACAACTCTAAGTATATCGATCAAAGGAGTTTATTTAGCAAGTATAGATCACTTGTAATTCAAAGATTGTTTAGATACTTACATACGTGTAATATCTAGGTTCCGCAACGATCTTGTATTTTGTTTATACATCAATAAAGAAAATACACTTGAAAACTACATTCGTGTTCCACCTTATATTTACTTGTTTAAATATTGCTTAAAGTCATTTATTACTTTGTTTATATTCTTGCATATTTATATTGAAGTAATACTAGTCCGATTCTAGTTCATACTTGTCTTGTTATTTTACACTCGTGGGTTAAACCATCGTGTGAGGGACTTTACAGATTATGATGTGGGAATTATTGTATGTTCAACATGTTATATATTATATGATGAGCTTGAGTACTGTCAAACTGTTTCACCTTGGTACACTACTATTAACTCTTCGAGAGGCCTGTAGTATGAGAGTTGCGCAACTAGGACTTGTCCCCTCACCCAACGAGTAATGGTGGGATGTTTGGTTGCCTTTGTGGCGACCTTCATTGCCAGTCCGACCACGCGGTGCTCTAGCTACTATATCAGTGGTCATGCCACACCCCCTTCTATTATTGGTCGTCTCCATGGCACGACCCCTTTATTATTATTATTGCACATGATTGACGGCATGTGTTCCTTATTATCTTGGACATAACCGGTTTTAGTAGTGGCTCAAGCACAAACTCATCAATTATGCCTTTGGCCAAGTGTTATTGATATCATTTATGGTTGGTTATTATTGTTTGAACATACGGTTTGGGCATGGAGACTATGATGAAAATTCTTGGAAATCTTATGACATATTTCTTCTTAAATCTTATCGAATGAATACTTGTTTGTAGTATAAACCTATGAACTCACTCAACTCTCGTAGTTGACACTTTTTCTTCATGCTTTTCAGGTATAGAGCAATAGGTACTAAGCTTGACCGCCCCTATGGAAGCTTATTTGTAATGTGCTTGGACTTATGTAATGCAAACATTTGGTCTTTTGTTTATGAACTTGGTTATGTAACGATCGTTAAACGTCAACTTGAACTTGTAACCTTTTGAGATTTGAACGTCATTTGAAACTTCATGCTGATGATTTCTACTTAATCTTTTTGTACCATGTCGTTCTGTGGCATCTCGTGTTTCCGCCCTAGTCGGGGTGTTACGCTGCTTGCGGTTGTCCCATTTGACTATCTCCAGGTTCCTGTTGGGAGGAAACTGGAGGGCTGGTCTGGTTTCTACTGTCAGTGGCAAGTGCTGACAAAGTCCTAATGCGACGTGTTCTTGTTGCCTTTGGAACACCTGAAAGACCTGTTGGGAGGTCTCCAGGGTAAATGGTTGTGGGGACAGACACGCTGGAGCTGGAAGGGTTAGACTATTGCCCGAGTTTGGCACTGGTCACAATTCCAGCAGACGAACTGGTGGGTCCCTCATTATTTTGAGGCCCGCCCAGTTGTATTTCCGACTCACCTTGGACTGGTGCATCGGTTTTTGCGAATGCCAGCCGCATTCTATTTGGAATCTCGACCTCTCCAGCTTCAGATACTAGAGAGTCAAGATTCCTCAACAAATCTGGGACAGTGTATAGTGAATCTGTGCTAAAATAAGCTTCACTGCCCAGAATTTGTAGAAAACAGAGAGAGAGATACCTGGAGAAGGGGATACATAGTCCCCTGGTGCCCTTCAGTTTTTGAACCAGGCTTCTGTATAGGATATCAGCAAAATCACTCTCAATCCATTCCACAAGCAGTATGCCATTTCTTCATGTGCGGAGTTAATCTGGTCAAGTCCACCAGAACTCCCACCCATACTTTCCACAAGGTGGATGAAAAAGTACCTCCATGAAGGTATAAGGCCCTTCATGGTCATCGCACCTTTTGTTTTCAAAACCCCTTTTTCTAGGCACTCCTTGTGTCCCATATCAAGGAGGACCTGGCGAAAATTTATGTTTGGGGAGATGACAACAGGAGACTCTCCTTGTCTCCAGTAATTGAGGTGTAGAGCATCCCTCAATACATCTGCTGATAAGGTACACCGGACTGTTCCACTTTTTAATGTGAAACTGATGGAAGAACAGTCGGAAGAAAGAGAAGCGGTGTACCAAAACTCACACAAGTAGTCGTGAAACATCTTGCGTGGGTTTAAGGAGAAGGAGGGTCCGATTGGAGAATCCCTCAAAAATTTTTGGATTCTCCCAATAAGGGTATCGGACCCTTGAGTTCCTTGTAAACTCGCCATCGGATTATTTGGATTTAGTTTGATGAGCGAAGTATTACCAGGAGCACCAGATGCCTGTTTGACAGCTGGTGGGGGAACATATGGGACAGAGAGGAGATTTACATCTCTTGAACGGGATGATTTAGGTGCCATTGAAAGTGAAATTGAAACTTTGGAATTAGGGTTCTTGATTTATGAAGCAGAAAGAGAAATGAAGAGTTTGATGATGATTGGAAGTAAATGAAAGAATGTAAAGGAAAGTAAATGTGATCGGAGTAAATAAGAGTATTTATAAGGAATTCAAGATCCCAATGAAATACCAAAAATTATATTTATTAACAAAATCAATTTTGTAGATATTTTTACAAAATAAGTTTGAATTTTGAACCAAAAATATAATTCACCGTGTCAGCATTAAATGCTACGACGGCTTATCTTACCCACGCGCCCACTAATTTTCATTTTCCCAATAAAAACAGTTGTCATTTACCAAAATAACTTTAAACACGTCAAATGACGATATCAAGTGGGTTAAAACACTCGAGTACCATCACGTGTCACAAATATTGACCAAGTATTTTCTAACGTTATGAAAAATTAAGACAAGACTGAACCTGGACACTGGAGGATTAGTCCAGCGCCAGTTTCCAACTGGAGAGTTCTACTGTTGCCATTTTCAAACGAAACGAATTTTAGTCAGAAAATTATTTTGAGTCTTTCCCCCTAAAATGATGATCCAGAAATCGATTAGTGCCAGGATAGTATCACAAAGGCGTTCGATAGCCTGGCGAGCAAAGATTATCTGGACCTCCTCAACTAGAGAACTTCATCAGTGTCACTGACGCGTTCATAACAAAATCTCCAGTTTTAAGGATTTAACATTCCCAGTTCGCTGATGAGGTGTTTAAAGGTTTTCTCATCAAGAGGTTATGTAAAAACATCAGCGAGCTGTTTGTCAGTGGGGATGAAATGAATTTCAATGTCTCCTTTCATAACATGATCGCGAATAAAATGATACCTGATGTCAATATGCTTTATCTTGGAGTGCATCACTGGGTTGTGAGATATAGCAATTGCACTGGTGTTGTCACAAAAGATTGGGCACAGCAACTGGCCGCAGAAATGTACCCTACCTCAGCAGTGGACATAGAGACTGATGTCTGCTTCTTGCTGGTCCAACTTACCAGTTTTCCTCAAAGGAAATGACAACCACCAGTTGTTGATTTTCTATCTATCTTACAACCTGCATGATCTGAATCTGAATAACCCATTAGATCTAACCCTGAGCCTTTGGGGTACCAAAGACCAAGATTAGGACACCATTTCAGGTATCTGAAGATACGCTTAACAGCGTGTAAATGTGATTCTTTAGGGTTAGCCTGAAACCCGGCACATAGACATGTTGCGAACATTATATCTGGTCGACTGGCAGTTAAATACATCAGTGAACCAACCATACCACGATATTCAGTGATGTTCACTGGTTTGCCAGTTGGGTCAGAGTCCAAATTTAATGGGATTGAATCATATTTGTATTTTCTTAATAAATCTCTGACATATTTTCCTTGGTTTATGAATATTCCATTTTCAGTTTGCTTAACCTGAAGACCTAAGAAAAATGTTAATTCTCCCATTAAACTCATTTCATACTCAGATGACATGATTTTAGAAAACTTTTTACATATTGCATCATCAGTTGAACCAAATATAATGTCATCAACATAAATTTGTACCAATAAGATATTACCTTTTTCTTTCAAGATAAATAAGGTATTATCTATTGCACCTCTTTGAAAGCCATTTTTAAGAAGATGTGTAGTTAAAGTATCATACCAGGCTCTTGGGGCTTGTCTAAGACCATACAAAGCTTTGTTCAGTCTATATACCCAGTGAGGATGCTTCTCATTGATGAAGCCTGGAGTCTGCTTAACATATACTTCTTCTTCCAATGTTCCATTAAGGAACGCACTTTTGACATCCATCTGGAAGACTTTGAACTGCAGATGGGCTGCATAAGCCAGAAATATTCTGATGGCTTCAAGTCTTGCAACTGGAGCAAAAGTTTCATCAAAGTCAACGCCTTCTGCCTGACAATAACCCTGGGCAACTAATCTGGCCTTGTTTCTTACAACATTGCCATCTTCATCCATCTTGTTTCGGTAGACCCATCTTGTACCAATGGGTTCTTTCTTTAACCCTGGTGGACAAGGAACAAGTTCCCACACATTATTCCTTTCAAACTGGATAAGCTCTTCTTGCATAGCTTCAACCCAGCTTGGGTCTGCCATAGCCTCGTAAATCTTCTTCGGTTCAATTAGTGATAAGAAGGTGACGTTTAAGCATTGCTCACTGGTGGCTCTTCTAGTCTGAACCCCACTATTTGGATCTCCCACAATCTGTTCAATTGGATGTGCTCGAGTCCATCTAGTGTATTGACTAGGCTGGTAAATTACAATATCAGTACAAGTCACCTGGCGATCTTCTTCAGTTGCAACAGCTTCTGGAGGAGGATCTGTCCAAACTACTTCTACATCCTCATCAGAGTCAATGAGGTCACGATTTGCATCATGAAATTCTTTATTCAAAGGCATTTCTTGAAGAACTGGAGAAGTTGGAGTTTGAACTGGTGCTGATATTGGAGTAGCACGTACATCAGATCCAATCACCAATTCCTGTGGTAAATTGAAATTGATGGAGGGATAGAATGAAGTGTCACTGGCGGTGCTCTTCTTCTTAACTGGTTCCAATTTGTTGTAACTGGAAACATCTTTTGGTGAAACAACTGACTGATGAACTTGGTCAGTTTCACCAAAATTTATTGGAACGACTGGAGAAATATCAAGGCTTGGTCTCTTGTTGATTGCTTCAGTTAATTCGTCGAATGTGACATGAATTGTCTCATGAACCTTTTGGAGTCTATAATTATAAACTCTAAAGGCCTTTCGAATATCTGAATAGCCTAAAAATACACCTTCATCAGCTTTTGCATCAAACTTTCCATGCTGACTGGAATCGTTTAAAATATAAACTGGACAACCAAATACATGAAAATATCCAATATTTGGTTTACGATTCCCGAGTACTTCATAGGCAGTCTTCTTATGTCTCTTGATGTAGACTGACCGGTTTTGGGTGTGACAAGCAGTTGCAACTGCTTCAGCCCAGAAACTGGTGGAAGACCTGATTCAGATAGCATACTTCTGGCTGCTTCTATCAGTGTGCAATTCTTTCTTTCCACAACTCCATTCTGCTCTGGAGAGTGTGCTAATGAGAAGTTTTGAGAGATGCCAGTGTCATTGCAAAATGTTTCAAGTACCTTATTTTGAAATTCAGTACCATTATCACTTCGCAACTGACAGACTTTTCGAGTATACTTAAGTTCAATTCTTTTGATGAGAGAGATGATTTCAGCAGGTGCATCACTTTTGGATATGAGGAATACCACCCAACAGTATCTGGTGAATTCGTCGACCACAACTAGAGTGTACTTCTTTCCAGCTCTAGTTTGAACATTCACTGGACCAAAAAGATCCATATGAAGCAAGTGAAGAGGTTCAGTGATGCTAAAATTTTGCCTAGTTTTGAAACTGGCTCTTTTCTACTTGCCCATCTCACACCCTGGACATGGCTTTTCTTTATTAAAAGAAATCTGTGGTATCCCATCAACCAGTTGTTTGCGAGACAACTTGTTAATATTTTTGAAATTAAGATGGGATAATCTTTTATGCCACAACCAGTTGGTGTCCTCATCAGCCTTGGTATAGAAGCACTGCTCTTTTGGAGCTGGTTCCATATCCATGATGTACACATTTCCTTTTTCTTGGTGCAACCATCACCACTTTCCAATCCTTGTTAAATATGGTGCCTTGAGCAATATCGAACAAAACTCTGTAGCCATCATCACAAAGTTGGCTGACACTGATCAGGTTGTATTTCAAACCATTCACAAATGCAACTCTTTTGAATTCGACCTGTCCGTTATTGAGCACACCATATCCTTCAGTCTTTCCACTTTGATCATTACCAAACGTCACTGCCGGTCCATCTTGGACAGTGAACTCTTCAAGCAGGGGCTTACATCCGGTCATAGTCCGGCCAGCTGCGCTGTCCAGATACAAGATATTCTTCTTTCGATCGCCCTGCACACCCAAAAAAATCATCAGTTATTTTTGTGAACCCATCTTTTCTTGATGGGTTCACTGGACTTCTCTACATAAGTCACAATTGATTGTTGTGGTGGTAAACTGAAGACTACATCTGGATCTTTTTCACCAGATCCAGGTGCAGGAGTAAAAACGATTGGTATTTGATACTTGCTCCCCTTTTTCTTACCAGATTTAGTTCCAGATGGAACATTCTTTTGTTTTGGTTTTGAAGGGGGTTTAATATTTTGTTTTACAACTGGAGGTGATGAACCTCCTTCCAGATTTTTAATCCGGGCAGTATAACTCTGAACCTGTCGAGACAAAAGTTGGAGTTGACTTTCCAGTTTAAACAAAATATTGTTTTCATCAGGCTGCTGAACCTTGGACCTTGGTTCAGCTGGAGTTTTAGTCTTTTGGGTCTTGGGCTCCTTAGACTTCTGAGGTAAAGGCTTGTTACCAGCGGCCTTTTTTAATGGAGCACTAGCCTGTTTGGCTCCAGGTTTAACCTCAGTGGGGGTGGTCTCAACGGGTTCAGTTTCGACAGCCTCAGGTTGATCATAAGGAGTTTCAACCCTGAGAGCTGGAGGCAATGCATGAAGATTTGGTATGAGAGCTGCCATTTCAAGATCTCCAGATTTCCATGCATTTTTCTGGGCATCAATTGTTCTAGAAAATGCATCATAATTCTTTCCAAATGCTTTTACCCATGACTTGATAATCATTTGTTCTTTTTCAAGATCAGAAACTAATTTTTGATTATCAAATTCTAAAGCCTCAATTTTCAAAACTGACTCCTTGAGAGCCAACTGGACACTTTGTAAATCATTTAGTTGTGGCTTGACATTGTTTAGTTCAATTAAGATAGTATCCAGATATCTTTCACTATCTGCTCTAACAGTTTCCACAAAAGCCAAATCACCACTTAATGATTCAGCAAGGTCCAGTTTCAGTTCTGGGTCAACTTGGTTGTCATAATCACATACCATTTTCAAAATGATGTCCACCCATCTTCCAGTGATGACATCTTCTTTCGCCACATGTTGTTGTTGATCTTCCAAGGCCATGAAACACATGTCCCTTTCCTCTTCTTCATCAGCTGATGAGTCATCAGAGTACTCCCATTTTCCCTCAGTTTGTGCCATCAAGCACTGATCCTTTTCTTTTTCCTTGGACAAGAGGGCAATCTGGGCCTTAAGCTTCTTATATTTAGCTTTGTAGCTATCATCAGGCCGATTGAAATTAGGGACAGAGGGACCAGTTTGGTTGTTCATCTGACTAGATCTGTATTCCTTCATAAAATGACCTTTCTTACCGCATTTATAGCAGGTAAGATTGGTTTTATCCAGAGAGCTGGAGCTGGAAGCATTGTTTCGGCCATTAAATCTTTTGGATTTATGCTTAAACCTATTAAAGGTTTTAGCAATCATGGCTACCAGATCATCATCGTCAGCTTCATCACAACCATCACTGATTTCAGTGGTCAGGCCAAAGTTCAAGAAACTGTTTAACATCTCCTTCATTGAGTGTGCCTGGACACTCTTTGTAGACATTAAAGCAGTACAAGGTCGCTCAGTTACACTAGCAAACTTGGGACTCTGAGCATGGTTCATGGCATCCTGCTCAGCCACCAGTCTTGCAGCATTATTATCTTCAGTGAATCTGAAGGCTCCATAGAGCGATGCAAGAGTATGGTTGTGCAGGGTTTTACCTTGTCTTAAGACAAGAACCATATTTTCCCATTTGGAAGAAAGAATATCACAAAACTTCTCAAGAAGAATATCCTTATCCTTCTCTACACCCAAGCCTCTCAACTGATTAATGAGGCTAGAAAACCTGGTATAAGTACCAATTAGACTTTCATTGGGTAAAGCAACCTTTCTGGTGACAATGGTGTCATCACCTCCTTCAAACTGAATAGATAATTCATCCCACATTGACTTGGCACTGGGGAACAACACAAGTGTTGGAATTAGATCTTCAGGGACAGCTCCAAGGATCATGTTCTTGAGTCTGGTGTCCAGATCTACAAGTCTACGATCCTCGTCAGACCAATGGTCTTCAAGCTTTTCTCTGGAACCTCTTCTTCCAGTAGGATCTAGAAGAGGACTTACCCCAAGAGACATGGGTATATACGGTCCATCCTTAAGGATTTTCAACATATACCTCTCTATCCCACCAAAATGCAAAAGCATTCTGGCCTTCCATGTACCGAAGGTCTCACTGTTTCCATCAAATTTTGGAACAGGAGTGTTAGAATAATGTACATGGACATGGTTTGGGGTAGTAGGAGGAGGAGGGTTAGTATTAACATTTTGAACAGGTGGTGTATTAGTATTCAAAGGGTTTTCACCTTGACCAGAACCATCTCCACCTTCAGTAGTAGTCATCTAAGCAGATCTAGGCAAGTATTTTAGCCTTCTGCTCTGATACCACTTGTAAGTCCCAACTCAATAGATGGTACTACCTGAAGACACCTCTATGTCGATGGTTGAGTTACTTTGCAATATAAGCGCTGAACTGGAGATGACCAGTTACAGAGAGTATATACCAAGTTCTAGATATATTACTTATTTAAGTGACAATAAGTAAAGAACAATGAAATAATATAAAATACTTGTAAAGTAAATTGGTGAGACAATATGTAATTTTCAAGAGTAATTTATTTATTAACTTTAAATAAATTACAAGGTTGTTGCGGAACCAAGATAATACAAGTATGTAAATATCCTAACAACCTATGAACTACAATTGATCTACACTTGGAAATTCTCTAAACAATCGAAACACTTAAAGTTGTGAAATGTTCCTTTTAGCGATTGAGAGAATATTGCACAAGTTCACCAAGAATATTGCAGGTTTGCAAAGTCTGTGTGTTGCAAAGTGTATTCTTCTTGTTGTGCAATGACTTGTATTTATAGGCAAAGTTGACATTGGGATGTTAACTTTTGTCGTACAAATATGGTTGAGAACATTTAAGGAATAGCATTTAATTCCTTAAAATGCTGTGCAAAGTTACAGTATAAAGTAACGTTGTTCAACCTGCTTTATGTACCTTGTTGTACTTTATACATAGATAAATCCTTTTATCTGTGTAATAGCACATAAAGCATAAAAGTCTTTTCCTAGTAATTAGTGTAAAGCTTTGTAAGAGCTTTCCACTGATGGTCTCCAGTTTGTAACTGACTAGAATGTCAACTAGGCTTCGCTACCATTGTCATTCTCTATCTTCCACTTGTTGTCTTCGACTTCAACTTGAATGTTTCTTCAACTGGTCAGTTCTCAACTGGAGGAAGTCTTCAGTTGCGTTAACTGTACGATGCAACTGGACTTCAATATATTTCTGGACAAATCTTCTTGGTCTCCAGGTGCAACTGGAGACTGGCCAGTTTTACCGAAACTGGTCCTAACAATCACATTTATAATACGTTTTTAATACAAGACTTATTTGATGCTAAGGAATGATTTATAAATTCTAGACGACGTTTAGGTCTTGTAACCAACACGAGTTAGGTCGGGTTAGGAGTGTTTATCGAACTACAAATGTCCCGAAATCCTCGATGCTCATGACATATACCATTATGTTTATATAATGTATATTTATATAAGTATATATATCATAATATATATATACATATATATGTATGTATTTACATGTCATCCTTTGTAACAAACCCTAAAAGGTTTCACAGCCGCCCCTTCCAACTCCAGAAGACACTAGAGAGGTTGCCATGAGTTTCGGGTGAAAGACCAACACGACCCAAAGAAGTTTTAGACCAAGCTGCAAATTCCAGCAAAACAGAAAAAAGGGAAGCACGGTCCAAGACGGCCAGAGGCGGCGTCCCAGACGGTGGGCAGTTTTCCGGTGAGCGTCCCAGACGGTCCATGCCACCGTCCCAGACGGTGGCTCCCATTATAGGTTTTCACCATTTTGCTCAGCGTTTACCCAACGTAAAACAGATGTTCCTAGCGTAAAGGTTGATTTGAAGATGGAGGGCACCGTCTCACACGTCCAGTTGGCCGTAAGAGACGGTGGGGTTGGTCATACAGCGTCTTGGACGCTCCAACTAACGTGCCAGACGGTGGTTGCAAAAGGATGAAGAATCTGGGCAGCCAAGGGACGAACAATCTGGGCAAAAATAAGGGTTGACCAAAAAGTCAACTTGAGACATACATAAATCCCCAAATTCGGTTTTTGACCCAATTAATAGTTAAAACCCTAGTTTTTGAATAAAAATGGGTTTAACCTACACTTTTGACTTAATATCACTTTGATTTAGTTGAAACATGAAAATAAATGTAAAATAATGGTATTGAAGCAAGTTTGCTTACCAAAATCTTCTTCCTAAGACCCGAATCCGAAATTTAATGATAGTAATGAAACAAAAGTAAAATAAAATAATTATTAATGATAGTAATGAAACAAAAGTAAAATAAAATAAAGGCTAATATGTATCTATTCGGTTATGAATATTTGGAATCTATATAGATATTCATGTCACCTATCAATTGTATTTATGAGTTATAAGAGTAGTGTAATGTCAATTAAATTGTAATTAACGAAAATGGCTTTTTGTATACTAACACCTACGGTTAAGAATAGAAGAAAAGAAAGAAAGGATAAAAGGCTAGACCAACAATGAGAAGTAAAAACAATTCCATTATTTAACATTCAAAACATCTCAACTTCTAAACTGCAAAAGACTTCATCTGCCTTTTCATTTTATACGAAACAATAGAAGAAGAATTTTTATTGCAAATGATCAAGGAAAAAGGAAAAGATAACAGCGGAATATAGTGTTGGGTGTAATTTTCAAGTAGGTTGCATATGGCAAGACTTCTAAGTATCATTTTCATTGGTAAGTACTATATTGATTTTGCACTAAAAACTCTATATCGTTTAAATAAATGAATGCTATTTTATAAAAAGGGTGGTCTGTTGATAAACTATTTTGGTTTATTTTATACAAACTGGTCATTTGTTTAATAATTCGTTTATTATTACTATCGTTTATAAATGATATTTTATGTTGGTTCACTAGCTAATAATTACAAAGAGGTGTATATGTTTCGTAATGTTTAGGCCCTTTTGTTTTTCGAATATTCAAATCGCCATGTTCGATTTTCTTTCGTAAGCGTAGCGTCGAATTATGTTTTTGAAACATTGTAAAACATTACGATGAATTATGTTTTTGAATTTTGTAGTATGTCTATAATAATAATTCCATACTAATATAATAGTAATATTTATTTAAAAAGGGTACGTAATTAATAAATTATAATACATAGCGACAAATGATTTATTTTGAATTACATAATCATACAAGAAATGAAATTGTAGCGACAAAATCAATAATCTCATGAAAATACATATTAAACTCACTAGACATAATAAAAGATATTACACAATTCCTATTGAACGCATTTTGTGTTTATACTTTTGTATTTGTTAGATACGGTTTGATGATCGCGTTTCGTTGGCGGCTCTTGCGTTTTTGAAATTGTTGTAAGCGGCAATAAGGTACGGATATTCTAGAGGTTATTAGGAGCTTTTCGGTACAATCCTTTCTTTCAAAACTTTGTTTATTATATATATATAATAGTACGAATATTCTAGTTGGTAATAGGATCCTTTCGGTAACATCTTTCCTCTCAAAACTTTATTTGATTAAATGTGTAATTTTTACGAAAATAACGTGTTATATGCAAATTTATTTGTGTGTTATCCTTTGTATAAGTATTGTGATATCCCTGACTTTGACGTACTATTTTATTCTCTATACTTGTGTCAAAACCGTCTCTTGAAACCCGATTCGAAAACTGTCCCGAAAAAGGTGGGTTTGGTGTGTTACATTTGATGAGATGATGTGTACATGTTTGTCCCAATTTGTACACTAATGTCCCTGGAATATTCGTTGGCCCGAAAAATAATACAGTCGCATATTATAAATCATATTCATCGGCCACGAAGATTAATACAGTCGCATATCATGAATCATATTGATTGGCCCGAAAGTTTATAAGTAACTCCATTGAAATTTTGTGAGAATTGGGTGGACAGAGATGTGATTTTAAGTCTATACTTACTATACTTAGATTTCTTAATCTATATATATTTTTTAGTTACTTTAATTGTCCAAAAGTTCATTTTGCCTCTTAAAAACATATTTGATATATTTATGTATATAGTTTGGTCAAAACGGTTTCTTAAGATATGCATATAAGAGTAACCTATCCATGGAGGTCCCATGGGCGCGTTATTGTGACACCGATGATGTGGCACCGGCCGTAGCGGTGTATTTGATTTGATCTACGGCGTCTCCTTTTGATGGCCACCGAGTGGTTATGCGCACTTTGATATTATATTTTGATAGGAGGCGTATGGATCGGTCCTAGGCATATTTTGATAAGTTTGACGGTGGGCGCTTATCGTAGTGTCATATGAGGCGTTTCGCACCAAAAATGAATGATTAGTGGAGTAGCTACCCTATGATTTCATTCGGCCCTTTGATAATTAATTTTGTTTGACTCTTATGTGCATTATTTTATGAGACTTGGTTTTATAGTATATTTTGATTTGTTAATGTATAAGGTATTTGTGAAACTATACGTATGTGTACTTTGATTTGAAATAAGTTTGTTAAGGTAATAAGTTTGTTTTTAAAAATACGTCTCCGCATTTCATATTATATTTCCGCTTTTGTCATATCCGTTCACTGGGCTTTTTGCTCAGCCGTATTCCTTTTTCTTTCTTATACGCCAGGTGATCAAGCGGGCTTTGGGAACGAGAGAAGAGAGTAGATAGAAGTGGACTTAGCACCCTTTGATTTAGAGTTTTATTTTGAGCTTTAGAAGAACTTATTTTGATTTGTTGGGTTGAATTTAGTTTGATTTTGAATCAGATTAACGCCCTTTTGGCCTTTTAGTTCTTTTGATATCATTTTGTATTGTTCTGTAAGTTTGGGAGGTATAAGATTTGTTAAGTATAAGATTTGTTAAGGTATAAGATTTGTTAAGGTATAAGATTTGTTAAGGTATAAGATTTGTTAAGGTATAAGATTTGTTAAGGTATAAGTTTGTTAAGGTATAAGTTTGTTAAGGTAATAGTTTGTTAAGTTTGTATATTTGTACACTAATGTCCCTGGAATATTCGTTGGCCCGAAAAATAATACAGTCGCATATTATAAATCATATTCATCGGCCACGAAGATTAATACAGTCGCATATCATAAATCATATTCATCGTCCACGAAGATTAATACAGTCGCATATTATAAATCATATTCATGTCCACGAAATTAATACAGTCGCATATTATAAATCATATTCATCGGTCCACGAAGATTAATACAGTCGCATATTATAAATCATATTCATGTCCACGAAGATTAATACAGTCGCATATTATAAATCATATTCATGTCCACGAAAATAATACAGTCGCATATTATAAATCATATTCATCGGCCACGAAGATTAATACAGTCGCATATCATGAATCATATTGATTGGCCCGAAAGTTTATAAGTAACTCCATTGAAATTTTGTGAGAATTGGGTGGACAGAGATGTGATTTTAAGTCTATACTTATTTAGATTTCTTAAGGTTATACCTGCTTTAGGTTCTCTGAAGTGATTATGTGTTATCACTCCTTAAGATTTAAGCTCTCTAGGATTTGGTTAGTACACGTGTGTCGACAAACCGAAAATGATTGAGTAGGATAAACATTAAGTGTCAAACTTTAGTGTATTTTGGTTTTTAACATGTCTCGTTCTTAAATGTGGTGGAGTAACTCAAACATTTTGGACGTAATATTAATTTTTAAGATCTTAGTTATCTAAAATAAAAATAGAGAAAGAAAGTTATTATAGTAAATTAAAATAAAATAGATCAAAAAGAAAATAAATTTTTAACGGATCATGAAAATGGAAGTTAGAAACTATAGAAAAAAAAAATTATACAATAATCAGTTATTTCATATAGTGTATTCATAAATTAGAATCTCAACAAACTAATGACATGAGTTTGTATAGTCTTGGGTTAACTTATTCTTATTCATTATAAATTGTTAGGGGCTTAGCAATTCAACATTAATTTCGAGGTCGAATTTTTTTAAAGAGGTAAGATTCTAATATTCCATGAAATTTAAAACATTATAAATTTATAAGTTATAAGATATATATTTAAACAACAAAATAAATCGTTTTGGATGTATTCGTATGATTGAATTCGAGGACGAATTCTTTTTAAGGAGGTAATATTGTAATATCCCATAAAATTAAAACACTATAAATAAAATAATATATAAAGAAAGTTATTATAGTAAATTAAAATAAAATAGATCAAAAAGAAAATAAATTTTTAACGATAGAAGAGATAATTTATCCTAACTTTAGTATGAATCAATTTTATCATAAGCTATAAAAATAAAATAAGTGGAGTGTCTACTGGTTATATACGTTATAATATAGTTGGAAGTAATAATATCCCTAAACTAAACTACGATGATAAATAATTATTAATGAAACAAAAGTAAAATAAAATAAAGGCTAATATGCATCTATTCGGTTATGAATATTTGGAATCTATATAGATATTCATGTCACCTATCAATTGTATTTATGAGTTATAAGAGTAGTGTAATGTCAATTAAATTGTAATTAACGAAAATGGCTTTTTGTATACTAACACCTACGGTTAAGAATAGAAGAAAAGAAAGAAAGGATAAAAGGCTAGACCAACAATGAGAAGTAAAAACAATTCCATTATTTAACATTCAAAACATCTCAACTTCTAAACTGCAAAAGACTTCATCTGCCTTTTCATTTTATACGAAACAATAGAAGAAGAATTTTTATTGCAAATGATCAAGGAAAAAGGAAAAGATAACAGCGGAATATAGTGTTGGGTGTAATTTTCAAGTAGGTTGCATATGGCAAGACTTCTAAGTATCATTTTCATTGGTAAGTACTATATGGATTTTGCACTAAAAACTCTATATCGTTTAAATAAATGAATGCTATTTTATAAAAAGGGTGGTTTGCTGATAAACTATTTTAGTTTATTTTATACAAACTGGTCATTTGTTTAATAATTCGTTTATTATTACTATCGTTTATAAATGATATTTTATGTTGGTTCACTAGCTAATAATTACAAAGAGGTGTATATGTTTCGTAATGTTTAGGCCCTTTTGTTTTTCGAATATTCAAATCGCCATGTTCGATTTTCTTTCGTAAGCGTAGCGTCGAATTATGTTTTTGAAACATTGTAAAACATTACGATGAATTATGTTTTTGAATTTTGTAGTATGTCTATAATAATAATTCCATACTAATATAATAGTAATATTTATTTAAAAAGGGTACGTAATTAATAAATTATAATACAGACTAGTGAATTTATTCTCTTAATTTTGTAATGTCCATAATAATTAACACTAGTATAATTGAAATCTTTGAAAAGGCAGTGTAGAATGTTCATGTTGATTTTCGTCTAGTGTTTCTGGTTGAATTACATAATCATACAAGAAATGAAATTGTAGCGACAAAATCAATAATCTCATGAAAATACATATTAAACTCACTAGACATAATAAAAGATATTACACAATTCCTATTGAACGCATTTTGTGTTTATACTTTTGTATTTGTTAGATACGGTTTGATGATCGCGTTTCGTTGGCGGCTCTTGCGTTTTTGAAATTGTTGTAAGCGGCAATAAGGTACGGATATTCTAGAGGTTATTAGGAGCTTTTCGGTACAATCCTTTCTTTCAAAACTTTGTTTATTATATATATATATAATAGTACGGATATTCTAGTTGGTAATAGGATCCTTTCGGTAACATCTTTCCTCTCAAAACTTTATTTGATTAAATGTGTAATTTTTACGAAAATAACGTGTTATATGCAAATTTATTTGTGTGTTATCCTTTGTATAAGTATTGTGATATCCCTGACTTTGACGTACTATTTTATTCTCTATACTTGTGTCAAAACCGTCTCTTGAAACCCGATTCGAAAACTGTCCAATTTGTACACTAATGTCCCTGGAATATTCGTTGGCCCGAAAAATAATACAGTCGCATATTATAAATCATATTCATCGGCCACGAAGATTAATACAGTCGCATATCATGAATCATATTGATTGGCCCGAAAGTTTATAAGTAACTCCATTGAAATTTTGTGAGAATTGGGTGGACAGAGATGTGATTTTAAGTCTATACTTAGATTTCTTAATCTATATATATTTTTTAGTTACTTTAATTGTCCAAAAGTTCATTTTGCCTCTTAAAAACATATTTGATATATTTATGTATATAGTTTGGTCAAAACGGTTTCTTAAGATATGCATATAAGAGTAACCTATCCATGGAGGTCCCATGGGCGCGTTATTGTGACACCGATGACGTGGCACCGGCCGTAGCGGTGTATTTGATTTGATCTACGGTGTCTCCTTTTGATGGCCACCGAGTGGTTATGCGCACTTTGATATTATATTTTGATAGGAGGCGTATGGATCGGTCCTAGGCATATTTTGATAAGTTTGACGGTGGGCGCTTGTCGTAGTGTCATACGAGGCGTTTCGCACCAAAAATGAATGATTAGTGGAGTAGCTACCCTATGATTTCATTCGGCCCTTTGATAATTAATTTTGTTTGACTCTTATGTGTATTATTTTATGAGACTTGGTTTTATAGTATATTTTGATTTGTTAATGTATAAGGTATTTGTGAAACTATACGTATGTGTACTTTGATTTGAAATAAGTTTGTTAAGGTAATAAGTTTGTTTTTAAAAATACGTCTCCGCATTTCATATTATATTTCCGCTTTTGTCATATCCGTTCACTGGGCTTTTTGCTCAGCCGTATTCCTTTTTCTTTCTTATACGCCAGGTGATCAAGCGGGCTTTGGGAACGAGAGAAGAGAGTAGATAGAAGTGGACTTAGCACCCTTTGATTTAGAGTTTTATTTCGAGCTTTAGAAGAACTTATTTTGATTTGTTGGGTTGAATTTAGTTTGATTTTGAATCAGATTAACGCCCTTTTGGCCTTTTAGTTCTTTTGATATCATTTTGTATTGTTCTGTAAGTTTGGGGGCGTTACGATTAGGACCAGTTTACTGGTAAACTGGCCAGTCTCCAGTTGCACCTGGAGACCCAGTGACTTCCAGTGAAACTGGAGACCTAGATGATTTGTCGAGAAATATATTGAAGTCCAGTTGCACCGTACAGTTCAACGCAACTGAAGACTTCCTCCAGTTGAAACTGACCAAGTTGAAGAATCATTCCAGTTGAAGTCGAAGACAACAAATGGAAGATAGAGAATGGCAATGGCAGCGAAGCCCAGTTGACATTCTAGTCAGTTATAAACTGGAGACCATCAGTGGAAAGCTCTTACAAAGCTTTACACTGATTACGAGGAATTGACTTTTATGCTCTTATGTACCTTTACCCGGATAATAAGATTTATCTTATTATTTAATTCAAAAAGGTACATAAAGGTGGTTGAGTAAAGTTGCTTTAACGTGCAACTTTACACTGCTTTTTAAGGAATTAAATGCTATTCCTTAAATATCTCAACCACATTTGTACGGCCAAAGTTAACATCCCAATGTTAACTTTGCCTATAAATACAAGTCATTGCACAACCAAGAATATTACTTCTTCGAATACACTTCGATAGAATTCACCCTTTGCAAACCTGCAATATTCTTGGTGAACTTGTGCAATATTCTCTCAATCGCTAAAAGGAACATTTCACAACTTTAAGTGTTTCGATTGTCTTGAGAAATTCCAATTGTAGATCAATTGTATTTCATAGGTTGTTAGGATATTTACATTCTTGTATTATCTTGGTTCCGCATCAACCTTGTAATTTATTTAACATCAATAAATAAATTACACATTGAAAATTACATATTGTCTCATCAATTTATTTTACAAGTTTTTGTATTATTGCATTGTTCTTTACTTATTGTCTTTTAAATAAGTAATCTATCTAGAACTTGGTATATACTCACTGCAACTGGTCGTCTCCAGTTCAGTGCATATATTGCAAAGTAACTCCACCATCGACATAGAGGTGTCTTCAGTAGTACCATCTATTGAGTTGGGAATTACAAGTGGTATCAGAGCAGAAGGCTAATAAACTTGCCTAGATCTGCTAAGATGAACACTACTGAAGGTGGAGATGGTTCTGGTTCAGGTGAAACCCCCTTGAATAATAATGCACAACCTTTTCAAAATGTTAATACAACCCTCCTCCTCCTACTGCCCCAAATCACGTCCATGTACATTATTCTAACACTCCTGTTCCAAATTCGATGGAAACAGTGAGACTTTTGGTACATGGAAGGCTAGAATGCTTTTGCATTTTGGTGGGATTGAAAGGTATATGTTGAAAATCCTTAAGGATGGCCCATATATACCCATGTCCCTTGGGGTCAGTCCTCTTCTTGATCCAACTGGAAGAAGAGGTTCTAGAGAAAATCTCGAAGACCATTGGTCTGATGAGGATCGTAGACTTGTTGATCTGGACACCAGACTCAAGAACATGATCCTTGGAGCTGTCACTGAAGATCTAATTCCAACACTTGTGTTGTTCCCCAGTTCCAAGTCAATGTGGGATGAATTAGTTATTCAGTTTGAAGGAGGTGATGACACTATTGTCACCAGGAAAGTTGCCTTGAACAAGAAGTATGAATCCTTCTTTGCCTTGGCCAATGAAAGTCTAACTGGTACATACACCAGATTTTCTAGCCTCATCAATCAGTTGAGAGGTTGGGTGTAGAGAAGGATAAGGATATTCTTCTTGAGAAGTTTTGTGATATTCTTCCTTCCAAATGGGAAAACATGGTTCTTGTCTTGAGACAAGGTAAAACCTTGCACAGCCATACTCTTGCATCGCTCTATGGAGCCTTCAGATTCACTGAAGATAACAATGCTGCAAGACTGGTGGCTGAGCAGGATGCCATGAACCATGCCCAGAGTTCCAAGGTTGCTAGTGTACCTGAGCGACCTTGTGCTGCCTTAATGTCTGCAGAGAGTGTCCAGCTACACTCAATGAAGGAGATGTTAAACAGTTTCTTGAACTCTGGTCTGACCACTGAAAACAGTGATGGTTGTAATGAAACTGACGATGATGATCTGGTAGCCATGATCGCTAAAACCTTTAACAGGTTTAAGCATAAATCTAAAAGATTTAATGGCCCCAACAATGCTTCCAGCTCCAGCTCTCTGGATAAAACCAATCTTTATGAAGGAATGCAGATCTAGTCAGTTGAACAACCAAACTAGCCCCCCTGTCCCAAATTTCAATCGGCCTGATGATAGCTACAAAGCTAAATACAAGAAGCTTAAGGCCCAGATTGCCCTCCTGTCCATGGAAAAGGAAAAGGATCAGTGCTTAATGGCACAAACTGAGGGAAAATGGGAGTACTCTGATGACCCATCAGTTGATGAAGAAGAGGAAAGGGACATGTATTTCATGGCCTTGGAAGATCAACAGCAGCAGCACGTGGCAAAAGAAGATGTCATCACTGGAAGATGGGTGGACATCATTTTAAAGGGCGATCGAAAGAAGAATATCTGGTATCTGGACGGCGCTGCTGGCCGGACTATGACCGGATGTAAGCCCCTGCTTGAAGAGTTCACTGTCCAAGATGGACCGACAATGACGTTTGGTAATGATCAATCTGGAAAGACTGAAGGATATGGTGTGCTCAATAATGGACAAGTCGAATTCAAAAGAGTTGCATTTGTGAATGGTTGAAATACAACCTGATCAGTGTCAGCCAACTTTGTGATGATGGCTTCAGAGTTTTGTTCGATATTGCACAAGGCACCATATTTAACAAGGATCGGAAAGTGGTGATGATTGCACCAAGAAAAGGAAATGTGTACATCATGGATATGGAACCAGCTCCAAAAGAGCAATGTTTCTATACCAAGGCTGATGAGGACACCAACTGGCTATGGCATAAAAGATTATCCCATCTTTAATTTTAAAAATATTAACAAGTTGTCTCGCAAACAACTGGTTGATGGGATACCCCAGATTTCTTTTAATAAAGAAAAGCCATGTCCAGGGTGTGAGATGGGCAAGCAGAAAAGGGCCAGTTTCAAAACTAGGCAAAATTTTAGCATCACTGAACCTCTTCACCTGCTACATATGGATCTCTTTGGTCCAGTGAATGTTCAAACTAGAGCTGGAAAGAAGTACACTCTAGTTGTGGTTGATGAATTTACCAGATATTGCTGGGTGGTATTCCTCAGATCCAAAAGTGATGCACCTGCTGAAATCATCTCTCTCATCAAAAGAATTGAGCTCAAATACACTCGAAAAGTTTGTCAGTTGCGAAGTGATAATGGTACTGAATTCCAAAATAAGGTACTTGAAACATTTTGCAATGACACTGGCATCTCTCAAAACTTTTCATCAGTTCACTCTCCAGAGCAAAATGGAGTTGTGGAAAGAAAGAATCGCACACTGATAGAAGCGGCCAGAAGTATGCTATCTGAATCTGGTCTTCCCACCAGTTTTTGGCTGAGGCAGTTGCAACTGCTTGTCACACCCAAAACCGGTCACTCTACATCAAGAGACATAAGAAGACTGCCTATGAAGTACTCAGGAATCGTAAACCAAATATTGGATACTTCATGTATTTGGTTGTCCAGTTTATATCTTAACGATTCCAGTCAGCTTGGAAAGTTTGATGCAAAAGCTGATGAAGGGTATTTTTAGGTTATTCAGATATTCGAAAGGCCTTAGAGTTTATAATTATAGACTCCAAAAGGTTCATGAGACAATTCATGTCACATTCGATGAATCAACTGAAGCAATCAACAAGAGACCAAGCCTTGATATTACTCCAGTCATTCCAATCAATTTTGGTGAAACTGACCAAGTTCATCAGTCAGTTGTTTCACCAAAAGATGCTTCCAGTTATACTCAACTGGAACCAGTTAAGAAGAAGAAAAGCACCAGTGACACATCATTTTATCCCTCCATCAATTTCAACTTACCACAAGAATTGGTGATTGGATCTGATGTACGTGCCACTCCAATATCAGCACCAGTTCAAACTCCAACTTCTCCAGTTCTTCAAGAAATGCTTTTAATGAAGAATTTCATGATGCAAATCGTGACCTCATTGACTCTGATGAGGATTTAGAAGTAGTTTGGACTGATCCTCCTCCAGAAGCTACTGCAACTGAAGAAGATCGCCAGGTGACTTGCACTGATATTGTTGTGCACCAGCCTAGTCATTACACTAGATGGACTCGAGCACATCCAATTGAACAGATTGTGGGAGATCCAAATAGTGGGGTTCAGACTAGAAGAGCCACCAGTGAGCAATGCTTAAACGTCACCTTCTTATCTTTAATTGAACCAAAGAAGATTGACGAGGCTATGGCAGACCCAAGCTGGGTGGAAGCTATGCAAGAAGAGCTCATCCAGTTTGAAAGGAACAATGTTTGGAGCTTGTTCCTTGTCCACCAGGGTTAAAGAAAGAACCCATTGGTACAAGATGGGTCTACCGAAACAAGATGGATGAAGATGGCCATGTTGTAAGAAACAAGGCCAGATTAGTTACCCAGGGTTATTGTCAAGCAGAAGGCGTTGACTTTGATGAAACTTTTGCTCCAGTTGCAAGACTTGAAGCCATCAGAATATTTCTGGCTTATGCAGCCCATCTGCAGTTCAAAGGTCTTCCAGATGGATGTCAAAAGTGCGTTCCTTAATGGAACATTGGAAGAAGAAGTTTATGTTAAGCAGACTCCAGGTTTCAGCGATGAGAAGCATCCTCATTGGGTTTATAGACTGAACAAAGCTTTGTATGGTCTAAGACAAGCCCCAAGAGCCTGGTATGATACTCTAACTAAACATCTTCTTAAAATGGCTTTCAAAGAGGTGCAATAGATAATACCTTATTCATCTTGAAAGAAAGAGGTAATATCTTATTGGTACAAATTTATGTTGATGATATTATATTTGGTTCAACTGATGATGCAATGTGTAAAAAGTTTTCTAAAATCATGTCATCTGAGTATGAGATGAGTTTAATGGGTGAATTAACATTTTTCTTAGGTCTTCAGATTAAGCAAACTGAAAATGGAATTTTCATAAACCAAGGAAAATATGTCAGAGATTTGTTAAGAAAATACAAATATGATTCAATCCCATCGAAAAACACACCTATTGCAGCACCATTAAACTTGGACTCTGACCCAACTGGCAAACCAGTTAACATAACTGACTATAGAGGTATGGTTGGTTCACTGATGTACTTAACTGCCAGTCGACCAGATATAATGTTTGCAACATGTTTATGTGCCAGGTTTCAAGCTAACCCTAAAGAATCACATTTGGACGCTGTAAAGCGTATCTTTAGATACCTGAAAGGGTGTCCTAATCTTGGTCTTTGGTACCCCAAAGGCTCAGGATTAGATCTAATGGGTTATTCAGATTCAGATCATGCAGGTAGTAAGATAGATAGAAAATCAACAACTGGTGGTTGTCATTTCCTTGGAGGAAAACTGGTAAGTTGGACCAGCAAGAAGCAGACTTCAGTCTCTATGTCCACTGCCGAGGCAGAGTACATTTCTGCGGCCAGTTGCTGTGCCCAGATTCTCTGGATCAAGAACCAGTTACTAGATTATGGTCAAAAGTATACAAGGACCCCAATCTTTTGTGACAACACCAGTGAATTGCTATATCTCACAACCCAGTGATGCACTCCAAGACAAAGCATATTGACATCAGGTATCATTTCATTCGTGATCATGTTATGAAAGGAGACATTGAATTACATTTCATCCTCACTGACAAACAGTTAGCTGATGTTTTTACAAAACCTCTCGATGAGAAAACCTTTAAACATCTCATCAGCGAACTGGGAATGTTAAATCCTTAAAACTGGAGCTTTCTTTGTTATTGAACGCGTCAGTGACACTGATGAAGTTCTCCAGTTGAGGAGGTCCAGATAATCTTTGCTCGCCAGGCTATCGAACGTCGTTGTGATACTATCCTGGCACTAATCGATTTCTGGATCATCATTTTAGGGGGAAAGACTCAAAATAATTTTCTGACTAAAATTCGTTTTTGTTTGAAAATGGCAACTGGAGAACTCTTTAGTTGGAAACTGGTACTGGACTGATCCTCCAGTGACCAGATTCAGTCTTGTCTTATTTTTATAACGTTAGAAATACTTGGTCAATATTTATGACACGTGATGGTACTCGAGTGTTTTAAACCACTTGGTATCGTGATCTGACGTGTTTAAAGCTATTTTAGTACTTGACAACTGTTTGTATTGGGAAAAGAAAAAGTGAGTGGGCGCGTGGGTAAGATAAGCCGTCGTAGCATTTAATGCTGACATGGTAGCATTTAATGTTGACATGGCAAATTATTATTTTATTTCAAAATTCAAACTTACTTTGTGAAAATATCTACAAAAAGGATTGTGTTTAATAAAATATAATTTTTGGTATTTCATTGGGATCTTGAATCCATTATAAATACCCTTATTTACTCCGAACTCATTTACTTCTTTCTCTTACATTCTTTCATTTACTTCCCAATCATCAAAATTGCTTCATTTCTAAATCTGCTTCACAAATCAAGAACCCTAATTCCCAAATTTCATTTTCATTTTCCTATGGCACCTAGATCATCCCGTTCAAGAGATGTAAATCTCTTGACTGTTCCATATGCTCCCTCACCAGATGTCAAACTGGCACCTGGTGCTCCTAGTAATGCTTCGGTCATCAAACTCAATCCCAATAATTCGATGGCAAGCTTACAAGGATCTCAAGGGTCCAATACCCTTATTGGTAGAATCCAAAAATTTTTGAAGGATTCTCCAATAGGACCCTCATTCTCTCTAAACCCACGCAAGTTGTTTCACAACTACTTGTGTGAGTTTTGGTACACTGTCGTTCTTTCTTCCGATTGTTCCTCCATCAGTTTCACATTAAAGATGGAACAATCCAGTGTACCTTGTCCGCTGACGTATTGAGGGATGCCTTACGCCTCAATTACTGGAGAGAGGGTGAATCTCCAGTCGTCTTACCCTAAATATAAATTTTCGCCAAGTCCTTCTTGAAATGGGACACAAGGAGTGCTTGGAGAATGAAGTGTTGAAGACGAAGGGTGCGATGACCATGAAGGGTCTTACACCTTCATGGAGGTATTTTTTCATCCACCTGGTGGAGAGTATGGGTGGGAGTTCTGGTGGTCTTGACCAGATCAACTCCTCACAAGCAGAGATGGCTTACTGCTTGTGGAACGGATTGAGAGTGGACTTTGCAGATATTCTATTTAGAAGCCTGGTACAAAAGCTGAAGGGCACAAGGGGTGTTTGTATCCCCTTTTCAAGGTTTCTCTCTCTCTGTTTTAAACATATTCTGGGCAGAGAAGCATACCTAAGTACAGATTCACCGTACACTGCGCCAGATATGTTGAGGAATTTAGACTCTCTGGTATCTGAAGCTGGAGAGGTCGAGATTCCAGAACGAATGCAACTGGCATTCGCTTCAACTGATGCACCAATTGAAGGTGAGTCAGAAAGACAACTGGGCGGGCCTCAAAATAATGAGGGACCCTCCAGTTCGTCTAATGTTGTGGTTAAGGATAGAGCAACCATAACTGAAGCAACTCCAATCACATCTATCCCTGGTGAAGATACTTCGGTATCTAATCCTCCAACAGATGCACCCATCCAGGTAACTGGGGAAGGTCATCTGGAGACTGACCCTTCTGGTCAGCCCTCAGTTACATTCATGGATCTGGACATGAATGTTAATGACGAGGAAATCCTGATAGAGTCTTCAGATTCTGAAGGAACTGAAACAGACTTGGAGATTTTTGAGGCTTCTGTACAAGCTCAAAACCCTTCATCTCCAGTCTCGCTTCCAGATGCATCAATTTCACTTTCACCACCACAAGAAAATGTGCCTACTAATATACCATTCCCAACTTATAACGATTCACAAACTGGGCAATTCTCACTTGCTCGAGAAATGCCACCCCCACCGCCGCCGTTGTTCACACCTGAGCATTCTCAGCATGAACAACACTTTGATTTTCCAGTCCTTTCTTCTACTACCACTCCTAATATTTCTTCAACTGCTGGTATGACAACTGGGGAGACTTCTCTAAGTTTGCCTCCTCCAGTTGCTCCAGTAGTAACTGTTGCTGGTCCAGTGACACCTTCTCCTTCGTCACTGGACAGTCAAGTTGTCTCTTTACAAGCCGATCTCCAAAACCTTCTTACCAGGGTGGAGGAGATTCAAAAGACACTTGACAAAAACACCAAGTCTTTCTCCAGATACCACAAGGATCACTTGACAAACATTAAGGTGGTTGATCTGGGGATAAACAAGTTTTCATCTAATGAAGACTTGGTGTTCAAGAAGCTAAATGAGTTGGTCACTGGCTATAATAATCTGGCAACATCTTTGAAGGAAGCCTTTGACCTTACTCAGTCCAAGGTCACAACGTCAATCTCCAATCTGCTTGGCAACACTGTAAGAACATCTGAAGTGGATTTGAGGGAAATTGAGAGGCAGGTAAAGGAATTAGTTGAAAAACCTGGCCTAAATGTGACTGAACTTGGAGAGCAGTTGATGACTTCAGTTGGTCAGAAGATAGAGGATACGCTGGGTGCTAGAGAAGCACAATTGATTGAAAGGGTGATGTCTGAGATCACCAAGCTGGCCACTCCCCAGGTTGATCTGGCCCCACTCACCAGTGAGATCAACCAGTTGAGAGGCAGCATTGAGAATTTGAACACCCAGGTATCTCTACATGCTCAATCTTTAGATAAACTGACAACTGAAGTAGAGAATTTGAAGAAGAAGGATGATGAAGTGAAGGAAAAGGTTGTCTCTGGTTTGGATGAAGACTCCAAGATCCTAAATGAATTAAAAACTAGTCAAGAACAAGTTACTGCCAATGTTTTGACCCAGTCAAAGGAGACCAACCATTTATGGAGGTCTTTCAGAATGATGTGTGGGATTTTCAAGGAGTGTAAGGACATGCCATCTCACCCCTCTGAATGGGAAGATATTCGGGCAGGTCTAGATGCTGCCAAGGGGGAAAGAAGTGCAGTCCTTCCACCAGTTGCACCTGGAAGAACTTCATCTGGAAGTCAAGTTGGAAGAGAAATGGTTTTAGCTACCAGTACTGAAGCTGGTGAGCAAGATGTTAGGGGGAATGTGTTGGATAAGGGAAAAGGTTTAGCTATTGATGCATCTGCCCAGCCGGCCACTGATGTAATGTTAGAAACTGGCAACGCTGATGTACTTCCTCCAGTTTCAGATAGTGATAGCAGAAGACTGGCTAGACTTGGCAATGATATTAAAGAAAGAAAGAAGATGAAACAAATAAACCAAGTTGAAGCCAGGGCACATCTTGCACAGATCAAGTTGCTTGATATGAGTGATGCCAATCTTTTGGGTATCACTAAGGAGGAGTATGCCAGAGTTAAAAATGATCCCAGGATAGTTGACCAGTTGAAAGAAATGCTGGATGTTGAACTGGACAGACACTATCATGAGGATGAAGCTGAATTCGATGCCAGAAGCTTGAACATTTCAGTGGAGAAGGCTAAGGAGAATAGGGCCAGTGGGATTCTTAAACGAATTGCAAATGTTAAGAAGGTTGTGAAGAAGGTTTTGAATCCACCAAGAAGGATTCCACAACCAAGAAGACCACTGTCAAGAGATGCTGACCTTAGCACATTTGTTGAACCAACTGGCGAGGTATCTAATGAAGACATCAAGTCCACTGTACTGGCTGCTGGTGCTGGGAGTATAAAAATAACAAATGAATCTGAAGCTAGAAGCTATTACTCCCAGATCATGTCAACCAGAAGACATAGTGGTACTATCAATGGTGTCAATGTAACAATCAAGTCAGGCACCAAAGTCTTTCAAGTTGAAGTTAGTTATACCAGAGGGCCACTGGTTAAAACTGACAATCCTGGTGCTATGCAGTATGGGTTCAGTGAATGGGTGGAAATGGTGAATGTGTTGGATGCAAAGGCACAAAAGAATAGGTTTGAGAAAGCATGGGTGAACTTCTTAAGGGGAAAGATTCAACATAAAGAAAACCTGGAGCAAAAGCTGAATATTGACCCTGAAGACTCACAACCTATCTTTTCAGTGACCAAGAGAAGAAGAACTGGCGAAGGGCCATCTCATTAAGTTCTTTCTTTTCCAGTTATCTACTTGTATTTTGTTTTACATTCTGTAACTTGTATAAATTTCATTTCCTTGTATAAATGAAGTTACCAGTTTGTAACCACAAGTAGATAATAGATTAAAATCTAACAAACCTAAAAGAAAAACCTAAGGCATTTATTGATCTATAAAAATGCCTTGGAAACTTAGATAGATTTAAATCGAACAAGTCTCTCCAGTTTACACTTGTATAGATACAAGAACTAGAAAAAGACTTGGCAATATTTCTAGACAAATAGGGGGAATTTGTTAGGACCAGTTCACCTGGTAAACTGGCCAGTCTCCAGTTGCACCTAGAGACCCAGTGAAACTGTCCAGTGAAACTGGAGACCTAAATGATTTGTCGAGAAATATATTGAAGTCCAGTTGCACCGTACAGTCAACGCAACTGAAGACTTCCTCCAGTTGATAACTGACCAAGTTGAAGAATCATTCCAGTTGAAGTCGAAGACAACAAATGGAAGATAGAGAATGGCAATGGCAGCGAAGCCCAGTTGACATTCTAGTCAGTTACAAACTGGAGACCATCAGTGGAAAGCTCTTACAAAGCTTTACACTGATTACGAGGAATTGACTTTTATGTTTTATGTACCTTTACCCGGATAATAAGATTTATCTTATTATTTAATTGCAAAAAGGTACATAAAGGTGGTTGAGTAAAGTTACTTTATCATGCGACTTTACACTGCTTTTTAAGGAATTAAATGCTATTCCTTAAATGATCTCAACCACATTTGTACGGCCAAAGTTAACATCCCAATGTTTAACTTTGCCTATAAATACAAGTCATTGCACACCAAGAATATTACTTCTTCGAATACACTTCGATAGAATTCACACTTTGCAAACCTGCAATATTCTTGGTGAACTTGTGCAATATTCTCTCAATCGCTAAAGGAACATTTCACAACTTTAAGTGTTTCGATTGTCTAGAGAAATTCCGAGTGTAGATCAATTGTATTTCATAGGTTGTTAGGATATTTACATTCTTGTATTATCTTGGTTCCGCAACAACCTTGTAATTTATTTAACATCAATAAATAAATTACACATTGAAAATTACATATTGTCTCATCAATTTATCTTACAAGTATTTTGTATTATTGCATTGTTCTTTACTTATTATCATTTAAATAAGTAATCTATCTAGAACTTGGTATATACTCACTGCAACTGGTCGTCTCCAGTTCAGTGCATATATTGCAAAGTAACTCCACCATCGACATAGAGGTGTCTTCAGTAGTACCATCTATTGAGTTGGGACTTACACGAACCCCCAACCAAAACCGATCCTAAATCCTTAATTTCAAATTTACAATTAATTTTGACCTAGTTCATAAGGTTTGAAACCCTAATTTCGGGTTACATGGGTTTTGACCCGAATTTGTTCAAGTATGGCTTATTTTAGACTCAAACACAATTTAAAAGATAACCCATTCGAAATTTCGACTTGAGACATACATAAATCCCCAAATTCGGTTTTTGACCCAATTAATAGTTAAAACCCTAGTTTTTGAATAAAAATGGGTTTAACCTACACTTTTGACTTAATATCACTTTGATTAAACATGAAAATAAATGTAAAATAATGGTATTGAAGCAAGTTTGCTTACCAAAATCTTCCTCCTAAGACCCGAATCCGAAATTTAGCTATAACCCAAGATTTCTTGCACTTAAACCTTCCAATTTTTGATATAATGATTTAATGATGATGTTGATGAAGAATCTTGCACTAATCTAACTTGAAACACATTAAATGAACCAAGAATTTAGAGAGAGAGTGATGAGAAAGTTTTGCATTCAATTAGAGAGAGAAAGGAAATAGTGAAATGAATGGAGGAGGGTGGAAGACATTGGTTGGGTGGTTGGATAGGGTTGGGTCATTGGGTGGTTCATGGGTCGACCCATGATCACCCGAATACATTTCTAGATAGCTCCTAAATCGTTTTACGTCCTAAACCGATCAACACGTCCACGTGGCTTCGTCTAGCATGAAAGCACGTCTTTAATTCATAATTAAATGAATGAATTATTTAAATTAATTAGAATAACAAATCATTTAGCACGTTCGAGTCAACGGGTCGAAAATCAATTAAGCCACTAAATCATGGAATTATATCACAATTAATCACGTTTAATTCACGTTAATACAAGTTAAAAATCACGAATGTTACAACGCTTGCACTACCTAGTCTAATAATGTGTGTAATTCTAGCGGTTGGGGGTTGTCACAATTTCCTATTAAAACTAATAAAACTGAAAATAACAGTAATAAAATTAAAATACTTGTTTGGCATCTCCGATCTCATGGTACGACCAGAATACTTATCCTACCTATTTGCTAGACTGTTGGAAAACTTAATCACGGCTCAGATTCTCGTTAGATTCACTTTGCCTAAGTAACTAGTGTTGTCCCTAGACTCACACTACCCTTTAAACAAATTCTCGTTAGATTCATTGTTTAAGCTTTAATCACCTAAGTTTGTGTTACTAATCCGTCTTTTAATATACCCGGCTCTTAAGCCATGACCAGATAATAATTCCCTCCGGTGACCACAGTGCACGTTTCCATGTCACTGGATCGCGTCTGACATTGTTAAGCATCATGTTCAACTTATTCTAATTATTATGGTTCTGGATCCCTCAGTTATAAGTGAATCACCTTTTACTCCTAGTTATAGACCGACTAGTGTTTTCCATCTTTATGTATTAATCCTAGTGTATGATTATAGACCGATCATCAGAATTAAATTAACACACTCAGATATAGAACCGATAACAATATGAAGAACTCATAAAACATGGATCTACGACAAACAGTAAACACAATCCAACAGATCTAACAAATAAAGTAAAACAAATAAACGTCTACATGATCACATCGATCCAAACAAGTATTCAGCCTACTAGCCTAACATTATTAAAGGAATAACAAAGTCTGAAAAGATAAAGACATTGTTTACCAACTGAAAGTAAATAAAAGAGATAGATCTAGGTAGAAGATGAAGATCGGAAGGTGTTAGATGCTCCAAAACCTCCTTGGAATCTGCAAAGTCGACCTAGGGTTTGTATGTGGCGGCTAGGGCTGCTGAATCGGCTCTCTCTTTTAGGGTTTTGAGGGCTGCTTTCGCTTAAATAGAGGCGAAAGTTGGTTGCTGATCTAGGCCGCCCAGCGGCGCTGGGGCCTGCTGGTGTTGGGCCAGCGGCGCTGGCAGCTCCTGCTGCACTCCGATTTGCTTCGTTCGACTCCCGAATTGCCTCCTTGTGTCTTGTAACTTCATAGGCCTTCATGTTGAGTTGATTGATGCCATTTACCCTCACTCGTATCTTCCGTGAACCTGCATTTACATCGAATCCATTAAGTACCAATAGTTCCGGAATATTAACTCATTTAAGCATTGAAATGTGGCCTTATGATGGGGGAATTTATCACAAAATGAACGCTCATCAATATGGTTACTTACTAGATTTTAGGCCCATATATATATATACGGACATACACAAAATATTGAATTATAAAAACATTATAAAATTTAGCATTTCGTTATATGGATTAGATTAGTTTTATTATATGTTAAATAACTACATGTTAAAGTATTATATATTTAAAGGATTGTAAATATTGTTATATCATAATTTATTTTTTCATAAATTTTACATTTGAATTTAGAATGATTTTTTAAAAACATTTTTAATATTATATCAAATATGTGTTAAATAATCTGTGTATTTGACACCGGGCTAAATTTCTTGATAGTTTATATATACTAAAAAACAATTGACCTAATAGTTTATTAACCTATCATATCTCTTAATTTTCTTAAATTGAATCTTAATGATGTCTGTTAAGTCCCTCACACGATGGTTTAACCCACGAGTGTAAAATAACAAGTCAAGTATGAACTAGATTGGACTAGTATTACTTTAAATACAAATGCAAGAATATAAATAAAGTAATAAAGACTTAATGCAATATTTAAGCAAGTAAATAAATGATGGAACAAATGTAATTTTCAAGTGTATTTTATTTATTGATGTTAAACAAAATACAAGATTGTTGCGGAACCTAGATATTACAAGTATGTAACTATCTAAACAATCTTTGAATTACAAGTGATCTATACTTGCTAAATAATCTCCTTGGATCGATATACTTAAAGTTGTGAAGTATAACTGTTTTGATCGAGAGTATTTTAGCAAGTTCACCAAATTGCAAAAAAGTAATTTGTACGAGGTATGTGACTTTGTATTTATAGGAAAATAAATTCAACAGTGAATTTATTATGCCGTACAAATATGGTTGCATGCATTTAAGGCAACTACTTTAATTCCTTAAATGCATTTGTTAAAGTACAAGGATAAAGTCATGTTGATGTGACTTGTCATCCTTTTAACCAACCACCTTTACACACGTATTGTACTTTTATCAATAGACAAATGGGTTGTCCGTGTAAAAGTGTGTAAAGGCAAAAGTCAATTCCTCGTAATCAGTGTTCAGACTTGTAAGGTCTAGAACACTGATAAAGGCTCCAGTCGGGAGATCTGGTAAGACTGTCAGTGAGCTCCACTGCTTGTCAGTCTTCTTTCTTCATACTTCAGTCTTTGACTTCAGTAAGAATGACTTCAGTAGAAACGATTTTGACTGGAGTGAAGTCCAGTGAGCTAATCTGGAGGATTCCAGATTTCCTGTACAAGTAAACAGCTCACTGGTCTTCCATTATTTCTGGACAAATCTTCAGTGCCGCTCCAGTCTTCAAGTCTGGAGTGGGTCCAGTAAAACTGGATTCAGCGTTGCTCCAGTCTTCAAGTCTGGAGCGAGTCCAGTAAAACTGGACCTAACAAATTCCCCCTATTTGTTCAGAAATAATGCAAGGTTTTTCAAGCTTCTATCTATACAATTGTATGCTTGAGAAAAACACTTGAATTTTGACTAAGTCTAAAAAATTTAAGTTACTAGAAAACACCTTATAGATCATCAGTGTTCCAGTTTTCATTTTTTAGTTCTAACTTAGACTTAATCTGATCACTTACTTGTGAATCAAAATATGTAACTATATTTACAGCCATCAACAGAAAATAAGTTACAATTTTGGGAAATAAATACAATACAAGTAAATAAAAAGTCAGGCCCTTCTCTTTGAAGTCTGTCCAGGAGCATCTTCAGTGGCCTTTCTCTTTGGAGATGGTGAGGATGGTACAGAAACTGGTGGTCGCATACCCAGAGCAGCTTCCATCTATTGTATTCTCTTCCAGACCTTCTCAATCCTCTTCATAAATGCTTTGACATCAGAAGTTAAATTAGTTTTCCCCCTGAAAGCATTCTTCCTTTCATCCACGAAGTTACCTTCTCTGGTCAACTTCACTTGAAACCTAGTCATCTGTTCATGATTTTCAGCAAACTTAATCTCAGCACTTATGATCTTTCTGACATCTGCCCTGAACGTCATCAGTTCATTATATTTATCTTTCAAATTGGCAGCCTGAATCATTGCTTCAGTTTCCCTGGATACCTTTTCTTGTTCCAAGGCAGACTGGATTTCTTCACGATTTATTCTTAATGAAGTATCCAAGGGAATGAAGGTACTGAGGTCTGCATCTCTGGCTGCCTTGATCTGTTTGGCAGTAAGTTTGGGTAAACCCTTTATTTTCTTTCGAAATTCAATCTCCAGAGCTGCAGCATTTTGTCTGACCTTCTTTTGGAGGTTCACCAGTTCCTCCGTTCTTTGTCTGATCAGCTCAACTATGCTGACACCATAAGTCACTGCATCATATGTTTGTTCTTCTAAAGAGTACCTGGAGCGAACATAGACATCATCCATTGCATCCAAACATTGATGAACTCTGGGGTCTTCCTTCATTCTTTTATATACATCAATATGTATGCCCAACCTGCCAGCATTATAAGAATCAAGAGTCCCCATTTTTGCCATTTCCATTTTGTGGGTCTGCAGTTCATCCTTTTGCCTTTTCTTATAAATTTCAATCATTATGCACTCCTGCTCCAGTCTCTTTGAAGTGTCATCATCAGCAGTAGGAAATTCTGATGAACTCCCAGTGGTTTCAATCTCTCCTCCAGATACCACATGTTGCTTTCTTTTTACTGACTTCAGAGAAGTTATGATATCTGGGAATGCTTCAAACTGGGGCTCACTGGCATCAGTACCAGCAGCCTCTTTTTCCTGCACAATGGCTTCAGTACCAAGTGCTTTCTGAGCTTCTTGTGCACTGGCATCAGTACCAGGCACTTCCTTTTGTTGCACAATGGCTTCAGTGCCAAAGGCCTTTTCATTGCACTGGCAACCACTTCTTTCTTCTTTTCAACAACCTGCACATTCTTTTCAGACTTTTCCCCCTTGGAATGATCACCAGTTCTTGACTTGAGATCATTCCACAATTGTTCAAGCATGTGACGGTCTAATGACCCAAATGTTCTGCCTGCCACTAGAGTTGTGATATTCACAGTACTCCTCAAAGCAGTCACTTCCTTCTTAATAATCTGAAGTTCTTGAGGCAAGTGTTTTGGCATTTCAGTATTTATCATGTTGACCACCTGGGGCAATAACCCATCTTGAATATTTCTAAGTATTGACCCAGAAATTTCTTCAGTTATTTCTTTCAGCATCTCACCTCTAAATTTTCTGGTACATGCATCACTGATGTTGCTGATGACAGAATTCTGGTCAAGGCTTGGTCTGCTTTCCAGATTGCCAATTCTGGTGGTCAACTTCTGAATCTCTTCTGTTAGACCTGCCAGTGGTTGAGCAAATTCAGCCTTCACTGCAGTCTGAACAGAAGTCACTAGCTTTTCCTCCAAGCCCTAGACTGCCACTTTGAAGTTTTCAGAGTTTTGATTGGTGGCCAGTACAAGCTCATTCAACTTCTCAAAAACAAGTTTTTCATTACCAGCAAAGAGGTTCATTTCTGATGAAAGATTATTGGATAAAAGAGATTTAAAATCAGAAACAACCTGAGAAGATGACTGGAGTGATCTCTCCAGGTCCGCCACCTTATTTAAAAGGCCTTGGACCTCGGTGGAAGAAGAAGTGGAGAGACCACCAGGAGGAGTAAGTTCAGATTGCATTCTGAGCACCAATGGAACTTGTGTCTGGACTGCTTCAGTAGATGTTTCAGTTGTTGTAACAGTCGAGTCCAGCACACGAGAGAGGTCCAGTGGTGGGGGTTGATTTTGTGAAATTTGAAGTGAGGGTGGATAGAAATAAGGAGTGTTTTGCGGTATTGAAAGTGGTGGTGGTGGTGGTGCAATAATGGATTCTGGTGGTGGTGGCATTTCTGTAGAGACAAGTGGTGGGGTGACTGAAGCAATAACAGAAGTAACAACATTTTCTACTTCATCACCCAGAAAATTCATATTGACATCAAACATATTACCTTCAGACATTGGGGAATCTACCTCATCCCAATCTGGAGCCGTCCCAACTGTCTGATCATCCACTTCTCTATTTAAATCCAACTGAGCATCTTGCTCACCAGTCACCTGCTCATCATCCTGTACAACATTTTCTACTTGCTCAACAATAAGAGACCCATCTTCATTCATGATATCACCTGGATGGCTCGATTCGGCTCTATTAGGATTGACCTGAACTCCATCCTTCCTAAGACGTCTGGAAGTTCTTGGTCGAGTGGGGAGTTCTTAAGGTACAACAATTTCAGTCTGCTGAGAGTCAGGAGCCACCTGGGTTACTGGTGGTACAATTTCAGCATTGAGGACTCCAGAGGGTCCTTCACCAATTTGGTTCCCACCTGGAGCCTCTTCTTGCTCATCTGATGATGATGCATCGAGTGCATCATTTCTAAAATGGTTTAGCATATTTACAGGAATTTCGACCTCACCAGCTCTTGATTTTAATGAAGTCAACTCCCTCAGAAAGTCACACACAGAAAAATGGTTTGTATCGTAATCATACTGATCACCTAGAGCTCTTAGAAAAACAAGTGACAGAAAACGAATATATGGAATATGAGGTTTTCTACCTTTCACTTTTAGACGCTCAACAAGGTCATCGAAGAAAATCTGAGCAAAGTCGACCCTGTATCCAAACCATAGGCAGTAAGCAATCTGGAGTTGCATTTGATTTATCTGGTCCAACCCTCCAGTGCTGCCACCCAAACACTCAACAAGATGAGTGAAGAAGTATCTCCATGAGTCTGTAAGCTTGCTCATGTAGATGGTGCCTTTTCTTGATAACTGCCATGCTCATCCAGTATATCAGTATGTCCCATCAGTCTACACACATCCCTGTAATTTAGACCAGTAGGGAGAGTAATGGCCATCTCATTTTCAGCCAAATAATTCAACTGAAGAATATCTCTAAGAGAGTCAACAGTGAGAGTTAAGGCCCTGGTGCCTTGTTGCAATGTGTAGTTGATGGATTGAGTGTTTTCAACATACACAGCAGTGTACCAAAATTCACATAAGTAATCGTGATACATTTTTCGGGATTGAGAGTAAGAGCACCGTAGAGTGGACAACTGAGGAAAAAGGCATTCAGGCGTCCAATGAGAGAAGTGGGAGCATGAGTGGTGCTAGAGAGTCTAGCCATCCAATTATTCATATTTATTCTGATCGCCTTTGCCTCTAAAGTAATATGAGGTGCCTTTACTACGGTGGCAACGGGAGCATATTCAGCAGCGAGAAGATTTTTTACAGAAGTTGTTTGTCGAGGGGCCATTGAATATGATATAAAAATGAAAAGGAAGATGAAATTAGGGATTTATGAAGATTTGATGAATTGAATATGAGAGAGATTCATGATTGGAAATTTAATGAAAAAGGAGTAAATGAAGGAATTTGAAGAATTGGGAGTAAATGATTTTCGAAGTAAATGAAAATGAAAGGGAATGTGGGTATTTATATAGGAGAGAGAGTGTGGAACTCAAACGGTTATTTTTGAATTTATCAAATGTAATTTTGATCGGATTTTGAAATCCGCATTAAATACATCACATCACACATAAATGTGTGACGGTTTACAGCCCATAAACATTACCCACTAGTTCCTTTTATCTTCCCAAGGTAAAAAGTTCCATCATTAGGTTTGAAAAAATTACATGCCACGTAGGATAATAAGATAAATATCTTTTCAAAGAGTTTGCATACGTGGCACGCACAAAGACCAAGTATTAAAAAAAATTATGACTGACATACCATGACTCATTTCAGTGCATCTGGAGGTTGACTGGACACTCCAGTATCACTGGTGGATTAGGCCAGTGATGCATGCACTGATGGTACACTGGAGGGACACTCCAGTAAAGTACCAACGAAAACCATTTGAAAGACTGGCAACCTCAAACACGCACATCAACTAATACAGACAAGTGAGAGGGACACATTTACAAGGAGACAGAAGTTACCTCAAACATGCACTTCAACCTATCTAAGTACCAGTGAGAGGGACACATTTACAAGGTACCAGTGATATTTTCCAGAAAATTTTGTCCAGTGAGAAAATAAATTAATAAATTCCCCCTGAAATTAAAACATTTTAAGGACAAGAAAATATATGGCCTGAGTCTTCCCCCTGGAATGTTGATCCAGAAATCTATTAATGCAAAGATAGTACACAAAGGCGTTCGATATCTAAGCAGTCATAGATGAATAAATCTTTAAATCAAGGATCCCTGATAGTACACAAAGGCGTTCAATACCAAGGTTCCAGATTTAAGGGTTTAACATTCCCAACTCACCAACAAGATATTCAAATGTTTTTACATCCAGTGGTTTAGTAAAAATGTCAGCGAGTTGTTTGTCAGTGGGAATAAAATGGAGTTCAATGTTACCTTTCATAATATTGTCACGAATGAAGTGATACCTGAAATCGATGTGCTTTGTCTTTGAGTGCATGACTGGATTGTTTGAGATAGCAATGGCACTGGTATTATCACAAAATATAGAGTTTTCGAATATTTAATACCATAATCAAGCAACTGGTTTTTCATCCAGAGTATCTGAGCACAACAACTGGCTGCAGACACGTATTCAGCTTCGGCAGTTGACAATGAAACTGAAGTTTGCTTCTTACTGGTCCAGCTTACCAGTTTGCCACCAAGGAAATGACATCCACCAGTAGTGGATTTCCTGTCTATCTTACAACCTGCATGATCTGAATCTGAATAACCCATTAGATCCATGCTTGAGCCTTTGGGATACCAAAGGCCCAAACTGGGGACACCCTTAAGGTATTTCAGTATGCGCTTTACAACAAGCATATGAGATTCTTTTGGATTAGACTGATATCTGGCACATAAACATGTTGAAAACATTATGTCTGGTCTACTGGCAGTTAAATACATCAGTGAACCAATCATGCCTCTATAGACAGTGATGTTCACTGGTTTTCCATCAGGATATGAGTCCAGTGTCAGTGGTGCAGAAATTGGAGTGGGTTTTGATGGTGAAGAGTTCATATCATATTTCTTTAAAAGATCTCTAACATATTTTTCCTGATTAATAAAAATACCATCTTTGGTTTGTTTAATCTGGAGTCCTAGAAAATATGTTAATTCACCCATTAAACTCATTTCATATTCAGAGGACATGATTTTAGAAAATTTCTTGCACATGTTTTCATCAGTAGACCCAAAAATAATATCATCAACATAAATTTGTACCAGCAGAATATTACCTTTTTCACGAAGAATAAATAAGGTATTGTCAATTGCACCTCTTTTAAAACCATTTTTCAATAAGTGTCTAGTCGGAGTATCATACCAGGCACGTGGGGCTTGTCTGAGACCATAAAGTGCTTTGTCCAGACGATATACCCAGTGAGGATGCTTTTCGTCAACGAAACCTGGTGGTTGTCTGACATACACTTCTTCTTCTAATTTTCCATTCAAAAAGGCACTCTTTACATCCATCTGGTAGACCTTGAATTGATGGTGAGCAGCGAATGCTAAGAATATTCTGATCGCTTCAAGTCTAGCCACTGGAGCAAATGATTCATCAAAATCAACATCTGACTGGCAGTACCCTTGTGCTACCAGTCTGGCCTTATTTCTGATTACGTGGCCATCTTCATCTACCTTGTTCCTGAAGACCCATCTTGTTCCAATTGGTTCTTTCTTGCCAACTGGGAAAGGGACCAGGTACCAAACCTTGTTCCTTTCAAACTGGTGAAGCTCTTCTTGCATAGCAGTCACCCAGCTTGGATCTTCCATAGCCTCGTCAATCTTCTTTGGTTCAATCAGTGATAAGAAACTAACATATAAGCATTGATCACTGGAGGCTCTTCTGGTCTGAACCCCTCTACTGGAGTCACCTATGATCTGATCGATAGGATGAGCTTTTGTCCATCTGGAGTATTGACCAGGATTGTTACTGACAACAATATCAGTGCAAGAGTTCAATTGAGTTTCAGGATGAGGATCCTGCCAAACTATTTCAACATCTTCATCTGAATCAGTAAGATCACGATTTGCATCATGAAATTCTTCATTTGAAGGCATTTCTTGAAGTACTGGTTCAGTTTGGAATTCTTCATTTGAAGATATTTCTGGTATAATTTCAACTGATACTGATACTGGGGGAGTAGTACGAACATCTGATCCAATAACAAGTTCAGAGGGTGGTTTGAAACTTATTGAAGGATAGAAAGGTGTACTACTGGGGGTTTTCTTCTTTTGAGCTGGTTCCAAGTCAGAATGACTGGAAACTTCTTCAGGTGAATCTTTGCAGTTGATGGGATCAGATTCACAGAAGATAATTGGATTTTCTGAGGGAGAATCAAGGACTGGCTTTCTATTAATTGCATTATTCGATTCATCAAATGTAACGTGTATTAACTCATGGACCTTCTCCAGTCTCTTGTTGTAGACTCTGAAGGCCTTGCGAATGGCTGAATAGCCTAAGAAATACCCTTCATTAGCTTTGGCATCGAATTTTCCTAACTGACTGGAGTCGTTCAGAATGTACACTGGACATCCAAAAACGTGAAAATAACCAATATTTGGTTTTCTATTTCTTAAGACTTCATAGGCTGTCTTCTTGTGTCTTTTGATGTAAACAAACCTGTTCTGGGTGTGGCAAGCAGTTGCAATTGCTTCAGCCCAGAAACTGGTAGGAAGACCAGATTCAGCAAGCATACTTCTGGCAGCTTCTATCAGCGTTTGATTTTTCCTTTCTACCACTCCATTCTGCTCTGGAGTGCGTGCTGAAGAGAAGTTCTGAGAGATGCCAGTGTCAGTACAGAATTTTGTAAGTCCCAACTCAATAGATGGTACTACCTGAAGACACCTCTATGTCGATGGTGGAGTTACTTTGCAATATAAACGCTGAACTGGAGACGGCCAGTTACAGAGAGTATATACCAAGTTCTAGATAGATTACTTATTTAAGTGACAATAAGTAAAGAACAATGCAATAATACAAAATACTTGTAAAGTAAATTGGTGAGACAATATGTAATTTTCAAGTGTAATTTATTTATTAACTTTAAATAAATTACAAGGTTGTTGCGGAACCAAGATAATACAAGTATGTAAATATCCTAACAACCTATGAACTACAATTGATCTACACTTGGAATTTCTCTAAACAATCGAAATACTTAAAGTTGTGAAATGTTCCTTTTTACGATTGAGAGAAGATTGCACAAGTTCACCAAGAATATTGCAGGTATGCAGAGTGTGAAATCTTTCGAAGTGTTTTCTCACTTATTATTCTTGTTGTGCAATGACTTGTATTTATAGGCAAAGTTAACATTGGGATGTTAACTTTGGCCGTACAAATATGGTTGAAAACATTTAAGGAATAGCATTTAATTCCTTAAAATGTAGTGTAAAGTTGCAGTATAAAAAGCAACTTTACTCAACCAGCTTTATGTACCTTTTTGTACTTAAATAATAAGATAAATCTTATTATCCGGGTAAAAGCACATAAAGCATAAAAGTCAATTCCTCTTAATCAGTGTAAAGCTTTGTAAGAGCTTTCCACTGACGGTCTCCAGTTTGTAACTGACTAGAATGTCAACTGGGCTTCGCTGCCATTGTCATTCTCTATCTTCCACTTGTTGTCTTCGACTCCAACTGGAAGGATTCTTCAACTGGTCAGTTCTCAACTGGAGGAAGTCTTCAGTTACGTTAACTGTACGATGCAACTGGACTTCAATATATTTCTGGACAAATCTTCTTGGTCTCCAGGTGCAACTGGAGACTGGCCAGTTTCACTGAAACTGGTCCTAACAAATTCCCCCTATTTGTCCTGAATTATTAGCAAGTCTTTTTCAGTTCTTGTATCTGTACAAGTGTGAACTGGAGAGACTTGTTCGATTAAATCTATCTAAGTTTCCAAGGCATTTTTATAGATCAATAAATGCCTTGGGTTTTTCTTTTTAAGTTTGTTAGATCTAATCTATTATCTACCTTGTGGTTATAAACTGGTAACTTCATTTATACAAGGAAATGAAATTTACACAAGTTACAGAATGTAAATAAAGTTACAAGTAGATAAACTGAAAGAAAAAATTAGCTTGATGGCCCTTCACCAATTTTCCTTTTCTTGGTCACTGAAGAGATAGGTTGTGAGTCTTCAGGATCAATGTTCAACTTCAGCTCCAGATTCTCTTTGTGTTGAATCTTGCCCTTCAAGAAGTTGACCCATGCTTTCTCAAACCTATTCCTTTGTGCCTTGGCCTCCAAAAAGTTTACCATCTCAACCCATTCCGAGAACCCATATTGCATTGCACCAGGATTGTCAGTTTTAACCAGTGGCCCTCTGGTATAACTGACCTCAACGTGAAAGTACTTGGTGCCTGGCTTAATTGTTACATTAACACCATTGATAGTCCCACTATGTCTTCTGGTTGCCATGATCTGGGAGTAATAGCTTCTTGCTTCAGATTCATTTAATATTTTAATACTCCCAGCTCCAGCAGCCAGTACAGCAGACTTGATGTCATCATTCGATACCTCGCCAGTTGGTTCTATGAATGTAATAAGGTCAGCATCTCTGGTCAGTGGTTTTCTTGGTTGAGGGTTCCTTCTTGGTGGATTCAATACCCTTTTTACAACCTTCTTAACATTTTCAATTCTTTTCATGATCCCACTGGCCCGATTCTCTTTTGCCTTATCCACTGATATATTCAAACTTCTGGCATCAAATTTAGCTTCTTCATCAGGATAGTGCCTGTCCAGTTCAATGTCAAGCATTTCTTTCAACATGCCCACTATCCTGTCATCATTTTTTACTCTGGCATACTCCTCCTTAGTGATTCCCAAAAGATGAGCATCACTAATATCAAGCAATTTAATCTGTGCAAGATGTGCTCTGGCTTCAGCTTGGTTTCTTTGTTTCATCTTCTTTCTTTCTTTAATTTCATTGCCAAGTCTAGCCAATCTTTTGCTATCACTTTCTGAAACTGGAGGAAGCCTATCCAGATTGCCAGTTTCCAACATAGGTACATCAGTGGCCGGCTGGGCAGATACATCAGATGCTAAACCTTGCCTTTGTCAACAACAACAACATTCCCCCTATCACTTACATCACCAGTTTCATCAATTCTTTGCTCACCAGCTTCAGTACTGGCAGCCACAATCATTTCACTACCTGTTTGAGTTCCAGATGGATTACTTTTAGTTTGAATTTGTGCAAGAACTGCACTTCTTTCCCCCTTGGCAGCATCTAGACCTGCCCTAAATAACTTCCCATTCAGAATGGTGAGCTGGCAACCGGTCAAGAGGCTGCCACGATTGCATGTTCTTGCATTCTTTGAATATGGTGCACATCATCCTGAAAGATCTCCATAGGTGGTTGGTTTCTTTTGACTGGGTCAGAACATTTGCTGCAATTTGTTCCTGACCAGTTTTTAGTTCATTCAAAATCTTGGAATCTTCATCCAGACCAGAAACCACCTTATCCTTGACTTCTTCATCCTTTTTCTTCAAACTTTCTACTTCAGTTGTCAGTTTATCCAAAGACTGAGCATGAAGTGATACCTGGGTGTTCAAGTTATCAATGCTGCCCCTCAACTGGTTGATCTCATTTGTGAGTGGGGCCAGATCAACCTGAGGAGTGGCCAGCTTGGTGATCTCAGCTATCACCTTTTCAATCAATTATGTTTCCCTTGCACCCAGTGTATCATCAATTCTCTGACCAACTGAAGTCATCAACTGCTGCCCAAGCTCAGTCACATTTAGGCCAGGTTTTTCAACCAATTCCTTTACCTGCCTTTCAATCTCTTTCAAATCAACCTCTGATTGTCTTACAGTATTTCCCAGCAGGTTAGAGATTGAAGTAGTGACTCTTGACTGAGTAAGGTCAAAGGCTTCCTTTAGAGAAACAGCCAGATTGTTACAGCCCTCGACCAGCTCATTGAGCTTCTTGAATACTAAGTCCTCATTATTAGCAAACTTGTTTATCCCCAGATCAACAACTTTAGAATTTGTTGTTGTATCTTTGTTGTATCTGGAGAGGGACTTGGTATTTTTGTCAATTGCCTTTTGAACATCCTCCACCCTATGAATAAGATTTTGGATGTCGGCTTGAAAGGAGGCAAATTGAGTGTCTAGTGACGGGGAAGAACGTGTCACTGGACCAGCAGCAGCTACTACTGGAGCAACTGGATGAGGCAAATTGAGAGAAGCCTCCCCAGTTGACATTCCAGCAGTTGAAGAAATAGTAGGAGTGGTGGTAGAAGAAAGGACTGGAAATTCAAATTGTTGGACATGCTGAGAATGCTCAGGTGTGTCCAACGGCGGCGGTGGTGGTGACATTTCTCGAAGGAGTGAGAATTGCCCAGATGGTGATGGTGCCATACGTCTGTTTCCAGACATATAGTTATAAGTGGGAAAAGGAATATTTGTAGGCTCATTTTCTTGAGTTTGTGAAAGTGAAATTGAAGTATCTGGAGGCGAGACTTGAGATGAAGGGTTTTGATCTTGTACAGCAGAATCAAAAATCTCTAAGTCTGATTCAGTACCTTCAGAATCCGAAGACTCTACAAGGATTTCCTCGTCATTAACATTCATGTCCAGATCCATGAATGTAACTAAGGGCTGACCAGATGGGTCAGTCTCCAGATGACCTTCCCAGTTTCCTGGTTGGGTGCATCTGTTGGAGGATCAGATACCGAGGTATCTTCACCAGGGATAGAGGTCACTGGGGTTGCCTCAGTTATAGTTGCTCTATCCACAACCATAACATCATCGGCCGAAGAGTTGGGAACCTCAGTCTCCAGTAGTGACTGGCCAGAGACTTCGTCAGTTCATGCAATAGAAGTGTCAGAAAGGCCGTGGACACTTTGTGCTGACTCAAACTCTATTCTGGGTTGGGGTAGCCCAGTTTCATCTTCACCACCCTCTCCTACAGAAATTACGAGGGTGGCTGCTTGCGGTTGTCCCATTTGACTTTCTCCAGGTTCCTGTTGGGAGGAAACTGGAGGGTTGGTCAGGTTTCTACTGTCAGTGGCAAGTGCTGACAAGGTCCTAATGCGACATGTTCTTGTTGCCTTTGGAACTCCTGAAAGACCTGTTGGGAGGTCTCCAGGGAAACTGGTTGTGGGAACAGACACGCTGGAGCTGGAGGGGTTAGACTGTTGCCCGGGCTCGGCAATGGTCACAATTCCAGCAGACGAACTGGTGGGTCCCTCATTATTTTGAGGCCCGCCCAGTTGTCTTTCCGACTCACCTTGGATTGGTGCATCGGTTTTTGCGAATGCCAGCCGCATTCTATCTGGAATCTCGACCTCTCCAGCTTCAGATACTAGAGAGTCAAGATTCCTCAACAAATATGGGACAGTGTAAGGTGAATCTGTGCTTGAATAAGCTTCACTGCCCAGAATTTGTAGAAAACAAAGAGAGAGAAACCTGGAGAAGGGGATACATAGTCCCCTGGTGCCCTTCAGTTTTTGAACCAGGCTTCTGTAAAGGATATCAGCAAAATCCACTCTCAATCCATTCCACAAGCAGTATGCCATTTCTGCTTGTGCGAAGTTAATCTGGTCAAGTCCACCAGAACTCCCACCCATACTTTCCACAAGGTGGATGAAAAAATACCTCCATGAGGGTGTAAGACCCTTCATGGTCATCGCACCTTTAGTTTTCAACACCCCTTTCTCCAGGCACTCCTTATGTCCCATTTCAAGGAGGACCTGGCGAAAATTAATGTTTGGGGGGATGACAACTGGAGATTCACCCTCTCTCCAGTAGTTGAGGTGTAAAGTATCCCTCAACACATCTGCTGATAGGGTACACTGGACTGTTCCACCTTTTAATGTGAAAGTGATGGAAGAACAATCAGAAGAAAGAGTAGCAGTGTACCAAAACTCACACAAGTAGTCGTGAAACATCTTGCGTGGGTTTAGAGAGAATGAGGGTCCAATTGGAGAATCCTTCAAAAATCTTTGGATTCTTCCAATAAGGGTATTGGACCCTTGGGTTCCTTGTAAACTCGCCATCGGATTATTTGGATTTAATTTGATGAGCGAAGTGTTACCAGGAGCACCAGGTGCCTGTTTGACATCTGGTGAAGGAGCATATGGGACAGATAAGAGATTTACATCTCTTGAACGGGAAGATTTAGGTGCCATTGGAAAATGAAACTGAAATTTTGGAATTAGGGTTCTTGATTTATGAAGCAGAGAGAGAAATGAAGCAATTTTAGATGATTGAGGAAGTAAATGAAAAGAATGTAAAGGGAAGTAAATGTGATCGGAGTAAATAGGGTATTTATAAGGAATTCAAGATCCCAATGAAATACCAAAAATTATATTTTATTTAACAAAATCAATTTTGTAGATATTTCAACAAAATAAGTTTGAATTTTGAAATAAAAACATAATTTACCGTGTCAGCATTAAATGCTACGACGGCTTAACTTACCCACGCGCCCACTAATTTTAATTTTCCCAATAAAAATAGTTGTCAAATACCAAAATGACTTTAAACACGTCGGATGACGATATCAAGTGGTTTAAAGCACTCGAGTGCCATCACGTGTCACAAATATTGACCAAGTATCTCTAACGTTATAAAAAATTAAGACAAGACTGAATCTGGTCACTGGAGGATTAGTCCAGTGCCAGTTTTCAACTGGAGAGTTCTCCAGTTGGCATTTTCAAACAAAAACGAATTTTAGTCAGAAAATTATTTTGAGTCTTTCCCCCTAAAATGATGATCCAGAATCGATTAGTGCCAGGATAGTATCACAAAGGCGTTCGATAGCCTGGCGAGCAAAGATTATCTGGACCTCCTCAACTGGAGAACTTCATCAGTGTCACTGACGCGTTCATGACAAACATCTCCAGTTTTAAGGATTTAACATTCCCAGTTCGCTGATGAGATGTTTAAAGGTTTTCTCATCAAGAGGTTTTCTAAAAACATCAGCGAGCTGTTTGTCAGTGGGGATGAAATGAATTTCAATGTCTCCTTTCATAACATGATCACGAATAAAATGATACCTGATGTCAATATGCTTTGTTTTGGAGTGCATCACCGGGTTGTGAGATATAGCAATTGCACTGGTGTTGTCACAAAAGATTGGGGTCCTTGTATACTTTTGACCATAATCTAGTAAATGGTTCTTGATCCAGAGAATCTGGGCACAGCAACTGGCCGCAGAAATGTACTCTGCCTCAGCAGTGGACATAGAGACTGATGTCTGCTTCTTACTGGTCCAACTCACCAGTTTTCCTCCAAGGAAATGACAACCACCAGTTGTTGATTTTCTATCTATCTTACAACCTGCATGATCTGAATCTGAATAACCCATTAGATCTAACCCTGAGCCTTTGGGGTACCAAAGACCAAGATTAGGACAGCCTTTCAGGTATCTAAAGATACGCTTAACAGCGTGCAAATGTGATTCTTTGGGGTTAGCCTGAAACCTGGCACATAGACATGTTGCGAACATTATATCTGGTCGACTGGCAGTTAAATACATCAGTGAACCAATCATTCCACGATATTCAGTGATGTTCACTGGTTTGCCAGTTGGGTCAGAGTCCAAATTTAATGGTGCTGCAATGGTGTGTTTTTCGATGGGATAGAATCATATTTGTATTTTCTTAACAAATCTCTGACATATTTTCCTTGGTTTATGAAAATTCCATTTTCAGTTTGCTTAATCTGAAGACCTAAGAAAAATATTAATTCACCCATTAAACTCATCTCATACTCAGATGACATGATTTTAGAAAACTTTTTACACATTGCATCATCAGTTGAACCAAATATAATGTCATCAACATAAATTTGTACCAATAAGATATTACCTTTTTCTTTCAAGATAAATAAGGTATTATCTATTGCACCTCTTTGAAAGCCATTTTTAAGAAGATGCTTAGTTAAAGTATCATACCAGGATCTTGGGGCTTGTCTAAGACCATACAAAGCTTTGGTCAGTCTATAGACCCAGTGAGGATGCTTCTCATTGATGAAGCCTGGAGTCTGCTTAACATACACAACTTCTTCCAATGTTCCATTAAGGAACGCCCTTTTGACATCCATCTGGAAGACTTTAAACTGCAGATGGGCTGCATAAGCCAGAAATATTCTGATGGCTTCAAGTCTTGCAACTGGAGCAAAATTTTCATCAAAGTCAACGCCTTCTGCTTGACAATAACCCTAGGCAACTAATCTGGCCTTGTTTCTTACAACATGGCCATCTTCATCCATCTTGTTTCGGTAGACCCATCTAGTACTAATGGGTTCTTTCTTTAACCCTGGTGGACAAGGAACAAGCTCCCATACATTATTCCTTTCAAACTGGACGAGCTCTTCTTTCATAGCTTCCACCCAGCTTGGGTCTGCCATAGCCTCGTCAATCTTCTTCGGTTCAATTAGTGATAAGAAGGTGACATTTAAGCATTGCTCACTAGTGGCTCTTCTAGTCTGAACCCCACTATTTGGATCTCCCACAATCTGTTCAATTGGATGTGCTTGAGTCCATCTAGTGTATTGACTAGGCTGGTGAATTACAATATCAGTGCAAGTCACCTGGCGATCTTCTTCAGTTGCAACAGCTTCTGGAGGAGGATCTGTCCAAACTACTTCTACGTCCTCATCAGAGTCAATGAGGTCACGATTTGCATAATGAAATTCTTCATTAAAAGGCATTTCTTGAAGAACTGGAGAAGTTGGAGTTTGAACTGGTGCTGATATTGGAATGGCACGAACATCAGATCCAATCACCAATTCCTGTGGTAAATTGAAATTGATGGAGGGATAAATGAGATGTCACTGGTGGTACTCTTCTTCTTAACTGGTTCCAATTTGTTGTAACTGGAAACATCTTTTGGTGAACAACTGACTGATGAACTTGGTCAGTTTCGCCAAAATTTATTGGAACGACTGGAGTAATATCAAGGCTTGGCCTCTTGTTGATTGCTTCAGTTGATTCGTCGAATGTGACATGAATTGTCTCATGAACCTTTTGGAGTCTATAATTATAAACTCTAAAGGCCTTTCGAATATCTGAATAGCCTAAAAATACACCTTCATCAGCTTTTGCATCAAACTTTCCAAGCTGACTGGAATCGTTTAAAATATAAACTGGACAACCAAATACATGAAAATATCCAATATTTGGTTTACGATTCCTGAGTACTTCATAGGCAGTCTTCTTATGTCTCTTGATGTAGACTGACCGGTTTTGGGTGTGACAAGCAGTTGCAACTGCTTCAGCCCAGAAACTGGTGGGAAGACCTGATTCAGATAGCATACTTCTGGCTGCTTCTATCAGTGTGCGATTCTTTCTTTCCACAACTCCATTCTGCTCTGGAGAGTGTGCTGATGAGAAGTTTTGAGAGATGCCAGTGTCATTGCAAAATGTTTCAAGTACCTTATTTTGAAATTCAGTACCATTATCACTTCGCAACTGACAGACTTTTCGAGTATACTTGAGTTCAATTCTTTTGATGAGAGAGATGATTTCAGCAGGTGCATTACTTTTGGATCTGAGGAATACCACCCAACAGTATCTGGTGAATTCATCGACCACAACTAGAGTGTACTTCTTTCCAGCTCTAGTTTGAACATTCACTGGACCAAAGAGATCCATATGTAGCATGTGAAGAGGTTCAGTGATGCTAAAGTTTTGCCTAGTCTTGAAACTGGCCCTTTTTTGCTTGCCCATCTCACACCCTGGACATGGCTTTTCTTTATTGAAAGAAATTTGAGATATCCCATCAACCAGTTGTTTGCGAGACAACTTGTTAATATTTTTGAAATTAAGATGGGATAATCTTTTATGCCACAGCCAGTTGGTGTTCTCATCAGCTTTGGTATAGAAGCACTGCTCTTTTGGAGCTGGTTCCATATCCATGATGTACACATTACCTTTTCTTGGTGCAACCATCACCACTTTCCAATCCTTGTTAAATATGGTGCCTTGAGCAATATCGAACAAAACTCTGTAGCCATCATCACAAACTTGGCTGACACTGATCAGGTTGTATTTCAAACCATTCACAATGCAACTCTCTTGAATTCGACCTGTCCGTTATTGAGCACACCATATCCTTCAGTCTTTCCACTTTGATCATTACCAAACGTCACTGCCGGTCCATCTTGGACAGTGAACTCTTCAAGCAGGGGCTTACATCCGGTCATAGTCCGGCTAGCAGCGCTGTCCAGATACCAGATATTCTTCTTTCGATCGCCCTGCACACCCATAAAAATTATCAGTTATTTTTGTGAACCCATCTTTTCTTGATGGGTTCACTGGACTTCTCTACAGAAGTCACAGTTACATCTGGATCTTTTTTACCAGATCCAGGTGCAGGAGTAAAAACGATTGGTATTTGATACCTGCTCCCCTTTTTCTTATCAGATTTAGTTCCAGATGGAACACTCTTTTGTTTTGGTTTTGAAGGGGGTTTAATATTTTGTTTTAAAACTGGAGGTGATGAACCTCCTTCCAGATTTTTGATCCGGGCAGTACAACTCTGAACATGTCGAGACAAAAGTTGGAGTTGACTTTCCAGTTTAAACAAAATATTGTTTTTATCAGGCTGCTGAACCTTGGACCTTGGTTCAGCTGGAGTTTTAGTCTTTTGGGTCTTGGGCTCCTTAGACTTCTGAGGTAAGGGCTTGTTACCAGTGGCCTTTTTAACTGGAGCACCAGCCTGTTTGGCTCCAGGTTTAACCTCAATGGGGGTGGTCTCAAGGGGTTCAGTTTCAACAGCTTCAGGTTGATCATAAGAAGTTTCAACCCTGAGAGCTGGAGGCAATGCATGAAGATTTGGTATGAGAGCTGCCATTTCCAGATTTCCATGCATTTTTCTGGGCATCAATTGTTCTAGAAAATGCATCATAGTTCTTTCCAGATACTTTTACCCATGACTTGATAATCATTTGTTCTTTTTCAAGATCAGAAATTAATTTTTGATTATCAAATTCCAAAGCCTCAATTTTTAAAACTGACTCCTTGAGAGCCAACTGGACACTTTGTAAATCATTAAGTTGTGGCTTAACATTGTTTAGTTCAATTAAGATAGTGTCCAGATATCTTTCACTATCTGCTCTAATAGTTTCCACAAAAGCCAAATCACCACTTAATGATTCAGCAAGGTCCAGTTTCAGTTCTGGATCCACCTGATTGTCATAATCACATACCTTCTTCAAAATGATGTCTACCCATCTTCCAGTGATGACATCTTCTTTTGCCACATGTTGCTGTTGATCTTCCAAGGCCATGAAACACATGTCCCTTTCCTCTTCTTCATCAGCTGATGAGTTATCAGAGTACTCCCATTTTCCCTCAGTTTGTGCCATCAAGCACTGATCCTTTTCTTTTTCCTTGGACAAGAGGGCAATCTGGGCCTTAAGCTTCTTATATTTAGATTTGTAGCTATCATCAGGCCGATTGAAATTAGGGACAGAGGGACCAGTTTGGTTGTTCATCTGACTAGATCTGCATTCCTTCATAAAATGACCTTTCTTACCGCATTTATAGCAGGTAAGATTGGTTTAATCCAGAGAGCTGGAGCTGGAAGCATTGTTTGGGCCATTAAATCTTTTAGATTTATGCTTAAACCTATTAAAGGTTTTAGCGATCATGGCTAAAAGATCATCATCGTCAGTTTCATCACAACCGTCACTGATTTCAGTGGTCAGGCCAGAGTTCAAGAAACTGTTTAACATCTCCTTCATTGAGTGTGCCTGGACACTCTCTGCAGACATTAAAGCAGTACAAGGTCGCTCAGTTACACTAGCAACCTTGGGACTCTGGGCATGGTTCATGGCATCCTGCTCAGCCACCAGTCTTGCAGCATTATTGTCTTCAGTGAATCTGAAGGCTCCATAGAGCGATGCAAGAGTATGGTTGTGCAGGTTTTACCTTGTCTTAAGACAAGAACCATATTTTCCCATTTGGAAGGAAGAATATCACAAAACTTCTCAAGAAGAATATCTTTATCCTTCTCTACACCCAAGCCTCTCAACTGATTAATGAGGCTAGAAAACCTGGTGTAAGTACCAGTTAGACTTTCATTGGGCAAAGCAAAGAAGGATTCATACTTCTTGTTCAAGGCAACCTTTCTGGTGACAATAGTGTCATCACCTCCTTCAAACTGAATAACTAATTCATCCCACATTGACTTGGCACTGGGGAACAACACAAGTGTTGGAATTAGATCTTCAGGAACAGCTCCAAGGATCATGTTCTTGAGTCTGGTGTCCAGATCTACAAGTCTACGATCCTCATCAGACCAGTGGTCTTCGAGCTTTTCTCTTGAACCTCTTCTTCCAGTTGGATCTAGAAGAGGACTTACCCCAAGAGACATGGGTATATATGGTCCATCCTTAAGGATTTTCAACAGTGATGTGACCAATTTATATAGATCGCCCACATCATTATTGGCCTTTTTCGTATGTGTTTTGAGTCGATTTTGTATGCATTTGGCGCGTTTATGGTGTTTGTTAGTGCTTTCAGGTTTTTAGCAGGTTGCGCGTCCATGTGGTACATTTTCTGACGATGTTTGGCCAAGAAGTGACCCGAGTGTTCGAGTGATGCTGATAAAGAAGAAACAAGATTTCAGCAAGAAGTTACTACGCCGCAGTGGGAGGATTATTGCCCCACTGCGCCGCAGTCAATGGGTGCCAAAGCCACAACTTTCCAGCGGATTCACACTGCACCGCAGTGGGAGTGTACCAGCTCCACTGCGCCGCAGTCACTGGTCGAGAAGAAGTCAATACTTTCCAGTGGATTCACACTGCGCCGCAGTGGGAGGACTCATTCCCCACTGCGCCGCAGTCACCCTAGTTCAAGATTCCAGGGGTTTTCCACTGCGCCGCAGTGGGAGCGCACCATGCCCACTGCGGCGCAGTGAGTGCACGGGGAGATCAGGGCTACAGCCCCTTTGCATCAGATTGGGGGAGATATAAAAAGAAAAAAACCCTAATTTCCCATTATCAAGTTTTTCTTTCTAGGAGTTGTTCTACCACGAGTCTTTGACGGATCATCGCAGATTTCATCATTTGATTCATTGAAGATTCAAGAACATCCATCTAGATCGTATCTAATTTTCTGTCTTGCAATTTATATTCAACGAACATTGGTATAATATGTTTTCTTTCAATTTCTTTATTGCAATTCAATTTAGTATGATTGGCTAGATTTCTAATCATCCACTTTGATGAAACTTGGCGAATGATATGATTGCAATATTTTAATTCAAGAGTTGATTCAATTATCGTTGTGTCGTGATCTTTATCAATTAATTCCTTGCGATTTATTCTTTTGATGTTGATGGTTATGTGTTCATCGTTAGTGGTACTAGGTGAATATGTTTATCGTTTCAATTCGATTGTCTATGATCGTTTGTCACCGGTTCATGGTATGACGGTTGGTGGTACCACGTTTTCATTCACATAGGCATAATTGGTAATTGGATAATCAAGCAAACTAATCGTTGGGGAGATTTTCTAGGCATTGGTGGTACCGGCTTGGGTAATTTAACTAGCAACTTAGGTGTTTGGGTTATTTGAGCGGTTGGTGGTACCACGCGAGCATTTTATCCTTTCACGATTATCTTGTCAACTCTAAATAATCTGAACTTTATCGTGTGCAATCATAACTGAAGTCAAGTGGATTCGAAGTGGGTGATCTTTATTCATATTGTTTGAACTTGTTAGAAATATAAAATGGTGTTAAATTGTAAATTAGTTATTGTGGAAGGGGTTTTAGTATAAATAGGATGATTTGTATATAAACCCCTAACCACCTCTTTATGTAAAAAGCCTAACATATAAACACACTTACTTTCCACTAAATTACTTTCTCTCTCCTCCCTATCATCTTCAACCTCCCTTTCACACACAAACACACTTTACACACACTATCCATAATTCCACCATTGTTACTCATTTAAGCTCAAGTTTTATTCTATCAATTGGTATCAGAGCATAATCGGTGAATCCGAACGATCCACAAACAAATTCATAACCGATTTTGTTCGAATTTCTGGAATTTGAGCTTATTTTTCTGAAATTTCTGAAAATTCTGTGACTGCTGAATTCGATGCTAATTTGTGTTGCTGAGTACATTAGGAGTGGATTAGAGTTTAAATTTGATAAATCTAGTGATTAAGTTTGAGTTACTGTTCGAATTTACACAATTTGTTGATTTTATGATTTATCTCGGCAAACTCTTATAAAACGAAAAAGTCAACAAGTTGAGTTTTCAAGACCTGCTACAATAGTCTACAGTGTCCATCACGTGGTCAATGACATTGTTCACATAGTTTACATCGATTACATTTTTTTTTAATTGAAAATAAAAAAGGCAGAAAAAGGAAAAATCAAAAAGAAACAACAAATTGCTTCAACACCTTCTCTCCTCGATTTCATCTTCGTTTTGGATCGGATCATCTAGATATTCATAAGGTTTTGTTCGTGGTGAAAAGCTGAACATAATGATATCTTCAATTTCTCGATTCGTGAACCTTTGATTTCAGTTGAATTTTCCGGCGAGACTTCACGTTTTCCGGCGAGCATCGAATCTAAAACTAATTGCTGAGGGTTTGTTCGCGATTTATTGGTGAGTATTTTGGTGGTAGTTTTGAGGTTCAATTCGAAGGATCAAAGGAGATATTGTGGTTTTAAGTTTTCCGGCAAGGTTGTTGATTTATCCGGCCGCCGTGTTCTTCAAATATCCAGTTTCCGATCACCAAGTCCAAAATAGCATTTGCCGAGTTAACCGACCAGAACCATCATTACCCGTGTTTGCAGAGCTTATCGATCATAAAACTCGTGTTTGCCGAAGTGAGTTCACGGCCAGCAACATTTTCTCGTGTATGCAGAGATTCACGACCCGTTCACCCAAACTCGCATTTGCCGAGTTAACTGACCTCCTAAATCTTGCATTTGCCGAGTTAAATTCACGACCAAACGTTGTGACCTCGTGTTTGCCGAAGTAACTACTCGACCAGCATCATCATTCTCGCATTTGCCGAGCTTATCTCACGACCAAATCAACCCGAACTCGCATTTGCAGAGATCTTTTTCGACCAAACCACCCAAATCAACCAACCATCCAAAACAACACACTGCCGAGCTTATTGCTCGGCATTCAATACAATTTAACACTTAGAATTTTTTTTTCTCAAACCACCATTTGCAGAGCTTATTCCTCTGCATTCAATACAATTTAACACTTAGAATTTTTTTTTCTCAAACCACCATTTGCAGAGCTTATTCCTCTGCATTCAATACAAATAACCATTCAACTTGAATACTTAGACAATTTTTCCTTCCAAACCACCATTTGCCGACCTATTTTCTCTGCAAACCTTACAAACAGAAATCTTTCTTAGATCAACCATTTGCCGAGCTCACATCTCGGCAAACAGTACAAATAGACCAAAAGTTCAAATTTTTCTTTCAAACTTTACCAAATCGTTTTATATCAATTTTCCATCTTTGGTGTAAAATTTGAGAAAATTTATTTTGAACACTCCATTTGCAGAGCACTGAGCTCTGCATCCAAGGCAAATAGCCAATCTTTGTCTACTTGATTTTTATCCTTTACCATCAGTTGTGTGTAGTGCCTGTTTGAGTCGTTTGTTTGATTAATCTGTAGAGAATCATTTTGTGATACAAAGAGAGTGTAACAACAGTTTGTTTTAAGAAAGAGAGAGGGAGATAACCAGAATTATTTTTTTTTCTTTCTTTGTTGTCTATGAGAATATTAAGTGAGAGAAATCAAAAGGATTTTCTTTGTATCCGTTCAAGACAATGAGAAAGTAATAGCTGGCTCTTGATTCTTGTGTAAGGAGTAAGGGAGAAAACGTGTGGCAGAGCATTGTCTCACACATGCTTAACGTGTCTTGATATATATGTTGTCAAGTGGAAAGTAGTAGGGCATGAACTGTTATCTTTGTACATGAACTGTTAGTTTTCTTTAATATAATTTGAGCAGTCATTTTTCTTTTGTTGTTTCACGTGATTTACAAGTCCAGTAAAAAAAAATTTTTAATTCAAAAGAACTTAATTTGTCAAGGAATGTAACGTGTAGGAATTTCATTAATTTGTCAAGCTAAGTAACGTGTCTCGTTTATATTTCATTAATTTGTCTTCAACGTAAGTGTGATTTTAGTTTTCTAAATTCTTTTACGTGCATTTTAATTTCATCATATAAAAGTTATTGGATATTTGTTCTTTTTTGTTTGTTATAGTCTTTTTTTTTTTTTTTTTTTTTGGGTCATCTACATTTGGTCATTTTTTTTTGGGCTGATCATTTATTTTGGACTGAAACGGATTTGGACATAAATTGTTTGTTGGGCTTAGATTCCATTGTGGGCTTACGTTTTAAATAACTTTGGACTAAAACTTGTTTGGGCCAAGCATTGTTATTAAATTTTTGTTGGGCTAAGTTTTTCATTAGGCTTAAAAGTTCTTTTAATCGGGCTATATTTTTTTTAAGTTCTTATCTTGAGTTGTTTTTTTCATTGAAGTTGTCATCAACGTTTGATTCAAAATGTCAACCAAAACGATCAAATTTGAACCAAACATGAGTTCATATGGTTTTCATAATAGTCAAAAGTGTTCATGTTTTCAAGGAAATAATCATGCTTGTGTTGTTCGAGTGTATCAAGAGTTTGAGGATGTGTCCAAGAGATTCAAAGATCTTTGTGAAGAGCGTGCATGTTTTTTGTCTGACATTAATGAGTTGAAATCGATTATTTCTTCGTACCAGACTTCAGAAAATTTTGAGTCAATAAAGTTCAATGTGCCAGATAAACTGACGACTATGTTCATTCAAGAACCCACAGGGGATGAAATTTGGGATCATAAAAATTTTCGTTGTACATGTAATTTACATCCCAAGATTTTCAACAACAAACATGTTCCATGTGCTGTCATTCGTTTTCAAGAAAAACGATACATGTATGAGACGAGTCAAAAACTCATGGAACAAAACAAAAGTCTTCAACTTGAAATTGACCAACTCATGTCCGAAAATAAAGAGCTCAAATCTGCTAATGATCTCATTTTGTCCAACGTGGAAAGTCTTCAACAAGAAATGATCTTTCAAAGTCAAAGATTAGTAAGTTGTGTGCTCAATTGCGAAAAGCTTACACACAAGTTACTGATGCATACTCATCCAAACAGTCAAATGAACTTGTTTTGCAACAAAAGATTTCTAAGCTTGACCATGAGTTGCAAAATAAGTTCACTATTTTTTAGAGCAAAGTTGAAGAAGAAAGAACAAAATTGTGTGCTCAAATCAAGTGTCATGAAGACAAGTGTTTGCAACTTCAGTCACACGAAACATCTTTGACAAAGAAAATTTCTGACCTTGAGATTGAATTGCAAACACAAACCAAATCTGTGAAGTCTGACCTTCCCAAAGTCATGATTGATGTTTGTACTCAAACTAATTGTCCTATGTTTGTGAATTCTTTTGTGCAGACTGATTGTGATAAGGTTGAGACTGTTGAAACTTCTATTCAGACTGATCCTGATGTTCCAAAGAAGGTTTACACGGGTAAATCTTCAAAACCTTTTGAAAGAAAAGTCTCTCAGTTTACTAATTACTCCTTACAAAAGGGTAAGAAGTACACTAAGAAACCAAATTTTGATGGAACAACTACTTTTGTCTCTTTTCTATCCTTCGAGGATAATTCTGAACATCTTTCTCAAGCAAAATCTCAGTTGACTAAATCTATATGGAAACCGATTTCTAAAGATAAGTCAATTGAGTCAAAATCATTCAAATATTCTTTTTCGGAACTTTTTGATCTTGCACCAAAACCTGTGAAAACAGTCGTGCAAAAAGTGAATGATTTTTCAAATATTCTTTTTCGGAACTTTTTGATCTTGCACCAAAACCTGTGAAAACAGTCGTGCAAAAAGTGAATGATTTTGCTTCGAAAAATCATTTTCCAACTCAATCTCACAAGATTGACAAGTTTTCAAAGAAATCAAATGATTTTTCACCGTTGCTTCCACGCAAACTCTTTTCAACTAAACCACCGGGTTTTAGTTCTCCGTGGAATGCAACATCCATTCATCAAATCGATGAGACTTACATTTGGTCATTCAAGAATTCAAAAACCATTGGACCCAATCTCAAATGGGTTCCAAAAGTGATTTCCAAGTGATTTGATGAAAAGTGGCTTATGCACACATCAGTGTATAACCCGTTCTAAAACCGTGTTTATAATTTCATCAATTTTTTAGAAAAATTCCAAAAAGATTTTCATTTTCTTATTTTAAAAAATCCAAAAAGATTTTCTCTTTTCATCATTTTTACTTTGTCTTTTAGTTACTCACAAATTATTAGGATGAGATGCAAGGCATCGAACGCCTTTGTGTACTGCCTTTGTTGTCTCATTTTTAATGTTTGTGAGCAACTTTCAAACCTTTTACTCACCCTTTATATGCTAAAACTTTGTTTATATCATGCATATATTTAGGGGGAGTTTGTTTATAAAACTTTTCAAACACTTTGGATGATTTTCAAACCATTTTCGATCAAATTCAAAGAAGTTCGGTGTTAGATTTGCACATGAGAGTTTAGGCCACTCATAAAAACTCCATGATCTTATCATCGCCGATGAGATCTAACCCCGGAGTTATATTCTCAATCTTAGATTGTGAGGGTTTATGAGTGTGATGATGTTTGTGCAACTAGGACATGAGGGAGTAGTCGAAAAGTGAGAGGTTAAGGTGAAAAAGATGATGTGAGAAAGGGCTAAAAGAAATGATCGCCCTCCCCAAAATTCTCAAAAAGCCGGGTCAACACGTTTCTATCGGATTTCATATGTTGATTTCTCGATATTGAAGAAGACTTCATGGACCCAGTGAAGCAATACACATCTTTACCTAACCACTCAAGTGTTTCTTAACAAATACTTGTTTTATTCTCACGGAGATTTTCACATTTCTATCGACTCTTCATTTGGAAGACGTTGATATTGAAAAGGGAGACACTCTGCTCCGGTCCCCGACTTCATTTGATCACTATTGAGTCTAGAGCGTACTTGATATATCTTTCATTTGACTAGGACACATAGAGTCTTTATATGTCTTTGTGACATTGCATATCTTTGTGATATTGCCGAAACATTCGTAGTGATATCATATTTTTGATATTCCACGATGATCGAATGGAAATCCTACCAATGCTAACATCTTTTCCAACGTTGAATGTAGGTCTCACATTTTCATTTTATGAATTTGTTGAGTAAACGAGAAGTCTATGTGACCTCGGATTTATTTTCCCAAAAGTCTTTGAGGATAGTAAGACATGGTTATTGAACGCCTTGTGACACTGACCATGAATTACATTCTTTAAAGCAATCTATCGGTTGAAAAGCCATAGACCGAACCATTTAGAGATAAGCTTTGTGCATTTCTCGATGATAATGGGAAGTCCTAAAAATAGTAATCGTATTTTTAGGCCACACCATTAATCCTTTTGATTTTTGGTTGTGTTAACGGATCATTTTTATCCGGTTTTCATTTCTCTTCACACAAACACAAAGAACACAAACACCATTATAAATTCTTTTTCCAAAAAACGCAACCTTACATTCTAGTTCACCAATAGGTTCATTGGGAATTGGGAATTGGGTTGGGATAATTTGGTTGAATATTGTTTGTTGTGATCTACCGTTTATGCTATCAATCATTATTGTATGATGAACACGTTTCACATATTCATCATAAGGGGGAGAAATGATTAAATGATTGATAGATAGAATTCAAGGTTTTAGGTAGAATTTGATTTATAGATATTGACTGAGGATGATTCATAGTGTTTGGTTGTTCAAAGGATCGTTAGTTTAGGTGAAGAGAGTGAATAATTATCGTGATATGTTGAAAGTTGAGAGATTGTTTCGAGAAAGTTAAAAGATTGATTCGAGATCGAGTATATTCAAGATAATGTACATGGTCGATATTTGAAAGATTTATTGAATAATTGACCATTTGTTTGATGATTAGAAGAGTTTAAGATTGAATAGAGATTGTCATTTTGTTGATAAGTGGATAGTTAAGTTCGTTCATAGTTTGAAGAGATTGTTCATTTGAGGGGGAGCAAGAGTAAACTCATGAGTCGTTAAATATGCTCCTAAATGATTGTTTGTTTGAGGGGGAGCAAGAAATTGAAGATTGTTCATTTATTTGATAAAGTTGCTCCGAGATAGTTGTTTGATTGAGAGGGAGCAAATGTTAATTGATCAAAGAATTGAGTGTTCCAAGATGATTGTTGATTCAGAGACAAGTTAGACCAAGAAATGAAATTTCCGCATTCAAAAACCAAGCTTCCGCAAAGCCAAAAGAATTCAAAGTTAAATCAAGCTTCCGCAATGCCAAAGAATTCAAAGAAACCAAGCTTCCGCATCCAAAAGAATTCAAAGAATTCAAAGTCAAATCCAAGCTTCCGCATGCTACTCAAAAGTTCAAGTTACTTCTCCAAAGCAACATCAAGTTGAAATCAACATCCAAAAGTTAAAGTTGTGAAAGCTCAAAAGCTACAAAGATTTCAAAGATGCTTCCAAAGTATTCTAAGTTGCAAGGGAAGATCAAATTTTAGAAAGTCATCGTCAAGAATATTTGTTTGTTGAGAAGATTCAAAGTCAAGGTTGATACAAGACATTGAAGACAATGAGAAAGCTTCAAAGTCCATTCAACATTGAAGATTTTCAACAAATGGGCTCATCATGTTATTTAAAGACCAAAGACGATGCAACATTTACAATTCAACACCAAGGGGGAGATTGTTAGAAATATAAAGTTTGTAAGTCCCAACTTGTTAGATGGTACTACTGAAGACACCTCTATGTCGATGGTGGAGTTACTTTGCAATATACTTACTAAACTGGAGACGACCAGTTAGATAAGTATATACCAAGTTCTAGATAGATTACTTATATAAAAGACAATAAGTAAAGAACAATGCAATAATACAATAACTTGTAAACAATCTTGATGAGACAATATGTAGTTTTCAAAGTGTAATTTATTTATTGATATTAAACAAATTACAAGGTTGATGTGGAACCAAGATAATACACGAATGTAAATATCCTAACAACCTATGAAATACAATTGATCTATACTCGGAATTTCTCTTCTACAATCGAAACACTTAAAGTAGTGAAATGTTCCTTTTAGCGATTGAGAGAATATTGCACAAGTTCACCAAGAATATTGCAGGTTTGCAAAGTAAGAAGTTATTCGTTTGTGTGTGAAATAACTTGTTGAATAACTTGTGTTTCTTGGTTGTGCAATGACTTGTATTTATAGGCAAAGTTAACATATGGATGTTAACTTTAGCCGTACAAAAGTGGTTGGAAGCATTTAAGGAATAGCATTTAATTCCTTAAAAAGTGTTGTAAAGTCGCATGTTACAGTGACTTTACACAACCACCTTTATGTACCTTTTAATACTTAAATAATAAGATAAGGCTTATTATCCGGGTAAAGGTACATAAAGTATACAAGTCAATTCCTCGTAATCAGTGTAAAGCTTTGTAAGGGCTTTCCACTGACGGTCTCCAGTTTGTAACTGACTAGAATGTCAACTGGGCTTCGCTGCCATTGTCATTCTCTTTCTTCCATTTGTTGTCTTCGACTTCAACTGGAATGTTTCTTCAACTTGGTCAGTTCTCAACTGGAGGAAGTCTTCAGTTGCGTTAACTGTACGATGCAACTGGACTTCAATATATTTCTCGACAAATCTTCTTGGTCACCAGTTTACTGGTCACCAGATGCAACTGGTGAACTGGTCAGTGGAAACTGGTGACTGGCCAGTTCCAGGTGAACTGGACCTAACAAATTCCCCCTATTTGTCTAGAAATATAGTCCAAGTCTTTTCTAGTTTTTGTATCTATACAAGTGTGAACTATAACTTTGAATAACTTGTGTTTCTTGGTTGTGCAATGACTTGTATTTATAGGCAAAGTTAACATATGGATGTTAACTTTAGCCGTACAAAAGTGGTTGGAAGCATTAAGGAATAGCATTTAATTCCTTAAAAAGTGTTGTAAAGTCGCATGTTACAGTGACTTTACACAACCACCTTTATGTACCTTTTAATACTTAAATAATAAGATAAGGCTTATTATCCGGGTAAAGGTACATAAAGTATACAAGTCAATTCCTCGTAATCAGTGTAAAGCTTTGTAAGGGCTTTCCACTGACGGTCTCCAGTTTGTAACTGACTAGAATGTCAACTGGGCTTCGCTGCCATTGTCATTCTCTTTCTTCCATTTGTTGTCTTCGACTTCAACTGGAATGTTTCTTCAACTTGGTCAGTTCTCAACTGGAGGAAGTCTTCAGTTGCGTTAACTGTACGATGCAACTGGACTTCAATATATTTCTCGACAAATCTTCTTGGTCACCAGTTTACTGGTCACCAGATGCAACTGGTGAACTGGTCAGTGGAAACTGGTGACTGGCCAGTTCCAGGTGAACTGGACCTAACAAATTCCCCCTATTTGTCTAGAAATATAGTCCAAGTCTTTTCTAGTTTTTGTATCTATACAAGTGTGAACTATAGAGACTTGTTTGATTTAAATCTATCTAAGGTATCTAAGGCATTTTTATAGATCAACAAATGCCTTAGGTTTTTCTTTTTGTGTTTGTTAGATTTTAATCTTTTATCTACCTTGTGGTTACAAACTGGTAACTTCTTTTATACAAGGAGCAAAATTTACACAAGTTACAACAGAATGTACAACAAATTACAAGAAGATAAAAATGAAGAAAGAACTTAAACTGATGGCCCTTCGCCAGTTCTTCTTCTTTTGGTCACAAGAGAAATAGGTTGAGTGTCTTCAGGGTCAATATTCAGCCTTTGCTCCAGATTCTCTTTATGTTGAATCTTGCCCTTTAGGAAGTTCACCCATGCCTTCTCAAACCTATTCTTTTGTGCCTTCGCATCCAGCACCTTCACCATCTCGACCCATTCACTGAACCCAAACTGCAACACACCAGGATCATCAGTTCTCACTAGTGGCCCACCAGCATACTTTACTTCAACTCTAAAGACCTTGGTGCCTGGCTTAATTGTGATGTTGACATTTGTTATAGTACCACCATGTCTCCTGGTTGACATGATCTGGGAGTAGTAGTTTCTTGCTTCAGTTTCATTAGTGATTTTAATACTCCCAGCACCAGCAGCCAGTACGGCGGACTTAATGTCTTCATTTGTTACCTCGCCAGTTGGTTCAATGAATGTGCTAAGATCAGCATCCCTGGCAGCTTTGGTCAGTGGTCTTCTAGGTTGTGGAACCCTTCTTGGTGGATTCATAACTTCTTTCACAACCTTCTTTACATTGGCAATTCTTTTCAGAATCCCACTGGCCCTTAGCTCCTTAGCCCTCTCCACAGAAATGTTCAAGCTTCTGGCATCAAATTCAGCCTCATCCTCATGATAGTGTCTTTCCAGTTCAACATCTAGCATTTCATTTAACTGGTCAACTATCCTAGGATTGTTCTTAATACTGAGATACTCCTCCTTAGTGATACCTAGAAGATTGGCATCACTCATATCTAGCAAGTTCAGTTGTGTGAGATGTGCCCTGGCTTCAGCTTGGTTCCTTTGTTTCATTTTCTTTCGTTCTTTAACACTATCACCAAGTCTGGCCAGTCTTCTACTATCACTGTCTGAAACTGGAGGCAGTACATCAACATTACCAGTCTCAAGCATTTCCATTTCAGTGGCCGGCTGGGCTTCTTCAGTTGCTTTGCCCTTTCCTTTATCCAACACATTCCCCCTTACACTAGCATCACCAGTTTGCTCACCAGCATCAGTACTGGCAGCTAAGCTTAATTCCCTTCTTGGTAGAACTGGTGGTGCAAGGACTGTACCTCTTTCCCCCTTGGCAGCATCGAGACCTGCCCTTATTGCTTCCCATTCAGTGGGGTGTGATGGCAACCGGTCAAGAGGCTGCCACGACTGCATGTCCTTGCACTCTTTAAATATCCCACACATCATACGGAAGGACCTCCAAAGGTGGCTGGTTTCTTTAGACTGGGCCAAGACATTTGCAACAACTTTGTCTTGACCAGCTTTTAATTCATTGAAAACCTTTGATTCTTCATCAATACCAGCACCCACCTTTTCCTTCAAAGTATCATCCCTCTTCTTCAAATCCTCCACTTCATTGGCCAGTTTATTCAATGTTTCAGTGTGAAGAGATACTTGGGTGCTCAAACCTTCAATGCTGCCCCTCAACTGGTTGATCTCACTGGTAAGTGGGGCCAGATCAACCTGAGGAGTGGCCAGCTTGGTGATCTCAGACATCACCCTTTCAATCAAACGATCTTCCCTAGCACCCAACATATCCTCCATCTTCTGACCAACTGAAGATACCATCTGCTCACCAAGGCCAGTTAAATCTAGGCCAGGTCTCTCAATAAGTTCCTTGACCTGCCTTTCAATTTCCTTCAAGTCTACTTCAGAAGTTCTGACAGTATTGGTAAGTAGACTTGAGATAGAACTGGTGACCTTAGCATGAGTTAGGTCAAAGGCTTCCTTCAATGTACCTGCCAAATTATTACTGCCAGTGACCAACTCATTCAATTTATTAAACACCAAGTCCTCATTTAATGAGAACTTGTTTATCCCCAGATCAACCACCTTGATATTTGTCAATGAGTCTTTGTGGTATCTGGAGAAGGACTTGGTGTTCTTCTCAAGTGTCTTCTGAATCTCCTCCACCCTGGTTAGAAGGTTTTGGAGATCGGATTGTATAGAGACAACTTGAGTGTCCAGTGACAAGGAAGAAGGTGTCACTGGACCACGAGCAGTTACTACTGGAGCAACTGGAGGAGGCAAACTAATGGAAGTCTCCCCAGTTGTCAGGCCAGCAGTTGAATATATTGGAGGAGTGGTAGAAGAAGAAAGGATAGGAAATTCAATGTGTTGTTCATGCTGAGAAAGCTCAGGTGTGAACAACGGCGACGGTGGTGGGGGCATTTCTCGAGCAAAGGAGAATTGCCCAGTTGGTAGAGGAGCGGTATTTATTGGTAAGGAAATATAAGTAGGCACATTATGCTCAGATGGGGAAAGTGAAATTGATGCTTCTGGAGGGCAGACTGGAGATGAAGGGTCTTGTGCTTGTACAGAAGCACCAAGAATCTCCAAGTCTGTTTCTGTACCTTCTGAATCCGAAGATTCAATAAGGATTTCCTCGTCGTTAACACCCATGTCCAGATCCATGAATGTGACAGAGGGCTGACCAGTTACCTGGTCAGGCTCCAGATGACCTTCCCCAGTTTCCTGGATGGGTACATCTGTTGGTGGATCAGATACCGAAGTATCGTCACCAGGGATAGACGTGATAGGAACGGCTTGAGTTATGGTTGTTCTATCACCAACCACAACTGGAGACGAACTGGAGGGTCCCTCATTATTTTGAGGCCCGCCCAATTGTCTTTCTGGTTCACTTTCCAAAGGTGCACCAGTTTTAGCAAACGCCAGCAGCATCTGCTCAGGAATTTCAACCTCACCAGCTTCAGACACTAGTGAGTCTAAATTCCTCAAAACATCTGGCCTTGTGAACGAAGAGTCTGTATTTCTATACTCTTCTTCACCCAGAATCTGCCTGAAACACAAAGAAAGAAATCTGGAAAAGGGGATACAAACACCCCTTGAGCCTTTCAGCTTTTGCACAAGACTCCTAAACAATATGTCAGCAAAATCCACCCTCAACCCCTTCCACAAACAATAAGCCATTTCAGCTTGTGAAGAGTTGATCTGGTCAAGACCACCTGAACTACCACCCAGACTTTCAACCAGATGTACAAAGAAATACCTCCATGAAGGTGTAAGGCCCTTCATGGTCATTGCCCCCTTGGTCTTTAAAACACCATCACTGTCCAAGCACTCCTTATGACCCATCTCAAGGAGTACTTGACGAAAATTGATATTTGAGGCTAGGACAACTGGAGACTCACCCTCTCTCCAGTAATTGAGGCGAAGAGCATCCCTCAACACTTCTACATCCAGAGTACACTTGATTGTTCCATCCTTTAAAGTGAAACTGATGGATGAACAATCAGAAGAAAGTGTGGCAGTGAACCAGAACTCACACAAGTAATCATGATACATCTTGCGTGGGTTCCTGGTGAATAAGGGTCCTATTGGAGAATCCTTCAAAAATTTTCTGATTCTACCAATAAGGGTTTTAGACCCTTGAGAGCCTTGTAGGCTAGCCAACGGATTGTTTGGGTTTAATTTTAAGGCTGCGCTATAAGGAGAACCAGGTGCCTGGGCGACATCTGGTGAGGGATTGTAAGGAGCAGTCAAGAGATTTACATCTCTTGAGCGGGATGATTTAGGTGCCATTGAATGAAATTGAAATTGAGGATTTTTAGGGTTTTGATATTGGAAGCAAAGAGAAGAATGAAATTGAAATTTATGATTGGAAGTAAATGAAGAGAGTAAATGAAGAGAATGAAAAAGAAAGTAAATGTGTTATGAAGTAAATGAAGAGAGTAAATGAAGAGAATGAAAAAGAAAGTAAATGTGTTATGAAGTAAATAAGGGTATTTATAAGGGGATTCAAGATCCCAATGTAAACCCACAAATCATATTTTATTAAACCAAATATTTTCGAAGATATTTTGAAAATAAAATATAATTTTCCATGTAAGCATTAAATGTTACCATGTCAGCATTAAATGCTACGACGGCTCACTTTACCCATAACCCCACACACTTTTTGTTTTCCCAACACAAACAGTTGTCAAGTACTTAAAATGGTTTCAACACGTCAGATCACGATATCAAGTGGTTTAAAAACACTCGAGTATCATCACGTGTCACACAAATTGACCAAGTATTTGTAACGTTATGAAAATTTGACAAAGACCGAACCTGGTAACTGGAGGATCAATCCAGTTCCAGTTCCAACTGAAGAGTTCTCCAGTTGCATTTTCAAACAAAAACGAATTTTAGTCAGAAAATTATTTTGAGTCTTTCCCCCTAAAATGATGATCCAGATATCAATTAGTGCCAAGATAGTATCACAAAGGCGTTCGATAGCCTGGCGAGCAAAGATAATCTGGACCTCCTCAACTGGAGAACTTCATCAGTGTCACTGACGCGTTCAATAACAAAGAAAGCTCCAGTTAAGGGTTTAGCATTCCCAGTTCGCTGATGAGATGTTTAAAAGTTTTCTCATCGAGAGGTTTAGTAAAAACATCAGCTAACTGTTTGTCAGTGGGGATGAAATGAATTTCAATATCACCTTTCATAACATGATCACGAATAAAATGATACCTGATGTCAATATGCTTTGTTTTTGAGTGCATCACTGGATTGTGAGAGATAGCAATTGCACTGGTGTTGTCACAAAAGATTGGGGTCTTGGTGTACTTCTGACCATAATCTAGTAACTGGTTTTTGATCCAGAGAATCTGGGCACAACAACTGGCCGCAGAAATGTACTCTGCCTCTGCAGTGGACATAGAGACTGAAGTCTGCTTCTTGCTGGTCCAACTCACCAGTTTTCCTCCAAGGAAATGACAACCACCAGTTGTGGATTTTCTATCAATCTTACAACCTGCATGATCAGAATCTGAATAACCCATTAGATCTAATCCTGAGCCTTTGGGGTACCAAAGACCAAGATTAGGACACCCTTTCAGGTATCTAAAGATACGCTTTACAGCGTGCAAATGTGATTCTTTTGGGTTAGCCTGAAACCTGGCACATAAACATGTTGCAAACATTATATCTGGTCGACTGGCAGTTAAGTACATCAGTGAACCAACCATACCTCTATAGTCAGTTATGTTAACTGGTTTGCCAGTTGGGTCAGAGTCCAAATTCAATGGTGCTGCAATAGGTGTGTTTTTCGATGGGATTGAATCATATTTGTATTTTCTTAACAAATCTCTGACATATTTTCCTTGGTTTATGAAAATTTGACAAAGACCGAACCTGGTAACTGGAGGATCAATCCAGTTCCAGTTCCAACTGAAGAGTTCTCCAGTTGCATTTTCAAACAAAAACGAATTTTAGTCAGAAAATTATTTTGAGTCTTTCCCCCTAAAATGATGATCCAGATATCAATTAGTGCCAAGATAGTATCACAAAGGCGTTCGATAGCCTGGCGAGCAAAGATAATCTGGACCTCCTCAACTGGAGAACTTCATCAGTGTCACTGACGCGTTCAATAACAAAGAAAGCTCCAGTTAAGGGTTTAGCATTCCCAGTTCGCTGATGAGATGTTTAAAAGTTTTCTCATCGAGAGGTTTAGTAAAAACATCAGCTAACTGTTTGTCAGTGGGGATGAAATGAATTTCAATATCACCTTTCATAACATGATCACGAATAAAATGATACCTGATGTCAATATGCTTTGTTTTTGAGTGCATCACTGGATTGTGAGAGATAGCAATTGCACTGGTGTTGTCACAAAAGATTGGGGTCTTGGTGTACTTCTGACCATAATCTAGTAACTGGTTTTTGATCCAGAGAATCTGGGCACAACAACTGGCCGCAGAAATGTACTCTGCCTCTGCAGTGGACATAGAGACTGAAGTCTGCTTCTTGCTGGTCCAACTCACCAGTTTTCCTCCAAGGAAATGACAACCACCAGTTGTGGATTTTCTATCAATCTTACAACCTGCATGATCAGAATCTGAATAACCCATTAGATCTAATCCTGAGCCTTTGGGGTACCAAAGACCAAGATTAGGACACCCTTTCAGGTATCTAAAGATACGCTTTACAGCGTGCAAATGTGATTCTTTTGGGTTAGCCTGAAACCTGGCACATAAACATGTTGCAAACATTATATCTGGTCGACTGGCAGTTAAGTACATCAGTGAACCAACCATACCTCTATAGTCAGTTATGTTAACTGGTTTGCCAGTTGGGTCAGAGTCCAAATTCAATGGTGCTGCAATAGGTGTGTTTTTCGATGGGATTGAATCATATTTGTATTTTCTTAACAAATCTCTGACATATTTTCCTTGGTTTATGAAAATTCCATTTTCAGTTTGCTTAATCTGAAGACCTAAGAAAAATGTTAATTCACCCATTAAACTCATCTCATATTCAGATGACATGATTTTAGAAAACTTTTTACACATTGCATCATCAGTTGAACCAAAAATAATGTCATCAACATAAATTTGTACCAATAAGATATTACCTCTTTCTTTCAAGATAAACAAGGTATTATCTATTGCACCTCTTTGAAAGCCATTTTTGAGAAGATGTTTAGTTAAAGTATCATACCAGGCTCTTGGGGCTTGTCTTAGACCATACAATGCTTTGTTCAGTCTATAAACCCAATGAGGATGCTTCTCATCGATGAAACCTGGAGTCTGCTTAACATAAACTTCTTCTTCCAATGTTCCATTAAGGAACGCACTTTTGACATCCATCTGGAAGACCTTGAACTGCAGATGGGCTGCATAAGCCAAGAATATTCTAATGGCTTCAAGTCTTGCAACTGGAGCAAAAGTCTCATCAAAGTCAACGCCCTCTGCTTGACAATAACCCTGGGCAACTAATCTGGCCTTGTTTCTTACAACATGGCCATCTTCATCCATTTTGTTTCGGTAGACCCATCTGGTACCAATAGGTTCTTTCTTTAACCCTGGTGGACAAGGAACAAGCTCCCAAACATTGTTCCTTTCAAACTGGAGGAGCTCTTCTTGCATAGCTTCCACCCAGCTTGGGTCTGCCATAGCCTCGTCAATCTTCTTTGGTTCAATTAAAGATAAGAAGGTGACGTTTAAGCATTGCTCACTGGTGGCTCTTCTAGTCTGAACCCCACTAGTTGGATTACCCACAATTTGTTCAATTGGGTGGGCTTTAGTCCATCTAGTGTACTGACTAGGCTGGTGAACTACAATATCAGTGCAAGGTACCTGGCGATCTTCTTCAGTTGCAGCAGCATCTGGAGAAGGATCAGTCCAAACAGCTTCTACATCCTCATCAGAGTCAATGAGGTCTCGATTGGCATCATGAAATTCCTCAGTTGAAGGTATTTCATGAGTAACTGGAGAAGTAGGGGCTTGAACTGGTGCTGATATTGGAGTGGCACGTACATCTGATCCAATCACCAATTCTTGTGGTAAGTTAAAATTGATGGAGGGATAAAATGATGTGTCACTGGTGCTTTTCTTCTTCTTGACTGGTTCCAGTTTGTTGTAACTGGAAGCATCTTCTGGTGAAACAACTGACCGATGAACTTGGTCAGTTTCACCAAAGTTGATTGGAATGACTGGAGAAATATCAAGGCTTGGTCTCTTGTTGATTGCTTCAGTTGATTCATCGAATGTGACATGAATTGTCTCATGCACCTTTTGGAGTCTATAATTATAAACTCTAAAGGCCTTTCGAATATCTGAATAGCCTAAAAATACCCCTTCATCAGCTTTTGCATCAAACTTTCCAAGCTGACTGGAATCGTTCAGTATATAAACTGGACAACCAAATACATGAAAGTATCCAATATTTGGTTTACGATTCCTGAGTACTTCGTAGGCAGTCTTCTTATGTCTCTTGATGTAGACTGACCGGTTTTGGGTGTGACAAGCAGTTGCAACTGCCTCAGCCCAAAAACTGGTGGGAAGACCAGATTCAGATAGCATGCTTCTGGCCGCTTCTATCAGTGTACGATTCTTTCTTTCCACAACTCCATTTTGCTCTGGAGAGTGAACTGATGAGAAGTTTTGAGAAATGCCAGTGTCAGTGCAAAATGTTTCAAGTACCTTATTTTGGAATTCAGTACCATTATCACTTCGCAACTGACAAACTTTTCGAGTGTACTTGAGCTCAATTCTTTTGATAAGGGAGATGATTTCAGCAGGTGCATCACTTTTGGATCTGATGAATACCACCCAGCAATATCTGGTGAATTCATCAACCACAACTAGAGTGTATTTCTTTCCAGCTCTAGTTTGAACATTCACTGGACCAAAGAGATCCATATGAAGCATGTGAAGAGGTTCAGTGATGCTAAAATTTTGCCTAGTTTTGAAACTGGCTCTCTTCTGCTTGCCCATCTCACACCCTGGACATGGCTTTTCCTTATTGAAGGAAATCTGGGGTATCCCATCAACCAGTTGTTTGCGAGACAACTTGTTAATGTTCTTGAAATTTAGGTGGGATAACCTTTTATGCCATAGCCAGTTGGTGTCCTCATCAGCTTTGGTATAGAAACATTGCTCTTTTGGAGCTGGTTCCATATCCATGATGTACACATTCCCTTTTCTTGGTGCAATCATCACCACTTTCCAATCCTTGTTAAATATGGTGCCTTGTGCAATATCGAACAATACTCTGAAGCCATCATCGCAAAGTTGGCTTACACTGATCAAGTTATATTTCAAACCATTCACAAATGCAACTCTTTTGAATTCGACTTGTCCATTATTGAGCACACCATATCCTTCAGTCTTTCCAGATTGATCGTTACCAAACGTCACTGTCGGTCCATCTTGGACAGTGAACTCTTCCAGTAGGGGCTTACATCCGGTCATAGTCCGGCCAGCAGCGCTGTCCAGATACCAGATATTCTTCTTTCGATCGCCCTACACACACACAAAAATCATTAGTTATTTTTGTGAACCCATCTTTTCTTGATGGGTCCACTGGACTTCTCTACAGAAGCCACAGTTGATTGTTGAGGTGTTGAACTGGAGGCTACATCTGGAGCATTATCACCAGCTCCAGGTGCAGAAGTAAAAACGATTGGTATTTGATACTTACTCACCTTAAGTTTACCAGATTTTGTTCCAGATGGAACATTCTTTTGTTTAGGTACAGAAGGGAGTGATTTAATGTTGTTTTGAACATTCACTGGACCAAAGAGATCCATATGAAGCATGTGAAGAGGTTCAGTGATGCTAAAATTTTGCCTAGTTTTGAAACTGGCTCTCTTCTGCTTGCCCATCTCACACCCTGGACATGGCTTTTCCTTATTGAAGGAAATCTGGGGTATCCCATCAACCAGTTGTTTGCGAGACAACTTGTTAATGTTCTTGAAAATCATAAGTTTTTGATTATCAAGTTCTAATGCCTCAATTTTTAAAACTGACTCCTTGAGAGCCAACTGGACACTTTGCAAATCATTCAGTTGTGGTTTGAACATTCACTGGACCAAAGAGATCCATATGAAGCATGTGAAGAGGTTCAGTGATGCTAAAATTTTGCCTAGTTTTGAAACTGGCTCTCTTCTGCTTGCCCATCTCACACCCTGGACATGGCTTTTCCTTATTGAAGGAAATCTGGGGTATCCCATCAACCAGTTGTTTGCGAGACAACTTGTTAATGTTCTTCAAAATCATAAGACAGTTTTTGATTATCAAGTTCTAATGCCTCAATTTTTAAAACTGACTCCTTGAGAGCCAACTGGACACTTTGCAAATCATTCAGTTGTGGTTTGAACATTCACTGGACCAAAGAGATCCATATGAAGCATGTGAAGAGGTTCAGTGATGCTAAAATTTTGCCTAGTTTTGAAACTGGCTCTCTTCTGCTTGCCCATCTCACACCCTGGACATGGCTTTTCCTTATTGAAGGAAATCTGGGGTATCCCATCAACCAGTTGTTTGCGAGACAACTTGTTAATGTTCTTGAAAATGCATCATAGTTTTTGCCAGATGCTTTTACCCAGGACTTGATAATCATTTGAGCTTTTTCAAAATCATGAGATAGTTTTTGATTATCAAGTTCTAATGCCTCAATTTTTAAAACTGACTCCTTGAGAGCCAACTGGACACTTTGCAAATCATTCAGTTGTGGTTTGACATTGTTTAGTTCAATTAAGATAGTGTCTAAATATCTTTCACTATCAGCTCTAACAGTTTCTACAAATGCCAAATCACCACTTAATGATTCAGCCAGGTCCAGTTTTAATTCAGGGTCAACCTGGTGATCATAATCACATACCTTTTTCAGTATGATGTCCACCCATCTTCCAGAGACGACATCATCTTTCACCACATGCTGCTGTTGTTGTTGATCTTCCAAGGCCATGAAACACATGTCCCTTTCCTCTTCTTCATCCTCAGATGAGTCATCAGAGTACTCCCATTTTCCCTCAGTTTGTGCAATTAAGCACTGATCCTTTTCCTTTTGCATGGACAGGAGGGCAATCTGGGCCTTAAGCTGCTTGTATTTAGCTTTATAGCTATCATCAGGCCGATTGTAATTAGGGACAGAGGGGCCAGTTTGGTTATTCAACTGACTAGATCGGCATTCCTTCATAAAATGACCTTTCTTGCCACACTTATAGCATGTAAGATTGGTCTTATCCAGAGAGCTGGAGCTGGAAGCATTGTTGGGGCCATTAAATCTTTTAGATTTATGCTTAAACCTATTAAAGGTTTTAGCAATCATGGCGACCAGATCATCATCGTCAGTTTCATCATAACCTTCACTGTTTTCAGTGGTCAGCCCAGAGTTTAAGAAACTGTTCAACATCTCCTTCATCGAGTGTGCCTGGACACTCTCAGCAGACATTAAAGCAGCACAAGGTCGCTCAATTACATTAGCAACCTTGGGACTCTGAGCATGGTTCATGGCATCTTGCTCAGCCACAAGTCTTGCAGCATTATTATCTTCAGTGAATCTGAAGGCTCCATAGAGCGATGCAAGAGTGTGAGAGTGCAAGGTTTTACCTTGTCTCAAGACAAGAACCATGTTTTCCCATTTAGATGGAAGAATATCACAAAACTTTTCAAGAAGAATATCCTTATCCTTTTGCATGGACAGGAGGGCAATCTGGGCCTTAAGCTGCTTGTATTTAGCTTTATAGCTATCATCAGGCCGATTGTAATTAGGGACAGAGGGGCCAGTTTGGTTATTCAACTGACTAGATCGGCATTCCTTCATAAAATGACCTTTCTTGCCACACTTATAGCATGTAAGATTGGTCTTATCCAGAGAGCTGGAGCTGGAAGCATTGTTGGGGCCATTAAATCTTTTAGATTTATGCTTAAACCTATTAAAGGTTTTAGCAATCATGGCGACCAGATCATCATCGTCAGTTTCATCATAACCTTCACTGTTTTCAGTGGTCAGCCCAGAGTTTAAGAAACTGTTCAACATCTCCTTCATCGAGTGTGCCTGGACACTCTCAGCAGACATTAAAGCAGCACAAGGTCGCTCAATTACATTAGCAACCTTGGGACTCTGAGCATGGTTCATGGCATCTTGCTCAGCCACAAGTCTTGCAGCATTATTATCTTCAGTGAATCTGAAGGCTCCATAGAGCGATGCAAGAGTGTGAGAGTGCAAGGTTTTACCTTGTCTCAAGACAAGAACCATGTTTTCCCATTTAGATGGAAGAATATCACAAAACTTTTCAAGAAGAATATCCTTATCCTTCTCTACACCCAAACCTCTCAACTGATTGATGAGGCTAGAAAATCTGGTATAAGTACCAGTTAAACTTTCATTGGGCAAGGCAAAGAAGGATTCATACTTCTTGTTCAAAGCAACTTTTCTGGTGACAATAGTGTCATCACCTCCTTCGAATTGAATCACTAATTCATCCCACATAGACTTGGCACTGGGAAACAACACAAGTGTTGGAATTAGGTCTTCAGGGACAGCCCCAAGGATCATGTTTTTCAGTCTGGTGTCCAAGTCCACCAGTCTGCGATCCTCATCAGACCAATGGTCTTCTGGCTTTTCCCTTGAGCCTCTTCTTCCAGTTGGATCAAGAAGAGGACTCACCCCAATAGACATAGGTATATATGGTCCATCTTTTATGATTTTCAACATATACCTCTCAATACCACCAAAATGCAACAGCATTCTAGCTTTCCATGTACCAAAGGTCTCACTGTTTCCATCAAATTTTGGAACAGGAGTGTTAGAGTAATGTACATGGACGTGGCTTGGGGTAGAAGGAGGAGGAGGGTTGGTGTTAACGTTTTGAAAAGGTGGTGAATTATTGTTCAATGGGTTTTCACCTAAACCAGAACCATCTCCACCTTCAGTAGTGTTCATCTTTGCAGATCTAGGCAAGTATATTAGCCTTCTGCTCTGATACCACTTGTAAGTCCCAACTTGTTAGATGGTACTACTGAAGACACCTCTATGTCGATGGTGGAGTTACTTTGCAATATACTTACTAAACTGGAGACGACCAGTTAGATAAGTATATACCAAGTTCTAGATAGATTACTTATATAAAAGACAATAAGTAAAGAACAATGCAATAATACAATAACTTGTAAACAATCTTGATGAGACAATATGTAGTTTTCAAAGTGTAATTTATTTATTGATATTAAACAAATTACAAGGTTGATGCGGAACCAAGATAATACACGAATGTAAATATCCTAACAACCTATGAAATACAATTGATCTATACTCGGAATTTCTCTTCTACAATCGAAACACTTAAAGTAGTGAAATGTTCCTTTTAGCGATTGAGAGAATATTGCACAAGTTCACCAAGAATATTGCAGGTTTGCAAAGTAAGAAGTTATTCGTTTGTGTGTGAAATAACTTGTGTTTCTTGGTTGTGCAATGACTTGTATTTATAGGCAAAGTTAACATATGGATGTTAACTTTAGCCGTACAAAAGTGGTTGGAAGCATTTAAGGAATAGCATTTAATTCCTTAAAAAGTGTTGTAAAGTCGCATGTTACAGTGACTTTACACAACCACCTTTATGTACCTTTTAATACTTAAATAATAAGATAAGGCTTATTATCCGGGTAAAGGTACATAAAGTATACAAGTCAATTCCTCGTAATCAGTGTAAAGCTTTGTAAGGGCTTTCCACTGAAGGTCTCCAGTTTGTAACTGACTAGAATGTCAACTGGGCTTCGCTGCCATTGTCATTCTCTTTCTTCCATTTGTTGTCTTCGACTTCAACTGGAATGTTTCTTCAACTTGGTCAGTTCTCAACTGGAGGAAGTCTTCAGTTGCGTTAACTGTACGGTGCAACTGGACTTCAATATATTTCTCGACAAATCTTCTTGGTCACCAGTTTACTGGTCACCAGATGCAACTGGTGAAACTGGTCAGTGGAAACTGGTGACTGGCCAGTTCCAGGTGAACTGGACCTAACTTCAACCTCCCTTTCACACACAAACACACTTTACACACACTATCCATAATTCCACCATTGTTACTCATTTAAGCTCAAGTTTTATTCTATCAGAACTTTCTTTACTTTTCAATTGTCTTGTCATTTCAATTTCTTTAATTTCATATTGTCAAGGTGAGGTAGCAATTCGGCTACGGTTCCATTATTCCAAAACCACTTTAGCTGACAACTATTTCAACACCATTCCCCGTGTTCGATCCTGGACTTACCTTCCAGCTACACTATATACGAACGGGTACAAGTGTGTAGTAGTCAGTTTTAGGGTATTTCTTGTTTTAATTTTTAAACTCGATTTCACACATCAAGTTTTTGGCGCCGCTGCCGGGGATGTGTGCCGATTTAGTTGTTTATTTAGTGGTTTGATCTTTTCTCACGCGTGAGAAAGTTACTTGTTTATTAGTTTAGTTTTCTTTTCTTATCACAGGTGCATTTGACGTGTTTGTGTTAGTTGTGTGTTTGCAGGTATTGTTTTAGTTGATGAACTTGCGTTCTTCGGGTCTCCCTTTGAATAGTCCTTTGTCTACTCCGAGAAGACCAAGAGGGCGTAGGTTTAACTTCGCTAAACCCACAACACCAATACCGACACCATTTTCACCTATAGCTAAACCCACTCCTGATTCGGACGAGGAAGGATTTTTTTAGAAGAATTTTTCATTTAGAAGTAAAGCAAGAGGAAATGGGGGACGAACAACCAAGGGATCCAAATGACACTCGCTATGGCGAGAGGGTTCGAACTATCCCAACGGGCCGTGGTTCCGCCATTAGACCTCCAACCATTGATCACACTTTCGCTTTAAAAGGAAACCATCTAAAAAGCATAGAAGAGCATCAATTTGATGGAAACGGAAATGGGATCCCTACCAACACTTGGATAGGTTTGAAAAGTTGGCTCGGCTATATCAATATGGGCAAAACCAAATGAATGTCGTGAAACTTGAAACATTTCCCATGTCAATCACCGGAGAAGCACTTGATTGGTTCAATGATCTTCCAGAATTCTATTACTACTTGGAACCAACTCAAGGAGGCTTTCATTGGTGAGTTTTATTCACTTAGAACTCAAAGAAGGTTGGAGAACATGATTAGATCTTTTGAACAAGATGATGGAGAAGATATTGTTGAGGCTTGGATCCGCTTCAAAGAGATGTTGAGAAATTGCCCACGTCACGACTTGACTAGGGAAAAATATGTGGAGCTTTTCTTTGATGGGTTAGATAAAAAGTCTAAACGAGAATTGGGATATGCTTTCGGGGGTAGTTTCAATAATTACACCCAATGAAGGTTATCAAATCTTGGAAGACATGGCGAAGGATAGCTCAACTTTGGATGATGAAAGGGTTTTGAAGAATGAGAGAAAGATGAAGAGAGGTACTAACCAAGGGAGAGTTGCTAAGGTTGAAGCTAGTAATGACTCAGGGGTTATTGGAGAGATTAAGGCGCTATCTGAGCGCATGGAAAAGGGGTTTGCTACTCAAGAGAATAGGTTTGGAGCAATTGAGAGGGATGTTAAGGTAGTAGCCGATGGGTGTGATCATTGTGGTGATATGCACTATTCTGATGAGTGTCCAAATCGGGCACCCGAAGATGTGAATTATGTTCAAAATCAGCCCCAAGGGAACTTCTACCGCAACACCGGTTTCCAGAACCGGCCTTCAGGTAATACTTCTTATAACTCTCCTTTTCAATCTAATAATTCTCGTTTTTCAGGTAATAGGTGGCAAAGAGATAATTATCAGAATCAGCCACAACAGCAGACTCAACAAGGACAAGGATCAGGTTCTTCTTCTTCTAATGCCGATCCTAATGCCGAGTGGAGAGAGATGATGAAGCAGTTGGCTAGTAATCAGGTTGAAACAAATACTAGCATTCAAATGATCAGGGAAGACACTAAGACTTTGAGTGAGAGGTTGGATCAGTTAAGTGGGAAGGTGGAGATCAACATGAAAAACCAAGGAGTTAATTTCAAGGATCTCGAAAGTAGGATGGTCGCTCTTGCTAGGCCCACGGGGACTCTTCCTAGCAACACACAGCAGAATCCTAGACCTCAGTTTAGTCAGGGACAGAATCAAGGACAGAATCAAGGACAGAATCAGGGACAGAAATACACTCCACCTCCAGTCCGCAATGAGCAAGCCAAAGCCATCACCACTCGTACTGGTAGGTCTTATGACTCACCTCTTATGCCTAATGTTGTTGTTTCAGATGTGCAGGATAAAGGGAGTGATGATGATGAGGTTGATGAAGAGATTGAAATGGAGGAAGATTCAACCGTGAAGACTCCGGTTACTCCACCAAAACCGGATGTGGTTCCAGAGGTTAAACCATACAAGCCAAAGATACCATTTCCACAAAGGTTCAAAAAGGCAAAGTTGAAGGAGCAATATAACAAGTTTGTGGAGATGATTACAAATGTTCACATTAATGTGCCTTTGGTTGATCTTATTCAGGGGATGCCCATTATGCCAAGTTCATTAAGGAGCTTGTGACTGACAAAGGAAAGATGGATGAGGTGAAAGCTACTTATCTTAATGCCGAGTGTTCTGCTATCTTGCAGAAACGCATCCCACCTAAGCTTGAAGATCCAGGGAGTTTCCTTATTACTTGTTCTATTCGTACTCTTACTTGTAAGGCACTTGCTGATTTAGGTGCTAGCATTAATTTGATGCCTTACTCGGTTTGGAGTAAGTTGGCTCTAGGAGTTTTGAGACCCACCCGCATGAGTATTAGATTAGCTGACCATTCTTTTCAGTATCCCATTGGGATTGCTGAAAACATGACTGTCCGGGTAGGCCATATTGTGTTTCTAGTTGACTTCGTTATCCTCGAGATGGAGGAAGATACGAAGGTACCCCTTATTCTTGGACGACCATTCCTTAATACGCGGATGCTATCATCCGTGTGAAGGATAAGGAAATTTCTTTGGGTGTGGGTACAAATAGAATTGTGTTTAATGTTGAAAAGTCTATCAAGCATTCATATTCTAATGATGAGTCTTGTTTCAGGATTGACGTTTTTGATGATGCTTTAGACCGAGAGTTTCAGGAACTAATGGAGGCCGACACTGGAGATGAGGAGATTGCTATTTAGGATCGGGAGATATATCTGATGATGATTTGTTTGCAGAGGTTATGGCGCTTAGCTTGGATGAGACACCTCCCGCGGATGAGAGTTTTGAGGAGGTTGATGCTGATGGAAGTTCGAGGGTACCGAATTCTGTTGATGTACCACCCACTGATTTGGAGCTTAAGCCATTACCTTCCCATTTGGAGTATGCTTATCTGTCAGGTGAATCTTCTTTACCCGTGGTTATCTCGTCCTCACTCTCGAATGACGAGAAGGATTGTCTTTTGTCTGTGCTTCGAGCCCATAAGCGGGCTTTTGCTTGGAAGACCACCGATATTCCAGGTATTAGTCCTAACTTTTGTCAGCATAAAATAGATTTTGTTGAGGATGTTAAGCCCGTTGTCCAGAGACAAAGGAGGCTTAATCCGAACATGAAAGAAGTTGTTAAGAAAGAGGTCATTAAGTTGTTAGATGCTGGGATCATTTTTCCTATTGCTGATAGTCCTTGGGTTAGTCCTATTCATTGTGTGCCCAAAAAGGGGGGCATGACAGTGTTGCTAAAGCCAGGGATTGAAGTTAATAGGGCTAAGATAGATGTTATAGCCAAATTACCCCCGCCTTCCAATGTGAAAGGGTAAGGAGTTTTCTTGGACATGCCGGTTTTTACCGCCGTTTATTAAGGATTTTTCTAAGATTACTCGTCCTATGACCCACTTGTTGGAGAAGGACGTCCCTTTTGTGTTTGATGATGCTTGTTTGAGTGCATTTCAGGTTTTAAAGGAGAAGTTGACTAATTCTCCTATCATGGTTGGACCGGATTGGGAATTGCCATTTGAATTGATGTGTGATGCAAGTGACTATGCTGTGGGAGCCGTGCTTGGGCAAAGGGTTGATAAGCATTTCAAGCCAATTTACTTTGCTAGTAAGACCTTGAACCCCGCTCAGCATAATTACACCACTACTGAGAAGGAGTTGCTTGTCGTGGTCTTTGCTTTTGATAAGTTTAGATCTTATTTGGTGTTAAGTAAGACCATTGTTTTCACCGACCATTCAGCCCTTAAGTACTTGTTCTCGAAGCAAGATGCTAAACCTAGGCTTATCCGATGGATTTTGTTTTTACAAGAGTTTGATATAGAGATTAAGGATAAGAAAGGTGCTGAAAACTTGGCGGCCGACCATTTGAGTCGTTTGGAAGATCCTCACCGGGAGGAGCTTCGAGATGGGGAGATTAATGATCACTTCCCCGATGAGTCTTTAATGTTTATTTCTAAATCTGATGATGCTCCTTGGTTTGCAGATATTGCTAATTATTTGGTTGCAGGTGAGATACCGAATGATTTCACGTCCCAGCAAAAAGAAGAAGCTCATATCGGATGCTAAGCACTATTTTTGGGATAGTCCATACTTGTTTCGTGTTTGTGCAGATGGTATGGTAAGGAGATGTGTAGCTGGAGCTGAGACGAGGGAGATTCTTGATGCTTGTCATTACGGTCCTTCAGTCACTAGTAAGAAAGTTTTTGATGCAGGTTTCTATTGGCCTACAATTTTCAAGGAGGCCCAAACTTTGGTAGAGACTTGTGACATTTGTCAAAGACAAGGGAGCATTACTAAGCGGGATGAGATGCCTCAACAAAGCATTCAGGTATGTGAGGTTTTTGATATTTGGGGTATAGACTTCATGGGACCATTCCCACCGTCTAATAAGTTTCAATATATTCTTGTTGTCGTTGACTACGTGTCTAAATGGGCCGAAGCCAAGGCTTTGCCCACGAATGACGCGATGGTAGTCATTGATTTCTTGAAACAATTATTCTGTCGATTTGGTTGCCCTAGAGCTTTGATTAGTGACCGAGGAACCCATTTTGCAAATCATCAATTAGCTAAGGTCATGAAGAGGTATGGTGTTGTGCATTATTTTTCTACTTCTTATCATCCACAAACTAGTGGACAAGTAGAAAACACCAATAGGGCTTTGAAAAGGATTTTAGAGAAAACTGTTGGAGATAACCCCAAGGTTTGGTCAAAGAAGTTAGATGACGCCTTGTGGGCGTTTAGGACGGCTTATAAGACGCCGATTGGCACCACGCCATACCGGTTGCTCTATGGCAAAACTTGCCATCTTCCTATTGAGATAGAGCATAAGGCGTATTGGCGTTGAGGAATCTGAATTTGGATATGATGGAAGCTAGTGAACTTAGAATGTTGCAACTTCATGAGCTTGATGAGCTTAGGCTAGGTGCTTATGAGAATTCTAGGCTTTACAAGGAAAGGACCAAAATTTGGCATGATAAGAGGATCCGTAGGAAGGAGTTTAAGGTTGGAGCTAAGGTTTTGTTATTCTTGTCTAAATTTAAGATTAAGCAACCTAAACTCATTTCTAGATGGATTGGACCGTTTGTGATTAAGCATGTGTATCCGTCGGGTTATGTGGAGTTGTTTAAGCGTAATGGTGACGGGTCATTCATTGTCAATGGTCATAGGCTTAAGTTGTATTTGGAAGAAGAGCAAGTTGAGGGGATAATCGAGGAGATCCCCATTTTTGAATTGGAAACTTGAAAGTTGGTCGAGTCTAGCTAAAGACTCGTTAATAACTTAAGCGCTTCTCGGGAGGCAACCCGTGTTATTTTATCGCATTTTATTTTCTTTTATTAGTTAGATTTGATTTTGACAAAACTAACAACAACTTACTCAATCCGCTTCTCGGGAAAGCGGAGTGG